>OX465275.1:153563922-154813922 GCA_949987645.1 Tachina grossa
GGCTGGCTCAAATAAAGCCAATTCTACAGGTCCAATTTTCAACCACTTTTTCGAGCATATGGGGCCGTATGTTGGCAATAACGCCACGAATGTTGGCTTCCAAGTCCCCTAACGTTTCTGGTTTGTTGGCGTAGACGAGCGACTTCATATATCCCCAAAGAAAATAATCCAATGGTGTCAAATCACACGATCTTGGTGGCCAATTGACAGGTCCATTCCGCGAAATTATGCGCTCATCGAATGTTTCCTTCAATAAATCGATTGTGACGTGCGCTGTGTGGCATGTAGCGCCGTCTTGTTGGAACCACAACTCATCCACATTCATGCCATCCAATTCGGGAACAAAATAGTCGGTTATCATGGCTCTATACCGGTCTCCATTAACGGTAACTGACTCTCCAGCATTATTTCGGAAGAAGTATGGCCCAATGACTCCACCAGCTCATAGAGCACACCAAACAGTCAGTTTTTGTGGATGTAATGGCGTCTCAAGGGTCTCATGTGGATTCTCTTCACTCCAAATGCGGCAATTTTGCTTGTTGACGTAGCCATTCAACCAAAAATGAGCCTCATCACTGAACAAAATTTTGCGATGAAAATCAGCATCGAGATCAATCTCATTTTCGGCCCATACACCAAAATCACGACGCATTGCATGGTCTCGCGGCTTTAATTCTTGCACAAGCTGGATCTTGTAAGGTCGCAAGCCAAGATCTTTGCGCAAAATCTTCCATAAAGTTGATGGACAAAGCTCCAATTGCTGTGCACGGTGGCGAATCGATTCATTCGGGTCCTCTTCAACACTTTGCTCTACAGCGGCAATTGTTTCTTCGGTGCGCACTGTTCGACGTCTCTGCGGATGCGTATTATCACATAGAGTAAACGTAGTGCGAAAACGATCCATGGTTAACCGAATTAATTGCTCTGATGGACGATTATGTCGACCATAAAATGGACGGAGCTTGCGGTAAACTTCGCGAACTGAACCATTATTTTCGAAATAAGTTTGCACGATTTGCAAGCGTTGTTCTTTTGTCAACCTGTTCGTGATGAAATGGCAAACCAAACTAAATATTAATCACTTGACAGCTGACAAAATGGCCGCCAGTTAAAAAAGTGATGCCAACTTAAAGTTCTATACCTCAATAAAAAACACCCATTATATATTAAATTATTATAACGACTATTTTTTTTTTGTTTATTTAACCTAAGAGTTTTATTAAAGGAAGGAATTGCAGGCACAGAAGATCCTTGCAATTCTCGTGCATTCATGGAAAAAATAATAAGGGAGTGATTTAAATATTCTAGTACTAATTGAAATGAAAATAAAGAGTTTTGCTGTCTAGCTGCAATATCAATTACTAATTTTATCTTCAATCTGTTTAAAATTGCAGTTTGAATCAAACTTATAAAATAAAGGATATATGGGTGATAGACAAGTTATTTCACCGATTACAGAGAAATTTGACAAACAACCTCAGTATCTTATTTAGGAAATAGTTACATGATAAAATTTTTCTCTCAACCAAAGTTATAAAATAAAGGATATATGGGCGATAGGCATGTTTTTTCACCGATTGCAATATAATTAACCACATGCCCTTGGTATGTTATTTAGAAAATAGTTACATAACTTTATAAACATTATGAGCATAATTCTACTTTTAATTTAAAAAACATATTGGCGGGTTGCGGTAGCCTTTAATCAACCTCATTAAAGTTTTGCTGAAACTTATCAAATAAAGGATATATATGTGTAATAGACAGGTTCTTTCATCGATTACACATGCCTTTATTATCTTATTTAGGAAACAGTTACATGATTTTATAAGCGTTATGACCCTATTTCTACGTTTTATCTAAAATTCAGAAAAAAGAACATAATGTCGGGAAGATATCCTTGCACCAGCCTCATAAAAAATTTCTTTATTCTATTTTATTATTTTATTATTTATTCTATTAAACTACCTGGGAATAATGCTTGACTCAAAGTTGACGTATAGTTATCAAATCGAGCACGCTACGCAAAAAGCCGTCAAAATAACAGCACAATTGAGCCGATTAATGGCAAATATTGGAGGACCTTTACCAAGCAGGCGAAAACTTCTGTTGGAAGCAAGCACCAGTATCCTCCTCTACGGCTGCGAGATCTGGGGAGAACAAATGAAAATTAAAAAAGGAGCAAACGTTCTACTAGCAGTACAGAGAACAGCCGCCTTACGCATAACATCAGCTTATCGTACTGTGTCAGCAGCTGCAGTGCTAGTAATTGCAGGAATGATACCAATAGACCTCACCATAATAGAGAGAAGAGAAGTATGGTTACAGAAACGCGCAAATGAATTTGAACCAACCGCAGCAGATACCATCAGACAACAAACTCTTCAAACATGGCAGGAAAGATGGGAAGCCAATGCAAATGGAAGATGGACCGCAAGGATCTTTCCAAACATCCAGAGATGGACAACCAGGAACCACGGGGAAGTAAATTACTACCTAACACAGATGCTATCAGGGCACGGGTATTTCCGGAAGTTCCTGTTCAAAATCCACAAATGCAGTTCACCCTTTTGCCTGTACGAAAACGAGGAAGTAATTGACGATGCTGAACACACCTTCTTTAAGTGCACGCGGTGGTTGCAAAAACGCCGTGAGACAGAAAACGTGACTGGAACGCTAACAGTCGAAAATATTGTAGATAAAATAACAACGGAAGAAACACGATGGAGAGCAGTAGCTAAATTTTGCGAAGAAGTTCTGCGCACCAAAAAACGCGACATGGATGCAGCAGTATAGACACGTAAGCGGGTCCTGGACGCAGGGAAAATAAAAGATGACGGCAAGCTCAGCCGCAACAGAATCCACCTTGAAGCAATGCGGTAAGCGGTCCCAGGGTGGAATTTCATCTAGGAAAGGTTGTAGAGGGGGTTTTTAGTCGGTATTCCAAAATTGGCGAGCCCGACATATCATGTTGGATGACGATCCATCGTGAATGCAACAAATACATTTTCCTCCTTACCCGCAAAAAAAAAAAAAAAAAAAAAAAAAAAAAATTATCTTATTTAGGAAACAGTTACATGATTTTATAAGCATTATGACACTATTTCTACGTTTTATCTAAAATTCAGAAAAAAGAACATAATGTTGGGAAGATATCCTTGCACCAGCCTCATAAAAAATTTCTTTATTCTACAACCACAAAATGAAAAAGGCATTATAAAGTAAATACTTTTAGTTTGAATACCATTTTCTTATACAGGTTATAATCATAATCATGTTCTAGTAGTTATTAATATGAATATTACGAAAAAGTTTGTGTGTGTAATTCTATAAATAGTTTTTGAGTTTTCACTTCATTCCGATCATAATTTAAAAAAAGTTTCCTAGTTTGAATAAAGGATATGTGCAAGGATATAAATATCCTTGCACTGTTTCACACTAAATTTACCAAAAACATTCAACTGCATGATTTCAAGAATAGATTAGAGTTTTTATTTCATTCTGATCACAATTTTACCCTTATTGTAATTTTTAAAATAAAGGATATATGGGAGGAATTTATGTCCCTTTGTAGATTGCAATGCAACTTACATCACGGCTTACATATAAAATACAAGGTGTATATACCAATTTTGGGTTCATTATTATGAAAACTCTAGCTTTTATCTAATATTTAAGAAGAAGGATATATGAAAGGTGTTTATTTACCGGCACGAGTTGAACTTTAATTTATCAAGGAGCTTTAGATTGCAGTTATAAAAGTATCAACAACATTTTTTAGCTTTTCGATTATATTTCTAGCCTAAATACAATTTTAAAAAATAAAGGATATATGGCAGGTAGTTATGCAAATGCACCGATTGTAATGAAATTCCCCAGATACTCTAACTGTATAATTTGAGAAATAGTTACAAAGTTTTTGTTGTAATCTCAAAGTAATTGTGACCGTAAGCGTATTTTTAAGATAAGTGGTCTATAGAAAGTGGAAATACCCTTGCTGTGATTAGTTTGAAATAATAAAAGATCTTATGTGTGCAATTTTTAAAACCATTTAAACATTTTCAGAGCATTTTAATTTTATTTAAAATTCTTCTTTAAATTACATTTTCAATATTGTTATAAAACTCATCAGGAATAATTTGGGTATGGTTTTATAAATAGCAAGAATTTTTCATTGAATTTTGATAATACATGTAGCTCAAATATAATACTTAATATGAAGGCTTTTTGCATAGGAGGTAAATAAAGGGTCCGCCAGTTAACTTTTTTTTTGAAAATGCTGTGAAAAAAACTACTGAAGCTTCGGCTGTGTGGCACGTAGCGCCGTCCTGTTGAAACCAAATGTTGCCAATATGCTCCTCTTCAATTTTTGTGAACAAAAATTCGCCTTTTCGAATGCGACAATTTTGCTTGTTTACATACCCACCAAGATCAACATGAGCTTCATCTGAAAAGATAATTTTTTTTTGGCAAAATCGGCATCTTCTGTAAGTCGATCGCAGGCCCACTTAGCGAAGCGAAAACGCATTGGATGGTCAGTTGGCTCGTTCTGTGAAATCAGACATGAGCACTAGTTGAAAAAAAAACTTTAGATGGCAGACCCTTTATATACTTACTCTGTTTAGTACTAAATTGGGGGAGAGCAATTTTTTAAAGTAATTTAATGATTTTTAATGCATCTAAATAAAAATTGTATCTTAATAATAACTTTCAATATAAATTTGAAATTTATTTGCTGGTGGTTCAGCGTTGTCTATATATTTCATTGTTGCTGTAACAAATCATCAGTAGACTTCAACCACACATTTTGAATAGTCACAAATGTGTGGTTGAAGTCTACTGATGATTTGTTACAGAACAATTTTTAAAATAATTTCAACACATTTAACTTATAATTTTGCATTAATTTTAGTTTTCAATATAAAGGATATATGAGAGTTATGCATATCCTTGTAGCGATTCTAATAAAACTTATCAGGGATTTTGGCTGTACGGTTCTACAAATAGTTAGAAGTTTTCATTGCATTCTGATTGCACATATAGCTAATAAATAATTTTTAAGATGAAGGCTTTTTGCATAAGCGGTAAATATATCCTTACTTTGATTAGTAACAATTCTGAGGAAAGCAATAATTTAATGATTTTAAATACATCTAAATTTAAATTTTGTCTTAATTTTAATTTTCAATACCAAGGATATATGAGCGGTAGACAGATCCTTGTAGCGATTAGAACAAAATTCATCAGGAGTATTGCCTTAATAGTTTTATAAATAGTTAGAAGTTTTTACTGCATTTTGATGATACACATTGATAAAATATAGTTTTTAAGAAAAAGGCTTCATGCACATGAGATGACTACATCCTTTTTCCTTTTAATAAAATTTGGTTGAAAGCAAATGATTAATTTTAAAACTATTCACGATTTGTCAATGTTTATTGATTATAAAATCTAGTTTAAGTTCATTTAAAAAGGGAATACGAGAAAATTCGTCCTGTCTTAAAATGACATTATAATGAGATCCAAGAATAATTTAATGTTTTCCTCTAGAGATTTAGAGCTCAGTTGTGTTATATTAAGACTTTTTACAGATTTTAATTGCCTTCTGATTGTATTTCCAACTAAAATACAATTTTGTAAAATAAAGGATATATGGGAGGAAATCATATCCTTGCGCCGAATGTAATGAAACTTGCTAGATAAATTGGATGTATACTTCTACAAGTAGTAATTTTAGATTAGACCTAAAATTTAAATATGAAGGATATACAGCAAATAGTTGATTTGAAATTAAAATGATTAAAATAAAGTTTATTGGAGTTTTACTTCCTATTGGCAATAATGTAATGAGCCTTTTTGGCATTCGTAAGAGCACCAAAGAAATTATTTCATTAAAATTTTCATTGGATTAAATTTTCTTGTTCAATCTTACATCAAGTAAATTTTCATCATTGTTGATTTTGCGCATGAAAACCTCTTCATTTCATAATATATTTTATAAGTTTTTTCTGCTTAATTTCTTTTCATTTACTGCTAAAACAATTTTATTTTTATTAAAAAAAAAAAATCCTTATTATTTCGAAAAATAGCTGGTTTTAGCTCAGCATAACTTTGTTTTGATACTTTATATCTTTTGTAGCATAAAAATTCCTTTAAAAAAATTTATCAAAATTAAATACTTAAAAACCACTTAAAGAAATCAAATCACATCATTAAAACCATTCATTTTAATTCCCATTCAGAATATGACTTTTTTTGAGTCTTCAGTGAAATATAAAGCACGATTTCCAACAGTCATTTATTGTCAAAACTTTAACTAAATAATCCTTCAGAGAAGAAAAAAATTTGAAACAGAAATTCTTTTGTCTCTGTAGCCATCACAACACCATCCACTTTTCAATTCATTTCAAAAATAAAAGCTGTCAAAGTTTTACAAACGCTTTTAATCCATATGCGGCCAAATCGTATTAAAAGACAAATTGTTGCCGGGCCAGATTAAATGAGAGATCCACCAGACAAAGTGGAATGTGTTTGTGAAGGGTTGAATGAATAACGAACGATGAATAACATGTTCAGCACAAATTGAATACATTTTTAGCTGTAGAAAAGGCAGGCATAAATAAACAAAGTTACAAATGAAGACCTTAAAAGTATAGATAAGCTTTTTTGCTGTTGCCTTGGATGCGCTACTCTGACAAGAAAATATACTAAGTTAAGGTGAAAGTTTGTAGTGTGGAAAAACTCTTGCGGATATTTAGAATAGTTATATTAGATACGTTTGACAAGGAGTTTCCAGCATTCGTTGAAATATGCTTTGCACGAGAAAATAAAATATGAATTATATAGCGCTCTAGTAATTCGTTTTTGCCTCTTTTAAAAACTTTTGTCTGCAATACTTAAGACAACTACTGCTGTGTTGTTACAGCCGTTGATGACTTGGCTGGTTCGCTGGGCGAAATTCTCATAATGAATGACATAATTATGGGCGACAACATAATTAAGAATGACAAGCAAAAATATGAATTATCACAGAAATGTCACTAAAAATGAAATTAATGCTTGAGTTTAAAATTCAACAAACAACAAACAAACGGCATCAACAATATCGTAATGATAAATTGAAAGAGTTGTGCTCTGGTAAATGGAAAATCGAGAGACAAACGCACAGCAAGACACCCACCAAAATTTTTTTTTTACATACAGACGACCAGACACGGCGTGTGGGATTAAGTGTGGCAAATTTATTATATGAAAAATTATCGTTTTTTTTTTCCAAGTTTATTTTTAAACAGCCTGTTGATGTGTTTTCTTGATAATTTGGGGATTTAAGAAATTTGTTTACTCAAATACTAAAAAAAAATTTTTCGTGTGAGTAAACGAAAATTGAAGTAACAAAACAAAAATAAACAAAAAGAAAGAAGATGAGAGATGACAAATGAATTTTGTATGTGACAAACCCTTTACGCGTAGGATTATAAATTCGAATGAACAAACTTTGATGTCTTGTTTGATTAAGTGAGAGAAATGTGGCAGGGACTTTAAAATGATGATGAATGTCGAAAAGTTGTTATGTCTTGCAATAATGTGACATCTAGATAATATTTATCGCACTGAGATGTTAGATGATGAAAAAATTTTAAGTTTTGTTGTGTGGGCTGATGGTGACAAATAAGAGAAGGGGTTTTAAAAGCAAAAAAAAAAACTTTTGAATTGAAATAAGTTATTAATATTAATATTTTCTTTTACTTTTAATCTATTCAAATATATTTCAATACACTCTATATAAAAAAAATCGGGTTTGCATTACATTGTCTCATTAAATTATTTTGTTTTCTTTTTCAGACACCTTTCGTTGACAGTATATTCAAAACAATATTTTTTTAAGCTGTTTAAAAATTTCACAAAATGGAAGCCCTAAAGCTTGGGGTAAGTTTAATGATAACCTGAAATGACAATTTGTTAATTAAAATTTTTAAAAAAACTTAATATTATCCATGATATTATGGACCATAGCTGTTAAGTAATGATTAAAAATCGTACTGATTACTAATTTGATTACTTTTTCCTGAAAGGTGAAGTAATGATTAAATTACGATTATATTTAGTTTCGTACGATTACCAATTGATTACGACTACTAATAATGGAAAAGTAATCTGAATTACTTGAAATTACAAAAAATATTATTTGTACTATAGAATAAAAAAAAAATTAAAATTAGTTTTCGGTAGTTAATTTTTTATATCACAAATAGAGTAAGTTTCCCAACCCTGGAATCCTCCTTTTTGATTTCGCTGATTTCTTACACTAATCTCTTTCTTTTAAGAATATAAGATATCTTTAATTTATAGAGAAAAAGGAAAAATTTACTTTAATACGTTATTTTGTATAAAAAAGTTAAAGTTTTCCAACCCTGGAAACATCTGTTTAATTTTTTGAAGTTTAATTTTTAATTTGAAATACCAACTTTATTTGGGTGCCCCTGTGGCTGAGTGGTAGCAATGCTAGCCTCTCAGTCCAGAGGTCGTGGGTTCGATTCCCACCATTGACCCTGGGTGTTTTTCGCAGACAAGCTAATCGCTTTGCGGGTTGTGTTTGTTTAAAAAAAAATTCGCACTGAAGTATAAAATAACTTTATTTAATAATAAAAATAAAAGTTAATTTTCGGTAGTAATTTTTTATATCACAAATAGTTTCTCTTTTCTAACCCTGGAATCATCCTTTTTGATTTTTCTGATTTCTTACATCAATCTTTTTCTTTTCAGAATATAAGAATTGTTTAATTTATAGGAAAAAAGTAAAATTGATATAGTAAGTTATTTTGCATAGGAAAAAAAGTTAGTTTTCCAACCCTGGAAACGTCTTTTTAAATTTTTAAATTTTCTTTTATTTGAGATATCAATATTATTCTTGGTGAAGTATAAAATAAGTTTATGTAATAAAAATAAATAAAAAATTAGTTAAAGGTAGTTAATTTTATATATCACAAAAATCGTAGGTTTTCCAACCCTGGAATCATCCTTTTTGTTTTTCTGATTCCTTACATCAATCTCTTTCTTTTAAGAACATTAGATTTGTTTAATTTATAAAAAAAGGAAAAATTTGTTTTAGTAAGTTACTTTTGTATAAGAAAAAAAGTTAAAGTTTTCCAACCCTGGAAATGTCTTTTTCATGTATGAAACTTTTTTTTTATTTTTAATATCAATTTAATGTGTACTGCAGTATAAAATAAGTTAATTTAATAAAAAAATAAAAAAAACAGTAAGACCTAGTTACTTTTATATATTACAAAAAGTGTAAGTTTCCCAACCCTGGAATCATCCCTTTTGATTTTTCTGCTTTGTTACTCCAATTTCTTTCTTTTAAGAGTCTAAGATATGTTTAATTTATAGAGAAAAAGAAACTAATTTGTTTTAGTATGTTACTTTTGTATATGAAAAAAAATTAAAGTTTTCCAACCCTGGAAATGCCTTTTTAATTTTTTAACTTTCTTTTTTAATTTGAAATACCAATTTAATTTGTACTGAAGTATAAAATAAGTTAATTTAATAAAAAAAAATATAAAAATTAGTTTACGGTAATTAATTTTTTATATCACAAAAATTTTAAGTTTCCCAACCCTGGAACCCAATCCCTTTCTTGTTAGAATATAAGATATATTTAATTTATAGAAAAAAGGAAAAATTTCTTTTAGTAAATTAGTTTTGTATAATTTTGTATAAAAAAGTTAAAGTTTTCCAACCCTGGAAACGTCAATTTAATTATTTTAATTTTTTTTATTTTTTTTATTAAGAAATATTAATTTTATTCAGACTGAAGTATAAAATAAGTTTATTTAATAAAAAAAAATAATAACTAGTTTTCGGTAGTTATTTTGTATGGCAAAATGAAGTTTTAGCTTCTCAGCTCTGAAACCGTCTGCTCGATTTTGCTGATTTTCAATACCAATCTTATTTCGACCATTTCTGACACACCAGTCCAAGAACGAAGTCTCTAGATTTTCTGGGAGCTTCGGAAAACCGATTTCACGTACATATAGACGGACAGACGGACATCGCTTATTCGTCTTCCCTATGCATAAGGATCCAGAATATATATACTTTATGGCTCGCTTATTAATATTCTAGAAATTACAAACGGAATGACAAACCTGTATATACCCTTTTACCATTTTTTGGTAAAGGGTATAATAATACGATTACTTTTAAAGATTACTTTTAATTCTTTTTGATTATATATTAATAATCAAAAGTAATCTTTGAAAGTGGTAATTCGACTACTTTTTTTGATTACTTTTGATTCTTTTTTAATTATTTGTTGTAATTTCCAGTAATTCAGATCATTTTTCGATTATCGTAATCAATTATTTATAAGAAATTCTTTTGAAGAGAATTATATACGTCCCCTTTCACAATTTATAATTAAGAGTTAACGTGAACTTTAACTGAGAGTTCTTCATACAAAACTTGTCGTTAAGGTCTCTGTTAGCTTTTAATTGTACATTGTGTAAAGGGACGATAAAGAGTAAAATTCTTTTTAAAATATAATCTGATTGATTCCTAATCGTAATCGAAATCTTACAACTCATTTAATACATGGGAAAAACAAAAATTAAATCATTATGTGATTTACTATATCGCTTCTATTCAAAAGTTCTCTTCGTTAACGCAGTATAAAAGAACAAGAATTACTGATGTTATGCCAAACTCAGCGATTTAATTATTTTTCCAATTTTTTTTTAAATATTTACATATGTGTGTGTTCATACTTTCAGTGCTATTCAAAGCTGTTTACAAGGGTGGCATATGATATGCAGAAAAAAAAATTCAACTCAAATTATGACAAAGTACATATTTGGTTTTATTGAATAAATATCACACACAATATATCTTACAAAATTCACTTAAATTTACACTGGATATACAGCCATCAATAGCAACTCATCATCATTTTTGACAAGAACTGTCAACGACGACATGAACATACAAATGTGTGTGTTGGGAGTGAAGGAAACAATTTTCACATGTTTATAAAAAAAAAATTACCACAAAATGACTTTATTAAAATATTTTTTTCAATATAACACGACATATAAAAATGAATGACATGATTAATGACATAAACTTCAATAGATATGTCACACATTTTCCAATATGGAAAATGTCATATTTTAGTGGATGACTTATTTGCTTATTGAGATTAATTACTAGTTTATTATATATAAGGCATTGGAAAAAGTTATTAAGGTATTACTTTTAAATAATGTTTGTAATGATACTTTTTTAAATTTAATTGAACTGTATTGAATTTTAATCAGAGATAATTTCTTAATCACGCTTAAGTTCAGTAATTTTAATTCTTATTGAATGAAATATTTTTATTAAATAATGTGTGTTTCTAAACAAGAGAAAAAAAGAAAAATTAAACTAGACTTTATTAGCTAGAAGAAATACTGTTATTTTTCTGTGCAGCCACGCACTTCATCACTAGTTATTTAAAATCGTATTCAAAAAAACTTAACAAAGCTTTGAAAAGCAATGTTAAGTAAAGTTGTATTAAAAAAAAAAATTATTATATCAAAATTCTAAAGTAGGCACCTACGTTTGTTAAGGCTACTTTAAGTTGATATTTCCAAAATGTGTATTTTGTACCTCAAATATTTTTATTAATATAGCACATATTGATTCATGTTACATCTGAAAATGAAGCTAGAAGTGCTAGCTCTTATTTTAAATTTATTATTTTTGTCATGTGATGGAAAACATCACTAAATTATCCAACTGATTCGAAATACATAGCAAAATCCATAAAAAAATATTAAAATAAATACAATTATACTAGTGATGTACATTCAAACAAAACGAATCGAAAAAAGCTGGATATTCAAATACTCATTTCGTTCGAATAAAATAAATTGAGATAATTTTTCTATGTTCATCATATTTTTTTTACTTTTACTTCATAAAAATGTTTATCTATTTTGCTTCCATGTCAGAAGTTTATATTTAATAAATTAGGTTGCTTAACTTCAAGATAATAAAAATGTATTTAATAAAATAAAAAATTAATTTAAATTGTATTTGATGTTGCACATCATAAGCTGTAAAATGGTTGTTGAACATGGTGGTGTTACCAGAATTTATTATTAAATCACAAAATAATTAAAGTTGTCTTTTGAATACAATTTCTTAACAAAGCAATGTTAGCCTTAAATTGCTTGGTAGCTACTATGAACTTTAAAGCTCAAGTAAAATATTTTTTTGAATAAGGGGGTTACTGTTTTTTCACTGTTATATAATACTTATTTAAATATTATTAATCTTCCAAAAAATTTTTGCAAAAAATTTTTATTTTTTAAATATCTTACCCTCTAATTTTATCTTTCTCTTTCGGTATCAAAATGATTTGGGTGACATGTGAACCACTTGAACATATACTGAAAGAGAAACACTTCGTAAAAGGAATGAAACCGTTACGTTGAATCTCTCTCATGAATACAACGACGAATTTCGCTAATAAAATGAAATATTGATGAAATTTTATTGATGAAATGAAATCTTTCTAGTGCTTAATATTTTACATTTTGTAGTATCATTAATGCTACAAAATAATTTTCATTCGGTTAATGAAAAACTTTTATGTAGAATTCAAACAAAAAAGTATTTTAAATTTATTAGGTGACATAAAAGATGATCAAAGTATTTTTTTTTAATATATACGAGGGAGGATCAATAAATCCGTGAATTTTCAAACTTTCCCCGTAGTTATATGAAATACAACATTGTTCCCATTAAGCACCACCTGCTAATAGACTACTGTCAAATTTTGAGCAAGTGTCTCTGCGTTTAACAGCTGTTCAAAACATACAACATCGTGTATTTTTCTAAAAATGGAAAAAAGTGAATTTCGAGTGCTTATTAAACATTATATTTAGTGAAAAAAAAACGTCAATCAAACCAAATAAAATCTCGATAAATGCTATGGGGACTCTGCACCATCGATTTCAATGGTAAAAAAGTTGTTTCCTGACTTTCGTTGTGGTCGCATAAGTACAAATAACGCTGAACGTTCTGGACAGCCAATAGGGGTCATTACACCCGAAAGTGTTGAAAAAATTCACGATATGGTGTTGGCCGATCGAAAAGTAAAAGTGCGTAAGATTGTTGATGCCATAGACATTTCATATGACATTGTGGTTTCGATTTTATGGTATAAATTTATTTAGTTATATCTAAATAATGTTTGAGGTTTTTGTGTCTGCAGCGGTAATAGTGTCCACGCGATGAGTTCCAACTTCAAATATTGGCCGGGGAAGCCAATTATATATGTACATATACACATTTTTCTGATGCTTGTGCCAATATGCACACGTAAGTTGAATAATTATTAAAATGTAATGATAATTAAATACATTAAATTAATGAATCAGAGTCATTACAATAATGACTTATGTTGTTAACTTTATGATACGATATCATCAAAAAATTATATCTTACGTCTCAGTAATGCAATACCGTCATGATATACATGACATGTTAATTTATGAAATAGTTCGTTAAAAATGTAATACTAATGTCACATCATTGTATTAACTAAAAATATTTTTGCCATGATTACATATTTCATTTACAATATTAAAATGTACTTTGCTTAGTAAAAAACATGTCATTACTTGAATAAAAATATTTCATTGTATATATGACATTTTTTCAGCCAATGAAACAGTTTCCTTAATGCGATTGAATCATTGCATGGATTGAAAAATAATAACAAAATTATAAATATAATGTAAAAAATCATTGCACTTACGAAATTTTTTTCTCAGTGTAAAAATATTATAATCAGAAGTAATCACCCTTATTCCAGTTGTCGCCATCGACGTCACTTTAAAAAAACACCAAAAAATTGGTGCTTGTATATCCGTTGTCGAAAACAAATGACTCATGTTGGCGTGTTTATGCTATTTTCTAGACCTTAGGGAACGGAAATAGATTGTCAGTTGCACAAAATTGTTCTCGAGAGCGAGTAAACAAGCCTCAATTTTTTGGTATTGTGTTAAAGTGACGCCGATGACGACAACTGGAATAAGGGTAAATAATTATTTCTGATTAAAATTCACTATAGTTCAATTAAATTTAATATGTATCACGTAAAAATATTATTTGATTTTTTAATTAATTAATTCGGACCATACTTATGTATATGCTTCATGAATATTGGTAGACAATGTTAATTTGCCAACATCTTTATCTCTACAAATGTAAAGTTTTCTTACAAATATCTGCAATTATTTCATTTGCAATTGTGCATGATGAAATAAATAAAAAAAAATTATGTACAATTTTTCCGCTCAACTCATTATAATTATCTTTGTCATCATTATGGTCGCCATCGCAATTTTCTTCCCCTTGATAGAAATAAAACTAACATTGTATGTTAGACAGTTGTCAGCATTAATTAAAATTCTAATGTCTAATAAAGTGTCAACATCTATGTATATAATCAGCTAATTTTCCCATTGGCATTGCAACAGCAATCTGAAAACTAGACTATTTAAATAATTTTGAGTGTCCAAATATTTAAATGCATGAATGTTTATAATGCAAAATTTTAGAACATTTGTGTGTATACATGCATATATCTGGGGCGAAAAGGAAAAACTGCTTAAGTCGAGATAAGCTGATTTTGAGTTAATGCAACATCCGTAATCTGCAAGTACCCCTGGGCATAATCTCAATTGATTTGTATCATTTTTCAAGAAGTTATAGTACAATGACTTTCGCCTTATCGTTTTAGGGTTCCGTACACCAAAGGTGAAAGGTGTCCGTCACAGGAACCGTAGGAGCTACGGACCTACATTTAAATTTTCAAAAACGGTTAAACTAAAAAATCCCAAAATTATAAAATCGCCTATCCGAAAAAAAGCGCCAAAAATTTAAAAAAAATCGCCAAAACGAAAAAAAATCGCCAAATTAAAAAAAATTTAACAAGTAAATAAATCGCCAATTCCGAAAAAACCGCCAAAATGAAAAAAACGCCAATAACCGAAAACAAACGCCAGAACGCGAAAGAGGCGTCAAAACTTAAACTATAGCCTAGATGAAAAAAAAATCGCCGAAATGAAAAAAAAAATGCCAAAATAATGAAAAATTGTCAAAATGGAAAAACGCCGAAAACCGAAAAAGAGAGCCAAAACGAGAAAAAAAAGAGCCAAAACTAAAAAAGCATCAAAACTAAAAAATATCGCCAAAACCGAAAAAACGCCAAAAACTAAAAAAACGCTCAAAACCGAAAAAAACCAAAAAACGAAAGAAAATTTTAAAACTTTATTTTATATACGCTAAAGTTAGTATTGAATGACATATCTGGTGTCCGTACGGAACCCTTCGTGCGCGGGTCAATGTCGCACTTCACTGAATTTAGTTAGACTTCTAATCTCATTTGCAATAAAAGCTTAATTTAGATTATACTTTGGTATATTTTAACTTTAGTGTATTATTTACAGTGCTTAGAATGTTGTGTGCTTAAACAAAATAAAGATTAACCGGGAAATTCCCAATTTAACTGCAAATGTAATAAATTTCTGGAAATCGACTGGAACGCTTAAAATTCCTCTTCCGCAAAACAGTCAAATATGACTTAAGCACTTTTTCCTTATTGCCACTGATATATGTACATGTGTTTATATGAAAATTAACATCTATATATTTTATTGCTCATAAACATTTAATTTAATTTAAATTTATCATTGCATTGCATTAGCAAAATAATAATGTAACGAATTGTTTTTAATTTTTCGCATCATAAAAAACACAAAATATACGCAATTTGTAATAATCTAAGACATGCATTAGTAAGCATATGTTTGGTGTTTTTCCCTCCTATTTTCGCATTTTCAATTAAATTCCAAATGAATATGACTGTAAGCACAACACTTGAATAATGAAAATTTTTTAAGGTTAAATGATTTTTGAGAAAATTTAAATGTATATGGGCATTTCCACGGATAGGTAAACCATGACCAAAAATTTAAATTTTATTAAAAAGATTTGCTTGACCGATAGTATCATAAAAACCCATCAAATAATTTGATTGTAATGTATTTATACGCCATCTGAGTTGTAGTAAAGAAAAACTAGGCTGCCAAAAATTAATTTCTATTTTTCTAACTCTTGGGGCCATTATTACAACTTAAATATAGTTAAAAGTAGGATTTTATCGGAAGTATAAGAACTTTATCATTTGCAAAATTTTACTTACAAGTTTATTCCACCTGGTAAGTTAAATCCAATTTGCAATAATGGAAAGCTTTTTATACGTCCGATAAAATCCTACTTTTAACTATCTTTAAGTTGTAATAATGGCCCTTAGTAATATATAATCATATTTCCTCTTTAATGTTCAAAATATTAATAAGTATGTAAAGGGTGTTTTTTTATTGAGGTATAGAACTTTAAGTTGGCATCACTTTTTTAACTGGTGGCCATTTTGTCAGCTGTCAAGTGATTAATATTTAGTTTGGTTTGCCATTTCATCATGAACAGGTTGACAAAAGAACAACGCTTGCAAATCGTGCAAATTTATTTCGAAAATAATGGTTCAGTTCGCGAAGCTTACCGCAAGCTCCGTCCATTTTATGGTCGACATAATCGTCCATCACAGCAATTAATTCGGTTAACCATGGATCGTTTTCGCACTACGTTTACTCTATGTGATAATACGCATCCGCAGAGCGCACCGAAGAAACAATTGCCGCTGTAGAGCAAAGTGTTGAAGAGGACCCGAATGAATCGATTCGCCACCGTGCACAGCAATTAGAGCTTTGTCCATCAACTTTATGGAAGATTTTGCGCAAAGATCTTGGCTTGCGACCTTACAAGATCCAGCTTGTACAAGAATTAAAGCCGCGAGACCATGCAATGCGTCGTGATTTTGGTGTATGGGCCGAAAATGAGATTGATCTCGATGCTGATTTTCATCGCAAAATTTTGTTGAGTGATGAGGCTCATTTTTGGTTGAATGGCTACGTCAACAAGCAAAATTGCCGCATTTGGAGTGAAGAGAATCCACATGAGACCCTTGAGACGCCATTACATCCACAAAAACTGGCTGTTTGGTATGCTCTATGGGCTGGTGGAGTCATTGGGCCATACTTCTTCCGAAATAATGCTGGAGAGTCAGTTACCTTTAATGGAGACCGGTATAGAGCCATGATAACCGACTATTTTGTTCCCGAATTGGATGGCATGAATGTGGATGAATTGTGGTTCCAACAAGACGGCGCTACATGCCACACAGCGCACGACACAATCGATTTATTGAAGGAAACATTCGATGAGCGCATAATTTCGCGGAATGGACCTGTCAATTGGCCACCAAGATCGTGTGATTTGACACCATTGGATTATTTTCTTTGGGGATATGTGAAGTCGCTCGTCTACGCCAACAAACCAGAAACGTTAGGGGACTTGGAAGCCAACATTCGTGGCGTTATTGCCAACATACGGCCCCATATGCTCGAAAAAGTGGTTGAAAATTGGACCTGTAGAATTGGCTTTATTTGAGCCAGCCGCGGCGGCCACATGCCCGAAATCATATTTAAACATTAATGGCATAAAATTATCCTTCCAATAAAGCCAAATTGATGGACATTAAAATGATTTTCGATCGATAGTAGCTGTGATTTTTCCATAAATATGTTCTTAAAACTACAACTAATAGGAACAAATGAAGAGAGAGTAAACAAATATCCTTTAACATTAACCCTTCTTTCCATTTTTGTTTCGTTATCATTCAATGTAACGTTCGTTTCCAAAAAGGATGAAGTATTATAGTTATATTTGACTTGTCAAGACCAGGTGTCT
Source organism: Tachina grossa (assembly GCA_949987645.1). Lineage (NCBI taxonomy): Eukaryota > Metazoa > Arthropoda > Insecta > Diptera > Tachinidae > Tachina > Tachina grossa. Next base: position 153,581,785 of record OX465275.1, read on the forward strand.
TAAAAGTTGGATTTTAAACAAGCTTGAGGAACAGAATCTAAAAATATTTTTCACTTTACAAAAATTTTCAAAACAAAAGCCTTTGTAGGCAAAGTTTGTAGCGTTCGTCATTTTAAGTAAAATTTTATACAAAAACTAAAATTTATAAAAAAAAAATTTATTTAGTATTCAAAGATTGTATAGGTCATAATCGTAAACCTAGCTGTAATAAGAGAATGGAATGAAAAATAAAAATATTTTTATTTCAGTTTTAGTTTTTATTTTAAATTAGAAATAATAAAAATTCAAACAATTATTTGCTATGTGAAAATTCAAAACAATTTATTTATTTTAGAACGATTGAAATTTTTTAAATTTATACATTGCTCAAATCAATTTTTTAGAGTATTAAATCAATTTACAATATTCGAAATACAATTTTTTCGTATTTTTAAAACAAAAGAAAATTTATTGAATTTAAATATTCAAAATTTTAATAAAATTCATTTCCATATTATTTGACTACGAAAAAATCAAATAGTTTTTCTCAGAATTTAATTTGAAAAACAAACAATAAATTATTTCTTGAATAAAAACTATTTCTGAAAAATAAAAAGAAATATTTATTAGACTTAAAAATATATAACAACTTTTTTTTTAAAACGGACTCATGTATCAGCAACGAAAAAGAGCACTTTTTGTGCGAACGCGTTTTTCTTATCTCTTTTATTACTACTGAGCCTCTGGTATTCATTACATTTTTCACTATGAAATTTCCTTAAGTGTACAATAAAATTTGAATTTCATTAGAGCTAGCACATAATGATTTCGCGCAAGTTTTGCAAAAACCCAATATCTTATTATTTTTATTGAGCTAAATATTTTGTTATATGAAAATAACGTTAAAAGTAGACAAAATACAGATATGGCACTAACTGTATTTCTCAATTATCCAAGGTGATAGATAATTGAGGCAATAGGTGGGTTCCTCTTCATTACTAGAAATGTGGAGGTCCAAAACAAAATGCAACAATTCCACTTTTTGAGTTTTCTGATTTTTTTATTTAATACAGTTCTACAGCTTAAAATCTATGTAAACATTTTCATAAAACATACCAAAGGTCTATAGTTTTATTGTGACTCAATACCTAAACTAGATATTCAGACCAAAGTAAAATAATTCCAATATGTATTCTAACAGTCTAATTACAGTTATTCGTTTATTCAAAAAATTTCTCAAGTGGAAATGTTGCATTTTGTTATGAACCTCCTCAAATCATCTTACAAGGAGTATTTTCAATAATAAAAGAATTTTTTTTTTATTTGTATATCTTTTTACAATTTAAAAGTATTTGAAACTATTTTTTATGAATTTGAAATAATCAATAAAGTTTTCGTGGAATAATATAAATTTAACTTATTAACAAAAAGTTATTTGAATTTCAAAAACTCAAATGAAATAAAATAAAATTTCATTCAAACTATAGAAATATAATTTTAAAAAATTTCAGTCGCTGAATGCAAATAAAGCATTAATTTGTTATATTTTTATTTGAATTTCTGAAGGCGTGATTTTTTTTAAATTTTCTGAAAAAAAATAAATTTATATTTGAAAAATTTTATTTCAAATCAATAATAATAAATTTTAATTCATTTCATGAGAAATGTCAATAATTTTAATGAAATTCTATTTCTTAAACAGAAATAAAATTTAAGTTTAATTTAATTTTATGAAAAAATTCAAATAAAAAAAATCATATTGAACAGCTATGATCGTAAATAACGCTTTATTTTCAAAAAAAATATTTTTATGGGTTAACGTATCTTTTTATGCAGAGGGATAAAAAGCTGGCGGAAAAGAAAAAAGAAAATGAAAAGCGTCATAGAAACAATTTAAAAAGGGACATATTAAAGATAGAAGAGTATACATAGATCAAAAAACAAAAAAAAAGAGTGCAGAAACATTAGAATAGGGTGTTAAAGTTGACTAAAGATGACAACAATTTGCTAAAAGAGAAAAAAAAATCGTGCGGGACAAAAAGATATCGGGACAAAAAGAAAAATGAAGGTCAGATAATCGTCAAAGTTCTGTCTTTCACATCGTTTTTACATGTTTTCTTGTGAGTTCGGATGTTAAAACACATGCTACACCTGTTTAAGTTGAAATTTAGAAAATACAAATTCATAGTATGTGTTCTAGCATCCAAATTTAGAAGAAAACAATTTGGAAATGGACAACTTAAATTTTTTTTCATTTTCTTGTTGGGTTTTTTTTACAAGACTGTTTACAAGTAAAAAGAATACGAGTTTTTTGCTCAAAAGTGAAAACGAAAAACTCTAAAAATTTCAAATCGTCCATTTCCAAATTGTTTTCTTCTAGAACACACACTAGTCGTATTTTCTAAGTTCAACTTAAACAGGTATTCTACACATCCGAACTCACAAGAAAACATGTGAAAACGATGTGGATGCCAGAACCAGTGATGCCAACTTTTTTGGCTCTAAAAGCACATCAGAATTTAAAAAAAGCACTAAAAAGCATAATTTTGAGATCTAAAAAGCGTAAAAAGCACTAACGTGAAAAACGAGTGCAATTTAACAATGTTTTCTAAGCTATTCTCTATTTCGACAATATTATCAACATCTTTAATGAAATATATCAGACGAAAAAGGTATGATCTACACAGAAAAAAAAAATACACCAAGTTTTTTATTAAAGTAATTTTAAAAATACACAAATTTCTTAAAAGCACTACTTAGTGCTTTTTGTTAGTTTGGCACTAACGCTCAAAAATTGGCGTTTTTAGTCTTCTAAAAGCACTAAAAATAGTGCCAAAAGCACCAAGTTGGCATCGCTGGCCAGAACATAGGCCAATTTAATTTTAATTTTTCTTCTCTTTAGAAACTCACATTAATTAATAAAAATATTTCATTCAATAAGAATTGGAAATACTGAACTTACTCCCTATTAAGAAATTATTCCTGATTAAAATTCACTCTTATTCAATTAAATTTAATATGTATCACTTGCTAAAATTTTTTTAAAAATGATGATATGCCCTTTTGCATTTTGTAAGACGATAAATACATTATATCCTGTTATTTGTTGTTATTTGTATTAAATAAATAATTACATACAATTCTTTATATTTTACTCAAATACATAACTATGGAAAAATATGTCATGTAACGAATATAACGTTACGTATCAACTATTGCTTGTATACACAGTGTTGCCAAATATGAAGATTTATCTTATTTTTGAAGTTTTTAGACATGATAAAACGGCAAAAAAAGATTTATTTTCTAAAAGTAAGATTTATAAAAATTTTACTTTTGGAACTTGTAATATATTATAGAGGGGTTTTTTTGACAAAACTACTCACTAGCTTTATGATTTGCTTCACAGTGATCTTACACATATTCTATACCGTAAATATTTTGTGTTATTTGGCCTTACTTTTAATAGTTCACAAAAAAATTAAAATTTTACTCATTTTCATTCAATAAAATAACAAACAAAAAAGATTTTTGGTAGCAAAAAAAGATTTTTTTTGCTTGACTTGAAGATTTTTGAAAAATAAATATGGCAACACTGTGTATGCAAGACATTTATAAAATAATTTCAACGCAACAAGCACTAACCCAAAGCGAAATTTGTACAGATCAATTTAAGTTTTTTCGCAGAGTTTTGCATTTTCATAGATGCGAATCAACACCACTTCCTTTTTAGGTAACGTTCGTATCACTTTTTGTTTGCTAATTGCTAATATCTCAGAAACCTATTTATGCAAAAATACAGATTTACCACTTAAGATAAAACCAGTCCAGTGCTGTACGAAAATTACAAAATTAACAAAATAAAATATTTGCTTTAGGTTTTCTTCCCCATTTAAGACGTACGACAGTAACGTTCGTCACCCTGGAAATGCCCATATACAGACATATGTACAATTTTGAACAACAGCTAACTGTCTGTCAAATGTTTGCTTGTTGCCCCAAAGATTTTGACAAATGTGCAACAAGTGTTGCCAACAATTCATGTGTACAGATATTTCGAAAGAATAGAAAAATTTATAATTTTATAGCATTTTTTTCTGCATCATATTTTTGTACCTCTGTGTGTATATTATAATTTTTCTTTGGGAACTGTAGCCAAATGACTAATGATGTCATTTATATTGTGAGGGGTGGCGAAATTTAAGTGACATATTGTAATGTTTTATTAAAATAAATTAGATTTGGAATTAATAACAAAATTTACAGATCATTTAGCAAAATATATGTAAGGCAGATTTTTAATTTCCTTCTTTCTTCTGTGCATAATAAGTAATTAATTTATATTTTTTATTGAGTGTGCTAAGAGCTTGATAGAAGACTCGAGTCTACAAAATTGTTCCAGCTTATATTAAATTTCACAGAGTGAAAGTTTCTCAGCCAGTTTTTCCCTGCCTTCCCTGCTTGTGACTAAAGCCTTCTCCTTAATCTATTAAAAAAGAGGACATAAACAGCTACCAAGCTGAAAACTTCTTCCTCTATCTAAGTTGCTTAAAGATACAACATTTAACACAATTTTGTATTAAAAAATCATTTGTTTTAAAAAGGCATTTCTAACTACAGTTATCCAAAAGTATTAAATAACATTTAAAAAAGATGAACTATATACATAGATGACAAACTAAACATAAAGTTAACGAAACAAAATCATCAACAGCAACAAACAAGAGAGGTGCCTTAGGATACCCGGTTATGGCTATGTTGCTTAATGTGTTAATGTGTTAAATAACTTATTGTGTTAAATAACAATGCAAAAAATTTTATTATATAATAATTTCAAATTTGCTGCAAATATTTCAAAATGTTTCCATTTATTTTCTATTTTTCCCTTTTCTAGTGTCGTATGATTAAATAAATGTATTGTTTGTGGCCTGCGGCGGCTAATTGCCGGCTTAAAGCCGATCGGCTGTGCTCTCTTGTGCTCATGTTCAAAAACAAAACAAAAACAAATTGAGCAATCCTTCTCATTGTTTTTGTTTCAATCACTATCCCTTTCCTAAAGAAGGGAATTCATTGTTAAATAATTTATTCATAATTAAATACTTTGTTTCGTTTATTTTCGCACTCTGGTTTTAAGTACAAAGAAATAAAAGCAAAAATAAATTTAAACCTGTTATAGTATCGATTATTTTTGCTACAAAAATCACATCCCAGCTCCTATTTCATGGCAAAAATAGCATAGCTATAAAAGTTAATAAACATGAATAAACTCTGAAATAAAAAAAAAACAAAGCGAAGTTAACAATGAATAAATATATAATGAACTTGTGCGTATATACCTGAATTTTTTTATTGTCTGACAAGAACATAATGATTAATGAGCTTATCGAAATATAAATACACTTGAAAATATCTGTATAGAGAGGCGACGCCATTTAATAATTATAACGAATAAATCATAAATATGTCCGCATACTATATAAAAACTTTAGAATGAAAACTTATGATTATGATGCTGACTGTTTTTTGTATATGTGTGTCAAGCAACTCACTGTGAGTCTGAGTAATGAAAACTAAAAAAAAATAGAACAATAAATCATTTATATAACAAAATTAGTGGTAAGAAAAAATTAGCGGCTCCTATATGTATGTATTTCTGAACAAACATACACACACACTTGCTGATCTCTAATTCTCAATTACCTAAACCCAGCGAGCATTATTACTTGTGCAAATTCTTCCAGGGGAAGTAGTTGTCTAATGTGGCTCAATATTTTTCAAAAATTCGATAGAGACACGACATAGACATAGACGTCCCTTAATGCTGTTCCCACTTCAAAATTTCAAATTTCAAGAGGAGTGAGATAACATTTTGATTAATGGGATCTGGAAATGATCAAATAAAAGCGTCAATCAGTGAATGTGTATTAGTGTCGTTTAATTGACACTATTTCAAAGACTTTCAAATAAAATCTTTGATCAGCATTTTAATTTTGTGTTCGTTGATTTTTATACCCTTTACCAAAAAATGGTAAAAGGGTATATATAGGTTTGTCATTCCGTTTGTAATTTCCAGAATATTAATAAGCGAGCCATAAAGTATATATATTCTGGATCCTTATGCATAGGGAAGACGAATAAGCGATGTCCGTCTGTCCGTCTGTCTGTACGTGAAATCGGTTTTCCGAAGCTCCCAGAAAAGCTAGCGACTTCGTTCTGGGACTAGTGGGTCAGAAATTGTCAAAATAAGATTGGTATTGAAAATCAGCAAAATCTAGCAGACAGTTTCAGAGCTGGGAGACTTAAACTTCATTTTGCCATACAAAATAACTACCGAAAACTAGTTTTTAATAATTTTTTATTAAATAAACTTATTTTATACTTCAGTATGAATAAAATTTGGTATTTCTAACTAAAAAAAATCTAAAAAAGTAAAAAGACGTTTCCAGGGTTGGAAAAGCTTAACTTTTTTTTGTTATGCAAAAGTAATTTACTAAAACAAATTTTTCCTTTTTTTCTATAAACTAAACATATGTAATGTTCTTAAAAGAAGAAGATTGATGTAAAAAATCAGAAAAACAAAAAAGATGATTCCAGGGTTGGAAAACCTACTATTTTTGTGATATATACAATTAACTACCGAAAACTAGTTTTTAATAATTTTTTATTAAATAAACTTATTTTATACTTCAAGAGGAATAAAATTAGTATTTCTAACTAAAAAAAATGTAAAAAAAATTAAAAAAATTAAAAAGACGTTTCCAGGGTTGGAAAACCTTAACTTTTTTTGTTATGCAAAAGTAATTTACTAAAACAAATTTTCCCTCTTTTTTCTATAAAGTAAACAAATGTAATGTTCTTAAAAAAAGGAGATTGATGTAAAAAATCAGAAAAACTAAAAGGATGATTCCAGGGTTGGAAACCCTACGATTTTTGTGCTATATACAATTAACTACCGTAAACTAATTTTTTAATTATTTTTATTAAATAAACTTATTTTATACTTCACCACGAATAAAATTTGTATTTCAAATAAAAAAAATTAAAAAACTTAAACAGACGTTTCCAGGGTTGGAAAACTTTAACTGCTTTTCTTATACAAAAGTAACTTACTAAAACAAATTTTTCCTTTTCTCTATAAATTAAACATATCATATATTCTTAAAAGAAAAAGATTGGTGTAAGAAATCAGAAAAATCAAAAAGTATGATGCCAGGGTTGGGAAACTGAAACTTTTTGTGCTATAAAAAATTAACTACCGAAAGTTAATTTTTATTTTTTTTATTAATTGAACTTATTTTATACTTTAGTACAAATAAAATTGGTATTTCAAATTAAAAATTGAACTTCAATTGAAGTTCAATTGAACTTTAAATTAAAGATATCTTATATTCTTAAAAGAAAGAGATTAGTATAAGAAATCAGAAAAATCAAAAAGCTTGATTTCAGGGTTGGAAAACCCACACTTTTTGTGATATAAAAAATTTGCTACCGAAAACAATTTTTTTTTTTTATAAAATAAGCTTATTTTATACTTCAGTACGAATGAATTTGGTATTTCAAAATAAAAAAAAATAAAAAAAAATTAAAACCACGTTTCCAGGGTTGGAAAACTTTATTTTTTATACAAAAGTAACTTACTAAAACAAATTTTTTCTTTTTTACTATAAATTAAACATATCTTATGTTCTTAAAAAAAAAGATGGTGTGAGAAATCAAAAAAATCAAAAAGGAGGATTCCATGGTTGGGAAACTTGCACTCTTTATGATATAAAAAATCAACTACCGAAAACTAATTTGTATCTATTCTTATTAAATAAACTCATTTTATGCTTGATAGCGAATAAAATTGGCATATCAAATAAAAAAAATAAACAATTTAAAAAGTTAAAAAGACGATTCCAGGGTTGGAAAACTTAAACTTTTTTTGTACAAAAGTAAGTTAGTTACTTAAACAAATTTATACAAATTTATCATTTTTTTTATAAATTTAACATTTTTTAAATGCTTAAAAGAAAGAGATTGGTGTAAGAAATCAGAAAATCAAAAAGGATGAGTTCACGGTTTGGACACTTACACTTTTTTGATATATAAAAATAACTAAGTCTAATTATTTTTAATCTTTTCCTTTATAAATTATATATATTTTACGTTTTGGAAAGAAAAGTTTGGTATATAAAATTATAAAAATAAAAACCACAGCTCCAGAGCTGGAAACTATGATTTTTTTCTTAACATTAAAGTAACTAAATAAAACATTTTTTTTAATTTCCTTTTTTTTCACTTAACACACTTTCTATATTTTTTAAGAACTACTAGATTGGTATAAGTAATCAGAAAAATCTAAAATTATGATTCTAGGGTTTGAAAATTATTATTTTTTTTTATTTGTACATAAAAGTAACTATGTGCTTATTATGTATCTCTATACTACATAAACGCACTTTGGTAAAAGGTATATAAGATTCGGCACAGCCGAATATAGCCTTCTTACTTGTTTCTTTTATATAACCGGCAACTAAAAACTCTTTAGAAAATCTAAGTGTAAATAAAGGAATATATTAATAAATACATAAAATATATATATGTATAGTTAAATGATAATTATTTTTACATCCCACTGTAATTGTTGTTCTTCTCTGCATGATTATTTATTTTAATGTGACATTGATAATAAATAATAATTAAACTGCTTGCATATTTTGATCGTTTGGGTTTTTGTTTGCAATTTTCCATAAAATTCAAAATATTTCTTACGTTTGCAAATATCAATATTTCATCAATCAGAGTTGGAGACGATCAAAAAAGAAAAAACCATCAAATAAAAATACGAGTATAAAAATTTTTTCATTCTCATCAATCATTGATAACGACGCTTATGTGTTACCGAGCAACACGACTGCACGCACACAACTACATATGTGATTGATGGTTTTATTTGATCGTCTCCTTGGCACTTAACATTATCTTTTATGGTATAACAAAAGTGTACATGGTGGCAAAATAATAAAGATATATGTTGTAGTCAGATTAAAGATGTACGTTTGAAAGCCAGCAATTATAAGTTGTCTGTAAATATAAGTTGTCTGTAAATATTTTTGCGAAAAAAAAATTTTTTAAGAGCAATAACACTGCCTACTACTATTACTAGGTGTTACCTTCTTTAGGAAATGGATGAATATATAGAAGACATGTGGTGAAATAAGAGATAGAAGAAAGCTTCATTCGTTTGCAACTCTGCTTTTGTGCACGCTCGTCTGGTGTCAATGAGGCGTACTAAAATTCTGTTATTAGTAACCATTTTATTGGTTACATTTCTTCGCTTTTGATTCTGCTATACAATGAAGTAGGGCGCTCTGATATTACATTGGGATTAGCATCTGCTGAAGCAGGTGTAGTTCATTAACCAGTTTCTAAGCATTCATCAGTTGAATTTTTCTACAACAACTGAACAAAGCATCACTAATGTGCATCAGGAAAATGCAGTGTTGTTGTTTTTTAAAGACTGTTTGAACCGGGCTCGAACCCAGGACCTACAGTTTCGTAGTCAACGTGCTGACTACTTGCGCCAACGCCATGTTGAGTTCTTCACCTGATATGTTAGATGTAAAATAATTATATCTCATGTTAAACGAGAGGTTTATTTCAGCAGTCGATATCAAACGAATTTTCATGTCATTAAAATTCTATTTGTATGGAAATTTTTTATCGATATCGAACAGAGAATGACAACGACTACTTAAAAAAATTAGATAATTAAATAGACTTAATTTTAGTAACTAAGTATAATCATAATTGTATAGCAAACTTTATACGTGATTATAGCCGATTCTAAAAAGAGCATCTCTAATTCGTTTATACGAAAAACTAATATAAGCTACAACTAAAAATAAAAAAGCAAACGCATATCAAGCGTACTAATTCTCTCTTATACTTCTACTCGAAGTCATATGTTGTACTCAGACTATGGATATTTAATCGGATAAAAAAATAAACGTATGATACCCGGGATATTTATTCATAATTAGTTATCATATGTGTATACAAAATGAAATGGAAAATGTGTGCATGGATGTGTGACTGTTTGAAAACATGTTAAATGTGTATGTGTAAAGAAAATAGCCCTATATATACGCACTTGTAGGCGATTAATAGTCAGAGTATTTTCATAGTCATGAGTATGATATGATACTGTCTATAAATTTTACTTGTTGACGTTTGTGCTGCATAATTTCAAAAATGTGTACAAACATGGTTGTTGGATATTTATAATTGTGAATATAACAACTGATGCAATTGTTTGCTTAGTTGTTTGACCTTCAATACTCATAGAGTACTTAAGACAATATTTTTGTCATTCTCTGTCCTTTAAAAAAAGTTATAAAAGTCACATAAAATTCTAACTAAAATTCTCAGATTACAATAAAGTTTAAAAGTCAATATTAGTTAAATATAAACGAAGTGAATATTATGTATTGGAAATACTACATACTCCAATCATATAAACTAAGCCTACTTAATAACCCAAAAACGTCCCTTCCCACTGATAAGCATGCTGCGTTTCTTAATTTTAAATAATTATTCTTATGTGTTTGCTGGGAAAAATTACCTATCAAAAATATTTTAGACAAATACATGAGCTCACTCATAAATATCTCACTTGCTGCTTATACATACATTTACCTTAACCCATTACTATAGCGCCATCTTTTACAGCTGCAGAAGAAGAATAAAAGTTAAGTTATAAAAAAATATATTTATGAAATAACCAAAAAAATTTAAGCAACGTTAGCTGAGTGTTTATGATTATTTCTGAAGGTTTATATCAGACGGAAAATAAAAATATACAAACTCGTAAATCAATTTATTTGAAAATGTCAAAAACCTGTCAAATTGTACAGCTACTGATAGATTGAATGCCATAATAAGACACAAACACACGCGTAAATTGTTGACTCATGAGTAGAGGGAACAGTGGTTTTAATACCTAGCTATTGTGGAAAGAATATTGAAAAATAATTTAATAAAATTAGATAGAATAAAGCTAAGCTGAAAGAGAGAGAGAGAGAGAGAGAGAGAGAGATAGAAAGAGAAACAGAAACAGAAAGAAAAAGGATAGAAAAAAATTAATTTCTAAAAGAAAAACTATTCAACAATTAATATTTTTAATAAAAAATTTAATTGATTCAATTAAAATTTTAAGCCCTTCAATAGGTGTTTTTACAACTAATTGATATTATTAAATTGTTTACTGGTGGGAACTTAATTAATTTTTGAATTAATGTTATAATAATAATACTATTAATTAATAATTAAAATTAATATTAGAAATTTTTTTATATTATTTTTTTCTGTGTATATTGTTACGTTGCAAGTCCAGTTAGCGATGTCTGTTAATGATATTTCCCAAGAATATAAAACCCATGAGATTTGGTAGGGTGATTATCCTATTGTGATTAGATATAAATAATTTACGAATATATTGTATTAAAAGGGACATAATGTGAATTATTGATTGATTTTTTAAACATTTTCTGTAAAATTCACTGACCTAGAGTGAAACTTTTTTGGTAAATGCTAAAATTTTCTCTGAAAATATAATACAAGTCTCTCTACATCATTCGCTTACAAATTTAAAAGTGATGCCTTCATAGTCATTTAAAAAAGTCATTATGTTAAAAGAAACTTCTAACTGAAGAAAACATAGCTTAATTTTTAGTTATGGCCTGTCTCACGATGTCGTCAGAAATCGCTGGATTGATTATTTATATTCAAAAAAAAAATCTAATATCATTGTTATTTTCAATATAAGTAGTCGATCGAATGTTTTTCGTCGACATTGCAGGACAGGTCAAGCTGTAAGCTTCTTATTATTTTATTCGAACTTATTTTATTCTCTGTTTATGATACGATTGGGCTAAAGTTCCTATCGCTTTATAAGCAAAATTACTTGTGATAATATTTAAAGAACAAATTGCACTAAAGGCAAATTGCAAATTATTCGCCCTTATTGTGAATGGCTTTATCGAATTCACTTCAAGACGACAGTAAAAATTTTAATTTTTCTACTCTTTGTCGGCAACAATTGACTATTATTAACATGCTCCATTAATTAACAAAGCCCTAGAGACTAGCAAGAGATTGTCAATAATATCCAACTGTTGCCGATAAAGACAAGACAAGTGACAATATTCACTGTAGGCTTGATGTGATGTAGACGGGATTATGTCAAACACTAGCAGAAATCAACAACATGTTGCTTTCAAAGGTTTCAGCGTTTATATGTTTGGTCCACTGCACAGAAAAAAATGTTACTGCAATCAACAACTTTAATTGAAAATAAAACCAAAAATTAATTAAAAATACAATTGAATCAGTTAAACTTTTAATTAATTAATGCCCTAATTCTGTTCGACGATTGTATCGTCTTGCCTGTGGACGAAAAAAAACCGCAGTTGTGATTCTTTAAAACAATTATTATTTATTGTCTGTGCTAGAAGTTTCGTGTATTTGCTTAATGATTTTTTTCCAAACATTATTTCCAACACATATTTTTTCATATATTTTTCAAACTATTGTATAATACTTTAAATTAATTTTTATGATTTAAAACATGGCAATAATAATTGTATTTTTAATTGTCAAAGACAACAACCATTTTTGAAGAAAATAATTTGTAGAATTCAAACACAAGAGATCAAAAGTATTTTCAAACAAAAACGTCCTATACAGAAAAAAATATACAAGATTTATGTTCAACAAAACCATGTTGTTGAATAAAATTTTTAATTTTAATAATATTTGGCATTAACTTAAATATTGTATTTATCAATACTCCGTATTTTAAGTTACTTTGTTTGTTTGTTTATCTTGCTTGTTGATTGACTCAACGTGGTCATTTGCTGATGTTGTTGTTTATTTTGATTGTTGGTGTTGTATATGTGTAAATTCCGACAAGAAGCCGAAAAACGTCGTGGCTTGTTTTTTTTAATCAACAAAGTTATTTTTAGATTGTATCAACGAAATGCACCATGCAGAAGAAACATAAGAAATCATGTTTTGCGTGTATTCATTATTTGCGTATTTAATAACGATTTGCTCTTTAGCTGAGTGGTAAGTAAGTTAGTCTATTAGTCAAGAAGTTGCCGGTTCGACTCATCCCAAACGTCTTTAAATTAAAATCTAATAATAAAACCTATTTGTAAAAAAAAAACTAAACAAAGAACGAAAAACAACACATTAGAATTTGAAAAACAAATTCATTAAAAATTTTTGTTTTCTGTTAACAACTCAATTGCGAATAACACAATAATTTTAATTGGAAAATAACTGAGTTGATTTTGTTTTCTTATGTTACAAATGTGTCTTTGTATTTACAAAAATCGTTGTAGGTGCCTTTTTAAATAATATTTTATTTGTATTCACAAATAAATTAGATGCATTTACAATTCTTTTTTTTCTGTGTAAATCTTCTTACTGAATTAGGACATACATTGTTTAATTGATTTAAATATTTTTAATTAATTTTTGGTTTTATTTTGAATTAAAATTGTTGATTGCAGGAATATTTGTGTGGGTGTGTAGTGTCAATTAGTGTAAATTTGATCTGTATGTACAAACTTTTAAATGCAAATAGAATATGTGAAATTGCTTTGATTCATCGTACTCCAATTTGTTAGAAGCTGTTTTATATAATAAAAGCTCAAATTTACTTATCCCTAATTAGCAACAGTCTTGCCGTTGTATTGTTTTTTTTTCTAATCGTGCACATTTTTGTTAATTGGCTTATTATTGTTCTACTTAACCCTCTGTTTACAACACGGACGGTCACTTGATTAGAAAATTTATATAAAAATCACAAAATCATTTGCCTTACTTGGGAAAACTGGGTGTAAGACACTTTTTTTTTGGTTTTTAAATTTATTTATGCCCTCTGCTTTAATTTCCTCCTACACACCACTGTGCTACATCATTAACAACTGCTGTAAACAGTGACTGACCATAAAAAAAAACAAATAAAAGTTTCAAATTTTTGCTGCTTTATTAGAGATTTGTCAAATGATTGACGACTTCAGGTGTCATTAAGCAAAAATTAAAAATTAAAAAAAAAACGAAGCGCTTCTTGCTTGACACAAGGGTCTTCTGACCAAATTATTGGCTACTTGTAATGAAATCGCTGTTTATTTGAAAGGTTTTCAATCATTCATATTAATATGTTTTTTTTTCTGTTTGTTTTAAATTTTATATGTTAAGCCACAGGGGCCAGTATTTATGACCATGATTAGTGGCGAAAGACAATAGTGAAAGTTTGTGTTGTGGATGTCTTTTTTTCCACGGCACTACAGACGCCTTTTAGTGTCGCGCCACAATTGACACTAGCGATTTATAACGCAAGATAAAGAAAGAAAAACCACATAAAAATCCATTCAAAATTCCTTATGTATTCGTACATAAAACAAACAAGCGCACCACAACTGCACAATGAAAACTAAAGACAGACAGACAGACATATGTCGCATTTTTTATTTATTTTTGTTTTTCTGTTTCTTTTAGTATTCAGATAAACTTCAATTACAAGTATTTCAATACATGTTAAAAAAAAGATTGTTATTACTTTTTCTTGCTTATTTGCTTTTTTAAATGACCAACCTCTGCTATGAAAATTTGTAAAGTAAGAGATACACGGAATTTTAAGCTGTCAAACTTGTTGACGTCGCCATCGTTGTGCCTGTCGTCAACGTCGCTGTCTCTTTAGTGTCTGCAGTGTTCGTTGTTGTGTTTATCTTTTGTATTTTAGTGGCAAACATGATTGTAACCAAATACTATGTTTAATCAAGCCTAAATTGTTGTTTGAAAATTGATTGACCGACCGTCCGTCCATCCATCTGGCTGCATTTAATACCTTCCTTTTTTTCTCTCCTAAACAGATTTTATTTTAGCGATACCCCTGCTGTTTGATGTCTAGTTTTTCGTAAGACATTTTCAATAATTTTAAGAAAACTTATTAAAATTATCTGTAATGATTATTGCATTTTGGTTTTAAATTATTTTTATTGTTGCTTTTTATAAAGTTGTTATGTGATATTTTTGTTTAAATTAAAGACAAACATACATATCGTCCGACGGCTTAGAGTGTAAACCTGCTAACTCACTTCCAGCATATTTTAAAGGAGAGACAAAATACTGTTAACGGTTTTTATACAAAGCTTGAGAAATTAGCCTAATAAATTAACCTTCTTGGACATATAGAGCTTCATATTAAAATAAATATTTTACACAGAAAAAATTATTCCCAAAAAATTTTCAAACAAACGTGTGTTTTGAAATATAATTTCAGTAAATTATTTGTTACAATTTTATTTTATGTAAAAAAAACTGTATAGAATGAAAATTATTTATATAAAGTAAAGTTTGGAAAAAAATTTTTAGATTTATTTTTTTTTATATTTAAAATTGTTATTTGCAGTTGAATTTATTTTTATATACTGTAAAAAAATTTTTCTGATTTTTTTTTAATTTTTTCTACAAATTATGTTATAGATATAAAAAACATTTTATTTTTTTAAGATTTTTGTCTGCTGTTTTCAAACTTATTATGTTTGTATATTGTGATTCTCAATATATTATTAAGAGTCTTACTATAAACATACGAAGATTGTTAGCTAAATTAAAAAATTTTTTGGGTTGAAGTCTATTGACGAGTTCCAAAAGTGGGAACGAAATGCTTAAACATAAAAACAAGCCAATTTTTGAAAGTAAAAAAAAATTATTGATTCCGTTATTTTTTTTTTCAAATAAAACTTTTACTAATTTAAAAAAAAAAACAATTTTAAGAATTGTTATTGATTTAGTTAATTTATTTTCTGGTAATATGAAAAATTTTAGTGAATGTGTTTGTAAATTATAAAAAAGAATATGCTGAATAATACAAAAAAAAAAATCTGCAAAAATATTTTTCTGTTCCTGTTAATAAATTTGACTGAAAATATTTTGAGTTTCAGTTAACTTTTTTCTCTAATGCCATAATAAGCTAACTAGAAATAATTTTTTTTTTCAGTTAAATTTTTACAAAATTGTTATCAGAATCTACAAAATTTCTTTGTAGGTCCGCATTCACACAAAAAATTTACTGATTCAATGAATTTGGTTACTGAAAACGAAATTTAGTTTTTTCTGTGTAGCAAGTCTATGAGGTGTCTCTTTCTCTTTCGAACGGCATTAAAATGTCATATGTTATATAGTAAAAAGTTGATTTAGCAGTTTTACACTCTAAGCCGATGATATGTATTAGTGTGATAGTGAGTGAGAGAGAGAGTGAGAAGGGGGAAAACTAAACAAGTGATTTAGTAAAAAATTTATGCTTCATGCAATTAATAAACATTCATATTATCCATATAATAGAGGTGTCAACTTTGCGTGATATTTAAATTGGAATTGAGTGAACATATTTTTATATATTTATAGCTTGAATCGTTTAAATTTTTTGAAAAGGTGTTTTCGATAGCCATAAGATATGTAAGTAATCATAGGCGTGACAATGTGGACTACTTTTTATTAATATCACAAAACATCTGCATTTTCTCTATACATACATATATCAATATAATTTTATCATGCCCCTATCTATAATGGATCTAACATATGAAAGTTCTTAAAGTTGTTTATAATAGGCACACAGTGAAAAGAAATATGTGCATAATATTTTTAATAGTGTGACTACAAAATCGAGATAAAATAAGGCAGATGCAAATTTAAAGAAACTACAATTTTATAGAGGTAAATGCAAATATAAATAGGGGCTAACTTATTGTTTTTTCTGTGCAGTGACAAGGGTCCTTAACCCACTAAACAACCTCGGCTTAATCACGTACAGCTAAACTCACATCCTCTTAATATAAAACTAGTTTCACCAGCGGATCTACTCTGTAATTCAAAACGAAAACAAATCCTTTCCAAATTTAATGTTCGGAAATACAGAGTAGACCCCCCGATCGATTGGAAAGTGTAGGAAAGAAAGAAAAGAAAGTTTCGAAGGAGCATGAATCATACTCTGCCGCCTTGCTTTTTTTAATCTTAAGAAGGTACATAGAGTGTGTCTCCTTCTTAACTAAGGAGTATTTATATTTTAAATATCATCAAAATCAAGTTGATACTCAGAAACTGTGCCCCTTACTTCGTCCTGGTCTTAGTTTGAAAAATTTCATTGTCATTTTGTGACTTTTTGGCCGCGAATTTATCTATGTTTTAAATTTAATAAAAATTGGTTCGAACGTTTCGGAGTGGCAGAAATTTCCCTCCTATTAACCTCCTGGTTCCAGTTTAAAAACAAAAGGTAATACCCTATGATCTTCCAGGAGTTGCATAAGCTTAAAGAATACTCTACATGTATTGAAAATAAAAGCACACATTTTCTTTGTGTTCAAAGCTCATTTTCAAGATCAATTTAAATCTTTATCGAAATTTATACCGTTTACACCAAGTTCTTTTTTACCTTTAACAAGATTTTATATCCAAAACAAAAACCATTGACTAAAACTTTTTCTAAAATACAACCAAACGACTGCAATCTAACGAATTCACACACCTTTTTAAGTACAGCTGCTTATTAGTACAATTTCGAAAAACAATAGTTGCACCACTCACCTACTAGATTTTAAGTAGATTTCGACACAACCTATTGATGAAGTAGACTCTGCTTTGTGTAGAAAATTTAGATTTTGCTCAGATAAAAGCGCGCTATAAATGGAAAAAGAAACAAAAAATATTCGCTTTTATATTAGAATATTGAAGTTTATTGTAACTAGCTATTTATTGGGCGATACAGGAGTTAGGACGTCATTTTCGTAACAAAAATAATCGACACTAAATTAATTTTGGTTTATATTTCTTTTTACTTAAAAGAAAAGTACGAAAATAAACGAAACAAAATGTTTGATTTTGTTATGTTAAATTCTTTGAAGTTAGAGAAACAAAAACAATGAGAACGATTGCTCAATTTGTTTTTGCTTTATTTTTGCACATGAGCACAATGCAGAGAACACAGTCGATTGGATGTAACCCGCTAACAGCCGCCAACGGCCACAAACAAGTGGAAACGTTTTGAATATTTGCGGCGAATTTGAAATCATCATATAATATAATATTATTGCATTGTTATTTAACACACTAAGTTTGTTACATATAACCAAGCAGCATAGCTAAAACTGGGTGTCCTAAGACACCTCTCTTCTTTTTTTATTTAATATTTGAGAATTAATATTTGCCTGATGGTTAAGTGACATCTATATGCATTTCGATTCTTCTCAAACATTCCGTCAAACATAAATTCTGAAGAAAAAACAACATATTTTAACATTTGTTGAACTTTTTAATGCTCTGGCTAATGTACATTAATTGAATTGAGTAAATGAAAAGCTTACTCACGATCAAAAACATGACTGCTGACCATCCCAATTTCATACGTATAAAAATACTTAAAAGCACATTTGCACTAACCAACATGGAAGCAATACAAAAACAATCCCGAACACTCATACATATTGTGCACTCAAAATGTCAGTCAGTCAACAAGAATGTGGCTCGTTTGTTTTTCATCTTCTAAAGGGTGTTTTTTATTGAGGTATAGAACTTTAAGTTGGCATCACTTTTTTAACTGGCGGCCATTTTGTCAGCTGTCAAGTGATTAATATTTAGTTTGGTTTGCCATTTCATCATGAACAGGTTGACAAAAGAACAACGCTTGCAAATCGTGCAAATTTATTTCGAAAATAATGGTTCAGTTCGCGAAGTTTACCGCAAGCTCCGTCCATTTTATGGTCGACATAATCGTCCATCAGAGCAATTAATTCGGTTAACCATGGATCGTTTTCGCACTACGTTTACTCTATGTGATAATACGCATCCGCAGAGACGTCGAACAGTGCGCACCGAAGAAACAATTGCCGCTGTAGAGCAAAGTGTTGAAGAGGACCCGAATGAATCGATTCGCCACCGCGCACAGCAATTGGAGCCGACTAACCGACTATTTTATTCCCGAATTGGATGGCATGAATGTGGATGAGTTGTGGTTCCAACAAGACGGCGCTACATGCCACACAGCGCACGTCACAATCGATTTATTGAAGGAAACATTCGATGAGCGCATAATTTCGCGGAATGGACCTGTCAATTGGCCACCAAGATCGTGTGATTTGACACCATTGGATTATTTTCTTTGGGGATATGTGAAGTCGCTCGTCTACGCCAACAAACCAGAAACGTTAGGGGACTTGGAAGCCAACATTCGTGGCGTTATTGCCAACATACGGCCCCATATGCTCGAAAAAGTGGTTGAAAATTGGACCTGTAGAATTGGCTTTATTCGAGCCAGCCGCGGCAGCCACATGCCCGAAATTATATTTAAACAATTATGGCATAAAATTATCCTTCCAATAAAGCCAAATTGATGGACATTAAAACGATTTTCTTGTGTTTTATTTCAATGCAAAGTTCTATACCTCTTAAAAAAACACCCTATATTTCAGTGTCAACATTGACTTGTAGTCATGCAAACAATTTCAGGAAAGAAAATACTGCTGTGACCAATATGTAGCAGCAGAGCGACGACCAGCAGCAAGAAAAACAAAATAGCATAAAGTGTAAAAAGTTCATGAATAAGGATTTTTTTCCGCCCGATTTTTAAGTAAAACTATAAGAAACGTACGAGTGAAATACTCGTACATACACACAAATGTTTGTTAAAAAAACATTGGCACACAAGCACAAAGGCATTTTTAACACTCAACACTGTCAGTCACTTGTCT
This sequence comes from Tachina grossa, assembly GCA_949987645.1. Taxonomy (NCBI): domain Eukaryota; kingdom Metazoa; phylum Arthropoda; class Insecta; order Diptera; family Tachinidae; genus Tachina; species Tachina grossa. The sequence continues at coordinate 153,601,563 of OX465275.1, forward strand.
TTTATTTACAAAATACACAAGCTAAAAAACCCAAAACTACCAAACGTTTAATAAGAATAATAAAACAAATATAAAAAATTAAAAAAAACACAAACGGCAGCAACATAAAAACATTCAGTAAAACATAATACCAGCAGCAGCAGCCCAAGTACTCTACTCACTTAAAGTAATGATAAACAACATGTTGCTGTGACTGACGTGCTGACTGAGTGGCTGTATGGCTAGTTGTCTGTTCGTTTGGCTTGACTGTTTGACTCTTACGAAATGAAACTCATCAATTTTGAAATCCCCTACAAATAAGACAACCTTTCAACATTTTTGTGTACAACATATTTCAAATAATTTGCGAAAATTGTTTATGTATAACTGTCTGACTGAGTATTTGAGTGTGTGTAGTGAAAAATGTCAATTTAATGAAAAATAAAAAAATATTCTGTATAAATAATATATGCGCGTATGATAAGGAATTTGAAATACGTCGAATGATATATAGACATACATATGATTGGATGGATGTATGTATGTATGTACGGGCATAGGGGAATTGAGATACTGGCAGCATGAAACTGATAGAAAAGAATAAATAAATAATGCGTCGTTGTACGTGTGTTACCTGTCTTATTCGAAGTATGAGCAGTTGTGAATTTTTGCGGATGTTTTTTAAAGCTGCAAAAGGATATTTTTTGACATGCTGATGAAAGGGTTCTCAATGCCATGCATCTCATGTGCTTTTAAAATTTAAATTTTTTCTGTCTGTGTTATAATTAAAAAAAGCAAAATTTGCTTGTATTGAAAGCCAGTCAATCTAGACTTCGAACCTTTACATAAGTATAACTATGTTTCTGCAGTAGTCGATGCACCTAAAAATTTAAGATCAGTTATTCAGTACCAGGATTCAGTACCTTTTTTGTGAACTGAAAGTCGTAATATTTACCGATATATTTACTTCATCTGCAGTACCGATAATGTCGTTGAGCCTTCACACACGAGAGCAATTCTGCTGGCATAATATGACAGCTGATAAGTGAAAGAACTGAAGGGAATGGTTTTTGTTTTCGTAAGATTTCAACCAACTTCTACACCGCATTATGCATTAAACATATTCACCACAGCAAGCAATACATCAGCAATTCTGATGTAAAGAATAAATTGATTCATTTTTGTACTTTTACGTGAAATAAGTACATTTTAAAAGAGTAATTAATTTTTATAAATGCAAAATATATAAAAGTAGCAATACTGAACAATGTATTTGTACTTGAATATCAGCTGCAGATGGATTTGCTGCCGTCTCCAAAATAATTAAGTAGCCGACTACGAGACGACAAATGCTGCTAGCGGCATTTGAAGTCGTGTGTTCGTGTAGCCTGCTGTGGTGAATGTGTTTAATGCATTAAGCCCCGTTTAGACTATTATATAAGTATTAATACTTTCATCACATTTTACGATACAGAAATCTAAATACATTCGTTGCGACTGTCAAAAAAATCTAACGTAAAATCATCATACTTCAAATCAAATGTGTAATACAAGTATAAAACAAAACAGCTGTTCAATGAAAATGTCTGCGCTATTCACTTACTAGCGGCGGCAAAACGGTTTCATGCAGGCAGGGACGTGCCGACACTTGAAAAAATTCAACAGTTAAAAATATTCTATGTAAATAACAGAAAAATTTAAGAAAATATATTACAAAAACGTTAAAAAATTACGTCAACGAAATATACTTCCATACGATTCACTTATTCAAAATTTTGAGCCGATATACATATGACAAAACATTACATCAATGACGACACGCTATCGGCGGCGAAACAGCCGACTTGGAAGTTTGGTTTGTGTGAAAATGCAACCCTGATCTAATGAAAAGTATTATCGTTTAGAAAATTTTCTAAAAACGAAAAAGTCTTATGGAATGTCAAAATTTGTATCGTATTATTTGCCACTTTGATGATATTTTGCGTTCAGACTATCACACTTGCACGTATTATTTGAATTTTTGACAAGTATAAATACAAAGTATAATAGTCTGAACGCGGCTTTACCATCACAAAAAAAAATTAATAAAAACAAGTAAGAAAGCTGTATTCGGCTATGCCGAATCTTGTATACCCTTTACCAAAGTGCTTTTATATAGTATAGAGATACATACATAGGTACATACATAAAGTATAAACCCAAAGAAAAAGCAATTTGACCTAGTTACGTTTATGTACAAAAAAATTTATTTTCTGATTCCTTATGTCAATATAAAAGTGCTTAAAAAATATAGAAAGTGTGTTAAGTGAAAAAAGAAAAAAGGAAATTAAATAAAAAATATTTTATTTAGTTACTTTAATATCTAGAAAAAAAGTTCAAAGTTTCCAGCTCTGGAGCTGTGGTTTTTATTTTTATAATTTTCTATACCAAACTTTTCTTTCCAAAACATGAAATAGATATAATTCATAAAGGAAAATATGAAAATTAATTAGATTTAGTTAGTTTTAAATATCACAAAAAGTGTAATTTTCCCAACCCTGTAATCATCCTTTTTGATTTTTCTGATTTATTACACCAATCTCTTTCTTTTAAGAATTTAAGATATGTTTAATTTATAAAAAAAGGAAAAATTACTTTTAGTAAGTTACTTTTGTACGAAAAAAGTTAATGTCTTCCAACCCTGGAATCGTCGTTTTAATTTTTTGTTTGTTTGTTATTTTTATTTGAAATACCAATTTTATTCGTACTCAAGCATAAAATAAGTTTATTTAACAAAAAAAAGTATATAAATTTATTTTCGGTAGTTAAGTTTTTATATCACAAAGAGTGTAAGTTTCCCAACCCTGGAATCCTCCTTTTTAAATTTTCTGATTTCTTTTACCAATCTTTTTTTAAGAATATAGCTTATGTTTAATTTATAGTAAAAAAGGAAAAATTTGTTTTATTAAGTAACTTTTATATAAAAATAAGGTTTTCCAACCCTGGAAACGTCGTTTTAATTTTTTTTTAACTTTGAAGTACCAAATTCATTCGTACTGAGGTATAAAATAAGTTTATTTTATAAAAAAAATAAAAATTAGTTTTCGGTAGCAAATTTTTTATATCACAATAAGTGTGGGTTTTTCAACCCTGAAATCATACTTTTTGATTTTCTCTGATTTCTTATACTAATCTCTTTCTTCTAAGAATATAAGACATCTTATTTTTGTATAAAAAAAGTTAAAGTTTTCCAACCCTGGAAACATCTTTTCAATTTTTTGAAGTTTAATTTTTAATTTAAAATACCAATTTTATTCGTACTGAAGTATAAAATAAGTTTATTTAATAAAAAAAATAAGAATTAATTTTCATCAGTTAATTTTTTATATCACAAAAAGTTTCAGTTTCCCAACCCTGTAATCATCCTTTTTGATTTTTCTGATTTCTTACACCAATCTTTTTCTTTTAAGAATATAAGATATGTTTAATTTATAGAGAAAAGGAAAAATTTGTTTTAGTAAGTTACTTTTATATAAGAAAAAAAGTTAAAATTTTCTAACCCTATATTAATATATATATATATATATATATATATATATATATATATATATATATATATATATATATATATATATATATATATATATGTATAAATTATAAAATAATGGGTTGAATTTTTTATTTGTATATAAAAGTAACTATTACCTGATTTACATTAAGCATTTTTTCATGAAATTTCATGAATTTTGTTGCAGGCAACTTTTTCTATTTGCTAATTTCAGCGCTATAAAAGATAGTTTTATGTAAAAAAGGGTGTAGAATGAATCTCGGCTGCATTTTTGACAACTATTTTGATATAAGTTGCTTCTCCAGGCCTCCTATTGACAAATAACAAATTTTCCGGTAACTAATTTAAATTTTTTTTTTTTGTTTTCAAATTAAATATTCTTTATATTTTAGAAATAAATAGGTTCGCATAAAAATTAGAAAAATAAAAAACATATCTACAGACATAGAAAACTTAAACTTTTTTTGGTATATAAGACTAATTAAATAAAACTAATTATTTCTTTGGTAATTAAATATACTCTGTATTTTAGAAAGAAATAAATTAGTATTAAAAGTTAGAAAATCAAAATTATGATTCCAAGGTTGGAAAATGAAAAAAAAAATTGTTGGTAAAAATATATGCAAAAATAATAAATAAATAATAATACAATAATATTTACACGTATGTATCGACGGTACATCGAATAAGTAAATATAATTAATGTGATGATCGTAAAAGATATGCCAGAATAGTTAAACATACTTAGGTACAGTGATATAACTTCGTGCTAACCTAAAAATTATTTTAGGTTTATTAAAGTCTTATTTCATATATTTCTATGGGAAATTTGTCAAATAAGCCTGTAAAATATTTTTTTTTTGAATACGGCAGATATGCTTTGAGTTATATCATGGATGGAAATTCCATCTACATTTGCCAATCAAGATACTATTTCCTATATATTTCGATTGAAAATATTTCGTAACACTTGAAGTTGTTGGAGTCTTATATTATGCATTGTTAAAAAATTTTATTTTTAAGTATAAAACAATGAACAGCAATGTAGTAAACAAATTCCAAAAACGTAAATATTAAATTCCAGAAAATGTCTATTGAAAATTTTCCGGGACTTGTAAATCAATAATTTCCAGGAATTCCCGGGATTTTTTTCCGCGTAGAAACTCTACTAGTAAGCAAACCATATATACATACGTGATTCAAAATTTAATACCTTTTTTGTGGTATATTACTATTTTTTCTTTTAAATTTTAATATGAATTAATGCAAGAAACAAGAAGTTATCCTATTTGAAATTTAATTAAAGATTTAATTTTAACTCCACATTTATTTTTGGGTGAACTCTGATTCACCTAAAAAATTTTCTTATTAAACCTTTTAATTTTCCCGAAAACTTATTTTCATGGTCAGTTACATGCGACTATAAATCGACTAAAAAGTTTTTATTTTATTTTTCCTCAAATTTTTCAAATTCTATTGAATTTTAAGATCAATGACATTTAACAAATCTTTCAACAATTTGAACAATTAACAGACATCATTGGGCTATTTCCTCTTTGAAAATGTAGCCAAAAACCAAATATTTTGCAGCACACATCCAATGATGTTTGTATGTGCATATTGACGTAAAATGTGCACTCAAATATACATCAAGCAGGCGAATTTTTTAAATTTCTTTAAAAAAAAGGTGTGCCAAAATAGTTTTCTACATTTAAGTGTTTAAAGAATTTGAAAGAAAAACCCCACTAAAATATTTTTGTCAATAATGTGTTTGAAAAAAAAAATAACACTGGTGGATGGTGACTAGATAAATAAATAACCCAGGTAAAAAAATATGCATGGAGCATATATGATATCCCATATATGGTTCGGATCCGAAAAATGAGGGTATATGGCCATATATGATAACATATATTCATACATTTTCATACATGAATGTATGTATTCGACAAGCGCACTGCTGTGCAATAAATTAAATTATTAAAATAATTTTTTTGTAAAATTTTGTACAGATAGGTTGTGTTTAATGAAACATTTGTTCGAACAAAATAATACAAAACGAACTAAAAGACATTTCATTCGACATTTTAATAGAAAATGTGAATCGATTATTAAAAAAACCACAAAACACACATTCGTACACAACATATAATCAGACTAAAAACTTTTGCAATTATAAAAGAAAAATTAATCCGTTTTTATACTAACACTAGTTTTTAATATTATTTTTTTGCAGTTATATGAATTTTGTTTCTTAAATATATCTGAGAATTCTGTTACTTTTCGTAAAAGTAACGACTGAATTATCTTTTTGACTATTTGATTAATTAAATAGGCCCACAATATATAAAATCCTACAAGTACCATTTTTTGGTTGCACGAGTTTTTATTTTTTAAACCTTGAGGCTCTACGCATATTAACTTTGCATCCGCCTATGTATTTTTTAACAGACTTCCAATTCACAAGTGATTAAAAAGAGGTAAAAAGATCGAATTAATAAAATTTAATCTGTTTTGATTTCTATATATGAATCACATATGAAGAGCTTCATAATTAAAATTTCCATATATGAGTTCATATATTATAATACATTTCATATATTAGTCCATATATCAATTCATTTATAATGGTTTTGCCATCTATAATCCCATACATTTCCATACATGAATTCATACATATTCATATATATTTATATACATTCATATATTAAAAATATATGGACCATATATAATTTTTTTAGCTGGGAAATTCAATATTTAGGATTCTCTTAGGCTAAAGTTTGTATCGCTCTGTTAGCCAAATTACATGTGATAGTTTTTAAGGAACAAATAACACCAAAGTTAATTGTAAATATGCTGACAAACACTAGTAGAACGGAACATCATGCTATTTTCGAAGGTGGAAACACCTTCATCATCAGCGATCGTTTTTGAGTTTAAGCTCACTTTAGACAGTACATATTTTGTGGTGCAAATGGATGAATCAAAAGAATTCACATACACCATTTGCACTAAAAAATTAATATATAAAGTTGAGAAAAGCTAAAAAACTTCGTATGTCAGAGAGATAACAGCATAAGTCGACTTAAGACAATGACCTAAGGCTTTAAGAAGTAAAATAAAATATGTAATAAGCTTTATATTATACTAAAGACTACATTTTCATAATATATTGGGTGCATTCGTTAACAGTTATATTTACTTAACTACAAAAATTATTTTAATTTGCCCACTTTGATTTTTTCATTCACTCGTTACAAGTGGCTTTCTCAGAACAATGTTTTTCGACTTAAGTTGTTATTGCTTGTCAGCACAGATACATACATACATATATATATATTTATTTATATAAAGTTTTAACTATTTAACTATAACCGAATGAATCACCTTTCAAAGAAATGTGTGAAATTTTTTTAAAGCCTCTGTTATTAATTCTTCTATCAACAATAACCGTGAAAATTCCATAAAAAAAAATGTAACTGTGTATGAGCAGTCATTGTGTATTTTAACTTTATTATACTCATAATTTATATTTATTCTGGCGCCTACTAGTATTACACTCTCTTACATTCTAATCAAACAGACAAGCAATCGATCACTCATCCATCAATATTGTTGTGTTTACACTTAAAGCTAAAGAAAAAATTGAGTCAAATATTTACCGACCGACTGCTTGGGTTAACTCGTATCTCATGCCTATGAAATGCAAATAAAGGCCATAGAAAATATTTATAAACATAAATACATACATACATAGGCATTTTAAACATACATACTTCCATATACATACTTACTTGCATACATACCCAGTTGACCACGGCTTTCGTTAATGATATCGATTTCGGATATACCTCGAACATTTATCTTGTAAAACTATCGAGAGTGACACTCAAAAATGAATCGAAAAATGTTCACCCGTCGCCCAGTTTTGTCCCAAAAAACCTTAGATCTCGGATTTCGTTAGCAATATCAAAAGTGAGAGATTATCGAATTAATTTCGATACCTCAAAAAAGCAGAAGAAAAAGTAAAAAGTCATTTTATTATTTATTTATTTTAACTTACTTATTTTATTAATTTTATTTGTTTGTTTAATTCCGTAACTTACGCTGCAGACCACTTCACCTGAGATTCGATAAAAAAGAATGATCACTAAAGCGAAGAATTTTCGAAACAAAAAAAATTCGAATGTTCGCTAAAGCTTCGAACTTCGCACTTCTCTCGATAGTTTTTCGAATGTGTGACGGCAGCTGCATGGAAGTGTGTCAGCCTGTTAGTCTAAAGATACCACCAAGTTCAATGCATGACAGCACTGTAAGTTAAAAAAAAGATAAGAACACACACTTGCATATGTGCAATAATTGAATGAAAAAAATTTGCCACGATGGCCCAGTGGATGTGTGTTAGTCTGTTAAAATCGAGGTACCATGTTCAACAACTGCTGCGTAAGTTACAGAATTAAACAAATAAATAAAATTAATAAAATAAGTAAGTTAAAATAAATAAATAAAAAATGACTTCCCAGCTAAAAAAATTATATATGGTCCATATATTTTTAATATATGAATGAATATAACTATATATGAGTATGTATGAATTCATGTATGGAAATGTATGAGATTATACATAGCAAAACTATTATATATGAACTAATATATGGACTAATATATGAAATGTATTATAATACATGAGCTCATATATTGAAATTTAATTATGAAGCTCTTCATATGTGGATCCATATATAGAAATAAGATTTAATATATGGAGCCATATAAGAATGTATGCATACATGATATCTCACATAAAATCGTTTTTGCAATCAAAAAAGCTTGAATTTTATCACTGGTGAATTGAAAATCCATTAGAAAATAGATGCGGTAAGTAAAGTTTATATGCGTACCCTCAACGTTTAAAAAAGAAAAACTTTTGTTACAAAAAAAACCATTCTTGTGGGGCCGCATTTAATATATTAAATAACCGAAAGGATAATCCATTAATTTTATAGAAAATAACAGAATTCTCTAGATAAGAAACAAAGTTCATATTACTGCAAAAAATTATATTGAAAACTATTGTTACGACGGATTATTTTTTCTTTTATAACTAATTGCATTACTTTTTAATATGATTTCTTAAATTAAACTTTATGTACGAATATGAGTTTTGTGTTTTTTAAATAATTGATTCACCTTTTGACTTAAAATGATGAATGAAATGTTTTTTAGTTTTTTTTTCATTATTTGTCCAAACAAATGTTTAATTAAATACAACCTTCCTGTTCAAAATCTAAAAAAACAGTAATTTTAGTAATTTAATTTATTGCACAGCAGTGCGCTTTTGTGAATCAAGAGAGTATGAATATGAAATTTTAATTCTGTGGAGGGAAAATTTACACATACATTTATGAAAATGTATGTATGAATATATATAATCATATATGGTCATATACCCTCATTTTTCGGATCCGAACCATATATGGGATATCATATATGCTCCATACATATTTTTTTAGCTGGATTTTTACTTTTTCTGCTGCATTTTTGCGGTATCGAAATTAATTCGATAATCTCTCACTTTTGATGTTGCTAACGAAATCCGAGATCGAAAGTTTTTTGGGACAAAACTGAGCGATGGGTGAACTTTTTCGATTCATTTTTGAGTGTCACTCTCGATAGTTTTACGCGATAAATGTTCGAGGTATATCCGAAATCGATATCATTAACGAAAGCCGTGGTCAACTGGGAGGCGTTGAACATGGTAGCTCGATTTTAACAGACTAAAAGGGCCCATACACTACCACAGCATGCATGCGCAATCAAGTGTTTGTGCCAGCGGTTTGGTTGTGTATGGGCGTTTTGTGCGATTGTATGATTTGCTGTAGCGATGTCAAATAGAGTTTGATATTTTGCTGATGGTTCCAGCTTGCTGGTGTGGTATTTGGTGAAATTTGCTCAGTTGAGCAAAGTTCTCAGGGAGTAAACATGCATTTAAGAAATATAATTTGTTGAAACATAATTTGTTTCAATGGAAAACAGAATTTTAGCACTTTAATTATACATAGCCTCAAATTTTAACAACATACCAATAATAATTGGAACAAAAACTGTGTCATTATACATAACCACCCTTCCCGCAATTTTTTAAGAAATAAATATTGTACCAGCTTGCTGGTATGTTGTGTGGTTCGAGCATGAATGTTGCTCAATCGCTGGATTGTGCGTGCATGCTGTTGTAGTGTATGGGCCGCTTAACATACACCCACTGGGCTATCGTTGCAAATTTTTTTTACATTCAATTATTGCACATATGTAAGTGTGTGCTCTTATCTTTTTTTTAACTTTCAGTGCTGTCATGCATTGAACTTGGTGTCATTAGACTAAAGCGGCACATACACTACAACAGCATGCACGCACAATCAAGCGATTGAGCATTCATTCTCGAACCACACAACATACCAGCAAGCTGGTACAATATTCATTTCTTACAAAATTTCAGGAAGGGTGATTATGAATAGTGACACATATTTTGTTGCAATTATTATTGGTATGTTGTTAAAATTAGCAGCTATGTACAACTAAAGTTCTTAAATTCTGTTTACCATTGAAACAAATTATATTTCAACAAATTATATTACTTAGATGCATGTTTGCTCCATGACAACTTTGCTCAACTGAGCTAATTTCACCATATACCACACCAGCGAGCTGGTACCATCAGCAAAATATCAAACTCTACTTGACATCGCTACAGCAAACCGTACAATCGCACAAAATGCCCATACACGACCAAACCGCTGGCACAAACACTTGATTGCGCATGCATGCTGTTGTAGTGTATGGGCCCCTTAACAGGCTGACACACTTCCATGCAGCTACCGTCACACATTCGAAAAACTATCGAGAGAAGTGTGAAATTCGGAGCTTTAGTGAACATTCTTTTTTTTTATCGAATCTCAGGTCAAGTGGGTATAGGCATAAAAGTCCTGCACAAGACCACTTATAAGAACTTTTAAAACATGAGGGATTTTTCAAATGTTTTACTACAGCGAAATCTTCTAAATGAAACGCTAAACAACACTGTTGGCAAGACATTTGTTTCAGTTATTGCAAGTATAGGAGTAAAGAAGAAATACTTCGTGTCCGAAGAATTTGCGATGCTTGCTTCTTTATACGCATGGGAGCGTATACAAAACGTCATGCATGTGCACACACGTTGTGTGTATGATATTTTATTTTTCTGCGCTCATGCAAACGCACACACATGCATTTACATTGGTTGTATGCGCATGTTTAAAAAAAACTCTTCTAAACAGATAATAGCTTACCATCTACAGTTTACACACACACACACTCTCAAAAGTACAATATCAATATATACAATACAATAGCATACACGCGTCAACACTACTGCTTTTGATTGTTTGTTATGAACAAAAAGTCCTCGCGATACCGCATGTTAATACCTATGCACCCATCTTGCTTCGCTCATTATACGCAGCAGCATTTATTATTGTTTTAGGCCGGGCTTACATCTGTGTGCCATGTGCCACACCAGCGTAAAAAACAGCGTAGCCTCTTATTACTAATAAAAAACTGTTTGATTCAGACACGTATTTATTAAGTTAAATAGTTTCATATATAACTAATAGACAATTTTATAGAATGCAACATGATTGCAAACAGTTTAAATCAATAAATACATGTATGAATCAAGCAGTTTTTCATTAGTAATGTCAAACAAGAAATGCCAGATGTAAACTCAGTCTTAGTAAAATACATGACATGAGAATACATTTAAAAAACAAGATTTATTTACATTTCAAGACTGCTTACGCAGGTCTCTAATAAGTATGTAAAAATAAACCTTTTTTAACACACTTTCAAGATGATGAAAGGAAACGATACTTATGCTCTACTCTGGGTTTTTTATGAAGGGGAATTTTATCAGAAATTATTGTTTGCGTCTTTATTTATATTATGAATATAATAAATTATTGACGAAATAAAATATCATATTGAAAAGTTATCAATCAAATGTTGGAATTTCTATTTTATGGGACATTCCACACAAAAACAAAACTAATTTGTTAAAATATATATACATATGTACCTTCACATAAAATTTAAAAAGGATTAACTTACAAAAAAAAAATTCCAAGCAGACTTTTTGAATGATTATAATGAAAATAACATAGATCTATCGACACAAACAACATTATTAGGTATACATCAGAGAATGACAATAAGTTCTCAAAAAATATATACACAAGTAAATATTCTTAATATGAGCTAGAGACCTGCGTAAAAGGTCTTTAAATGTAAATACGTCATGATTTTTAAATGTATACACGTCGCATATATTATACTAAACCAATAATAAATGCTGTCGTACTATAAGCGAAGCACGATGGATGTATTGGTGTGCGTGTATATCAGTGTTAATAAGCGATCTCGAAAGACAGCTTGTTTGTAACAAACACTCAAAAGAAGTACTGTTGATTAGTGTATGCTTGTTATTTTTCATATTGTACGTTTGAGTGTGTGTGTAATATGTAGATGGTAAGCTATTGTGTGATTAACCGCATACAACTAATGTTAATGCATGTGTGTGCCTTTGCATGTGCGCAGAAAAACAAAAAATTATACACACATACATGCATGACGTTTGTACACGCGCTCATGCGTAGAAAGAAGCAAGTATCACAAATTCTTCCATCACGAAGTGTTGTCTTCTTTACTCTTATGCCTACAATACTCAAAAAAATTTCTTGCAAACAGTGTTGTAAACGTTTGTTTTGTAAGATTTCGCTGTAGTAAAGCATTTGAAAAATCCCTCATGCCTTGAAAGTTCTTATAAGATGTCTTATGCAGGAGACTAATATGAGCAACTGCGTATAAGTCTAATTGTAGCACAAACAATTTGTAGGCTCACATTTTTTCTTTTAAACAACTATGACTTAAGCTTAAATTAGACGTGACATATTCATAACGCCATAGCCATAACCAGAAAACCAAAATTCAATTGGTTTCTATGGTGAGAGTTGTGACGTTATGGCGAGTCACCTATAATCAAATACAGTGTTGACCATTAGTTTGGTTCGAATGGCTGTTTTCTATGGCTATAGTTATGTCACGTCCGATTAAGCCTTTAAGCATATTTTATAATAAAAGAGCATCTCTATTTTGTGTATGCAAAAAAATAAACTACTCTACAACTACAAATAGAAAGGCACATGCGTATTAAGCTAATTGACTCTCTCTCTCTCATACTTTCATTCTGAATATTTTTTTTACACACAGAATATTAATATTTATTCAGTCAAAAAAATTATACAGTCATACTCGGAATATTTATTGATCATTCGCCATTGTATAAAATTATTTGTGTACATAAAATGGAATAGAAAATGTGTGGATGCGTGTGTGACAGTTTGAAAACATACTTTATGTGTGTATGTGTGTAAATATTGCGCATGTGTATTCGGTTTAATATTTAGAATATTTTTATATTCAGAATAAAAAAAAACTTAGTTGTTTAAAATAAAATGATAAAACTTGTGTCGTGCATCATATGACACACGAGCGACATCACAAAAATTAGCAATCCGAATCAATCTGACCTTGAAAATTTGTCATCAATTGATCTCGTATTAAAATCATCAATTCAATCATTAGATTAATTGATCTTGAACTTATTTGATATTAAATACTTCAATTGAAATCATAGCGTGGCGTTCGCTAAAGTAGTTAGCACGTTGATTACAAAACCGAAGGTACTGGGTTCAAACCCTGTATTCAACAATCATTAAAAATAACAACACCACGCATTTTTCTAATATGCATTATTAGCTCTTTGTGTCAGTTGTTGTAGGAAAGTTCATGTGATGAAGGCATAGGCACTGGTTACTGAACTATACCGACTTCAGCAGATACTAATCCCTGCTTTGTTGTGTAGTATAATAATCGGCGAAGTAAAATAACCGATAAAATGGCTACTAACCACAGCTTCAAAAGATCGAATACGACTTATTTAACAGCAGAGGCGTGGCAGCAATGTATTATTAAAAAAAAACTTGTAAAAAAGCAGATTTGTAAAAGAATGAAGCTTTTCTCTGTCTCTTCCTTCACCCCTTGACACTATCTTTTTCCTAAAAAATGTAACACCTAGTAAAAGTAGTAGTGTTGCTTCTCTTAAAAAAAAAAATAATAATAGCATTTAATAAAAAAATAAAACCTATTAAATTTTTAAAATATTTCATGGTTAACCGTTTTGGGATTAGGTCCTAAATTAAAAAAATGTTTACCAATGATTTAATTTTTTTAGTTACTTTAAAAATAAATACATAAGCAAAAATTAATATTAATGACCATCATTAAAATCAACTCGTTGAGTATTAAAAAATAAAAATAGCCTTACTAAAGATAGAATATCTGAAGGTACTTATCAATAACTATATATACATGCATTTAATATATATGCATGAATATGCGCATAATTATATGTATGCGTTCTTAACTCAAAACAATCAACTAAAAATATTTAATTTTTTATGCCACTCGAAGCAAGTTTAAAGAAAAGTAAAAACTTAAACTGCGTTATTTCGCACCGCAACCTTAATTACCTGTCATTAATCATGTTGATCAATATTCCTGCTAAAAGACAACAATTTAATAAAGCTCTACACCACTACTGTAACAGCATGTACTCATTTTGCTATAAAAAAGCACTAAATTAAAAGCAAAGAAGGCATTTCACTCAAAGCTGGTGTTGTATTTACTGCACGTCCAAGCAGACAAGCAGCATTAAATTTTTTTTTATGAAGCAAATATATAAAAATATGATGAAAAAGTATGAAAACAATGGGCAAAAAACGGGCGAGTCTAGGTTATCGCTTCAGTAATTTATTTGTCGTAAAAAATGATCGCCTTTTGCACCGTCTTAAAATATATATTGGGAAATCTCAACAATACGTAATTAATATTTAAGCACTTTGGTTGCACTCTATCATTATTTTAGGTCGTCGGCGTCGTCATCGTCTTCGTCGTTGTCGTCATTAATATCATCGTCAACATCAACAGTATAAACCACACTAATCAACTCTCTATCAAAAATACCTCCTCAAGGTATATGAGCGACTTGTTTGGCATATAAAATAATCATACTCATCATCATTCATTATTTGATATTTTGCAGAGTTTTTTTTTTTGTTTTTTGTTTTATTAAATTTGTTTAATCAGTGAGGTAATATAGTGAGTTTTTTTTTGGAGATAGTCGGTTATTTTTTGAAAATTAAAAAAAAATATTCTTTTATTTTATCAATAATTCTTCCGGAATCGTTAAAGATTTATGCCCTAATTCAGTAAGAAGATTTAGGACGTTTTTGTTTGAAAATACTTCTGAGTTTTCGTCTTTGAATTCTCTATATAATTTTCTTCAGAAATGGTTGTTGTCTTTGATAATTAAAATTACAAATATTATTGCCATGTTTTTAAAATATAAAAATTAAATTAAAGTATTATACAATAGGTTAAAAAATATATGAAAAAATATGTGTTGGAAATAATGTTTGGAACAAAATCATAAGGCAAATTCACGAACCATTTAGCATAGACAATAAATAATAATTGTTTTAAAGAATCACAACTGCGGCTTTGTTGCGTCCATAGACAAGACGATACAATCGTCGAACAGAATTAGGGCATTATAGAAAAGAAAACACAACAAAACAAAATAAAATAAAATAAAACAAAATAACAAAAAATAAAAATTTAAAAAAACTCGCGAAAATTTATATGGCCGGGTGTTAATAAAGTAAATTAAATTGAATTAAATAACATTAATAGCCTAGTACGCAGAAAAAATTATACCCAAAAAATTTTTAAACAAATATTTGTTTGAAATCAAACTTAGTTTCAGTAAATATTCTGTTCTGTTGCATTAAATTAATTTGTACCAAAAAACTGTGTAGAGAATAAACAGGCCACGACGTTTGTCGGCTACTTTTCGGCATTTACATGTATACAACACGATCAATCAAAATAAACAACAACAACCGCACAACAGCACGTTGTTCCTATCCTGCAGAAAGTGCGAATAGTGAAAATGTACTGAGTCGCTTTTGACTTTGTCACCAGTACTACTCTACAATTATTCCCCATACAATACTTTATGCTATAGACATTTAGCATGTGCTTGTCATTGAAAATCTACTAGTAACACTAAAACAATTGACTAGGTAGTGAATTCATAGTTCTTATGGGAACATGGAGACATACCAACCAGACATTTACTGGTACATTTCTATACCTTACGTACATACAAATTTATGTATATTGACAAGTTGTTGCAAAATCCACCAGAAATACACCACATCTGTTTTCTCTATTTCTTTTATACTGAAGATAGAAGAGAAATTGTAGACAATGTAACTACTACTAGAATTTTAGTGTTGACATAGAGACACTTGGCCCCAGCCTGACTGCAGGGTATCAACAAGCAAGATAAGCACCAACACACTGAAATAACATTTTCTCTCAGCCGAACTCTGATTAATTTAAATTTTTACAAAATTTTTATTAGAATTTACAAACTTATTTGTAGGACCGCATTCAAATAAAATATTTACTGATTCAACGAATTTGGTTACTGAAAATTAAATTTAGTTTTTTCTGTGTACAATACAAATTGTATGTAAAAGAAACTTACAGAAATTCGTGTTAGAAAATTTCATAAAGAAATTGCTATTTGCTAGTACGGACTTTCAAAGCAAATGTTTACGGAATCTTTGATATAAATTTACAACCGGGAAAATTCCGTAAGAATTCCGTACTGGGTCAATAAAAGTAAATCAACAAAACTTGTTTAAAAATCACTGTATTGCAGCATACTTTTAGCAGCAATATTGTGAGTCCACTCATACAATTACCATTTAGCATAACGAAGTGCCCAGGGGCGGCCTTTTGCTTGTCTCGAATCTAAATCACCTACGTCCAAACACACATACTCTGATATTTGCATTAAAGCTAAACATCTTTGAAGGCTCTTAAATTTTGGCCTGTTTCTTTTCATAGTAAGAGCAAAACATTTTGTTGTCGCCGAGATCTGATTAGCTGATTGAAAAGCACAAAAGTTCTCTTGTAAAAGTTGATATAAATCCATGCATTGCCCATTCTGTTTATTCTTATCTGCCTTGAATTAATATTTTGTCCGCCCGATGGAGTTTCCAATTATTTTTTTCAATGCTGGAGCAAACTTCATATAGTTATTAATATTTAACTTTTTCATATAAAGAAGCCCTTTACACCTCATATTTGTAAATAAAAACCTCTCTTAACTCACCCACAACCAGACTTAAGAATAACATAAAGGGAGTGTAAAACAAAGAGAAAGAATTTTTAACTAATAAAATACAACAGTACCCAATGCAAATGGTCAGATTACCTTTTTAAAATTTTTTTCAAATTTTTTGATATTAAAATATTAAACTTTTTAATATAAATATTTTTTTTATACCTCTTTTAAGAGTTGAAGCAATAATGGCATCAGTTTCAACGACACTTAATTCATGCGGGGTATTCTTAAACGATTGTTAAATTTAAGGCATTCCTCAAACCGATTTTCTCATATAAATTTTTGTATCTTAGGCCGAGTACACACTATGGCATTTCGTGACAAATATAGCACAAATAACAGTGGGAACTAGTGGCAACGTTTGTCATTTCCGATATGTTTCGTTGTGTGGGATTACCAAACAAACTGTTTACGTATCTGATGTAAAGAGTTGTGAGAATAAGTTGTGTGCATTGCAAACACAAAAAGAAAATGTCAGCGTGCTGACATTTTGACATTGAGAAAATGCCGAAAGAATTTTAAATGGGTGCGGGTATACAAATTTTAAAGTATGGAAAACGAAAAAGAAAGTGAAAAAGCATAGGAGAGTGTGAGAGATATTCAAGCGCCCTGGACGAATGACATGACGACACAGCTAATTTGGAGGTTCGTGAGGCTGTATGGAAACATTCATATGTATGTATATATACACTCTAAAACACTTTTGTTGAAAATTACGTCGATAATAGTAGGCAACACTTTACAGACTACTTTCGACCTAAAATTACGCAGCTATATTTTTTCAACGTTTTGTTGATTTTTGAGCACTATATGTTTAATTTTGAACAAAATATGTTCAACAATTTTACGCAATTTGTGTTTAGTATCCCCTTTGGGTTTAATTTTAAAATATGTTTTTTTTTTTAATAAAAATGCATTTAATACATGTGCTTAATTAAATTTATTCATAAAAGGTTTACTGAGTTAACATAAAAAATTCACGTTTTGCTTTAAATTTTACATATAATTTTTAGAATTCGAATTAAAATTAAAAATAAATTTCTAAAATTTGAGTAATTTTGTTTCTTACATAAGTATGTATACATATCGCACTTGTTTAACAATACTGTCTTAACTCAAAGCTCTAATTTAATAATGTTTTTACTCATTATTTACAATATTAACTTATCACTATTTATATAAAACACACAATTATTATTTAGAAATAGCTTTATTTTAATTTTAATTAATTTTATATATGGCGTGCTTCTGTTAGAACATGTGTACTTTTGAGCTTCTTCTTTCTTCTTTCTTCTTGTTAAACATATTTCTGCTGCTTTACGCACATATGTTTAGTTTTCAACATTTTGACGTTATTTAGGCATATCTAGCTATTTTTTAAGCACACTTTGTTTAAAAATAAACACATCTAAAAGTAGATTTATATTTTTGTACAAAAAGAGACAAATATTGTTTTTTTGATACAAATAACTACACAATCGATATAAATTAAGACAATAAGAATATTTCAACAACAATTTAGACAAAATATGATCCTAAATTTGAGCTAATGTTTTAGAGTGTATGTATATAGCACTTATAGGGATATAAATGCCAAAACGGGCAGAAATTTAGGTAGGGTTAGGTCCACCAACCAACTGGCATCCTGCTTCCGTAAACAGGAATGCAGAGTATAATATAATCATTTGGTGGCACGCATATTAAGCCCGGGTCTTTTCCACCACTTTCTTTGCCGTTTTTTAGATTTTCTTAATTTTTTTCTTATTATTGATAAACACGCGCTGGCACCAGCCAATTGAATAATTTTGCGATTATCTATTTTTATAAATATTAATTAATAAACAATACGAAAATAAAAGTCTCACAATGATAAATTAAACGACATTATAGAGATGGTAAAATTGAGCTTTCATTACAAAAAAGCTTTCAGCAAATTGAAATAAGATGAATCAAAACAATTCACACATTCGATTTGCAATAATGCTAAGTATATAAAGCAGAAATCTACATCTACTGACACCAAACACGGTGGACCAAACACAAAAGAACGCTGATGATGAAGGTTTAGTGGCCTTTGAAAACGGCTGGCCGTTCGTTCAACTATGTGTTGTTAGTCAGAATATTTACAACAGACTTTGGTGTTATTTGTTCATTAATAATTATCACACGTAATTTGGTTTAAAAAGCAATACGAACCTTAGCCCGTTAAAATCACAAATATAGAAACCAACGGAGTTCGAATAATAATTAAAATTAACTGATATTAAATGTAATTATGTCAAAATTAGTTCTTGATGTAGACAACGATACCGTATTGCCATTATTTAGGATTGGACTCTTTTCTGTCACAAAGACATAACAAAATTGTGTGTCATCGAAAAATTTTATGGGAACGGCACTGCACACATATGAACATGGCACCACAAAATGACATTTGCAAGGTCTAATGTAAACTCAACATTATAGTGTTTTATGACTGAAAGTTAAAACCTGTTTTCTCTTTTTCTTCCAAAAAACTAAATTTTTTTCATAATTTTTTGATTATTGTTGCTGCTGCATCCATTTTTAAGTTGAAAGTCTTTCAAGCGACATATATTATTATTCACTGGCATATGCATTATCAGCTGCTTTCGGTCATTTTAACTTGGCAGCACTGAATTCAGAACAGCAAAAACAAGGTTACATATCATATGTATGGTAAAACCAGGTTTTAACAGTTGTTTTATTATTAAAACCATGTCAGTGTGAAAACACTATTAAGCCAATATTAGTTTTAACGAACGTTCATCGATACCGGTATTTGACTTTTAACATGATAAAGCACATGTAAGATAGAGAGAGACAGTGAAATAGAGAGACAGAGAGAGAGAGAGATTGTGAGAGAGATAGTAACCAAAAATATAGTTCATTAACAACTTGAATTGGTTATATTAAATCTTTAAACAATTTATTATTTGACATCGACTCAGTCTATTAATTTATTTGTAAAGAGTAGTTTATATTAGGTAAGGTTGGAATCACTTAAACCTTTCTCGTCTATTGCAATATAACGGAGACAAGTTAAGTGGATTTCCACCGCCAAACAGACTAGAGCTCAATATAAAGCATATTCGTTGCATTTCAACGCCTTAGCAACTTCAGAAAGTTCCATGAACTTTCAAAACCGCTCATGGTGTACACCTGCCTCCAGCTCGTTCATTCATTGATTTCTGCCACAAACGTTTGATTAAACCCATTTAAACTACATGGGTTTGATCATAGGTTTGTGGCAAAAATGAGCGAATGAACGAGTTGGAGCCAGCTTTATCATGGGTGCAATTCTCTTTTTTGCTAAGCCAGGAAATGATGCAGAAAATGTTCTCCATAATCTTCTCTGTCAATATATTATCAAGTGCCGTAAACGCTTATTGTTTCCAAAAATTTAACTCTAGGCATGCCTGCCTTTGAAACAGTGTGATATCAACCCGAAAAATAAAACCGACACTTATTTCCAATTTCTTGAGTTTAAGGAAATCCTATTTTCCTTTTTTAGTGATCAAGCAGTAAT
This sequence comes from Tachina grossa, assembly GCA_949987645.1. Lineage (NCBI taxonomy): Eukaryota > Metazoa > Arthropoda > Insecta > Diptera > Tachinidae > Tachina > Tachina grossa. The sequence continues at coordinate 153,621,984 of OX465275.1, forward strand.
TTTTTGTGGCCCATGTTCTATTTGTGTCTTTTTCAATTTTAAATCGTAAGTCTGAATTTTGTAGCCTAGATAACTGAAAGCAGCATTTCTGTTAAATTAATCAATATAAGAGTAACTTTTTATTCAAATCAATTTTCATTCGCATTTGAAAAAATGAGGAAATAATAAATCAGCGTAAGGAAATCATATACAGTAACCAGCTTGTCAAAAAATTAGTTTAAAATGCAATTTTAATTAATTTATGATAAATAAAAACAATTTATTTCAGTTATTTTTACCAAAAATTTGTTATCCCTCAACAACAATTTATACTGTGTATTAAATATTTTTTTTAATTAGTTATTTTAACTAGACAAAAATTTATGCTCCCTCATCCCCCGCCCCCAACCAGAAAAATCAAAAAATTACAAATCCATCTTGGTTAGATTTACCAGACAAAATTTTTTCAGCACTTTCCATGAACTGTACTCTTAACAACTGAAATTTGTTAAATTAATCTGCAAGCTACTTTCCATTTATAAAAAATATTCCAGATTCCTTCAGGAGCAAGCCCATATCATTTTTTATATCGCTTACCTAAAGTCCTTTAAAATTATCCTTAAAAAATTATTCGATTACAAATCAACACTACATTGCGTAGAAAACAGAAAATCATCAAACACAATAATACAAATGGCCATCATGCCACAATTTCAATCTGATAACTTTGGCACGTCACGCAGTGCAAAATTAGTATTCATTGAATTTTTGATAAATGTGACAGCGCAACGATTTCAGCACATATTCCTACTTCTCCTTATGTTTCGTGGTAAACTACTTGCAACGTATCACCTCTTTATGTGTATGTTGTAACTCAAACGCATAAGTTGGACTATCTTCCAGTTTTGTATTGTTTTTTTTTTATTTGTCTACCCCGTTTAAGGCACATAAACATATCTGACGTTGTTGTTTTTATTATTATTTTCATCAACAAGGAAAAAAAGGGTAACGAGCAGACTCAAGCAGTAGTGTTGTGCTATTGCTGTTGTATGCTTTGGCTTTTAAACCGTTTTTCTGCTGAAGTTTTCTACTTAGCTGTCAAAATTTTGTTGTTTGATAAGTTATTATCTTTATGCAACATGCATGCATGAATGCATCACTTTACTGGAGGCATATACTCATCAATAAAGCTGCTTAATGACCATGATCGATTGCACCTTTTTTTCGTTTGCATTTTATGTATTTTTCTTATACAACCCATCTCCTTGTTTCACAACAACGTAACATTCACTCGGCCTACGGCATTTTAATTGAAGTCTTGTGTTGCAAAAAAAAAAAAAAAAAAAAAAAGAAAGAAAACAAGTAAGAGTGCTATATTCGGCTGTGCCGAATCTTATATACCCTTTACCAAAGTGTTTTTATGTAGTATAGAGATACATACATAAGCACATACATAAAGTATAAACAAAAAGAAAAAATAATTTGACCTAGTTACTTTTATGTACAAAAAAAAAAAATGTACAAACCCTAGAATCATTATATTAGATTTTTCTGATTCCTTATATCAATCTAGTAGTTCTTAAAAAAAATATAGAAAGTGTGTTAAGTAAAAAAAGAAAAAAGGAAATTAAAAAAAAATGTTTTATTTAGCTACTTTAATATCCAGAAAAAAGGTCAAAGTTTCCAGCTCTGGAGCTGTGGTTTTTATTTTTATAATTTTTTACACCAAACTTTTCTTTCCAAAACATAAAATATATATAATCTATAAAGGAAAGATAAAAATTAATTAGATTTAGTTACTTTTATATATCACAAAAAGTGTAACTTTCCCAACCCTGAGATCATTCTTTTTGAATTTTCTGATTTCTTACACCAATCTCTTTCTTTTAAGAATTTAAGATATGTTTAATTTATAAAAAAAAGGAAAAATTTGTTTTAGTAAATTACTTTTGTACAAAAAAGTTAAAGTTTTCCAACCCTGGAATCGTCTTTTCAATTTTCTTAATTGTTTTTTCTTTATTTTAAATACCAATTTTATTGGTACTAAAGCATAAAATAAGTTTATTTAATAAAAAAATATAAAAATTAATTTTCGGTAGTTAACTTTTTATATCACAAAGAGTGTAAGTTTCCCAACCCTGGAATCCCCCTTTTTGATTTTTCTGTATTCTTAAAAACAATATTTTTTTTAAGAATGTAAGATATGTTTAATTTATATTAAAAAATGGACAAATTTGTTTTACTTTTGTTACTTTTATTTATTACAAAAAGTGTAAGTTTTCCAACCCTGGAATCATCCTTTTTAATTTTTCTGATTTGTTGCACCAATTTCTTTCATTTAAGAGGCTAAAGCACCTCATACATGTTTCAATTCAATTGTGAATTGAGTCTTTCAATTGAATTGATTCTTGGCCACACACTTCATAAACTGAATTGAAAGATTTTCATTCAACTGTCAAATTTATATTTTTTTCACAATTAAAAATTTTAAAATTTAAAACTTCTATTGCATTTATTCATTAATTTTAATATTTTTTATTTAGAATTCAATGAAATTAAATACAATTTTAAACATACATAAATTTTTCTATATAAAATACAGCTACAAACATAAATTTTGACAGCTAATCAAGAGACTCGAACACACACAGCACAATCGAATTGAAAGATTTACTAGTCAACATAACAAATCAAAATCTTTTGATTTTTCTTCAACCAACTCGACAACTGCCAAACTAATCAATTGACAGAGCCATACACGCTTTGATTTGGACAACAACCGACTCAATTGAAAATTGAATTGAATCGTGTATGGGGTGCTTAAGATATGTTTAATTTATAGAGAAAAAGAAAAAAAATGTTTTAGTAAGTTACTTTTGTATATGAAAAAATATTAAAGTTTTCCAACCCTGGAAATGTCTTTTTAATTTTTTTAAATTTCTTTTTTAATTTCAAATACCAATTTTATTTTTACTGAAAGATAAAATAAGTTAATTTAATAAAAAAAATATAAAAATTAGTTTACGGTAGTTAATTTTTTATATCACAAAAATTTTAAGTTTTCCATCCCTGGAATTATCCTTTTTGATTTTTCTGATTTTTTAACCCAATCTCTTTCTTCTTAGAATATAAGATATATTTAATTTATAGAAGAAAGGAAAAATTTCTTTTAGTAAATTAATTTTGTATAATTTTGTATAAAAAAGTTAAAGTTTTCCAACCCTGGAAACGTCTATATAATTTTTTTAATTTTTTTTAATATTTTTTTTATTAAGAAATATTAATTTTATTCATGCTGAAGTACAAAATAAGTTTATTTAATAAAAAATTATTAAAAACTAGTTTTCGGTAGTTATTTTGTATGGCAAAATGAAGTTTAAGCTTCCCAGCTCTGAAACCGCCTGCTCGATTTTGCTTATTTTTAATATCTTATTTCGACCATTTCTGACACACCAGTCGAAGAACGAAGTCTCTAGCTTTTCTGGGAGCTTCGGAAAACCGATTTCACGTACAGACAGACGGACAGACGGACATCGCTTACCCTTTTACCATTTTTTGGTAAAGGGTATAAAAAGTTAAAAATTGTTGACGTTAATGTTGTTTTTAGGGTTTCAAGTATTTCAGTTTAAATAAAAGAGCCGTTTTAAAATCGTTCTTTCTGAAACTCAAAGATTAGTAATGTGACATATTCTCGAAAAAAAAATGAAATTACACGATTTGTAACTTTTAGCAGCAACTATACATATAAAGTAACTAAACTTTACGGGATGTCATCAGGCTTGTAAAATTAATGCAACATATTTAAACATTGATGTTGTGGTCGGTTGTATGTCTAAAATAAGTATACTTTTCCACACCCATTCACCAAAAAAAGAAATGATTATAAACAAAAAGCAGCAAAATATCAACAACAACAACAACAACTTGCAACATTTATAATCACAGTTGTTTAATGTTTAACCAACATTACAATCTAGATATACAACAAGCCTTCTACAACTGCCACCAACAAACCCAAACTAAGCAGGCAATCAAGCATTCAGCCAGCCATCCATCCAGTCATCCATCCATCTCTTCTCCAATCTAACCAACAGACCTGCTGATTGATGTGTTTAATAAATAAAATTGTTTCTTTTTGGCCTGTGTTCGTTGTACACGTAGTATACATTTCATATCTGCAGCTCTCTTGGAAACTCACGCACATGTTGATTGAAGTCATCTGTCTTATAACTAGAGACCTCAGTTGTTCTTGCTTCATTCAACCAGTTTGTGGTCTTAAAGCTGAAATCTTAACTTGTTTATTTCTTTTTTCTTTCTTACTTGCTGCTGCTGTTGTTGTTGTTGTTGTTAAATTGATGTAACCAGTCATGTAAATGGGATTATAAAGATCGATGTGGCAACTAAAGAAGTTTTGGTTATTGGCAAGGAAATACGTATTAGGTCTTGTGAAAAAGTTGTTCAAATCAGATACTTTTTCTTTATGCATCTGTATGTCTATTGCAATTAATAAGTAGTTTTGTTTTTAAGATAAGCTTTTTTTTTAGTTTTAGTTCCACTTTGTTCTAAAATTTATTCAATTATTTCATGGTTTGCACTATGAGTATTTGGAGATTTATTATTTTTCTAGTAATTGTTTAATTAGGAGTTAAAATTTAGACATAATGACATAATATGCACGAGATTGCAGCATTTTAAAAGGGTAAACAAATTCACAATTTTTTTATAATTTTACCGGCTGACTGACCGAGAAGTTTTAAAGTTCTCTTCCCGTTCAGACGCGATGTAGAGAGAAGAGAAACAGATTTTTGTTATTTTCCTTCTAGACATTTTGCTTTACTTGCTAAAAATGCAATTAAATTTTTAAAATAAGGTAGCAAGTATATAGTAAGATTTCTCGAATTCTTTTTTTAAAAAGAAATGCTAACAAAATTTTGATATGATAAAATAACATTGGAAGAAGAAAGAAAAAGTGATCGAGAAAGAAAACGAAATATCTGACAAAATAGCAGAAGAATGAAAGTCAAAGTGTAAGAGTATTAAAAACATGTTAAATTAAATTCATGAAAAAGGGCAGCCTAAAGATAAACTTGGCTGTTTTTATAATTTCCAAAAAAAAAATTGATGTTGTTAATCATATGCGATAATCGTATCGCTATAATAAATTTAACGAATATTTTTCGACTTTGGGTGCCCCTGTGGCTGAGTGGCAGCAATGTTAATCTCTCAGTCCAGAGGTCGTGGGTTCGATTCCCACCATAGACTCTGGGTATTTTCCACGGACAAGCTAATGGCTTTGCGGGTTGTGTTTGTTCTTAAATTTTAAAAAAAAAATTATTATTCCATAACATATTTTAACAATATCCGTTGCTGGTAACAGCAAAAAAATTTTTAAATATGAGCTTGTTATTCATTTAAGTTATTTTTTAATTCTTCTTTGTGCTTTTCGCTTATTTTGACATTTTGTATGCAGGGATGGCACGTGACAAACAATAAAATGGTGAGTAAGACACATACCGTATGTACACTATTGCAAAAAATAAATTACAGAAAATTAAACAAAGGAATAAATACATTAAGGGCCATTATTACAACTTACAAACAGTTAATTTTAGGATGTTATCTGACAGGTAAATATATTTTGATTATTACAAGTAAACATTAATGTAAAAGTGACTGATAAGCTAACAGCAGACTTATCCTCATGGTAACTTTCAAAGTGAACTTTAAGCATTTTAACAGTCAAAGTAGCTGGTATATACACCAGTGTTGCCACAATACATCATTTGTATTTTTTATTTTATCGGACAGTTGTAATAATGAAAAAAATTAATGGTCACTTTATCGTTCACGTTAGCTAATGTTAAGGTTAACTATCAGGAACTTTATCTTTATGTTGAAAATAATGGCCCTAATAAATATTATGATTTTCGGTTCACAAAAGGTTACAGAATCCAGCTACTGGTGTCTTCAATAAGCACAAGAATCAAAATTACGGCTGGTGACATTGAACTTTTCTTCGAGGTTTCATATAAGCTTACACCCGAGATATAACGTGGTCACACCCGTCATATTTTTATTTTATTTTTATAACATCAAGTACAATTAGTTCGACTTAAGTGGTAAAGAGTTATTTATTTATTATTTATTTTTATTTATTATTTACATGGTAATATAGTATTAATGGAAGGTGAAAATTTTACAAAAACCTATATTAAGCATTTAAGATAAAATATATATATATATATATATATATATATATATATATATATAAAATATATATATATATAAAATATATATATATATATATATATATATATATATAAAATATATATATACTATGGCTAAAATTACGATGAAATTAGTTCATTGAAGTATTGATACAATAAGTAAAAATTTAACAATTAAATACATTCCCCCATATTCATAAAATTTCAAACGAATTTGAAATGTATTTTATTTAAAATTTTCCTAAAATGAATTTCAAATTCATTTTATTTTTTTATGAATATGGGGAATTAAGTTTATTGTATTTATTTTACCGAAAATGTTTATGGAATATTTCCTAAAAATAATAATAATATAAAAACTGATATTTTACGGTCACACTTGTCACAGCCTTTTAATGGATATTTTGAGCAAAAATCATGTTCTTTCAAGGGCTACATATTATTAAATCTGGGGACCTTTAATAAAAGAACTTAACTCGAGTTATGAAAATTTGCTGGATTTTTTGTTATACGACTATTTTTTCAAGGCGCATCTTTTGGTCTTATCGGCACGATTCTACGCTTCTTAGTTCGTGAAATACTATATGCAAAAAATCAACATATCTCTAGATTTTACTGGTTTGCTTTTGACAAAACAACTTAATGTAACTATGATGAAAAATTCTAAGAATTCGAAAAATAAAGTTTAACGAACTTTTGACAAAACGTCCTATTTCATCTTAGTACTCCTCATTTTTTTTTAAATTATTTTCACAAAACAACATATTTGTAAAATTTTAAAGCTAAAAAATTTAGAGAAGAGTTGAATTTATTTCTAAAAGATCGTTTGAATAAACAACAACTTATTTCATGTATTATTTTTATTTTTCTTATAACAAATTATTTGAGAAAATATTTGAATAAATTCAAAAATCGACAAAAAAAAGTTATATTACAAAATTTTTACTTTTCCTTAAATGTTTACCCCAAAAACTTTGTTCAGCATTTTAGGAGTATTTTCGCTCTCTGAAAAAATTGAAAAATAGACATATGTGCTTTTGTCTAAAGTCCACAGAAATATTTTTAAGATTAATTAAATTGGATACTGAAATTTTTTTTAATTATAAATTTTAAATATTTGAATAATAAAAAAAATCATTAGTATCAGGTTACAACTTTCAAAATTGAATAACCCAAGACACACAATGACAGGGGTGGAAAATTTGATATGATCGTAATTTTGTTACAAACAAATTATGTAAAAAAATTGTGTTTCAATTGACACATTTAATTGGCAGTATTGTTATATAGCGATATTGGGTAAACATTTCATTCCTACAGAATTTTTAGATTTTGTTTAGCAGAAAGGGAGGCAAAGTTTCAAGAAAATGAAATAGAATGCGTCCGTTAAGTTTGTTTGTAATTATTAATGCGCGTTAGCGATGTATTTAATGTCATTTCCATTTCGTTAAAATTAATAGCAACTTAGGTTCGTGTGGTCAACGTGTGACCATCTATTTGAAACAAAGGATCGATGGATGGATGTACTACCAGGCAGGATCGATTGAAATGGTTTTTTTTTTAGCCTCAAACTTCGAATGCTTTCCTTTTAACGTGCTTAAATTTTTAGCACTTCATGCCATGAAGACAAATTTTTTATCACTGACAGCTTACGTTCTCTCACGCCTGAAAACTTTTGACTAAAATTTATAATCCACTTACCTTCAACATTATATTATTTTATTTTTTTAATTTTCAAAGACTATAAATTTTGATTTAATCGTTATTTGAATTCAAACACAAAACACTTGATAAACTGACAGTAAATCAAAATTATGAAAAATATTGGAAAAGAGTTATTTTTTTTTGTTATTCTTTTTATATTAAAGCAAAAAAAAATTCACTCACGTTCACCCTCTCTCATGCGTGACTACTTATGATTATTAGCAATAATACACTCACCTTCGACAATGTATTAAATTTTTTCTCCTTTTCTAAAACTATAGATATTGATTATTAAAATCTTTACTGCGCTCACTCGCTGTTTGAAATCTCACACAAAAAACTTGATAAAGTGAAAGTAAATAAAAATCGTTGAAACATTTTAAAAACAGTTATATGCATTGTTATTCTTTTTATGTTACAGTAAAAGGAAAATTTCACTCACGCTCACTTTCTCTCACCACGTGACAACCTATGATTAATATTAATAATGCACTCACCTTCGACATTACAATTAATTATTTGAAATCTCAGACAAAAAACTTGCTAAAGTGACAGTAAATCAAATTAATTTTATTATATTTATATTATTCTTTTTATATAAAAGTAAACAAATATTTTCTTACTCATGTTCACGCATTCTCACTCGTGACAATTTTTATACACGCCTTTTAATATGATATTAAATTTTTTTAATTTTCAAAAACTAATGCCCTAATTCTGTTCGACGATTGTATCGTCTTGGCTGTGGACGAAAAAAAAGCCGCAGTTGTGATTCTTTAAAACAGTTATTATTTATTGTCTAGGCTAGAAGGTTTGTGCATTTGCTTAATGACTTTGTTTCAAACATTATTTCCAACACATATTTTTTCATATATATATTTTACAAAATATTGTATAATACTTTAATTTAATTTTGATGTTTTAAAAACATGTTAATAATCACCCTTATTCTAGTTGTCAGCATCGACATTACTTTAACACAATACCAAAAAATTTTCGCTTGAGTACCCGTTATCGAAAACAACTGACTCATTTTGGGAGGTTTATGCTCTTTTCTAGGCCTTAGGGAAGGGAAATAGATTGCCAGTTGCAAAAACTTGTTCTTAAGAGCGAATAAACAAGGCTTAATTTTTTGGTATTGTATTAAAGTGACGTCGATGCCGACAACTGGATTAAGGGTGAATATTTTTATTTTTCATTATCAAAGACAACAACCTTTTTTTGAAGAAAATAATTTAGACAATTCAAGCGCAAGAACTCAAACGTACTTTCATACAAAAACGTCCAAATCTTTTTACTGAATTAGGGCATTATACTGGATTCAAGAAAATTTGTTTTTCGGTTTCTTTTTCGTATAGCAAATATTTCGTTTTAGTTGTCTAGAAAAATTTGACTTTAAAGAAAAAATTTAAACATTTACAGCTGAAATATTTTAAGGTCGGAGGATAACCGGTAAACTGAGATGGTGTTAAACTATCATCTGCTTTAATTTTTTTTAAAGTCCAAATCAAAACCGACTTTATAGTTCTATTATTTTATCTTAAGTTCACTTCGACCTAATACACGAATTCACCAAATGAGGGATTAATGTCCCATAGTGCGGAACTCTAAGAGGATTCTTTTACAGACCAAATACAGAAACACAAATCGTTACCTTAATATAGAAAAGGGCCTAACTCATTTTTTTTGCAATCGAAATTTTTGCATTTTTCGATACATTAAATTTTCTTCTATCGAAACATACAAAAAACTCGATTTCAGAAAAATAATGAGTTAGAACCTTTCTATATTAAGGTAAGGAAATACATTTCTATCCATTTCTTATACTCTTCAGTATGTAAATTACTATATACTGAGGCTCTTTTCAGCATATAAAATCCACAGCCAAAATTGTCCGTCCATTTTAGGAGGAAATTTAATATCTTAGCTCCAGTTATATAATCATTAATTTTACATTATACTTTCACATTTTTTTAGTAAAACATACATATAAACTAAAGCCACCATACCTCTCAAACCTTTTTTTATTTAAAAGTTCATATCAGGTTTTTATATTTTATACTGAAATCAAACATGCATATGCTACAGAAACATGTTTAACTCTGCTAAAAATTAACATTTATAGAACGACTTTTTGACACATTAATTACATGCAATTTTAACAAAGTATATTTAAACACTTTAGTAATGACATAAAAAATTTATATTATATAATTTAATTATGAAGTCATAAAAAATAACACTTTTTTTGCGCTTGTTAATTGTGGTGGCTTTTTATAGCCGCTGGTTTTGTATCGACGCAATAATCATATTGATACGAGATGAAGGTCGTCCGTCGTCTTAACAGCTTTCAACAGTATTTTTAACACACATTTAGCACATATTGAAATTATATTGTCTGAAGTAATTTGAAATGATATTGACATGTCATAAACATGCTTTTAAGACAGAGAGAGCAAAAAAAAACGTCTGTGTTAAAAAGATAATTTATGTTACACCATTTACTAGGTAAATTAAAAATATATAGTTTAGACATTTCTCCTTATTTAAAAAAAAAAAAAAAAAAAAAAAAACAAAAGACTTATCCTGGTTCTAAATGTTAGCGACAGCAATTGAATACTATAAAAGGGCATCTACTATTATAGTCACAAGGGAAATGCTCCAGAAATTATTACCTTAAGAATATAAATAAAAAATTTACAAGACAATTACCTGGTTTACATTAGGAATTGCACGCAGCTTTTTTTATTTGCTAATATCATCTCTATAATCGAGAGTGAGATAAAAGAATTGATGTAGCGTGAATCTCTGAAACATTTCTGGCACTTTTTAGGGTTCCGTACACCAAAGGTGAAAAGGTATTTTCTCAGGAACCATAAGAGCTACGGACCTGAAATTTGGACATAGTATGTAGAACCTTGGCCGCTACAACAACAAATACATGAGAATTAAAAATTAAAGGGTGTTCCAATACGAGCAACGAAAAATGTTAAAATCCCATGTAATATACATACAATTGTATGAACATATGTATATTGAAACTTGAAATTTGTAAAATTAGTATATTTTTATACAGACTACAACAATTAACACTAAAATTTTAAAAAATTAAACGGTGGTCCATAAGTTAATGCAATTTTATGTAATTTTGACAATTTGCTATATCTTGGAAACCGTAAGAGGCAAACACTTGAAATTTTAAAAACGGTAAAACTAAAAAAAAAGAAAATTATAAAATCGCCAAACCAAAAAAAAACCGCCAAAAATTAAAAAAATTCGCCAAAACGAAAAAAATTAAAAAAAAATTCTAACACTAAAATAAATCGCCAAATTCGAAAAAATCGCCAAAATGAAAAAAACGCCAAAATGAAAAAAACGCCAAAAATCTAAAAAATCGCCAAAACACGAATATGTCGCCAAAACTACAAAAAATTTTAAATAAAAAAATCACAAAAATGAAAAAAAAATCGCCAAAATGAAAAAACGCCAAAAACCGAATAAAATCGCCAAAACAAGAAAATAAAGTGTCAAACCTAAAAAAGGACCCAAAACTTAAAAAAATCGCCAAAAACTTGAAATTTTCAAAAACGGTAAAACTATAAAAACCGACAATTATAAAATTGCCAAACCAAAAAAAATCGTCAAAAATTAAAAAAAATCGCCAAAACGAAAAAAATCGCCAAAATTAAAAAAAAATTTCTAACACTAAAATAGATCGCCAAATTCGAAAAAATCGCCATAATAAAAAAAAACGCCAAAATGAAAAAAACGCCAAAATGCGAAAAAAATCGCCAAAACGCGAAAATATCGCCAAAACTAAAAACAAATTGTATAAAACAAATCGCAAAAATGAAAAAAATTGCCAAAAATAAAACAAATCGCCAAAATGAAAAAACGCCAAAAATCGAAAAAAATCGCCAAAACAAGAAAATAAAGTGTTAAAACTAAAAAAAAGAGCCAAAACTTAAAAAAAATCGCCAAAACTGAAAAAACGCAAAAACCGCCAAAACAAAAAAAACCGAAAAGATCACAAAAACGAAAAAAATGCCAAAACTATATATTATATAGGATGAAGTTTGTATTAAATTACATATTTAGTGTTCGTACGGAACCCTTCGTGCGCGAGTCAGAGTCGCACTTTACTGAATTTTTTATTTAGATGTGATTTGCTTCTCCGGGCCTGCTATTGACAAATGAAAAAATTTACATGCAACTTTTTTTATGAAAAAAGTTTTACACAGAAAAAAGTATTCACCAATTAATATTTTCAATTAAGAATTTAAATGATTCAATTAAATTTTTAATTGTATTGATTTGAGCGGAAAAGCTTAATTGATATTATCAAATTGTTTATAGGTGAAAATTTAATTAATTTTTTAATTGATATTACAAATATTTTAATTAATATTGAAAAATCATTCATATTACTTTTTTGTGTGTAATGTAAATCAGGTAAATATTGAAGTAAACATTTTCCCAGTTAGTCATGTCTTTCACTAATATTGGAAGGCGGATTTGCGACTTTGTTAAAACACGGAGGACCTTTTGGCAACAGCTCAAACAGATCATTTAGAAAATTTTCGAACAAATGTCCGCTAAGTTTAAACAGGACAACAATAGCGGCAGTTTTGTTCATATTTTACTTGACCCTGTGGACCATTTTCATTAAAAAATTATACATAATTTGATATTAAACGTTGCAAGACTGGAGTGCGGAGAAAATCCACCAACTAGTTTGATGCATGATCAGTTTAGTCTTTGAGTATGGCTTCTGTTAGTAAACTGTAATTGACAAATATCGGGCATGACATGCATATGTTTAAATTTTCGTGAGTAGTAGTTGATGAAAGTGTCCTCTGTGACAAGTTGGCCAACTGGGTTTCTGCAATGATGTTCTGTTGTTGTCAACGCACATACACACCAACCAATAGTATGAATTGCAACACGAACTAATGATGTGATCGAAACAACAAAGTAATTGAGAGACTGTTGAATGCGCTGAGGCATTCCGAATGTTGCATATAGAATAATGGATTCTTTATGTTAAGCGATTTATCAGTTAAACAATCATTTTGCTGTTGTGTGAACTACAGCGAAATTAACATTGTGGTATTTCAGCAGCGTATTATTTAACATTGTGTGTTTGAAAAGCTCTTAATATCACTGTTGAGAAAATAAAGTGTTCTCATTTAATAAAAATTGTATATTAGTGATTTTTGATTTAATAGCAAATTTGCAAACCTGCAAAAATAACGTTGTTTTAAAGCCAAAGTGCATAGCTGAAAGTAGTCCCTATTTATAGCGTGAAATATTTTAATACCTCACCTGGATAAAATTTAAATATATCGTCGCTTTTTTAACTAACCGACCTAACTGACATTTTTTTGAAAAATGAGTTAAGTCCTCTACTAGACTTTATTAATCATAACACATATTGTCTAAAATTTTCCTGACTGAGCATTACTTTTGTGGCAATATAAGTAAAAAGATTTCTGATGCAGCCATAAGAATGAATGTATAAAACAACCATAAAAGCTGCTCTCCTGTTAAATTTTTAAGTTGTTAGTTAGGTCAGTTAGTTACAACAGCGACGATATATTGTCCTGAATTCAAATAAGTTATTATTTAAATTTACAAACCTGCACCATTATTTCTACCCCACAAATTCAGTTACTAGTGATAATAAAGAAGTATTTGGTTTCCTTAAAAAAAAGACACTTAAAACTTCTCGTATTCAATTTTGCTTAGAAGAGTGCGAAATAGATAAAGGGAAAGAGATAGAGAGAAATAAAAAAAATTAATGTAAAAACTCAAGTGTACTTTTAGTGACAACAACTTTATATTTGCTCCTTTTAATTTATGATATAAGTACAGTGGAATCTCCCTTAACGGACACTTCCTTAGACGGACACCCCCTTCAGATGGACACTTTTGACAGGTCCCGACAGCTCCATAAGCAAAGAAATTGCTTTCTCTTGAGCGGACAGTCCCCTTGTGCGGACACATTTCAATAGTCCGATCGGTGTACATTCAAGAGAGATTCCACTGTAAATGAAGAAATGCTTTCATGTATGTTGTGCATTTAAATTCCCACAAAAAAGCAATTCGTTACTCTTATTCCTAAAGGAAACTGCCATTATAGTACGCCAACAAGAATTATTTCTTAACATTACTTCCAATTCAGTGATTGGTGTCCGTAAAAGATGTTAAACCATGTAGATACGATTGTCAGATCTTGCAATATTGTCAGATTTGTCAAGGTGCTGACAATGTACTGACAATCAAAAATTTCCAGCACAAGGTAGATTGTTATTTCACACATTTATATAAAATTTGCCAGAAAATCTTACAATTGATTATCAAACGGTTATATAAGTGAAAAATTCATCTGACAAACTCGTCAGTTCACCTGGTTGTCATACGCAAAATATTCCGATCTGTTGTTATGCGTTGTCATACTCAAAGCATTTGTTAGAAATTGTTAACGCCCTGTCCCACGATGTCACCAGAAATTGTTCGATCGACAACTTGTATTGAAAACAACAATAACATTAGAAATATTGTTGTTGTTTTCAATGTAAGTGGTCGATCGAACAATTTCTGGTGACATTGTAGGACAGGCCGTAAATATCAATTTATTTTTTATTTTATATTTTTTCTTTCATATCAAGCGTGTGCAGTGTTGCCCATAGAAATAATTCTCTTACAACGACGCCATTGTCAGATGCATAAAGTTTGCACATCTGAGAATATTAAAATGTCTGACATATCTATATCTGGCAATAATTGTACAATATGTTCACACGATTGTAAGTTGTCCGACAATTTGTTGTTCTGGTAACGATGTCGGACAAAAATTGCCAGTTCACACGGTTGTAAAATTTTTTTTAGCACATTTTACTAACAATATTATAATATCTGATAACCGCCTGTAGCTTTGGAGATTATCCATATCTATACTACTTCGGAATAGTAAATGTTCATGACTTCTTGGAGACGTATTTTTACTGGGATATTTATATATTTAAACACGCAGGGGTTTTTTAATATCACAATTATATATCATAATTTTGTCGAAAAGCGTTAATGTTATAATATATTTTTTGTCACCGTATTTATTTCAAGACATATTCATGTCAAAACATGTTTAAGTCCATAAATGTTTATTTTTAACGTATTTATGTACGTAAATAATTCGAGTTAAGTACGTTTATTAAAAAATATCACATTATATCATGACTAGGGCAAGTTTTTTATTGGCAGGAGGAATGGTTAGAAAAAGCTGGCATAAAACTCTGACATACATATACAAATTTCTTCTAGGTTGCAAAAGTTATTTATGGCAAGGTAGACTAAAAATTGCTTTTTATGTCAATAATTAAAGAAATTGCTAATATGGCAAAAATGGCATACACCACAAAACACTTGTCTTATTTATATTGTTATGTGTTTGACACTTATAGCTTGATATACTTGTACTATGTGTACTTATTAAACGACATATTAATGTCCATACATACAATTATGCCATGACGTATTTTGCGTCAATTAAATTTTATCGAACCCTTTGAAGGCAGAGCCATGTTCTCACGAATTAAAAGTTGTGTACTTTGTGGGTTTTAATAATCTTGCAGCAGTTTCTTAATGAGTTTCAGTCATTTTTAGAGTAAAAATGAAGTGGCCGGTAAAAGCCACTTCTTAATGCTTTATATGAATATTCAACTAATTTAATATTTAATATGAACACCTGCACTTATATATTTAAGTCTCTGAAATTTTTGCTTTTTCATTAATTTGCTCATAAATGGTGTTTTGTATGCTGTCAAAAACACACAAACTTTAAACACATGCCTCTCCACAACAATATGTATGAAATTTTGGACTTTTATTCAAATTTAAAATATTGAATGTATGTTATAAAAATCCTCATAAAAGGACTATCAATTTTTTCAATACTAAGCTATAAATTAAACAAGAAGTTTTATACAAAACTTACAACAACATTGTTAAGCTGTTGTTGTTGTCCTTACCTTTCATTACAAAAAGGGGGCGATATAACATATTTAGACATTTTCTCCAACTTTATTTTAACTCCTTCTTCTCCTGCCAAACCAATCAACGATCATTAATATTCCACAAGAAGAAGAATCAGTAATAATGGGAGAGAGAAAAAAAACATAAAAATAATAAACAACAAATATAACAATAAGAGTCTCATAAGTCTTAAATATCCATGACTTTGTAGGCATGAGTGTCTTTGATGGTTTTGGCTTTAGCACTCTGTTATGTGGCAATAATAATAGTCTGTAGCAAACAAAAAAAAATTGGTAAAGTTAAATGTTTGCAATCGAAAAAATTAAGATTAACGAGGGTTGGCGATAACTTTTTTTAAATGTTTCGCATAAGAGCCGTAAAGCTAAACAATATTCTTTGCTTATGGAGCATAGTGCAATTTGCTGGGGATTTCCTTGTAGATCCCTCGGATCCTAGTCAGGGTAAAATAGCTCTTGCGAAGGCATGCCTTTGGCTGTTTACCCATAATACTTTTGTTTTATCTTAAGACTTCAACTTATGGTCCAGCATGACACCGAGACATTTTGAGGTGTAGGGTTGGAAAACAGGAATATTTCTTCGAGAAGAAAACTTATTCTGTCTTGTCGGGATTAAGCGGCAAGTGCCGATGAGCTGGAAATAATAGGGTCGGCATTAGATGAGGAAATGTCGGACAGATCGGTGAAATTACCGATAGGTCCTTACTATAAAAAACTCAGTAATTGGGTACAAAGCAGGAGCAACAGTTCATGGGGAAGTAGTGATGATTATAGAGTTTCGAGGGGTTTTTGGTCAAAACTTCACTCAGGAAGATCTAAACTACTACTGGACATGAATAAGAAGGCGATGCGAATCATGATAGGCGTGTTGATAGGTCACTGCTTGGTCAGAGCAATAACCAGCATTTGGGAGACTGGCACTTCAGGTTTTTTTTAGGATATGCGGGGATGAAGAGGAACCAGAAACCATTGAACATATTGTTACGTTTTTCTCTCTATAAAAACGCTTTTCCGTGGACCCGAAGATTTGCAAATGAATACAAGAGCCGAGTGTAGTAATTAGGGTTAAGAATGATACAAGTTTTATTTACAAATACACTTAAACTAAATTAATTAAGAGCTTATATAAACTAATACAACTTAAACTACTGAATTACACACAAATATTCACAACTGGTTACCACTACGCCTTCCTCGCTGTAGTTCATGCACGTGTCTTAGCTGGCTGCGCAAGTATTCACGTGACACCTCCTTGTCTGCTGCTTACGAGACTCACTCTGCCGTCACTCACAGTTGATACACCAATACCTCTTTGTCTGCTGCTCGTCACACACGGCACTCACTCTGCCGACACTCACAGTTGATACACCAATAAAGACTCACTGGCTTTACCTACACCCTTACACACGTTTATTCGCTGCGCTGTCCTCTTTACTCCAGTCGACACGATAGACTCCACAATAAACTCAATTCCACGACAGACTTTGCTGTCACTATAGACTGTCCTATAGTTTCTCCTTTACTCCAACTCACGTGTAAATTACAGACTGTTCTTAACTATCAACTCACCACTGTATCGCAGACTATTATTAATTCACAACTTAATTATCAACTGACTTGTTCACTCGCAACTGATTGACTTGTTCGCAACTCGTTCACAACACAACTATAACTGACTCGCAACTAACTAACTGTTCGCGACTGACTTACAACTGCAACTAACTAACTCATTGGATGCGTCACCTCTTTTTATATATCACACAAACACCACCAGAAGTTTCAAGCAATGTCTAGACGATCATTATCATCTTATATGCTGCCTAATTAAGTTCATGTGGTTACTATGTACATACATGTGTACATATATGCATACGTGTGTACACCATTAACTAAGCAATACACGGTGGTTGTGTATCTTTTACTTTTCGTTTGAATTGGCATGTATGTATGTGTGTAAATATGTCAATGTTCTTAATAAGCAGACGCTTTTTGTTGTTGCTTTTGCTTATTTACGTTTAATCAAGCTAGGCATACTTATTTACTTGTTGGCTACTATTCTAGGCTATTCCTTGCTTTGACCCTGTAGGAATATTTTCGCGTAACACTTACATTAGCCCTGTTGGAATATTTTTGTGTAATGTTGCCTTAAACCTGTCGACGGCTATTTTTGTAACAATATTATCTGTCATTGCCCGAAGCTGCAACTTCATAGGCTTAGATGGCTGACAGATGTTTCCATGAAAGTATTACTGATGTCGTTAAGTGTAAACTTGAGGACATCAGTACATGGATTCTGTAACTTTTTGCGAACCGAAAATCGTAATATTTATAGACGTATTTATTCGTTTGTGGTAACGATAATGTGATTCAGTAATTTATTTTTTACTATAGTCTACAACATTATCTTAGTCGCCATTTAATTCAATATTATGTGGTATCTCTGTATAGAAAATGTCAAAATAAGCGAAAAGCATAACGAATGATAAAGAAATACTCAACGAATTTGAGCTTGTGACTTTATTTTATTTTCCTCTAAGCGACAGCGAATATCGTTAAAATATGTTACTGAATAGCAAAGTCGATAAATTTTCGTTATATTTATTATAGCGATACGATTATCGTAATAAAAGTTATTGAATCCAGGTACAGGGTCTCCATCATGGGAATTCGGCTGCTTAGTGATTGATGATAGGGTCACTTTTGGCTACAAATGGGAGGGTAAATATTACTTTTTGTGCAACAAAAGGGAATCACAATGGAACCAATTAGGTCTGCGAGTGGAGGTGCGGTAAAGCACCACCCTTCCTAACCTAACCTCAACGGTAAGTTCTTCCTTCTCCGCCCATCTAGGCAGTTGAAAGTGATAGTTCTGCAGGATGTCTTTTCAGTAAGAGATTAATTTTCCTCTAACACGCAAGTCTATGACCTTAGAGAATAAAAACAGGACGAACCTCGTTTCAATACAAATTTTAATTTTTTACAAACAATATTTATGTCTGTTAATATGTATGAAGTTATCCATGCTATTATAAAAGGAGTAAGGAGAAACAAGTAGTAAAGAATACCTACTGATGATATTTATTGCAAATACAGCAATAAATTTCAAAACACCATTCGCTAAGCACCACATGGGGTCCTCGAAATTGAAGATAAATTTTAAGGCGGCAATTTATGATTTGTGAGCATAAGTGTTGGTACATTCTGTACCAGAGTAGAAGTGAACAATTGGTATTGTTTGTATGTATGTATAAATTTAATAGTGTTTGCAAAATATGATTTCAGTCAGTGGTGTAGGTGTGAACATGTTTTGGCATGATGGCGGCCTTGTTAATGGGTTAAGAGATTAGTTTGTATTTTGTCCTAGAAATTATCAAAACTAAGCAATATATATATATTATTTTAATGTTTATTTATATATATATTTTTTTTTGAAGTAAGACTGTGTTTATATAATTTTAATTTTATAGCAAGAGCTTTCATTATTTCACTTAATTAATACTGCAAAAGAAACTTCAAAGGCAAAGCCTTACCTTAAATTATTTTTTAATAAAATTTGCTTCCTACGTTTCTGTTATACTTTTCTTAAGAAACCTTTGTAAATTCAATTGATTGCACAACGAAAGATAATCCTTTCATGGTGGCGGCTTCATTATAGCAAACATTTATTACACTGCAAAAAATAATTATATTTAACTTAAGCCGGTTAAGTTGAGTTGAAAAAGATCTTAAATTGCTTTACTTACTATTGCATTCTCCTGGTGTAGAATTATGTGTACGCTCGTAAATAAATTTATTTCAAGTCCTTTTGCACGTTTGCCATGTCTGTCTATCTGTCTGTCCGGCTCTTGGAATTAAAATTTATGTTGTCGGTGAACACAGGAAATTTTATGAATGCTCACATGAAATATGGAACATCGTTAAGGGCAATTCATAATAATATATGAGTTTTATATAAGAAGGCGCAAATGCACATACATAAATATCATAATGTTGGTGATAGCACCAATAAGTTAAACGTACAATGTTGTGATATTTGTAACTGGAAAAAAGTGTGGTAAAATTGTATGAGGAAAGCAAAATGTTGTAACGAAGTGAAAAGTAAAACCTTCTACTGGCGCTGCTGATTCTATTAAATGTTGTACTTTTAAACATTTTATATGTTTTTATATGTGTGTGTATATACATATTTATTTCGTTTTTGATTTAGTAGCATCAAAAATGTTTAAATTATTATCGCAAGCAGGATATTGGATTAAGCAATACTGTCGTTTAAAAATAATCTAGGTTTGTAAAGGGTGTAGCACTATGAGGTGCTTTTAAGGTGTCATAGAATAATTTTTAAAGAAATAAAGCACGAACTGTGTAAACATTTTCTGTTTCTTAGTAACATATTGTAGGATTTTCCATGTAAATAGACAAAACCAGAAAAATTTTACAAAAATATATAAAAACCAACATACTAGTATATTCTTACGATAAAATATTCGTAAGTTAACGTAAATAATTTTACGTTGCGTTTTAAAGCGTTACTTTAGTAGCTTAAAATTTTTGCAATCAAATAAAAAGTCATCAGTGTGCATTTTTTGCTAAATCAAAAATTTACTCAACAGTGGTATTAGGAGCTTTTAAACACACAATGTTAAATTATTTACTGCTGGAATATCACGATGTTAACTTTGCTGTTCTTTAAATAATACTTAAACACAGAAAGTCTTAACTTAGCGGATGCATCCTTTTTATACTTATAACAAAGCTTCAAGAAGAGTGTTAGCAACATCTGGAATATCTAAGCGCATTCAACAGCTTCTCAAATACTATGTTCGACCACTTCATTAGCTCCTTTCTTATGATACCCATATTGTATAAGTTGGTAAGGAAGCAGATTCTCAAATTGACAAGACATGGAAAAATAGACCCTTTTTCAAAATGGTCCAGCTCACGAGATGTCAAAGCTGGAGCCGAAATATTTTAAATGTCATCATAAAAGATCCAAAAGTTCATTTTGCGGGGGGTACACCTTGCATGAATTTCGCTTCCGAACAACTTGAGTCGCTCTAATGCACCTTTTCAATGGCATATTTGTGGAAGTATTATAGTTGTTGTTGCCTGTGTTTTACATTTGTAGCGGCTTATGTGATTGTATGTATAAGAACCCTGCACAAGACCATTTACAAAGACTTTTACGACATCAGAGATTTTTCAAATGCTTTACTACGGCAAAATCTTCTAAAACAAATGCTAAACAACAATGTTTGCAATAAATTTGTTTCAGTTATAGCGGCTATATGAGTAAAGAAGAAAATACTTCGTGATGAAAGAATTTGTGATGCTTGCTTCTTTCTACGCATGGGCGCGTATTCAATCGTCATGCATGTACATATGCACACGCATTGTGTGCATAATCAAATTTTTTTTGCGCACATACAAACGCACAAATGCATTAACATAAGTTGTGTGCGTTTGCTTTAAAAAACCACCCTTAAACACATAATAGCTCACCACCTATATCTTACACACACTCACTCCAACGTACACTATGCAAAATAACAAACACACGCGCATGGGCACTACTTCTTTGGAGTGTTTGTTATATACAAGATGTCCTCGTGACATCGCTTTTAAACATTCTTATACATGTACATGAATAAATCCATCGATCACTTGTTAAACGAAATCATTTATTATTGGTTTAGTATAATACATGCTACGACAATACATTTAAAAAACAAGACGTATTTACATTTCAAGACTGTTTCTGCAGCCCTCTAGTATGTATATATCTCAAGAAGCAGAATATATAGCATAATATTTGTTATGCTTTTAAAGTTTACTTTAACATTGTCGTGTGTGTTTGTGCGATTTTGTTATAATTTTTGGGTAATTCCCATTGTTCGCGAGCATATTATGGAAATTTTGTTATAAGGTTTATTCATGCACATTTGCGTAATAATATTTCAAACTATGAAGAGTGTTTTGTAAATGCCATATCATAATAATATATGTTTAGGGCTTAGCATGAGTTCATATAAAAATTTTAAATTTGTTTATGCACTAAAAAAATATTTAACCATTGCGGTGATAGGGCTGCTTTCTTCGCGTCCACTCTGCAGCTGTTTATTGCCTACTTTCCTGAGACATCTAACTTTAAAACGGCTTCAACAAAGGAATCGTTCTGGCCACTCAAAAGTGCATGACAATCAGTAATTTCCCACCCCATCCCCCAATTAATTAATTTGGATGAGTCAAAAATAATTCTCGTATTCTATTTGAACTTAAAAATTTTTATATCAGGCTGCAATATGGAATCCAGCAATTTCTCATATTAAGAATTTAAAAATTTAAATGTAATTATGTTTTAATGTCTACTTTACTTAAGACCATAATCCACGTTTGTGAGCGTAACGAGCTTGAAAATATTTCCATAATTCAATAGTAATTTTTGCCACATAATTTAGCAATAGAAATAGCAGTGTAAAACCGTTTAAGAGCCTTCAGTAACAGTCAGAAGATGTTACTAGGTAGTGAGCAGTAGTTTTGGCGAGTTTTACCAAAGGCTAAGTTTTTTACAAAAGCGTCTGTTTTCAAGGCTAATTTTAAACCTTTACCCGAATCGCACAATTCTTATGTTATATTTTTTTCGACAATGAAGGAATTTTATTTTTAAAATCTAATTGGAAATAAAAAAATAAAATAAATAAATAAATGACTTCGGATTGCCTGAACGTGTATAAAAAAGAACTTCTTGCAGTGACATCCCTATGTAAAAATCATAAGAAACTATCAAATTTGCACTACTTACATATAACAAGTTCAGGATCTAACTGACTGCCTTGAAAACTATGGTTTTACTGGGTCATTACGAGTTAATACTTTTTTCGGCAAGTCAAAAAGAAAATAAAGTATAAAATAGTTTTAAAGTAATTAATTTCATATTTGTAAAAGAGGAATCATCGTGATTCCTGCGATGGGCGGGCTACATGATCGTCCAATTTAAGCTTTTGTCTTGTTGTTTATTTTTAATACTATTCCATGTAATAAATAATTTATATGAAAATCAACGCCATATTTAAAATTGTATATTTTTTGTTTGTTGTTTCTTTATGAATAAAAGTGTTTATAAAAAAATCTATATTTTTCCTGTTTTGTTAAAAAATTACAAAATTGTTTCTTATTGCAAATTTAGCAAATTAAATTTGGCTGCAGTTCTGCGGAACTTGGATTTGTAAACAACTTCGGCGTTGGCCTCGACATTGGACGATAACAGTGAATTCAAATGGTTCCTAATCTAAAAAAGAAAAAAAATTCACTGAAAATGAAAGTCATAAACATAAATATACACGACTTAAATTTTTTTTCTTTCTCCGTCTCTCTCTATCCTTCTCTTTCCTAATTCATACACATATACCGCTACTATAAATGTAATAATAATGAAATTAAACAGAAGCTTCAACAAACTACTAAGGAGTATTTGTAGACTGTAGACTCTGCCTTTTTACCACTATTTTAATCACTAAATCCTTCGAACCACACCGTAGCTAGTTATAGAGCTCGCTTTTGGAAAGTCTTACTTTTTTTTACGTAACGGGATGGATCTGTTATGAACCATACCCGGATCGATACCTTTTTCATTGTTGGCACTCGAAGAGGTCCCTGCTACTACTAAAGATTTTTTTTACCAATCCAACAAATCATAACTTTTTTAAAGAATGGTTATACTTATTATGAAATGAACGCAAAATTACGATACCTACAAGGTGCATTTTCTAATACTTGCATAAAAAGTCAAATATTTTTCTTTCCTGTATTGAAGCTTCGGTTGTATTTCGGCCGAATTAATAAAAAATTTAGTAAAGTGCGACTCTGACTCGCGCACGAAGGATTCCGTACGAACACTAGATATGTAGTTTAATACAAACTTCATCCTATATAATATATAGTTTTGGAATTTTTCTTCGTTTTTGGGGTCTTTTCGGTTTTTTTTTTTGTTTTGGCGTTTTTTGCGTTTTTTCGGTTCTGGCGATTTTTTTAAGTTTTGGCTCTTTTTTTAGTTTTGACACTTTATTTTCGCGTTTTGGAGATTTTTTTCGGTTTTTTTTAATTTTTGGCGATTTTTTTCATTTTTGCGATTTTTTCGCGTTTTTGCGTTTTTTTTTAATTTTGGCGTTTTTTTCATTTTGGCGATTTTTTCGAATTTGGCGATTTATTTTAGTGTTAGAAATTTTTCTTTAATATTGGCGATTTTTTCGTTTTGGCGATTTTTTTTATTTTTTGGCGATTTTTTTTTTTTTGGTTTGGCTATTTTATAATTTTCGGTTTTTTTAGTTTTACCGTTTTTGAAAATTTCAAGTGTTTGCCTCTTACGGTTTCCAAGATATAGCAAAATTGTCAAAATTACATAGTCAAAATTGCATTAACTGATGGACCACCCCTTAATTTAATTTTTTTTAAACTTTAGTGTTAATTGTTGTAGTCTGTATAAAAATATACTAATTTTACAAATTTCAAATTTCAATATACATATGTTCATACAATTGTATGTATATTACATGGGATTTTAACGTTTTTCGTTGCTCGTTTTGAAACACCCTTTAATTTTTAATTCTCATGTATTTGGTAATGTAGCGGCCAAGGTTCTACATACTCTGTCCAAATTTCAAGTCCGTAGCTTTTACGGTTCCTGAGAAAATACCGTGTGACGGACATACGGACAGCGTAGCGAAAACAATAGGGTTCCTTTTCACCTTTGGTGTACGGAACCCTAAAAAACCTTGCCAAACTTGCCTCTTCCCGACTTGTCTATAAGGCGACTTTCGTTGGACACTACAGATCTGTAGTTGCGAAACTACAGATTTATTGCCATTTGAGCCACTTTAGTGAGGCTTAACGGAAATAGAAAATATTGCAAGCACACTTTTAGGCGCAGCTAATTTATGTTTCCTTTTTTAATTAGACGAGTTAAAGTTTTTAAGTTCTGAGGGTGTTTCTTTGCAGAAACTTTTTTAAAATTAAAAAAAAAAATTAAAAAATCTTTCGAGTTCGAACCAGTGTTGTCAGATTTATTTTCGACCTCCTCGCCAAATGACTTGTCGTATATCGCCAAATATCGCCAATATAATAAAACATCAAATTATAGGTATACAAATATATTATATTTTGTAATTACATTACAAATCTTATTAAGTTGTAAATTCAGTAGGTAACGTCTATTGTAAAACATAAAAATTATAGTATTTAAGAAAACTTAAGAAAAGTGTTTACTACATTCACATATAAATACTGGCGTACAAAAAGGACTTAAAAATAACTTATTCCAAAGATCAATCTAAATAGGATAAATTTAACTTGAGCACCAAGATAAAAACTATTATTTAATTCAACTGAACTAACATTTACTTAAATGTGTATTTAAGTACACTTATCATATCCTTGAAGTGGTAAGTATCGATGTATTCATACACTCTCGGCGAGAACTCTTATGGGATTTTTGGTGCTTCATTATCAAAATGTTGGCTCTAACTTATAAAAGAAAGTTTTCCTCACTATGTTTCATAAACACCAAATGAGATTTTGTGGTTCATATTCTTGGTTTAAACTTCTCCAATTTCAGAAAATTTTGTTTGAGATAAAGAGTCACAACACTTAGAATTTTTTGCAAGAAATATTTTATGTTGTAGAAAAAAATTCTTAAAAAATATTTCATATTCTTAACAATATTCCATTTTATTGAAATCATAAAAATTTTCATCGCCAAAAATAAATTTGGCGAAATATCGCCATATCTAACAACACTGGTTCGAACACGTCTTCCAGTCATCTAATTGAGTTTTGTTAAAATTCCTTGATAGGATGCCTATATTTAGCTTTCTTTAGGTGCATTAATAATACATTAAAAATACACCAACCAAAATATATAATTTTTTTTAAATAAAATACAGAAAAAACTTAAACTAGACAGACATCTGCACAGAGATCCAGACATCTACGACCAGCTTAAAAGCAGCTGCTCTACTAAATTTTTCCTAGTTGAAGCTATTTTGAAATATACTTCATCCTTTAACTTTTGGTTACACTTTTTTTCTTTACGTTGTTTTATTCAACCCCTGCACTTTTCAGTAAATTTTTCAAATCCTACATTAACTTTTTTATGCCCAGACTGTTTGTGGCTGAGAAGCCAAACGCTTATATTGTATTAGTGCAATTGCTTATTTTTCATTCGTTTGTTTTTTTTTTTGGTATTTTTCTTCGTAAGGCATTCATATATTTATTAAAACATTAAATTGTTATATGCATGTGCATGTTGCTTGTTTGCCGTGTCGGATACCGCACACCATCTTTTTTTTTTTTTTTTTGCTTCAGCTTTCAAATAATAATAAAGTTGTTGGTCTTGCCTTCAGCATGAAAAAAATGCAAGCAAAAATAAAAGAGTTTCTTTAAAAGAAAGAAAAATATGGTTGCTTGGATTATATTTATGATTACATATTTTATGCTGCCATTATTGTTATTGTAATGATATTCGTGAATAATGCGTTGATTACAAACAATTGGCAAACGAGACAATTTGACAGAGTGTTGCTTTGTGCCGCTAATTTTTATTTGATATGTTTTGTCTTTCTTAGTGTAACAGTGGGCATAAATGATAATTTTAAGGCAGGTTAGCAATCAAAAAAAAAAAAAAATTTTAGGAAATTTTTATTCAAATTTCAAATCTTAATAGAAAAGAAATTTTTGGTTCACAATACAATGTCTTTAAACATTTGATACGGTGATATACTAGAATCTATAGTAAAAAGAGAAGAGAAGGATAAACATTCAAGATTAGGACTAAACATTCGGAAGACTTTTGAAAGACTTTGATCTCAATATGAAACATTTTGTCCATTATGGAATACAAAAAAAATTTCGACGATTTGAAAAGAAATTTTAGTTTCAATTTAGTCTAAATTAACAATTCTCATGTAATTTGTTTGATTTTGCGGATGAATCAATTTTTATTGCAGCGAGTGATTCACAGCGTATACTTTATATTGTTGCACAAATGTTAAAGTCAGCGATGCCAACTTGGTGCTTTTGGCACTATTTTTAGTGCTTTTTGAAGACTCAAAACGCCAAATTTTGAGCGTTAGTGCAGTTTTTACTCCCGAAATTTTTTTATATTCATTTGTTCGGAAATTTTTCACTTTTGCGTCTATATAAGCGCTACCTAAACGGTGTTAAGAATCATTTCTAGGAAGCTCATATGTTCAAGAAAGTTCTTTACTCAGATGTTAGGTACATTTTTGAAGTTGGTTGTTTCCTTGAATTTTGAACGGTTCGCTATCTATGGACCTGAACTGGGGGAAAAATGTAAAAAAATCGAATTTTTAAAATTTTTTTTGATATTTTGATCTTGAAGATGAAGTTTTTTGATTTTATATGTTGACAATTTTTGTTTTTTATGACAAGAGCTACAACTTTCCCTGGAAGAGTAACTCAAAATTCCGAACGGTTTGCAAGATATGAGCCTGAGAAAATGCAAAAATTTCACCGAGGCCCCATATATTTGAGGGCACATAGAAAAAAGTAGATGACTATGGGCAAACTGGGAGGTGCGGTCTTTTTTAGGGTTCCGTACATCAAACGTAAAAAGAAACCGTATTGTTTTCGCTACGCTGTCCGTCTGTCCGGTTGTCCGGCTGTCCGTCACAAGCTATTTTCTCAGGAACCGTAAAAGTAAGAGTAAGAGAGTAAAAACTAAAGGGTGTTCCAAAACGAGCAACGAAAAATTTTAAAATCTCATCTCTCAATATACATACAATTGTAGTTATGTATGTATATATTAGTAATGCACGAATATTCGTATTCGTATTTGAATTGTCGAATATTCGGCTATTTTCAGGCGAATACGAATACGAATATTTTTCCAAAGAAATTAAATAAATAAATGCATAAATCCTAAACGAAATTTAAATAAATGACTAAAAATTTTAGTTTGCACAAATACATTAATTTTTTATAGAAATTTTGTGCTTTGTATCACTTTCAAATATTATTTAATGACGATCATTAAAATGTTGGGTACTTTTTATTAACTTTAAAGTACGCCAACAAGAGTGTTAAGTCCTTTTTCATAAAAATTTTTTAATATTTCATATTGCATATAATATTCGTATTCGTATTCGCGAATATCGTTTCAAATATTCGTATTCACATTCGTATTCGCGAATATCAAAAATTGACATTCGTTACATCACTAGTATATATATATTGACACTTGAAATTTGTAAAATTAGTGTATTCTTATACAGACTACAACAATTAACACTAAAATTTAAAATAAATTAAATTAAAGGGTGTTCTATCAGTTAATGCAATTTTAACTATGCAATTTTGACAACTTGCTGTATTTTGGAAACCGTAAGAGGCAAACTCTTGAAATTTTCAAAAACGGTAAAACTAAGAAATCCCATAATTATAAAATCGCCTATCAAAAAAGCAAAGCCAAAAATAGAAAAAATTGCCAAAACGAAAAAAGCCAATATTAAGAAAAAAATCAAACACTTAAATAAATCGCCAAATCCGAAAAATTGCCAAAATGAAAAAATCGCCTATATGAAAAAAAAAATCGCCCAAATGATTAAAAAAACCGAAAAAAGTCGCCGATACGCGAAAAAGGTGCCAAAATTAAAAAATTGCCTATATGAAAAAAATCGCCGAAATAGAAAAAAGTATCAAAACTAAGAAAGCGCCAAAGCTTAAAAAAATCGTTAGAAACAGAAAAAAATCGTCAAAACGAGAAAAAAGTGTCAAAACTGAAAAAGCGCCAAAGCTTAAAAAAAAATCGCCAAAACCGAAAAAACGCCAAAACTAAAAAAACGCTTTAAACCGGAAAAAACATAAAAAAGAAAAAAATGCCAAAACTATATTTTATATAGGCTAAAGTTCGTATTGAATTACATATCTAATGTCCGTACGGAACCCTTCGTGCGCAGGTCAAACTTGCATTTCACTAAATATATTTTGTATTTTATCACGTAGTGGTGTCCGTATATGGTTATATTTTTTCGTGTTGCACTGTATAGTATAATAATCATAATTTATTAGTTTTGCTTACAAGGCGATATGAACTTTGGCCTTATCAAATCTATAAATAAAGAAACAAATGAAGTGGACAATAATTATAATAATAATATTTTTCATTTTAGAATTTTTTTGGTTCAGCATTTTTTTTTTACTTTTAATTTTAGCGTTTTGGCGATTTACTAGTACAAGGGGATCCTTGTCAAAATTAGACCACTTGAAACCTAGTATGTCTATTTATTATCAGAACATGTGTACAAAACAAAAACAAAGAAGAAAGTTGTATTTTTTCAAGCAAATTTAAATCGCTTTTTTTAGGACTTTTATGCTAAGAATTTTGAAAAAACATTAATATTATTAATATAATTAATAATATCTACACAGAAATATCTTTTAAACCATATATGTTTCAACCATATTGATGGTCGATAAGATACCTAAAAGTGTACGACAAAAATGTGTGCTCTGAAGTTTTGGTTTTTTTTATTTTGGCTTTTTTTGGTTTATGACAATTTTTTGGCTATATTTTTTGATACATATTTTTAGTTTTAACGTTTTTTAGGTTCGGTGATTTTTTCTCAAGCGATTTTTTCAGTTTTGGCATTTTTTTGGTGACCTTTTGACTTTCGGTGATTTTGTTTTTTTAATTTAAGAGATTTATTTTATTAAGTCTTAGCGTTTTTGAAAATTTCAAGTTGCCTTTTACGGTTTTCAAAGTACTGCAAGTTGTAAGAATAACAAAATTAAAATTACATTACCGATAAATTACACTTTGAATTTGATTTTTTAAATTTCAGTATTAATTGTTGTAGTCTCCATTAAAATATATTAACTTTGAAAGAAAATTTCAAGTGCTTACTTTGCCCCACTGTCTGTGTATGGCTTCATATTGAATAAGTTTATCATGCTGATGTTACAGATGAAGAAAACTAACTAAATATCTGCCTCCTCCTGCAGTTTATAATATAAATTGAAGTTCAACTGAGATAATTTACCATTATTCTTGTTATATTCTTTCCACCACAATAGATATTTCATAGTTTGATGCGGCATCATGGACAGATCAATTTAAAAAACGATTCATGCGCATGAGAATGATATAAATTATAAAGCACATGAACATAAAAAATAAATATGATGATAGTTTATTACTTTGCAATGGTCGTCGGCTAACTCGTTAGTTTTACTTACATACATATAAAACATATATTTTTTCTTTCCTTTTCATATATTTTAAGTTCATTCACGCAAAGAAAATATATGGTTGTATAATGGTTGAGAAAACAATATTATGTTCTCTGAAACAAATGTGTGGTCGTTGAAAACTAGTTATTGTTATTTTAAACATTTATTTCGTTACGATATACAGAGTAATGTTTGAATTTAATAATTACATTATCACATCCATAGAAAAGTGTGATATGGTTAGAGTTTAACAATATTAAAAACGTATGACTACAACATAATTTGTATTATTATTTAAAAATAATATGATGTAACTAACAATATAATGTTATCCAAAACCATACTATGTTAAGTTAAAAAAAAAAAATTCAGAAACATCTGTCAGTTCAGTATTTTGTTTGTAAGCTATCGGTAGTGCACGGGTGATGTTAAACAAATGAATAAATAAATAAAGTATAATCAAAAGGGTAGACCAATAAAAATATAATAAACATTTGTGTATCTCTTTATACAGACATGTCTGTATGTCGTGTAAGTATACATTTCTATATAACTACACATTTTATTTCAACAACATTAATTTATTTTTATTTCGAATTTAACGCACAGCTGTTTCTACAATAAATATATGATTAAAAAATAAAATAGTATTATTATATAAATAATACTGTCATCGTATTTAACAATATTAATATAATATAAGAACAAGGTATGGTGAGTCTGAATTATATTCTTGTCACATCTAACAATAGTGTTTTCATATTTACAATACTAAGATTAGGTGTAACAAAGTTCATTGTTTTTGTAGATAATATTATTATTAACTCAGATAATAATATTATTAAAGTTTACAATAATCTGATTTGACTGCAACCATATAATTCAATCATAGTATGTTGCTGTTTGATTATGTTTACCTCAACCATATTTTTTCTTTGCGTGTGCTGTAAAAGTAAGAGCAAAAAAAATTATAACAATATTTGTGTGGAAGAATATATTGGCAGTTTGTTGGTCCTCTATCAACAGCAGTTTCATTTGCCCAGCACAATGTACACGAGAGTTGGAGTACAGAGAGTACGTGTATGAACATTTTGTATGAAATGATTTTTAACAATTTCTATGGTGTTGCAGTTTGGCAGACTGATGAAATTTATAGAGTTTGTTGTTTATGATGTCAGGTGAAATAAATAATAAATTTGTTATTTCATCTCATACCGTGGGGGATATCGCTTCGAAAGCTTAAAATAAAATCAACAACTGTTTAACAGTAACAGCACCAGCAACACCAACATTCAAAATCTATATCGACAACATACTCCTTGTAATACATATTCAACAATCATAATCATTACACTGAAGTAGATAGAGAAGGCGAAACTTTGGCACATCATTTTTTTTTATCAAGCACTCGAATGTTTCTTCTGCTCCAGAGTGTTGTTAAGGTACCAACAGACGACATGTTTTTTACATGTGTTTTTTAAGTTTTCGACTCGTATGTTTTTCCTTATGCTTGTCAATATTGGTTAATTTACATAAGGTTTATAATTCTTGGTCACAAACGTACATGTAGTATCACTTCTTCTTTTTCAGTACATAAATATCCACGTAGTTTGTTTAATAAATGGCTTGCAGCCGTCGAAATATTTTTGGTTCCGCCGCTGTAGTACTGGCGACGCAAATTTCCTTTTTTAATTTTTTCTTTTTTAAACGTCAACGTCTTGAGGTTGTATCTAAAAATCTATACATTTTTGGACTTATTTTAATAAAACGACAACGTTAAATTAAAAAAAAATATATAATTAATTTGTCTTGCAAAATACTTCATTGAGACGACTAATGATAGTGCACATAATCAACCGCCGACGAATTTGTTCGCATGACATAGACATTTGGAGCTGTATGTTTAACATAAGAAAATAGAGCACGCTCTATTTCAAATAATGTCTTATATTTTTTGTCATGTTTTTTACACAAGCAATGTTTAAAAGGTAACACACGACATGTTTTCGTTTACATATGTAAATTCTGGCACATACAATGTGAAAAACATGTCGTCTGTTGGTACCTTTAGTTAATACAATGAAATGTTATGAGTTGATTGAGTATGGGAGGGTGTCGATATGTTTCGTTATTTTATAACATTTTTGGCGGTTATTATTATTAAATAATTTTTTTATTCCTGCTTTCTTGCCAAGGGGGCGTTTGAAAATTTTCTCAGCAGTTAGTTGCACTTTTGAGTAAAATAGATGCTTTTTATTTTTGTAGAACGGATAACTAACTAAAACAGCATCTGTTGTTGAAAGTGCAAAAAGGTCACATATTGGTGGCAGCTGTTTTCCTGCTGCTTTCGTAAAACAATGTTGTCATGAGGTAAAGCAAAACTATTGTTAATGAATTTATTATGGATTGCAATTTTTCTAATGGGGAAAAATGGTTAGACATTTTTTAAAGTTTTTGAATGCAATTTGGTGCATTTTATGGCAAAAAGGTAAAAGCTGTAAGAAATTATATCTTGTACTTCTAATAATTACAGCTATCTTATATGTATACTTTACAATTCTATTGTTTTCTTCCAATTCCATCCTTCCCAAATGGTTTGTAGAATTTCTAATTCCAAGGATCGACGAGACATGAGCAAACCTGTGCCTAGTTTTTGTATGGAATGTGAGAATTTTTTTGCTCTAAAAATTTTTTATTATTCTGTGAAAAACAGGGTGAGTAAGAAAAAAATGTATTCGTTGATATTTTTTGTAAGTTTACTTAAGTTTTTATATTAATAACCCTTTGTAAGATAGGATAATTATTTAATATTTCTCGATGGAAGTACTTCTCACAAGTTACCAAAAAGCAGCACTGGATTTTCCTCAACAAGTTTGGCTATAAAAGTAATATTCTCGGTTATTCTAGGGGGACATGTATTAGTTAGATTCTTCACATCACTAACTTGTCCAAACAGCTTAAATTTTTCCCCTAGTTTTAAAATGCTCGTCGAGAAGGTGCTTCGCAATGATCCGAAAACTCATAAGTTTTGCGAATTGTGACCGCTAAATTTTCATAATTTTTTTAGTGAACTTTAATAATTTCAATGTATTGTTAAAGCGTCTATCCGTCGACTTTAGTTCACATCAGTCAAGTAGTTACAGCTTGACTCGGGCTATTGAAATGATTTATTAGAACACCCTATATAAATAATTCATTAACACCTATTTTTTTATATAGTCGTTTATACCACTATTTCATATTGCGATTAAAAAAAATTTTGCTGCAATTAGTTTCGTAAAAAAAGTTTTCCTTCGATACATTTCTACAAACATTTTTGTCGCAAGATTTCTTATACAAAAAAAATAATGTATCACAAGATTTTAAAAAATTTTATATTAGAATCTGGTGTATGAAATTAAAAAAAACATGAACAATATCCTAAGATTTGTATCAAAAATTTTTGTAGCAAACTTTTTTGGAAAATACATATTTGAAGTCACAAAGTTTGTTCTAAAAATATTTTATTGCCATATTTTTAGAAAACTGTAATTTTAAATAAAAAAAAATATTTCCGGTTCCAAAATTTTTGTTCCAAAATGTTATATTTGTTTGTTATTATTTTTAAAATTTTTTAAAAGAAACTTATTTATCAAAACTAATTTTGATTTAGTTTTGTAAAGTTTTCAGTTCCCAAATATCTCTTGAAAAAATTTGTCCCAAAAATATAAAATATTTTTGTCCCAAATTTTTTTTCCAAATTATTTTACAATATTTTTTTATACCCTTTACCCAAAAATGGTAAAAGGGTATATATATATAGGTTTGTCATTTCATTTGTAATTTCTAGAATATTAATAAGCGACTCATAAAGTATATAAATTCTGGATCCTTATGCACAGCGAAGACGAATACGCAATGTCCGTCTGTCCGTCTGTCTGTACGTGAAATCGGTTTTCCGAAGCTCCCAGAAAACCTAGAGACTTCGTTCCTGGACTGGTGGGTCAGAAATGGTCGAAATAAGATTGGTATTGAAAATCAGCAAAATCGAGCAAACGGTTTCAGAGCTGGGAGACTTAAACTTCATTTTGCCATACAAAATAACTACCGAAAACTAGTTTTTAATAATTTTTTATTAAATAAACTTATTTTGTACTTCAGCATGAATAAAATTAATATTTCTTAATAAAAAAAATAAAAAATAAATATTAAAAAAATAAATAGACGTTTCCAGGGTTGGAAAACTTTAACTTTTTTATACAAAATTAATTTACTAAAAGAAATTTTTCCTTTTTTCTATAAATGAAATATATCTTATATTCTAAGAAGAAAGAGATTGGGTCAGAAAATCAGAAAAATCAAAAGAGATGATTCCAGGGTTGGGAAACTTAAAATTTTTGTGACATAAAAAATTAACTACCGTAAAATAATTTTTATATTTTTTTTATTAAATTAACTTATTTTATTCTTCAGTACAAATTAAATTGGTATCTCAAACTAAAAAAGAAAGTTAAAAAAATTAAAAAGACGTTTCCAGGGTTGGAAAACTTTAATGTTTTTTCTTATACAAAAGTAACTTACTAAAACAATTTTTTTTCTTTGGCTCTATTAATTAAACATATCTTAGATTCTTAAAAGAAAGTGATTGGCGTAACAAATCAGAAAATAAAAAAGGTTGATTCCAGGGTTGGAAAACTTACAATTTTTGTAATATATAAAAGTAGCT
Organism: Tachina grossa; assembly: GCA_949987645.1. NCBI lineage: Eukaryota > Metazoa > Arthropoda > Insecta > Diptera > Tachinidae > Tachina > Tachina grossa. The sequence continues at coordinate 153,656,891 of OX465275.1, forward strand.
AGGTCTTACTAATTTTTTTATATTTTTATTAAATTAACTTATTTTATACTGCAGTACACATTAAATTGATATTAAAAATAAAAAAAAGTTTAATACATGAAAAAGACATTTCCAGGGTTGGAAAAGTTTAACTTTTTTCTTATACAAAGTAACTTAATAAAACAAATTTTTTTGTTTTCTCTATATTAAACATATATTATATTCTTAAAAGGAATATATTGGTGCACGAAATCTGAAAAATCAAAAAGTTTGATTTCAGGGCTGGAAAACTTACACATTTTGTGATATATAAAATTAACTACCGGAAACTAATTTTTATTTTTTTTTTATAAAATAAACTTATTTTATACTTCAGTACGAATGAATTTTGTATTTCAAATTAAAAAAAATTAAAACGACGTTTCCAGGGTTAGAAAACCTTATTTTTTAACCAAAAGTAACTTACTAAAACAAATTTTTCCTTTTTTTACTATAAATTAAACTTATCTTACATTCTTAAAAAAAGATTGTTTTAAGAATACAGGAAAATCAAAAAGGGGGATTCCAGGGTTGGGAAACTTATACTCTTTGTGATATAAAAAATTAATTACCGAAAATTAATTTTTATATTTTTTTTATTAAATAAACTTATTTTATGCTTAAGTACCAATAAAATTGGTATTTAAAATAAAAAAAAAACAATTAATAAAATTGAAAAGACGATTCCAGGGTTGGAAAACTTTAATATTTTTTCATATACAAAAGTAACTTACTAAAACAAATTTTTTTCTTTTTCTCTATAAATTAAACATATCTTCAGTTCATAAAAGAAAGAGATTGGTGTAGGAAATCTAAAAAAGCAAAAAGGATGATTTCAGGGTTGGAAAACTTACAGTTTTTGTGGTATATAAAAGTAGCTAAGTCTAATTAATTTTTATCTTTTCAGTTATAAATTATATATATTTTACGTTTTGGAAAGAAAAGTTTGGTGTAGAAAATTATAAAAATAAAAAGCACAGCTCCAGTGCTTGAAACTTTGAACTTTTTTTCTGGATATCAAAGTAACTAAATAAATTTTTTTTTAATTTCCTTTTTTCTTTTTTTACTTAACACACCTTTTATATATTTTTAAGAACTACTATATTGATAAAAGGAATCAGAAAAATCTAATATGATGATTCTAGGGTTCGAAAATTAATTTTTTTTGTACATAAAAGTAAATAGGCCAAATTATTGTTTTTCTTTGTGTTTAAACTTTTTGTATGTGCTTATGTACTTATCTCTATACTACATAAACTCACTTTGGTAAAGGGTATATATAAGGCACAGCCGAATATAGCACTCTTACTTGTTTTTGTATAAACTGTTTTTAAAGAAATTTTTCGATGGAAATTTCGTTGGCCGTATACTCTTCTGAAAATAAAAATGTTCAGAAAAGTTGTTTATTTTAAAGCTTTAAAATAACTTTTGGACTAATTGAGGTCGCGTTTTGTATTTTTTTGTTTATAATTTTGTGGTATTATTTTAAAAATATGTGCAATGCCGTACACATTATGTTTTCGGTTTGAAACGCATTGCCACATAACAAACTATTTCATTGACATGCGTTGCCACTAGGACACACTATTGCGATGTCACAAAATTCCATAATATGTACTCAGAATAAGGAATTTTATTATACATTTGTTTTTTTTTTTTTTTTTGTTAGTTTTACATTTGTTTTTAAGAAGATGTTTGCAGCAAAATTTTTTAAGAACATATCTGATATTTATTGTTTATATAAAGTATTTGTAAAAAAAATTATAAAGATTTGTTCTTACAGAATTTTTTAAAACTTATTTAACATTAAAGCTTTAAAAAATTATATTCTCTCAGAATTTTTGGCAAACCATTCTTTGAAAAATATTTCAATTTAATTTTAGAGGTTCTTAGAGACTAAAGCTTGTACAGACGATTGTCAGATCTTACAATATTGTCAGTAAAATGTGCTCAAAATTTCTTAGAACCGTGTGAACTGACAATTTTTGTCAGACATCGTTGCCAGAAAAAGCATTGTCAGTCCATTGCAAGACTAGCAGCTGACAATAAATTGTCAGACATCTTACAATCGTGTGAACACATTGTAAAATTATTGCCATATATTCGTCAGACATTTTAATTTTTTTCAGATGTGCGAAGTTTATGCATCTGACAATGGCGTCATTTTAAGAGAATTCCTTCTATGGGCAACACTGCACGCGCTTGATTTTAAAGAAAAAATTTATAATAAAATATATGCAGACAAAATCATTGCAATTGCTTCTTTATGGTCCATAATAATTAATACTTTCACTTTTTACATTTAGCGCAAACAATTTCTAACAAATGCTTTGAGTCTGGCAAGGCATAACAACAGATCTGACTATTTGTGCATATGACAACCGTGTGAACTGACAATTTTTCGATTGACGATTTTGTCAGATGAATTTGTTGTCATACAACCATCTGTCAGCACATTGCCAGATCTGACAATATTGTAAGATCTGACAATATGCTGTACATAGCTTAAGCGTTTTTTTGTACTAAAATGTATTCATACAAATTCTTTGTTTATTTTTTAAGATAAAAAGTGTCAATATATTTCTAGAAAAAGGCGTTTTTAAAAAAATTCTTTATTATCTTTAACTTTAAATTAGCTTAAACTATTTTATTAAACTTTTTTCTATGTATGGAAAATTTTTAAAGAAATATTTTTTAGTTTTATTATGATACAGATTTTTAAACAATCGGATTAAACCATGATAATTTTTTTAAAGCAACTGATTCACCTACACAAGCATAAATATTGATGTGTTTACAAGTGCATGTATGTATGTATGTGCATCAGACTTTCTTATTATTTTAACTTAAATTTAAGCATTTGCTACATTTTTCCTTATTTATTGTTTATGCACCAACAATTTTCCTGCTTAAACTACTTTTTAACTTTTTTATTAAAGCTTTACAATCATTATGCTATATTTTTTTTTGCAGTTTAATTTTTAGCTTAATGCCACATTGCTTTAAGCCCTTTATTACAATAATATAACAGCTTATCTGATAGCAAATCGTGTCGGTCGACGCCTCTTCTTAAATTTTAACAACACTCTTTTAACTCAGGAGGCATTACTACAAGCAAACCCACAAATTGTTACTGCTCTGAAAAGTCATAAGCCATAATACATACATTGAATTCATAGCATTGTTATTTAAGTTTATTTTGCTTATGCGTTTGTCGATTTTGGCTTTTGGGCTGCATTTAGCATTTAGCAACAGCATATAAAATTATGAGTGTTGTGTTATGGTGTATTATGCAGTGCGCAGGCGCGCACGTTTCCTTGTAAAATTGTTTAACATCTTACTACAAAAAATATATATTAAATAGGTGTATCCCGACAAAACAAAAACAACAAAAGAGACTACATAACTTCACTATTGTTTGCTTGCTGTAGAAATTTATTCGTTAAAACTACTTTTAAGCTTTAAAAAAAACAGACAGAAAATCATTCAGACTGCCAGCCAGACGAACTGCTAAACAAAGAACCAGACTATGAGGGAGATATCTCAATTTAGCTGACTTTATTTGAGCTTAAAGAAAAAATCTTTTAAGGAAAAAAAATTAAATTTATATTAAAAAAATAATAAAATACTGCAGTTTGATATCGTGCGCGATTTCGGCTAAAAATAAATTTATGACAAACATCAATTATTAACTCCATGCAACAGCAGTTGGTTAGAAAAAATATTTTCCAAAACATCAGTGGCAGCTTAAGATATTGCGAGAATGTCTTTAATTTTCGTTTTATGCTGTTGTAAATATTGCCAGCCATAGAAACTTTAATTTCTAAGTGGAAAAAGTAATACAATTTTATGGTTTATATTTCGAGTGTTATTTAAGGTTGTGATAAAACAAAAATTGTTGCCAGAATTTTGAACAAACTTATAATAACCGAGGTGGAGAGGGTGGCGTTAGCTGAAGTAGTTAGGAGCAGCGTTGCCGTTTTGGTTACTTGTAACCAAAATTGGTTACTTTTTTTCCAATGTGTACTTGTGTACTTTTTTTCCATTTTGGTTACTTTTCTTCAACACAAAAATAAAAATTTTTATGCATAATGTACATATGTGGTATATTAAATTTGCACATAACTAATTATTTTGATAAAAGATCAAAATTTAAGCGTTTTTACTGCGTTGTAAAGACAACACTGGATAATCAACATAGCGTTTAAAAAAAATACATGTCTGTCTCTGAACATAATAAGCCTGGTTTCAAAAATCAGATGCATTCATGGTTGCAAAATCTGTAAATGTAAAAAGTTAAAAGCTAATTTTTTTTATTTAAGTTTGAGATCGTAACAAGCAGGCAACGAAACCGATCGGCTGTGAGCCGGCTAACAGCCGCCGCCGGCAAATTTTCTAAATTAGAAGTAAGCGCTGATATGGACATAGTTGAATTTTGGGACGCGGTTTCAAAACATACAAATGGATTGAACGAAAAATGTTCTTATGATTTAATTAATTTTGTACCACACAGTTCGGCTGCTGCTGAAAGGATATTTTTGCAGCTAAGTCTAGTCAAAACTAAATATAGGAATAAGCTCGATTTTAAGACCGTAAACTCAATAATGCAATCTAAAGAATTGTGCATCAATCGAAAAAATTCCCATTATGTTTGGTCTGCCAAAGATTTGTTTTAATATTAACAAACTTAATACCTTATCTATAAATTCTTGTGTTTTGATAACGTATGTAATTAAATTACATATTATTTATTGTTACTAAAAATATTTTTGGTTTGGAATTTCTATAAATAAAATAGATGCACAGTTGAATAAAGATGCTTGTTTTGTAAAGATTTTTGTTTGAGGTCTTCAAACTTATTATGTTTGTAGTTATATTGTAATTCTCAATATAGTATTAAGAGTCTTACTATAAACATACGGAGTTTGTTAACTAAATTCAAAAATTTTTTGGACTGAAGTCTACTGACGAGTTCCACAAGCGGGAACGAAATGCATATAGACAATTGCTTAACCATAAAAACAAGCCAATTTTTGAAATTTCTAATAATTTACCTGAAGTATTTTTTTTTACAAAATTGATTTTATTGATTGAAGTACAAATTTAAATGTAATGTTCCATTTATATTATATGATTTTTTATATTAATATATGTATGCATATTTTTCAACTGAAGTAGAAATAAAACAGTATTTTAAATACATAAAAATTTTGGTTACTTTTTTTTGCATTTGTTTACTTTTTTTTGTATTGTGGTTACAAAATTTTTTTTGGCCGTGGCAACGATGGTTAGGAGGTTGACTACAAAACCGAAGGTCAATTTTTTCTGATGCGCGTTAGTGTCCATTTGTAGTAGTTGTTGAAGTAAAGTTCAAGTGATGAAGGCATAATCACTGGCCACTGAACTATAACGGCTTCAGCGGATGCTAATCTTAATCTAACATCAGAGAGCCCTCCTTCGTCGGCATAATGTAGCAAAATCATCGGCGAAGTAAAATAACCAATAAACTGGGTGCTAAACAAAACTTTGAAAATTTAACACGCCTCATTGACACCAGAGGCGCTGCAACTAAGCGTTATTATTTAAAAACATGCAAAAGAGCAGAGTTGTAAAACAATGAAGCGTTCGTCTATCTCTTCCTCCAGCACCTGTCTTCTCTATTACTATCCCTTTCCTAAGGCAGGTTAAACCTGGTAATAGCAGTAGGCATTCATTGTCTAAATGTTAATTCTCTTTAAAAAATAAAAACAAGTCTTTGACATATTAATTTTTTGCCTCTTAATTGAAGTGGCAGCACTGCTGCAGTCAGCTGGCTGCTGTCAAAATTTACGAAAGTCCATGACCTGATTAAATATCTCAATGCGACGGGCTGGATCTAGTACCAATCAGCAGATTCGAGCACTTGGATACGGTTGTGGAAAGGTCGATACCGGCTGGTGATGTGGTCAATCAAAAAAGAATCATCTAAATTCTGCGGGAATTCCTGCGTGGAATGAACAGCCACGTAAACCAAAGAACCAACCAAATCAACACAATTATGCTCAATTATCTAAGGTAATAATCCTGCAAAATTTATTTGCATGACTTTCTTACTTAAGCTCCCATATCAAAGCTTTAATTTGGGCCTGTGCCAAACGGTAGCAAAGTACTACTGTAAGTAAATTTTTGACACTTCTGAGGTGAATAAAATTTCACTAGCCCTGGGGGCTAGTAGAATTTTTGACACAACAGATAAATTTTTGACAAGCAGCAAATAAGAAGCATGGTATCATAAAAGGCAAAACCACCGCCGTCGCCTCGAGCTGTCGCCTTTTACATACATTCTTACGTCTCTTAAATGTAGTTAGACTGTGAAAAATGCATTGTTTATTTTAATTTGTGAAAAATTTCGCATCATTTATATAATATTATATTAATATTACGAGAATATTGTTTTTTAAAAAAATTTTCTTTAAAAAAATTGATGGTAGTCGGCGGCTTGTAGTCAAATTTTTTGTTTCGCCGCCGCAGCAATTTTTTCATCAGCTTCCTTCTATGCTAAAGCGAATTTGTGAAAATTTTACATTGTCAAAAAAGATATCATTTGGCACAGCAGAAAAATGAAATTTTTTCCCCACAGGGAAATATTTTTTTTTACCATAGTACTTTTCTACCGTTTGGCACACGCCCATTATATCATAATGTGTAATAAAATCAATTCCTATTCCCAGTATTTCCTGCATCAAAGCCATTATTTGGCAACTCTTTTTATTTTACTATTCATAATTAAGATCTCAAAAAATATGTTGTGGGTGAAAATGTATTTTTCATCCAATATTTTATTGTTTAACTCCAGCAATTGACCATAAACTTTATTTCCTATGACCCTAAGCCAACTTTAGGTTGATGCCAACACCAGACCAATCTCTGGCATACAAACATACAATATATTTATTGACACTTAACATTTTGTGCCAAAGTATTATAACTCCATTCAATGCAGAACACTATGATATCTCTCTCTTTCTACCTCCCTCTCTCTCCCTCTCTAACACTCTGTCTATTCACTAACCTTTACTCAACTCAAGTCAATTTCTGCCTTTAGACTAACAACAATGAACAATAAATAAAATGTTTGAATTGTCTATAAGCCAAAGATATTTGTAATACTTGTAATTTGTGGTCATAAGGTTATCAACAAATTTATTAATAATATTTTATTATTTCAACTATTACATTTGTCTTCAGAGGAAAAAAACAAAAGCAAAACTATAAAATAATATCTCCAAAAAAATTATAATAATAATAGTTAAAAATGAATTAACTCCAAAGATTTGTTAATTTAGTAGTTTTCTTACAAAAACTGAAAAAAATTTGTTACACATTTACCACCACAATGGCCACAAAAAATATTAACCCTATACTTAGGATTGTCTGAAAAAAATTCAAATTAAAATAAACTTCTGAAAAAATGTCGAATAATAAATTTCTTAGGATTGTCTATTAAAAGCAATTTTTTTTAAATTATTACTCAAAATTAGATTTTTATTGTCTGATAGAAATGGTCACGATTTGTTATTAAAAATTAGTTTTGGCTGTCAAATATTTTGACAATAAAAGATTTTTGTTGTTTTTTGTTTATGTTTTACCATTTAAAATGATTTACTATAATGTTGATAAAAAAATAATTTTTTTGTTGTTTTTTTTTATTGATGACTTAATTGAGTTGAGTCTTTATTTTAAAATTTAGTTTTTTTTTTATAGATTTTCTATGACTTTTAGAAATAGAAGAAGAAGTTGATGGTATGTTTGTAACTATTCATATAAAAAGCCATAAATTTTATTTCTCTTCGATAGACTTTTGTATTTAATTTATGTATTAATTGAAACATTTTATGGCCATATTAAGGCCTTAAAATGTTAAATCTCACGCAGAACTTTTAGCGAGGGTAGTTGAGAAATTGCGTAAAATATCGCAATTTATTTTGAATACAAATTTTGCATGAATTTCGTCGCTTATGTACGAAATACAGTCGCAGTTGTGATTTTTTTTCAAAGGCTTCGTTTGTTTTCACTTTTCGTTGCCGTTCATTGCTGTTCTTTTCTTCAGAAAACATTGTTTTAAAAAAACAATTTTCATCCATCACAAAAATCTTTTAATCCTGTATTGTTACCAAATTGAAAAAAATATTTTTAAAAAATCTTTAGTTAAAAAAAATTGCAAATTACAATTTATTTATTATTTATTTATTAATTTTATTTATTTTTAAGTATCTCAATACACATTTTCTATTATACTGAACATTATTGAATTAGTGTGAAGCGTTCTTATTTTTAAGTTGCTGCTTTCCTCTGAGTGCACAAACTAATATATACGCACTTTTAGCTATCACTTCACATTGAATTTGTCCGCAATAAAACTGAAAAAAAGAAAAACCAAGCCCACGTTTAGATTCCATTTGAATAGAAACAAAACAGCTGATTCATAACAGAAAATAACGTACAATTTAATCCTGCCTTAGGAGAATTATTATTTATTGTCTATGCTAAGAGGTTCGTGTATGTGCTTCACGCTATTGTTCCAAACCATTATATCGTGCCATTGCCGCCAAAATGGCTTAAGCGACATAATTTTCAAACTTTAATTTTTGACCAGAATAGATTATTTGCGATCGTAAATAGTCGATTTTCGTCAAAAAAAAAAAAAAAAAAAACGAAGTCCAAAAAATGTGTCGCTTAAGCTTTTTTAGCGCTTATGGCTCGATATCTAGCTAACATATATATTTTCGTACATTTTTCAAAAATATCGTTACTTTAATTTAAAAAGCATAGAGCCCTTTTTCGATTTTATCGTAAGCGACATGTTATCGAAAATATACTTTTTTTATTGATATTAAAATTTTATGGGCCTACACATAGTTTAGAATTATCAAAATGTAAAAATTAAGATACTGGATGTAAAATTTTATCCTAAGCGACAATTTACGTACAAAAACATATATGATTATTTAAAAAAAACTGAAAACTTTTTTTTTAATTTTTATCGCTTACGGTAATATCGAAAATAAGGCTCGATATAATGGATAACAATCAACGTTTATTCTTCGATATATATTAACTAACAATCAAGTAGTATAAGTTTGAATACACAGAAAAAATTATTTGTAAATACAATTAATTTTTTATTATATCAATTAAATAATTAATTGATTTTGAACCTACAACGATTTTGTAAATACAATTAACGAAATTGTAAGTTAAAGGAAAATCTTAAAAATATTTTCAATTAAATATATCAACAACTAATTTGTTGAATTTTATTTATTTTTTCAACATTTATTTTTGTTAGATTTCAAAGTTATTTCAATTAAAGTTATTGTTATATTAACAATCTGAGTTGTTGAATTTTCATATCATATTTGTTATATTAACAAGCTTTTCATACACAATCACAATCACATCCTCGAAACGATATCGACTAAATGTCTTTGGGCGTAGTTGAACCGACAATCTCAGGACTAATAAACTAACTCACTTACCTCTCAGCTAAAGAGCAACACTTTATTAAATAAGCAAATATGAATACATACAAAACATGATGTCTTGTTTTTTTCTATATGTGCGCATTTCGTTATGATATAATTTAACAAATAAATTTGTTGAGTAATTTAATTGACTACAAAAATTTTAATTTGTTATATCAACAATGATGATTGTTAATTTTTAAATTAAATTTTAACAATTTGTTTTGTTGGTTGCATTTCGATGATATTTTTTTCTGTGTACTTTCTTTAAAAATTCTCCCATAAATCATTAAGACATGTACGTACACATATTATAAATTACTTTTCTTCAACCCTTAAAACCTTTTTTACCTTAAGGCTAATATTATGCATACTTGTGTGCATAACTTGCGTTGACATCTAACTGATTTGACAAAACCTCGTAGAACAATTTGTTAGAAATAATATAAATAAATATTTCTACGCCCAACCTAAACCAAACAACCAAATTGTGTGTGTGTGTGGTGTTCTCACTGTGATTGTGGTGGTTTGCTTGTGAAGTTTTTCTCCGTCTCTATACTATATGTATATATTTTTTAAAACCGTTTACTATGGCCCAAAGACCATATGAGACCTTAAAATAATATTTATGAGTGCAATATATTTTAAACGAAAAACGCACACAAAAACATTACTGTATTCACACAATATTGCTCCATGTATTTGGAATATAAAAATAAAAATAAAACAAATTTCCCATACATAAATATAAATATTTGCTAAAAATAGATTTATAGTCATTTTGTTGCTAAAACTATATTTTATGAAAATACAAACATACTTTATAATCAAGCACATATACATACATGCACACATCCACACAAACGCAAGCATTCACATGCATACGCTGGCTAACACATCATACACACACACATACAATATTTACATGTACATACATAAGCATACATTTGAATATTACTGGAATTCCTACTTATGGAATATATTGTCGGCAATAATTCAACATTTCAGTAGCAAATTTATATGTTGTTGCTGCTGCTGCTGTTACTGTTGTTGCTGTTGTTTTTGCTGCTTCTGTTTTTGTTTTTTTGGGATTTGCCTGCTTGACTAAATTGTTTATGACCTCACGCTTTTCCTATATGGAGAAAATTGGTACAATTTTCATTGTATGTAGTATTTAACGCATGGTTCATGTTCATAACATGCATACAAGGCCAGAGTTAGGATGCATAATAATAATTCAACAATGAATCCTGTTTCTGCTGTAGATGCATATGACTGCATTTATAGTTGGCAAAGTTCCTTACATTATTAATGTGGCATATTTGCATATTGTTGTAAATTTTATATATGAAGTGAACACTTAACTACATAGAAACAAACGTACTTGCATATACGGTGCACTAACTTTCTTCACTTCATTTGTCAGAGTACAGTGTAATATTTTCATTTTACGAAATTATCTTCTATCTGAGTAAATTAATTTTAAATGAAAGAGCACACCATCCCTAAAGTGAGAATAATTATAGGCCGCTGTAATAGTCTGAACATCAGTAACACAATAACATTTTTAAGAGGTCTTGAAGCCTATCAATTCCTCTCTCTTTTCTATCAGTATACCTATCGTAAAGAAAATAAAATTGTAGTAGGCATTCATTTTCTTTAAAAAAAACTTTTATATCTATACCAGATAATGACTAAAGTATCGTTTGAAGTACTCTTTGAGTATTGGCCGACAAACAACAGCGCTTATTATTTTTTTAAATCGTACACGTAGAACCATAAATATCTAATTAACTCTGTATGTATAAATTTTTTATATAACTCAGCACAAACGACAACAACTAAAATTTATAGACTGTATGAGCTATAATCATACTATTGAGTACAAAAATACTCTGACTATTAATCGGCTACACATGCGTATTTTATTTACACACATACAAATAATACATGTTTTCAAACAGCCGCTCACACACTTACACACTATACATTCCATTTTATATACACAAATGTATGTATATGGCAAATGATGAATAAATATCCCGAGTATTATGCGTATGTCTTTTTTCCGATTAAATATCCAAGTATAAGCATACTCAGACAATGAGCAGGAGAGGAAAGCAATGGCACTCATGTGTCTTTTTGTTTATAAATGTAATGTATTTTTGCTTTTCGCATAAACGAAGTAGAAACGTTATCTTAAGATGGAATCGGCTATAATCAAAGTTTATTGAGAGAAAATATGTAAGCGTACGAATTTTATGGTTATACTGCTTATAAGCTTGCGAAAATTAAGACTTTTTACTTACATATGTATATTCTTTTAGGACTCATTGCCATTCTCTGATCTATATTTCTAAAGAATATTAAAGAAGAATATATTCTAATATTATAAGGATAAAGTTTTTATGATAATAAGAGGTAATCTACGAAACCACCGTTTCGATTTTTCAAATTTCTTTAGACAAAGGAGCAACGGTTATTTATTATCCCGTGAAAGTTTTTATGATAGGGTCGTGGGGTACTAACACCCCGCCTTTATGTATTTATAATCGGCTTAGTAGAGATATTCTTAAACAAAAGTATTTGAGGTTACGTAGTAAAAAAAAATAGGGTTCTATTAATATTTATTAGTACGTTGTTCACTCTCCAGTTCATCTACATGCCCTGCAGTGCCTGTAATTGCCCGTCCGATTCATCAAATTCCTTAGATTGGATCCTCTTAATGGACAATGGGTATGTATTGTCGCGCTGAAGTACTTCTGATAGGATTGTTGAGCGTTAAGCCCACAGAGATTGTCGTTTTAGCAGAGGTATCTTAAGACAAACGTTTTTAGGGTTCCGTACTAAAAAGAAGAAAAAAAACAAAACCCTGTTAAAATGAGAACGCTGTTCGCCGTCTAGCCTGTCTGTCTGCTCATCCGTTTTCTGTTCACAGGAAATAAAAGATTTGGACAAAATTTAAATTTATATTTTAAAGTAGGACCAAAGGCGTGGCAAGAGCAATATTTACCCTCTGAAACTATCCAATCGATTTAAATGACATTCATTAATGGAGATGTCTACGGTTAAAAGGATACACGAAGATGCACCAAGAAGTGCAGAGGGGTAAATTTCTGCCTCTTGAAAACTACGCAACTGTTTTTTATCAAATCAATAAATTTAATACATTCGTGTCTAAAAGGACATGCATACTTTATATAATTTTAAGCTTAAAAACTGGACCAAGAGGGTGAACGCGTCCCTTCGAAAATATACCAGCGATTTTTATGAAATTCAAAAAAAATTTAAACGTTTGCGTGTAAAAGGACACGCACACTATTTCTAAAAATTTGACCAAGAGTTGAACAGCGGGGCAGTGTCTGCCCTTACGAAACTATACAGCAAACTTTTATGAAATGCTAAACATACATATATTTACCTTTGCTAAAGAGGATAAACTCTCCTTATGTAGTTTTAAAAATAAGACCAAAAATGGTTTGGGAAGGCAATGTATGCCTCTCAAAAGCAATAGAACCGATTTCGATTAGATTTAAAACATAAAGGGATGGGAATCTTGAAAATTTCAACCATAACTTTAATCACAGGATAGAAAGGATGCAAGATGCCAATTTCTGCACCTCCGAAACTATTAAATCGATAGATATGACACCAAAAAGACACAAGTGTCTTGTGCATTTTCTCATACAGCCACTCAGGATTTCCAGTTTTTGTTATAAATTATGATTGGTTTGTTCTAAGCATCTTTGAAGCAATTTGGAAGAACAATTCAAATTTTTAAATTTAGACAGTAGGCAGTGAGAAACCTTGTGTACTATTCAATTATACTGATGTATGTATATAACCCTACGTCTAAACTAGCCATCGACTTGGACATGACATGGACATGACGCCGGCAGAGCAACTGTGAAAAAATCATCAACTTCCTTATTGCGGTGAACACGTGAGATGTCCATGTTGAGGCATATCAAAGTATTTTGCGGTAGTGCAATAGAGATGGAATATTTACCAATTTTGTTCTGTCTCTTTTCTTTCTATTGCAAATGGTTGCGGTTGTCAAATCTCATGGCGAACATTTTTGCTCAGACATATGCTCGGGCATTGATGTCAGAGCATGGACGAAAGTTGGACATGAGCGCTCTACATTAGCAATTTGCCTTGTCCGACATGATGCCCATACCAAGTTCATGGCTAGTGGAGACCGCTAGTAAGAAATATAGTTGTTTGACATAATATTTTTATTTTATTTGAAATATTTGCTTTTTTTTTGGCCTTCAACCCAAAAATTTTTTGAAATAAGCTAAAGCACTTTCGATTTTTAGAGTAAGACTCTCAATACGTTATTGCGAACCACAATATACAAACTTCATGAGTTTAAAAGCCTCAAATAAAAATCTTTACAAGGCAAGCATCTTTGTTCGATTTCGCATCTAGGCTAGCAACTGCACATATCCCCATTGAAAATTATATGGCGGCGTTAAATCACACGATTTTGGAGGTCAGTTCAAGGGTACGAAAAGTGGAACTATGCGGTTATCTAATGAGCACGAGCTGTGAAACTTCTGCATATCATTGTTGTTCTATTTATGAACAAAAAAGTCAGTAATCATGACTCTATAGCCTGATTATAGATTATATAGACTGATTAGGGGCGTCCTCTATGCCATGCTCTACAGCAGCCATGACTTCTTCTGTATACACTGTATGATGTCTCTGTGGATGTGTATTGTCATTAAGAGTAAACGTGGTGCAAAAAGTTCGACAGTTAGTCGAATTAATAGCTCTGATGGACGATTATGTTAACTGTTAAATGGACGTAGTGCGCGATGCGTATTTCGTACCATGATTTTCAAAATAAGTTTGCACAATTTGGAAGCGTTGCAATGCCAAACCAAACTAAACATGACTCACTTGACAGCTGACAAAATTTCCGCTAGCTAAAAAAATGTTGTCAACTTAAAGTTTTATAGCTCCATAAAAAACAGCATTTTTAAGGACAGGCTTGCATTTTAGCTCCTTCAAAGCAGACAAATCATTCTGTAGAGTATAGTAAACAAAATCTATAGAAAAATAAATTTTCCAAAAGGTTGTGGATAATCTTCTTAACTCTAAAAGAATGTTTTGTTGCACAGTGGATTATTACAAAAATAAAAGATAGCAAATAACAAGTAAGAGTGCTATATTCGGCTGTGCCGAATCTTATATACCCTTTACCAAAGTGTTTTTATGTAGTATAGAGATACATACATAAGCACATACATAAATTATAAACAAAAATAAAAAAATTTTTTGACCTAGTTAATTTTATGTACAAAAAAAAATAAATTTACAAACCCTAGAATCATTATATTAGATGTTTCTGATTCCTTATATCAATCTAGTAGTTCTTAAAAAAATATAGAAAGTGTGTTAAGTAAAAAAAAAAAGGAAATTAAAAAAAAATGTTTTATTTAGTTACTTTAATATCCAGAAAAAAACGTCAAAGTTTCCAGCTCTGGAGCTGTGGTTTTTATTTTTATAATTTTTTACACCAAACTTTTCTTTCCAAAACATAAAATATGTGTAATCTATAAAGGAAAAGATAAAAATTAATTAGACTTAGTTACTTTTATATATCACAAAAAGTGTAACTTTCCCAACCCTGAAATCATTCTTTTTGATTTTTCTGATTTCTAACACCAATATCTTTCTTTTAAGATTTCAAGATATGTTTAATTTATAGAAAAAAGGAAAAATTTGTTTTAGTAAGTTACTTTTGTACAAAAAAAATTTAAAGTTTTCCAACCCTGGAATCGTATTTTTAATTTTTTAACTTTTTTATTTTGAAATACCAAATACATCCGTACTGAAGTATAAAATATGTTTATTTTATAAAAAAAATAAAAATTTGTTTTCGGTAGCTAATTTTTTATATCACAAAAAGTGTGGGTATTCCAACCCTGAAATCATACTTTTTGATTTTTCTGATTTCTTATACTAATCTCTTTCTTTTAAGAATATAAGATATATTTAATTTATAGAGAAAAAGGAAACATTTGCTTTAGTAAGTTACTTTTGTATAAAAAAGGTAAAGTTTTGCAACCCTGGAAACGTGTTTTAAACTTTTTTAAATTGAAATACCAATTTTATTTGTACTATAGAATAATATAAGTTTCTTTATTAAAAAAAAAAATAAAATTAGTTTACGGTAGTTAATTTTTTATATCACAAATAGAGTAAGTTTCCCAACCCTGGAATCCTCCTTTTTGATTTTTCTGATTTCTTGCACTAATTTCTTTCTTTTAAGAATATAAGATATCTTTAATTTATAGAGAAAAATGAAAAATTTGCTTTAGTAAGTTATTTTGTATAAAAAAAGTTAAAGTTTTCCAACCCTGGAAACATCTTTTTAATTTTTTGAAGTTTAATTTTTAATTTGAAATACCAACTTTATTCGTACTCAAGTATAAAATAAGTTAATTTAATAAAAAAAATATAAAAAATAGTTTACGGTAGTTAATTTTTTATATCACAGAAAGTGTAAGTTTTCCAGCCCTGTAACCATTCTTTTTGATTTTTTAACCCAATCTCTTTCTTTTTAGAATATAAGATATATTTAATTTATAGAAAAAAGGAAAAATTTGTTTTAGTAAATTAATTTTGTATAATTTTGTATAAAAAACTTAAAGTTTTCCAACCCTGGAAACGTCTATTTAATTTTTAAAACTTTTTTTTATTTTTCTTATTAACAAATATTAATTTTATTCATACTGAAGTATAAAATAAGTTTATTTAATAAAAAAAAAATAATAACTAGTTTTCGGTAGTTATTTTGTATGGCAAAATGAAGTTTAAGCTTCCCAGCTCTGAAACCGTCTGTTCGATTTTTCTGATTTTCAATACCAATCTTATTTCTACCATTTCTGACCCACCAGTCCAAGAACGAAGTCTCTAGCTTTTCTGGGAGCTTCGGAAAACCGAACATCGGACATCCCTTATTCGTCTTCCCTATGCATAAGGATCCAGAATATATATACTTTATGAGTCGCTTATTAGTATTCTAGAAATTACAAACGGAATGACAAACCTATATATACCCTTTTATCATTTTTTGGTAAAGGGTATAAAAAGCTCCTAAAATAAAAGATGGAAAATTGAAAGGTTGATTGCTAAAGACTTGATATGAAAACTAACTAATTCTTTCAGATTTGTCGGAAATGTTCCTTTATTTAGAGCTGTTTATATTCTTATGGTGAAGACAATTTGTTATTTGCGTACCCAAAGGATAATTAACTACTACATTTAGCCCCCTCTCTCTTACACACATATTCGCTGTTTCATATTCCCACATACGACTATAACTAAAGCAAAATTCATAATGTAAACTTACCATTCATTACTTATGCATACGTACGTATAAGCAAATATATTTACATGCATAATTTGTTTACATACATACATATGTACATTACCATATATATTATACAATAAATAATGGCTTAACAAATTCATAAATAATATTTTACTATAAATTTTATAATATTTATGTCTATAGCAACATTATAGTCATTTGTGTGATAATTTATTATGTTTTGTATTCTCGCATAAGCAGAGTATGAGCAACTCTCTCGTTTGCATGAAATTATTTATGTCTGTTTGAAATCCATATAAATTATTTTTTAATATTGACTCTAGAAGAGTGAGCTACAGTAAAGTTATCGATACTAAGTGTAACTTTTTGTGCATACAGTGTGTGTTTGCTTGGAATTTTCCGAGAGTTTTGTTTTAATAGAATTGTTGTAAATTTTCGTAGCCATAAGTCATTATGGGCATTACTGAATAATGGCCAGTTTGTTTGGCCTGGTGAGTTGGTTCTTTGTATTTGAATATTTTTATTAATGACCTACACAAATTTATATTAAATGAGTTATTTGCATTGACAATGGATGCAGTTAATCTGTAATGCAATTTGTTTTAATCTGTAGAGTTGTTTTCTTAATTGATAATGTATTACCTGAAAGTGAGCAAGAATTGTGCAAGTGAGATTGGTGGGTTTTTATGAAGGATGCATGATAATCATATCCAGAAAGAATTAATTGAACAAAAAGAAATAAAATCATTCAAATTAACAAAAATAAACTAATTTGAGTTATTAAGGGCCTTTATTACAACTTAAAGTTAGTTAAAAGTAGGATTTTATCGGACGTTTAAAAAGCTTTTCATTATTGCAAATTGGATTTAACTTACCAGGTAGGATAAACTTCCCTGTAATTTAAAGTAAAATTTTTCAAATGATAAAGTTGTTATACGTCCGATAAAATCCTACTTTTAACTAACTTCAAGTTGTAGTAATGACCCTAAGTATAAAATATTCTAGTAATTAGCTAATATTAATCAAATGGTATAAATTCTTTCAAGTAATTCAATAAATTTACCCTGAAAGTTTAATATATTACTTCTAACAAGCAAACAAATTTATTCGAGTAATCGAATACAATTATTCGTATACTCAAAGAAACTGATTCCAATGATTTAAAAACTCATTCAATCCATGTTAAATAAATTCATTCAATTAATTTAATAAGTTTTCCTCAGAAGTTAAATAAATTAATTTATCAAACAAACGAATTTATTCGAGTAATCAATCGCTTCGAATAATTGAAAATCTTTATTCGAATAGTCAAAGAAACTCATTCCAATGATTTAAAAACTCATTAAATACATTCATTACTTTCAGTAATTTAAGTAATATAATAAGTCGAATATTCTCATAAATTGATTAGAAAATTCGAATAAAGCAATCGAATAAATTTATGCTAAATGTTTAATAAATATACTCCACCAAGCGAACAAAGTTCTATTCGAGTAATCAATTCGAATAATGGAATAAATTGGGTCGAATAATTGAAAAAAACGTATTCAAGTGATTTACAAACTCGATCAATTCATTTCGTTATTTGAATAATTTCAGTTATATAATCATTCGAGAAATATAATTTATTCGTTCGAGTAATCGAATAAGTTTATGCTACTAATACAATATTATTAACTCAACAAACTGAAAAATTTATTCGAGCAAGCAATTACTTTGATTTGAATAATTGAACGTGATCAATCGAATAAAAATATTCAAGGGACTAAAAAAGTTCATTCGATTAATCGGATAAATTTATTTTAGTAGCCGAAAATAACCTTTTTGAATAAAAATAATCAAATAAATTCTTTAAAGCAATCGAATAAATTCACTAAAGTAATCTAACAAATTTATTGTCAATGTCCAATAAATTCTCTAGAGCAAGTGAAAAAATTTATTCAAGTAAACGATTCAATTTATTGAATTTATTCAATAGAGTAATAAAAAAAACTGATTAAAGTGATTTTAGACTTCATCTCATTCATTCCTTCATTTCAATAATGTACATAAGTCATATAATAATTCGATTAATCTAAAAAATTTATTCGAATAATCGAATAAGCTTATCCAAGTAAAGCAATAAGTTTACTCCACAAAAGAAAAAAATAAATCGAACAAGCGATTACATTGATTTGAATAATTGTATACGATCATTACAATAAATACATTCAAGGGAATTCAAAAGTTTTGTTCGATTAATCGGGCAAATTTATTGGAGTATCCCAAAAAATCCTGTTCAATAAATGGAATAAAATACAATTGCTTCGACATACCGATATAATTTATTGAGTTAATCGAATAATGTTTTTAAGGCAATCGAATAATCGATTAAATCTATCCTAGATATTCAACAAATTCATTTTAATAAGCGATCATTTGTTCGAGTATTTGATTCGAATAAACATATACATTGATTCGAATAACCGAATACATTGATTTCAATAATCGAACAAAATAATTCAAATAATATTAAAATGATTCAATTCGTTCTGATTTTAATAATATAGGGTTTTTAGTATATCGAGTAAAATAATAAATTCATTCTAGTAATCGAATAAGTTTATCTTTTAATATAATAAGTTCACTCTACAAACGCAAGAACTTATTCGTGCCATTAAGTGCATTGATTTGAATAGTTGTAATCGATCATTCGAATAAATTTATTCAATGACCTAAAAAATCATTCGATTAATCAGACAAATTTATTTTAGTATCACAAAACAACCTCATTCAATAAATGGAATGCATTTGATTCAAGATACTGATTTCATTTATTAAAATAATTGAATAAAGTTTTTAAGACAATCAAATAGATTCACTAAAGTAGTCCTGGATGTTAAACAAACTCACTTCAAAAAGCGGTAAATTTTTTTCGAGTAATCGTTTCGTATAATCTGAAAACATTGATTTCAATAATCGAACTTAATAATTCAAATAATATAAAAATCATTCGATTCATTTAATGATTTAATATCATAATAAAAGGTTTTTAATAAATCGAGTAAAATAATAAATTCATTCAAGTAATCGAATAAGTTTATCCTAGTAATACAATAAGTTCATTCCACAAAAGAAAAAAAATTATTCGAGCAATCGATTGCTCTGATTAGAACAATTGAATACAATTATTTGAATAAAAATATTCAATATTTCAATATTTAGTAACCGAAAAAACCCATGTTCAGTAAATGGAATAGTATACAATTGATTGGAGATAGCGATTTAATTTGTTGCAATAGAGGAATAAATTCTTTAAGGCAATCGAATAAATTCACTAAAGTAATCGTTTATATCTATCCTACATGTTCAACAAATTCACTTTAAAAAGTGAATTTTTTTTTAAGTAATAGATTCGAATAATGGAATATATTGATTCGAATAATCGAGCAAAATAATTCAAATAATAAAAAAAAATCATTCGATTGACTTATTGATTTTAATAATTTAGAGTTTCTAATAAATCAAATAAAATAATAAAATCATTTGAGCAATCGAATAAGGTTATACTAGTAATATAATAAGTTCACTCTACAAATGCAAGAATTTATACGAGCAATCAATTAAAATTATTCGAATTATTTGAATTAATTATTTCAAGAGAAATGCATTCGATTAATGTACGATTAATTTAGTTTAATTTGACTGAGTAACCGAACAAACCTCATTTAAAAAATGGAATACATTTTATTTGACTTATTAAAGTAATCGAATGAATTGCTTAGAGCAATCGGATATTTTAATTCAAGTAATCGAGGAAATTTGTCCTACAACATTATTAAATTCATTTAAGCAAGCGAATAAATTATTCGAGAAATCGATTCGAATAATTGAATAAATTGAGTCGAATTTTGGAAAAAAAATTTTAAGTTACTTTACATTGAATCGATTAATCGAATACATTGTTTGGAGTAATCGAAAATTTTCTTAGTTTATAATTTTATTTAATACAAAAAAAAAATCAAGTGAATTTAAATAATTTTAATTTTATAATAAATTCATTCGAATAATTTAGTGTCACCAATCGAATTAGCTCGTTTATGTTAGTAATGCAATAAATTTACATCACAAAGGAAAAAAATTATTCGATTAATCGAAAAAATATTATTCAAGTAATCGAATAAAAAATTAACGTGCTTATTGGTGGTATTAATTTTTTGGATAAGTCGAATGAATTCAAATTATTTAAATTAACTTGATTTGTACGCTGTGTTAAATAAAATTATAAACTAAAAAAAAATCGTTTATTTGTTAATGTATTCGATTATTAGACTCAATTTCAAATAACTTGAATAATTTTTTTCTATTATTCGACGGAATTTATTCAATTATTCGAATCCATTTCTCGAATAAATTTGAGTAATTGAAAATTTTTTAACTTAAGTAATTTAATGCGTTCTTTTGATAAAAATTTTCTATGTGATTTGAAAATCAGTCGTTTTAACGTATTCATTTTTTCAAGTAACTGCAGAAACGCATTCAAGTAAAGAAATTCTTTAATTTGGCCAATAAACTTAATTTATCTAAATATTCGAATGAAAATATTAGACTAATCAAATTTTGTTAAGGTCGTCAGCTATATTTGAAACTTTTTTTCGATTACTCGATTAATCGATTAAATTCTATTCTCATAACATCCCTATACACTTAAATAGATTGCTGGTTTTTCCCAGAATTTTTGCTTGTCATTTAATTTATTCAATATGTTCACTGCAGATCATCTTATCTTCTGGGAAAAAGTCCGCGTGTGAAAATTTTTACACATTAATTTTACATATTCAATTCGCATATTCATTTTGTGTATTCATAAGAGTATCTGCCATTATCTCAATCTAAAAGTGTCATCTTCCTTATATTGTACATAAAAATTCTTACATTTCCTCTCGAAGCAGAGAACAGATTTTAAAGAACGAATTACATAATATGAATAAAAAAATATAATTAGCAACAAAGTGCTAAAAATCCAAATAAATATGAATATTAAACAAGTAACAGTGCTATATTCGCCTGTAACGAATCTTATATACCCTTTACCAAAGTGCGTTTATGTAATATAGAGATACATACATAAGCACATAGTTACTTTTATGTACAAAGAAAAAAATAATAATTTTCAAACCCTAGAATCATAATTTTAGATTTTTCTGATTACTTATACCAATCTAGTAGTTCGTAAAAAAATATAGAACGTGTGTTAGGTGAAAAAAAGGAAATTCAAAACAAAAAATGTTTTATTTAGTTACTTTAATGTCCAGAAAACAAATCATAGTTTCCAGCTCTGGAGCTGTGGTTTTTATTTTTAAATTTTCTATACTAAACTTTTCTCTCCAAAACGTAAAATATATATAATTTATAAAGGAAAAGATAAAAATTAATTAGACTTAGTTACTTTTATATATCAATAAAGTGTAAGTGTCCCAACTGATTCTTACACCAATCTCTTTCTTTTAAAAATAAAAGAAATGTTTAATTTATAAAAAAAGGAAAAATTTGCTTTAGTAACTTACTTTTGTACAAAAAAAGTTAAAGTTTTCCAATCCTGGAATCGTCTTTTTAATTTTTTTAATTGTTTTTTTTTATTTGAAATACCAATTTTATTCATTATCAAGCATAAAATAAGTATATTTAATAAAAATAGATACAAATTAGTTTTCTGTAGTTAATTTTTTATATCACAAAGAGTGTAAGTTTCCCAACCCTGGAATCCTCCTTTTTGATTTTTTTTTTGATTTCTTACACCATCTTTTTTTTTAAAATATAAGATATGTTTAATTTATAGTAAAACAGAAAAAATTTGTTTTAGTAAGTTACTTTTGTATAAAAAATTAGGTTTTACAACCCTGGAAACCTCCTTTTAATTTTTTTAATTTTTTTTTATTTTGAAATACCAAATTCATTCGTACTGAAGTATAAAATAAGTTTATTTTATTAAAAAATAATTAAAAATTAGTTTACGGTAGCAAATTTTTTATATCACAAAAAGTGTGGGTTTTCCAACCCTGAACTCAAACTTTTTAATTTTGCTGATTTCCTATACTAATCTCTTTCTTTTAAGAATATAAGATATCTTTAATTTATAGAGAAAAAGGGAAAATTTGCTTTAGTAAGTTACTTTTCTATTAAAAAAGGTAAGGTTTTCCAACCCTGGAAACGTGTTTTAAACTTTTTTAAATTGAAATAACAATTTTATTCGTACTGAAGTATAAAATAATTTTATTTATTTAAAAAAAATTAAAATTAGTTTTCGGTAGTTAATTTTTTATATCACAAAAAGAGTAAATTTCCCAACCCTGGAATTATCCTTTTTAATTTTTCTGATTTCTTACACCAATCTATTTCTTTTAAGAATATAAGATATCTTTAATTTATAGAGAAAAAGGAAAAATTTGCTTTAGTAAGTTACTTTTGTATAAAAAAAGTTAAAGTTTTCCAACCCTGGTAACATCTTTTTAATTTTTTGAAGGTTAATTTTTAATTTTAAATTCCAATTTTATTCGTACTAAAGTATAAAATAAGTTCATTTAATAAAAAAAAATAAAAATTAATTTTCGGTAGTTACTTTTTTATATCACAAAATGTTTCAGTTTTCCAACCCTGGAATTATCCTTTTTGATTTTTCTAATTTCTTACACCAATCTTATGTTTAATTTATAAAGGAAACATTTGTTTTATTAAGTTACTTTTGTATAAGAAAAAAAGTTAAAGTTTTCCAACCCTGGAAACGTCTTTTAAAATTTTTAATTTTTTTTACTTGAAATACCAATTTTATTCGTGGTGAAGTATAAAATAAGTTTATTTAATAAAAATAATTAAAAAATTAGTTTACTGTAGTTAATTGTATATATCACAAAAATCGTAGGTTTTCAAACCCTGGAATCATCCTTTTCGTTTTTCTGATTTCTTACATCAATCTCCTTCTTTTAAGAACATTACATATCTTTAGTTTATAGAAAAAAAAGGAAAAATTTATTTTAGTAAGTTACTTTTGCATAACAAAAAAAGTTAAGGTCTTCCAACCCTGGAAACGTCGTTTTAATTTTTTTTTATTTTTTTTAGTTAGAAATACCAATTTTATTCATACTGAAGTATAAAATAAGTTTATTTAATAAAAAGTTATTAAAAACTAGTTTTCGGTAGTTATTTTGAATGGCAAAATGAAGTTTAAGTCTCCCAGCTCTGAAACCGTATGCTCGATTTTGCTGATTTTCAATATCATTGTTATTTCGACAATTTCTCACCCACCAGTCCAAGAACGAAATCTCTAGCTTTTCTGGGAGCTTCGGAAAACCGATTTCACGTACAGACAGACGGACAGACAGACATCGCTTATTCGTCTTCCCTATGCATAAGGATCCAGAATATATATACTTTATGGCTCGCTTATTAATATTATGGAAATCACAAACTGAATGACAAACCTATATATATCCTTTTACCATTTTTTGGTAAAGGGTATAATAAAATGTTTTTTTTTTAGTCCACTCAACTTCACAGTCAGTTCGATGCGAACGAAGTGTTAAAAGATAATAATTTCATCAACAAGCTCATCCGCAAACAAAGCAGACACTTTGAATCTGCATGCGTACATTGTAAACGCAGATGTTTCCTCATCTCAAAACAAAAATGACTTATTTGAAATACTTGACATTCAGTCAGGCCATAACAAGTGTAAATGATACATGCACAATACAAACATGAAATTTTCACCTGCCTGCTTATGAACATGTTAAATTGCAACAACGCCAAACGAAGATGCATATCTTTTTGGGTCGATTAATGTGGTCAGTTATTTTGGCATGCAATGTTAAATTAAAGACACCAAAAACTGAAAAACAGGCCATAAAACAAACAGCAAACATGGTAAGAAGAAAAAAAAATATTAAGACATCGTGACTGTTTATTAAAATGATGTTGCTTGCCGGGCCCGGCACACCACACACTGCACACACAGCCGACATCGAAAAGACAACAGCAGCAGCGGCAGCAACATTATCAGTTTAGATGAGATATAATACAATCAACATAAGAAAAATATTGTATATAATTTTTGCATATCACTTGACTTGATCAGCAATGAAAACTTTTTCTCTTATTAACATCCATCTGATCGCTGGGCCCATTACGGCTGCCACATACCACAGGCCGTAAATCATGATCATCAAAAATTAAAAGATATGAAAGATAAAAAATTGTATACAATTTAACTTGTTTTCTGTTGTTATTGTTGTTGTTGTTGCTGTTGCTGTTGCTGTTGCTTTTACTTCTCATATTTTCTTTTCTCTATTTATACAAGAGTGAAATATTTAAATAATTTGATGGCATAAACGGGTTCGTTGTTGCATAATTTTTCAATAGTCTTGGGAGTTCAATGCTGTAATTTTAAACTCAGCGGGAGCACTTTGCTTAATTGCCCCTTGAATATCTTTATACTTATAATATTCGATTGTTGCTGCATCAAACAAAACGGTTTTGTCTGTCTGTGTGTCTGCATGTCTATTTGTTATATTATGTGGTGGCTGTCTGTCTATCTTACAATTTTGTTGATGCCATAAGCTTGACAAGCCAATTTGACACTGCGTGTTATGTGACATTAATGTTTATAATTCTTTACTTAAACTTAATGCATGCATACATTCCTGTATGTTCAATTTGTAACATCTTTTAGGTGGAGATAATAAATGTGACCAACTAAATTGAAATGGTTTGTTTGTGTTTAAATGTTTGCTGTGAGTGAAATTTTTAACATTTTGTATTATTATTGCAAAAACCACTCATGGGCCGTTAATTTTAAAAATAGCTTTAATCATTTTATTTTAAATTTTTGCACTGAAATTCATAAAATTTTCATTAGTAAAGCAGTTTGAGTTCAAACTTAGGCTGAGTTTACATCTGGCAGTTCTTGTGTGTCATTTGCCCAAAAAAGCGTAACCAATTAATTACTAATGAAAAACTATTTGATTCAGACATATATTTATTCATTTAGACAGTTTCCAATCATGTTGGATTCTATAAAATTGTTTATTTAAACACATGTCTGAATCAAACAGTTTTTCATTAGTAATTAGTGGTTACGCTTTTTTACGCTTGTATGGCACATGACACACAGATGTAAACCCGGCCTTAAAAATTAAAGATATTTTGGAGTCATGCATATGATTGCGTTAAAATCAAAAAACATTTCTTGCATACTTTTAGGGGTCACTGAGATATTTTTATAGCTTTGCTATTTATTGCGCGATACAGGAGTTAGGACGTGATTTTCATAACAAAAATAATCGGCACTATTGCAGTTATAAGTTTATTTTTGTCTTGATTTCTTTGTACTTAAAAGCGTAGTACTAAACTAAACGAAACTAAACGAAAGAAATTGTTTTTAATTTGCTTTGTTTTGTTGTTTGATGTTAGTGAAACAAATTAACAAAAACTATGAGAACGATTGCTCAATTAATTTTTTTGCACATGAGCACAAACCAGAGAATTCAGTCGGCCACAAACAATACATTAATTTAATACTACGCCGCTAGAAAAGAAATAAATGTAAACGTATTTGCAGAGAATTTGACATAATCATATAATATAATTTTATTTCACACATTTATTTTATATAACTGAGCAGCAAAGCTATAACCGGGTGTCCTAGGACACTTCTCTTATTCTTTTTTTTTTTTTTTTTTTTTTTTTGCTTAACATTTTCTCTAGTCATTTTTGTTCTTTTGGAAATGCAAAAGCAAAAAAAATTCATGAAGCTGAGAGAAAAATATCTATGGATAACAAATAGATATAGAAAATCAACGTCTAAGTCTGATAGCACTTTAAATTGTTAAAAATAACTTCCAAATGTTTTTTTATTTGGAATATCAGTACATTAACATTGGAATCTGATTTCGTGGCAAATTTTATTGACGAAGCGTATTCTGGACGTTTTATTTGAAGCAACTTTTTCGAAAGTTACTGGTCGAATAACACAAACAATATAGGCATTCAAGTCGTCAATTTTTGCTGGCTTATCAGCATAAACTAGTGACTTCACGTGATCCCACAGGAAGTAATCTATCATGAAAGTGAAAAACTGAGCACAGTGTGACAGTTTCTAAAAGGCTTAAAATATGGTTTACAAAAGACCTCATAGGCAATGCTGATTGGAACAGGGCACTCAATAATATCTTGCAATCTTATCGGAATAAATTTACCTTTTTAAAGCTTTCAGTTAAAGTCTATACTATATGTATTTATAAAAAAATAAAAAAATTTTAATGCAATCAAAAATTTCGGAAAGTGTGATATTGAGCTTAGAAGTAAATTTTGAATCCAGAGTAATTTTTAATTGGGCCGGAAACTAAAAGTTGTTTGTATATTAGAGTGGATCGGCTTGTATGAGCATCTCAAATAAAATATAGAATTTAAGTTTTATATAAACACTTTTTTGTGTAAATGGAATGCGAGACTTGTTTTGAGTTTAAAAACATTATAATCGGTCATTTCACAGAGTCCAATTCCGTTTCGAAACGGAATACAATCCACCTCAAGATATCAGAGCCCTAGCCGGAGCATACCAGCATACCAGCATACCAGCGCCCTCAACAGTCTGGACACACTTGACATATTTTCGTATTTAAGTTTTCTTTGTTAGACACCATCTAGTACAAAAGTGGGGTGGATTGAATTCCGTTTCCGAACGGAATTGAACTCTGTGATTTAAACAGGCTAAAGTTTGCATCGCTTTGTAAGCCAAATTACATGTGATAATTATTAATGAATAAATAACACCAAAGTTAGTTGTAAATATTCTGGCAACACATAGTTGAACAGAACGGATAGGTGTAGAAAACTAGAATATATTCATATCGAATATAAATTATTTGATGGATTTTGCATAAGTTTCTAAGCCTGGTATGCTTGTTTTTCTTTTGTGATTTTTAAAAATATTATTATATGTGAACTCTCAAATAGTTTTTGAAAGTCCTTGCATAAGATAAGAGGTTTGTGACTGTTCAAAATGTGTGGTTGAAGTCTACCGATGATTTGTTACAGCAACAATGAAATGCATATAGAAAAAGCTTAACCACCAGCAACTAGATTTCAAATTAATAAATTAATCTAACAAATAGACTAATCCCAGCCGTGGCCTAAATAAAACTATTTGATAACACATTAAATTCAATTGTATAATTCGAACACACTTTTGTATACTAACTACTTATAACAAATATGCATATGCAAATTTGTCTAATTAGACGACTAGACAACGCTTATGACGTTCATGCGGCGGCCTTTTGACAATCTATAACCTGAGAAGGATAACAAAAACTTTCCCTTGTTATTTGTTTTAAAAAATGTATGAATTCAATTAAAAGAACATTTAACCTGCCGGAGAACGTGTGGTTGACTACAAAAATAATCAACTTATAGTTAACTATTCTTAAACTAACTTAAAACTAACTACAATCTCATTCAGAATTGAACCAAAATTAATTCTTAATTTTAGTACGTAATCGGATTTGGTGAGAGTTAAAAAATTTGTTCTCACTTATTTTAAAACATTTTGCTGTCATTATTTTAAATGGTACCTTAGCTGGATAGTAGCGCATTATTTATACAACGTGTGATGATACATAGTTCGAACCCAAGCAAAAAAAATTTAAATTTACTGACTACCAGGTGACTTAAATTAAACCAACTTTAAGTTAGCCGAGAAGTAGTGCAGAGTGAGACAATTGACTACCGTCTAGGACAACGCAATATTAAAATAGTAAGTTGTTACCGTTGGAAATTAATTGTAGTGTGATCAGCACTGGTTTGCGCAATAGTTGGCTTAAACTTAGTTTAAAGTTAACTTAGTTTCTGACAGTGAAGCTATTTATGTTGTGCATGTATTTAAATGCGAGTGCATATTTATTTTACTTTAGTTGGTCCCATTAAATCTCCTCCTTAAGCAGCATATAGCAAGCCTTTATTAATACAGCAGCACTTTTAGTATAGTCCAATAACTTACACTTAATCATACACTTTTTCTCTTTTGCTGGAAATAATTTATTTTTTGATATAAACGTTTTTTTCACTCTTGTATTTTTGGTTGTTTTTTGTGCTTCGGCGATTAATAATTATCAACAGTTGCCTCGACGGTGGTCTCCCACTTTGAAAAATCACTTTGCTGTTTCCATTTCTTTTAAAATTTTTTTTTGTTTTCCTTTGGCTGCTGGCATCTTAAAGAAGTTGTTTGAGTGGAGCAAAGTTTGAGTGTTTGTATGTGTGTGTGTGCTTGTGTATCTGTGTAGAGCAGACCAGTGTTCTTCTTGGCATTTTAACGTCTCAGCTCTTTAATAAGTGTTGTTGTTGTTGTTGTTCAAAGTATTTATGTTTAATGATGTTTGGATGTTGTTTAAATTGGCTGCCGCTTTTCTTTTGCTTGTTGTTGTAATATATGTCTGTTATTGTTGTTGTTATTTAACAAAATATGTCCTCAATATATCCCTTGACATTTAAATTAATGCCTCTGGAAGTGTGCGTGAGTGTGCGTGTGCATTTTTGCATCTGTGTTACTTTTGTTTTATGAATTACATTTTTTTATACATTCAAAGGGAATATGTTATTTAGCCTGTTATTTTGTCATTTTATTATGTTCGAATTGTTTCTTAAAGTAATTTTAAAAATAAAAGCCATTAATTAACTTAAAAGTTATTGAAATATTTTGAGACAAGTGTATTTTAGAAAACTAATTGTTTTTTTTCTATAATACGCATGTATATTATGGACATGAACTTAGTGATAGTAATTAATAATACATAAGAGTCGTGCAAAGAAATAAAATATTTTCAAGGAGTTTCATCTGGAGTGTTGGAGCCCTTGTGTCCTTTTTTTTTAATCGGATGTGTCCAGTAAAGTTCAATATCCTCACAAAAACATCAATGTGAAAAAGGCCAAGCTCCTATCAAAAATTTCGGCCATCAAAAGCAGTGAGATATAAATTTTGACCAAGTTCTTGTTTGGCACAACACCTACCACTGACATATGCTATGCATTCTATACATTTGTGATCTTAAGGTTGTCATATACTTTCTGGATAATCTGCTAACTTGGCAATATTTTTACCGATATAAAGAAATTAACATTATTCTCTCTTTTTGTAGAAGCGTAAAAATATTGCTAATACATGAGTAATAGACTAAAAACTACTAAGCCGAAGTACATGAAAGAAAAACCTACAATTTATGGGTGTAGTCACGTCCACTTTTCAAAACAGGAAATTTTTACTTTGGATAAGTGCAAAGTGGATGAAAACTTTCAATAAAATTGAACTTAATTTTGAGTTAACAGTGCTTGTTCCCAACCCCTGATTGAAACTTCTGGTTTCTTAGATTTTTCTAAGTGATCTCTGATCTAGATTAATTTGTGTACCAAATTTTAGCACTCTACTGTGAATTGAAGTTTTAGCGGATAAAACTTCTTGGTTTTAAGATTCTTCCATTGGCTTACTCATCTACACTTGCTTGTGTATAAAATTTCAGCTCTTTAGCTTGAACTTTACCTTATAATTTTATGAGCGTTACCCCTCCCACTATTTTAAGCTCACAATATTGTTGAGAGCAGCGCTCATAATTCCTGTTTATTTTCTTCTAAAATATGCTAGACCAAAGTAAATTAAACACAAGGCTAAAATTTTATGGGTGTGATCACGCCCACTTTTTTAGGTTATAGTTTAAAGTGTTGTATACGTGTAACGTATATGGAAAGTTTCACTAAAATGGCTTAAGTTAAAAGCTGTATAATAACAGCCTTATTTATTTAACTTATTAAAGCTTTATAAAGGGGTTTTAAGACAAATTTTCATAAAATTTTTCTTAAAAAGTCTTAATAAGTTTTATAAATAAGGCTGTAAGTTTTTAGGTTAAACCAATAGTAGCGTGGCCCCGCCCATTCAGGTAAATTTTTTTTGTTTTTCAGATTTCTCTAGTTCGTTTCTCACCTAGACCTACTTGTGTATCAAATTTCAGCTCATAAGCGCAACTTTTGATTTTTAATTTTTATGGGCGCAGCCCTGCCCCTTTGACTAAAATTTCCGGGTTTTCAGGGTTTTCTTGTTGTTTTCACCCCTATACCTATTCGTGTATCAAATTTGAGCTATTTAGCACAACTTTTCATTTATAATTTTGATGGGCGTAACCCCGCCCACTTTTCCAAACTTAAGATTTTTTTCGGTCAAGTTTCGTTGCCAACGGATAATAATACATACAGAAATAGTATATCTAAATATGGTGAGCCGTAGTACACGAAAATGAAAACCAGCTCGAATGGCTTCCTGTAAATATACACACTGCGTGCATTGGCCGTAACTTGGCCTGGCGCACTACCGTGCGCCTAGATATTACGAGCAAGTGGATTAGGATGTGACTCGAGTTTTGTTAGATTTTTGCCTATTAGGCAAACACTAATTGTAACCCTACGCCTCCACTAGCAATCGACTTGGATATGACAATGGACATGACGCCGGCAGAGCAATTGTGAAAACTTCATAAACTTCTTTGTTGTGGTGAATATGTGCATTGTCCATGTTCAGGCATATCAGAGTATTTTGCGTTAGTGCAATAGAGATGGAATATTTACCAATTTTGTTCCGTCTCTTTTCTTTCGATTGCAAATGCTTGTGGACAGCGAATCTCATGGCAAACATTGTTGCTCAGTCATATGTTAGAGCATCCAAGTCAGAGCATGGACGAAACATGGACATGAGCGGTCTCTATTAGCCATTTGTTATGTCCAACATGATGACCATACCAAGTTCGTGGCTAGTGGAGACCGCTAGTAAATTAATTTCAAGCTTCTAGTGCAGTTTACATATTTATCTTATTAAAATTATTTTTCGTTACATTTTTTATTAAATAAAAATAAAGAATAAAGAAAAGGAAAGAAAAACGAATTTTCTTTATTCTTTATTTACAATCGTATGACATAGTTTAATATTTTTTTATTTCTCGCCGTTACTTTAAATATCTTATAACTATGTATTATAGGGTGTTTTTTTGAGGGGAATAGAACTTCGAATTGAAATAAAACACAAGAAAATCGTTTTAATGTCCATCAATTTGGCTTTATTGGAAGGATAATTTTATGTTTAAATATGATTTCGGGCATGTGGCCGCCGCGGCTGGCTCGAATAAAGCCAATTCTACAGGTCCAATTTTCAACCACTTTTTCGAGCATATGGGGCCGTATGTTGGCAATAACGCCACGAATGTTGGCTTCCAAGTCCCCTAACGTTTCTGGTTTGTTGGCGTAGACGAGCGACTTCACATATCCCCAAACAAAATAATCCAATGGTGTCAAATCACACGATCGTGGTGGCCAATTGACAGGTCCATTCCGCGAAATTATGCGCTCATCGAATGTTTCCTTCAATAAATCGATTGTGACGTGCGCTGTGTGGCATGTAGCGCCGTCTTGTTGGAACCACAACTCATCCACATTCATGCCATCCAATTCGGGAACAAAATAGTCGGTTAGTCGGCTCCAATTGCTGTGCACGGTGGCGAATCGATTCATTCGGGTCCTCTTCAACACTTTGCTCTACAGCGGCAATTGTTTCTTCGGTGCGCACTGTTCGACGTCTCTGCGGATGCGTATTATCACATAGAGTAAACGTAGTGCGAAAACGATCCATGGTTAACCGAATTAATTGCTCTGATGGACGATTATGTCGACCATAAAATGGACGGAGCTTGCGGTAAACTTCGCGAACTGAACCATTATTTTCGAAATAAATTTGCACGATTTGCAAGCGTTGTTCTTTTGTCAACCTGTTCATGATGAAATGGCAAACCAAACTAAATATTAATCACTTGACAGCTGACAAAATGGCCGCCAGTTAAAAAAGTGATGCCAACTTAAAGTTCTATACCTCAATAAAAAACACCCTTTACATGTTATATTATTCCTATCACTTTATTGCATGCATTGTTTTTCATTTATTATAAATCATTATTTCAACTTCTTAAACAAGCTGTTTTCAAGCCAGTGAAGATAGATAATGAATGAGTGCTGAAGCACACATTTTCCAAGTAAATAGTGTTGAATGTTCAAGAAATGACTCGAATAGAGACAAATCAAGTCGTTTTTTGTTTCGTTGTGGCTTTTCCTAAGAGATTTATGGGAATTTTAACACGTTTTTGTTTAAATATGCAGTTTTTATGTTGTTATTTTCAACTGAAAATTACTTGCTCTGTTAATCTCATGTTTGTAATTATAATGATTTACTATAGATTAAAAACTTGCTTTCATGTTGTCATAAAGTAAATCATATAGTTTTTTCTTCGTCTTGCATTTTTTAGAAAATAACATCTCACATGCAGCAAAAAATAATTATAATTGAAAAAACATAAAAAAATATCTTTAAAAAAATTACACAAGTGTTGGGCTGTCTTGTCTGTAACACTATTTTCTAGACACTTTTCAATGATGTGATGAAAGGGAACTAGAAAATTACTTGCATGCATTGCTCTTGTCACTTATTAGAAGGAGAACATACTTAAAACATTACAAAAGAAGAAAACTACTGACTAAAGAAATTTTTCTTATAAACATTTTCTTTTGTAAGAAAAAGTACTTGAAGCAGCCGTTTCCTATAAAGGGCGGTCGTTATCAACACCTGTAATAAATATTAAAGTTTTAGTACTTAAGTTTTATTCTTGTTTTTCATATGTACATATATTTGCCTTCATTCTTTTTTTTTCTTCGTCTTCAAATCTAAATAATTTTTATGGTTTTGAAATTTCTTTTGATGTTGCGGCAGATTTAAACATTTATGAGTTTCAAGTTGTAGAAAACATGGCAGCAATAATACTCAGCTATACGTATCTTCATGGTAGCATTATTTTTATTTCATTTCTCAAAGTTATAACATTGCAAGTGGGCAGCAATTGTTTTCAGTAGTGCCAGATTTGCATAAATTAAATTCCCAAAATATCCAAAAATATGTCCCTAAATGTTAATTTTTTCAAACTTTAAATAAAATTTAAGCAAGAAAAGTTTAATATTATTAAAGCACATTTTCCCACATCTTTTCGAAGAAAGAAGTAAAAAACTTCCACCATAGCAAATAAAAATTTTCAAAAACTGTTTAATGTTAATGTTAGTGAAACAGGCAACGGAATCTATAGAAATTTATAAAATCCAAGTTTGAGGGAACCCTGAAATTAATATTACACTAAAGAGGCTTAACTCTTGGTTTCTGTAGGACCTACGCTGCAAAGAGGCACTAGAAAATTGGCAGGTTAAGAAACAGCTGTTGCAGGGACTTGCCAGATGAGAGTAGAGTTGTGATCTCATTCTAAAACTGTATTTGAATGTTCACTGTAAAATATCCTTTTTGCTTAAGTGTGGCATTACTATCTTGATACTGATCCCCATTACTAATTATAGTTCTAATAATAAGTGTCTGCTGTTGTATTCATAGTTTTTATGTTTGATTAAAATTTATAGATTAGTTGAAATCTAGCAGTCTGTTGCTGAAAAAAAATAACAAATTAAATTTTATTGCTCCCGCTCTCGATGAATGTCTAAATGTTTGTAAAATATTTTTTTTTTGCACTTTTCATGGATTTATGATACGTCGACATATTAAAAAACCCACTAAATAATAGTTTTTCTTTGCTTTTCTTTCCTTAGTAATATAGTTTTTATTTGTTTATATTTTAGTTTTTATGATGCTTGAAATAATGCGATAATTAGTTGAGGCCATAAGAAAAAATACCGACATATTTTATAATTTTTATGTGTTTGTTCTTTTTATTTTTGTTTGTTTTATTATCGCCTTGGCCAAATAGCAGCACAACAGAAAAGGAACTAATCTAGGAATATACGGAGATATATGTTTGTATATGCTGACATATAATCATTAAAATTTTAAATGTTTTTTAAACCAAAAAATTAATGCTAACAGTCAAACTGGAGGGTTTATATTAAAAATAAAATGGAATATACATATATAGTAAAAACAAAAAATTTATTTATCGGATTCGGAGTAGAAATTCCTCGGAAAGAGTTTCCTTACTACTGGGTATTGTATTAAAAAAATGTTGGTAACATTTTCAGTTACCACAAAACAGCTGAAGTAGAAAATTGTAAACTGCCTTTAAATCATATTTTTGCTTCTGTTCTATTTAACATAGGGGAAGAACATGTTCTCGCAAAAAATATTCCATACAAAATGAATTTGATTAAATATTCAAAAGTGAAGTTTGTGCAGTAATTAGCTGGAAGTAAGACAGCTGACTTCAAGAATCCTAAACTACCTTCTGTCCCTATTTAAAAGATGTTAGTGTCGAGGAAAAGTTTGCCGGTGAAAATAAGCCCAAGAAATATTTATAAACGGAGTGCTTAGGTTCAATTAAAGGTGCTATAACTAGCACCATAATCATGCAAAACAGCTGTTAGGACCGATTTCATGCGCAGCACTGTATTTGATAATAAGGGACTCGCCATAACGCCATAACCATAAACATAGAATTCAATTGAATTGTGGTTTTTCGCCGTAAAGAAATATTTATTGTTACACTATTGAAATGAATAAAGTTGCAATCAGACGTGCCATAACTATAACCATAGAAAACTGCTGTTCAAACCAAATTAATGGGCAACACTGTATTAGATTATAGGTGACTCGCCATAACGTCATATCCATTACAATACAAATCAATTGAGTTTTGGTTTGGTTATGGATATGTCATTATTGCTATGGCACGTCCAATTGCACCTTAAACAAATGAAAATATCACTAATAGGTGAACTAAATATATTTATGGCTATGGCAATGGTTATGGCTATAGTATTATGCTATGGCACATCTGATTGAACCTTATAAAATAAACAGCTGATTGCAAAATAGTTGACTTCTGTAGTGCGATTCATTAACTTTTTTTTAACGATAACCGCATCATTTAAATATTTATAACGAAAATTTATCGAATTTGCTATTGCGTAACATTTTTAACGATATTTACTGTAGGTTAATGTCAGCTGTGTCGTTATTTAAGCGACAACAGTACCTGGATTCAGTAACTTTTATAACGATAATCGTATCGTTATAGTAAATATAACGAAAATTTATCGACTTTGCTATTCAGTAACATATTTTAACGATATTCGCTGTCGGTTGAAGAAAAACAAATTTAACTCACAAAATCATATATGTTCAGTTTTTCTCTATTATTCCTTGTGCTTTTCGCTTATTTTCACATTTTCTATACAGAGCTACCACATAACATTGAATTAAATAGTTAATAAGATAAAGCGGGAGACTATCGTGAAAAAGAAATTACAGAATTACATTATCGTTATCGCAAGCGAATAAATATGTCGATAAATATTACGATTTTCGGCTCGCAAAAAGTTACTGAATCCAGGTACAGATAATATCAGCTGCGTAATATCGTTAAAATGAAGTTACAAAATCACACAAGCTTTATTGTAAGCGACAAAATGTATAGACAAAAATTACGATTGCCGGATCGTTAAAAGTTACTGAATCGCAACTACTGAGGTACTAAACTCTCTCTCTCCCTTCGTTGTTGTTTTCTTTTCGTCTGTTTAAGAGAGAAGTGTTTTATATTCGCGAAAGCTATTCGCCGTGAAAAGAATCCCAAGCAATATTTAGCATCGGATTGCATGAAGGAAAGTATGAATGCGGAAATTGAAGAAATGTAAGGCATTACAAACATTGACCACATCAGACTCTCGACTTCAATCTGCTAAAAATATTTTACACATATTTATATGAGAACGATTATTTGACGACTTCAAACCAGCACGGACGGCAGCTGGTTGTTTTCCATGCTGCTTCTCTCATTGTAGTCAAATTAAACTAATTTAAATTTTTGTTGGCAACAGTGAAAGTGACACCACTGAAATGTTTTTAAACTCGAGAATAACAGTTGCTAAAGAAGCTGCTGCCATCTTCAAAATAATTAAATAGCTGGCTACAAAACGACAAATTCAGCTGGTGACATTTGAAGTCATGTGGTCGTGTAGCCTGCTGTGGTCTATGTGTTTAATGTATAAAACTAAAATAAACTATTTCTGGAAAGGAGTTAATTTTTCCAATTTGGTTTTACTCTTACCTTATCTTTGATAAATGCCTACACAAGTACTTATACTTCTACTTTTAATAAAAAATAACAGGCAAAAAAATTAAAAAGAAATCATTACAAATCCTGCTGCGTCTTATTTATGGACAGTGTGTGCTGGCTTGTCTGTCCATTTGTCAGTTCGTGTCGGCGTAACTTCAAACGTTATGGATTGTAAAATAATTGTTAATGTTTGTTGTGCATTTTTAGCGTGTTGTTAAAAAAATATAAGGCCATAATTTACATTTGTTGGGTTTTAAAAATTGTTGTTTTTGTATATTTTAGAATACAGTGGGGCCTCGTTAAGGGTAACTAAATAATTTTATATTGAGCCGCAAAATAAAACTTAATCGATATACATCTGCGCGTCATCAGGTTAGCGCCCCCTCTTTCCATAATAGTTAAAGTTATATATTGTCTGAACCAACCAATCTATAGCCTTATAACTAGTTTATATTCAGTAAACTCCTATAAGTTCTCTTAGAAATAAAGTAACAATGACTGCTGTAACATTCACGATAATATTTTAATATATTTTTGAGCAAAACTATATATAAAAAAACTTAGTGAAAATTAGTCAACAGGATAGCGCCATCTGTTATAATTTCATTTTAATTAGTATTTTTAGCAATTATATGGTTCTTAACTACTTACTTATTATATTTCAAACAGTTTTAAGGATCACTAGTAATGTGTAATGCCGCCTTTTTTTGAAATCACTTTAAAAATTCTATTAGGAATTGAATTGTATAGTTGTTGAATGTAATTCAACGATATGGTGGACCAAGCGTGTTTAATGCCTTCTATCAATTTGGCTTTTTTGCTATATTGTTTTCCGGACTCATACACTTTTCTAGCCAGCCATCCCCAGACGTTCTCGATGATATTTAGGTCGGCGCAGGTTGGTGGCCATTCAAGGAGGTTAACTTTTTGGCTCTGAATCCACGATTTTACGGATCGGGTAGTATGAATTGGAGCATTATCGTGTTGGAAATACCACTTTACATTTTCATATAAGTTTTGAAATTGGAGAAGAGCCGTTTTCAAAATGCTGATGTAGTTCTCCGCATTCATACGCGATGTTAAAACTGCAACTCACATGTGCCATAGTAGGATATTGCTCCCCACACCATCACACCT
Organism: Tachina grossa; assembly: GCA_949987645.1. NCBI lineage: Eukaryota > Metazoa > Arthropoda > Insecta > Diptera > Tachinidae > Tachina > Tachina grossa. The sequence goes on from OX465275.1 coordinate 153,695,056, forward strand.
CCAACTCGGCTGCGCAGGCGGTCCAAGTAATGTTCCTCCTTACGAAGGTCATGAAAATAATAATTATACCCATCGGGCCCTTCTAAATTTAATTTCTTTTCATCTGAAAAGACAACGTAATGCCACTGAGTAGACCACGTCATGTGCGTTCGAGAAAAATTTAAGCGCATTTCCTTTCTAAGCATATTAAGTGGTGGTTTTTTTTAAAGTTTTTTCCGCTGTAAGTGGGCAGCTTTCCTAATAACTCTTTGAACCGTTGACAAGCTAGCATTAACACCAGTTTTTTCTCTGATTTTGGTGCACGAGTCATGTAAATTTGATGCTTGCTTCAGTATAGCTAGCTTGTATGCTTGGGAAATCATTCGGTTATTACCACCTTTGAAGTTTTTTCCATAGTTTTCCTTGTTTTTAAGAAACTTTGCAATCGTTTTTCTGTGTCTTCCAATTTTTGCAGCAATTTTATGGAATGATAGTCCAGAATCATAGTAGGCTTCAATCTTTGCTCTTTCTTCCAAAGATAAAACAGTTCTCTTACCCATTTTATGCGTTTATTTAAAAAAAATTCTAGTTTAATCTACACAAAAAATTTGATAACCGTGGTTGCCAAAAGAAACGAGATAAACAAAAATGCATTGGGTGGCGCTAATCTGATGAAGCAAAATTTTCGTCCAAAATAAAACAAAAAAGCAATTTATATATTATAACGGTTCTTCTATCGAACTTTAGTTTTTCGTTTGAGAAATGGGAGAAAATTTTTGCAAAATTAAAACAAAAATTACGAATTTGCATGCAATAGGAGAAGAGAAAAAAGCGAAAACAAATGAGTGAAAGAGGAGCGCTAACCTGATGACGAGCAGTGTATATATTTTGGACCTCGTTTTTTTTATAAAAATCGTATACTTACGATCGCAAATAATCGATTTTGGTCAAATAATTAAGTTCGAAAATTGTGCCGCTTAAGATTTTTGTCGGTTATGGCATGATATGAAAGGCGTTTAATATTGTTGAATATAAATATGAATATAAATAAGAATAATTTTTGCCCTCACTTAGCTGATTTAAAATAATTGACTTTTTGGGCGATTGCGGGGCTTCTCTGGATTTCGTCATTCCATGCTATAACCGCTAAGAGAGCTTAAGCCACACGACTTTCGAACTTAATTTTTTACCAAATTCGATTATTTCCGACCCTATATAATCTATTTTCAGCAAAAAAAAAAAAAAAAAAAAAAAAAACGAAGGCCAAAAAATGTGTCGCTTAAACTTTTTAAGCGGTTAGGGCTCGATTCGTTTGAAGAAAAATTTTGTTAAAATTTAATAAATAGTAGGCTTCAATAGATTAATGAAAGATGTTGCTTTAGAATAAAATGTATTTTTAACCCCCGACTAAAAAAAAGGGGTGTTATAAGTTTGTAGTGTGTGTCTGTGTATCTGTGTGTCTGTCCGTGTCCACGTACAGGCCAAATGGCTGAAGCGATTTTCATTTATTTTATTTATCATTTCATTTCATTTTTCTGTTTGAAAGATGACTTGATCGAGAGGGTTCTTAGCTATGTTTGAAGAAAATCGGTCCAGCCGTTTAGAAGATATATCATCTTTTCTGAAAAAATTCGGGGGTTTTTAAAATTTTTAATTTTTGTTATCTTATATACTATAATTTTTTTTAATATAAATATAAAATTATTTCGAAATTTTATCTCAATGTGAAATATTTTAGCGATGAAGCGTTATGCACAGCTCTTTCATATGGATTGGCTCCTAAGAACCTCAAATGCGATACAAATCCAATATGACACTTTAAGCGTGGTTTCGAGGATACCCAATCATACGTGTTATTTATATAACAAAAATTAAAAATTTTAAAAACCCCCTACTTTTTTCAGAAAAGATGTTATATCTTCTAAACGGATGAACCGATTTTCTTCAAACATACCTAACAACTCTCTCGATGAAGTCATCTTTCAAACAAAAAAAACTAAATGAAAATCGGTCCAGCCGTTTGGCCTGTACGTGGACACGGACAGACACACAGATACACAGACACACACTACAAACTTATAACACTTTTTTTTTAGTCGGGGGTTAGTAAGAATAATAGTACTCCAATCAACACCTTTAATTGTAAAAAAAATCAATTAAACAAGTAGTAGTATCAATTGAACTTTTTAGTCAATTTAAAAACTAAACAAAATATTAATTGACTCAACTAAATTTTCAATTAAACTCTTAATCAATTAAATTTTTGAACAAAAGTTTAATTGACCCATTTAACTATTTAATTTATTATATTTTTAATTAAAGGTGGTCTCGTTTAAATAAACAGTGGGCTAGTGTAACATTTTCGAAAAATATTTGAAGAGTTTTCACATATCTATAAACTGAAATAAATATCTTTCTATACATCGCACAAAAAGTTTTTCTTTCAAAAAATTTAATATCTTACTGCTTCTTCTATTACATATATGTTGCTTGCATTGAGGTCACCCTGTTAATAACATTCCATTGAACATTTTATAGACACCCACTAAAGAACCAGTGTGCAGTTTTTATGTCTACAGCATTTATAAAACCATATTTGTATTATTTATAGGACTTGCTATGATTTATTAGCAGATTACATGTTAAAGAAACTTGTTTAGTACAAGTATACATTTTTTTTTAATATTCTTCTGTTTTAAAAAATTACAAAAATTTATACAAAAATTTCCTAGAAATATTTATTTTTAACAAACGTATGCATAGGATTATATTTTTTAAATATGCTCTAAGTATAACATACAGAGACATTAAATCTGAAATATGTTTTAAGTTTTTATCTTTAACCCATTAAAAATTAAAGTTTTTGAAGACAAAATAAAATAAATCAAAGAAAAAACATAACAAGTGTGTATGTATGTATGTAACAGAATTTAAATATTCTTAAAAATTTATAAACTGACAGGATGAAATTATTAATAGTTGTTGTATAGTTTTTATACACTTTACCAAAAAATGGTAAAGGGTATATATACGTTTGTCAATCCGTCTTTGATTTCCACAATATGAATATGTGACACTAAGGTATATACATATATTCTGAGTACTTATGTATGGGGAAGACGAATAAGCGATGTATGTCTGTCCGTCCATACGTCCGTCTGATGAACGTGAAATCGTGCACGAGGCGGACTTCGGTCTTAGACTAGTGAAACAGAAATAGTCCAAAGTCGATTGGTGTTGAAAATCAGCAAAATCGAGCAGACGAATTCAGAGGTGGAAAACTTAAACTTTATTTTGTCATATAAGAGTAACTAGCTAACAATAATTTTTTTTAATAAACTTATTTAATATTTCACTACGAAAGTGGTTTTAAGAATCCAAAAAAAAAAATAATAATAATAATAAAAAAAACAAAAAAAAACGTTTCCAGGGTTGGAAAACTTTAACTTTTTTTGTTGTATAAAAGTAACCTACTAAAACTAAATTTTCCCATTTCTCTATAAATTAAACAAATATTATATTCTTAAAAGAAACAGATTGGTGTAAGTAACCAGAAAGATCTAAAAGGATGATCCCAGGGGTGGGAGTCTTACCCTTTTTGTGATATGCAAAAGTATATTCTTAAGAAAAATATATTGGTGTCAGAAATCGAAAATGATGATTCCAGGGTTGTGAAACTCACACTTTTTGTAATTTATAACAGTAACTAGGTCTAATTAATTTTTTTCTTTTTCTTTACAAATTAAATATATTTTATGTTTTGGAAAGATAAGTATGGTATAGAAAATTAGAAAAATAAAAACCACAGCTCCAAAGCTAGAAAATTTCCACCTTTTTTTGATATGAAAATAATTATATAAAACTAATTCACCCCTATCATGAATATTTTTTCCCTCGAAATATTATCCACTTTTCACCAAATTGCAATCGTGAATAATTTTTATCATGGAATTTTTTTCCTTTTTTTTGATTCACTTTATAGTGAATAATATTTTTCACGTGAATTTTTTCACTTTTCCCTTAGATTTTTTCACTTTATTTTTCTTTTGAATTATGTATCAAAAGTTATAAATATTTATTTTTAGGACAATATTAGTAAGTAAAGTTCACCTTTTTTTAATGGAGTATGAATCTCTTTGGTTCACACACAATAAATTTTATGATGGTGCACCGCGGTGGTATACTAAAAAATTTTTCTCCAATGCACCTAAAATATTTAAAAACACAACTTTAAAGTTTAAAAAAAATTCATTGGGATCCTAAAATTTGTGTATTTCTATTTATTTAACTTAAACTTGGCTGATTTCCAATTAATTTTTAAGCGTTACAAATCTTCTTCCATTTTTTACATTCACTGGGACTGATAGCGGGAAAAAATTTCACGGGAGATTATCGAAAGCATTTTCCGCTTCGAGGGGAATAAAACTTTCACGTGAACAAATATTCCACTTGTTATTCACGATAGGGGTGATTGTTTCTTATATCTGTTTTTTCACTAAACATATTTTATAAATTTTTTAAAGAAAGGATGACTCCAGGGTTGGAGAATTTAATTTTTATTATATATAATGCAACTAGATAATATTATTATTTTTTTTGTTTCCAAATTACATATACATTATGTTTTAAAAAGAAATAGTTTGGAATAAAAAATTTAGAAAAATAAAAAGCATAGCCCCAGACATGAAAAACTTGAACTTTTTCTGGTATATAAAACTAATTAAATAAAACTAGTTATTTCTTTGGCAATTAAATATATTCTATATTTAAGAAAGAAAGAAATCAGTATTAAATACCAGAAAAAGCAAAATTATGGTTTCAGGGTTGGGAATTTAAAAAATAATTTTGACAAAAACTTAACCAAAACTATTTATTTTTAGTTAATTACATTTTATGTTTTAGGAAGATCTTTACTCAAGATTTTTTTATATTTAATCAATTTTTGTTTGGATATCTAATTTAATTATAAGCAAAGGTTTGTGTCAAGTAGCTTATTATGCTCTCAACATTATTATGTTTTTCAGCATATGTTTGTATGTATGTATGTACGAGTATATATGTATGTGTGTTCCTATATAAACCGAACACGTGGACCGATTTTGATGATTCTTACGTCAATCGATTTGTCTTAACCCCGGGAGAGTCACTAACTATATGTCAGTTGTCAAAATTCAATATGGCGGCCAACAGACGCCATATTGTAAATGCGAAAAAAAATAAAAAATCGACATATATTTTAAAATCATTAATAGGTTTATCTTATGATTTTTCATTTCGAATGACCATTTAGAATATTAACGGTTCAAATTTGGTCGCAGTCGGGTTTTTTGATTTTTTGGAATAAATGCGTGTTTGTTAAATTTTTGCCAAGTTTTTTGTTGGTTTTGTTACACGAGTAATTTGTTAGCAATCTTAGTAATTTTAAAATACTTTTTCTTTTCTGTCATAATAAAACATTTCCTTTTTTCTATTTTCAGCTTTCTGAGCAATATCCGTTCTATATGCATGTAAAAGTTCTTGATACTCTACTTTCACTTCTTTTTGTATCTTAAGAATTTTAAAATGAATGGAGAACTTAATAACATCTATCAGGTGAGTGCGAATTTGTTACTTATTCAGAAAACATAAAAAGTAGTAGTTAGGGGCTGTTCAGATATTAAGAAACGCTCTCAGGGGAGGCTTAAAGGTTTCTTACGGCTTAGAAAATTTATACTGACAATTATGTAAGAAGCATTAATTAATTTGGTGGGGGGGGGGGAGAGCGGAGGGGGCATAAAAACTCCGAAAATGGCCTTACGTAATATGTTAATGGCCCCTTATTAAAAAAAATTCTCATAAACAAACACAAAAATTTATCAAAGATGCGGGTATATGGTATTTTTCTACTACACTGAGGGAGAGCTTTATTTTATAACTTACATAAATTCCCCATGACTCTTAATAATAATATACTTTCCAATAATTTTTTTTTATTTCTATTTTAATATTCTCCAACATTTTCTGCATAAACATAATTTATTCACTACTACCGGATGTTTAAAGTTATAAATTAGTTATACTGGTTTGCTTTTATATAAAATACAATAAGTACATTCATTATTATTATGTTTGTTTTTGTTGCAAAAATAAAAAAAAAAATCCTCCATTTAGTAAATTGTCAGATAACATTCAGTAAATACAATATAAAATGGTCAATTTGAAATAAATACCATAATTTTAATCTCTAACCACTTGTAGGTACATATGTATATACTTATGTATGAGTATCATATGTGGGAAACAGCACACAAAATAATACACTTGCATAAATTAAGTTTTTATATATGCACTTGTGATTTGTATTATTGCATAAATATCATAAATATTTTTTTTTGTGTATTAATAATACTTTAAAAAAAAGTCTGCATCCTTTTACAAACACTTAAATGTTTATAGATAGAAATGTGGTTCATATCGTGGCAGGGAAGGCCTACTTGAGGGCCTTTTTGATTAAACTGAAAATATTACTTCTGCTGCTGCCACACTTTTAACTTTAAAAATTTTAATTCTTCTATCACGTAGATATTTTAATGACGACATTGACGGCTTAGCTTATCTCGGCTTTATTTATTAATTGTGGTCTTAAATATTTCAAAAGTCAACTATTGCAGATATACAACGAAAAGTGATTCCCACTAATATATACTGTAAGATCTTGCGTGCCCCCAGGGGAGTCTATTTTTGACTACGGGTGTGGCAACCCCGGGGCCACAGCTGGGATGATGTGGCTTTTTCCATTGACGTACCTTTGGTACATTACCCATAGAACTTATGTGTTACTACCCGATCTCTGGCAACAGAGCAAAGGACGTGCACATGTTTATAAAAGGAAGACAGGTTCCTGTTGATGTCAGTTAGGTGCAGCGTCACCTAGAACTGCCCCTGAGTTCAAAAGACGATAGAGGTGAAGCCCTTGTGGTGGAACTTCGAGGTCTGACCAGAGGCTTCTTCTGATGCCACGGGTGCCGGTTGCCCGACAGACGAGCTGCTTTGAAGTTTTGAGTGCATGTAGCGGTCGTCAGGATCCTTTGCTAAAATGCCGAGTTCGTCCCACCTCACGGGGCTTAAGGGATGATTTTGGTATGTATGGAGTAGGCACTGGATTTTTGGCGACACAGGCGTGGGTTCATCTCGGATGAGTGGTTGAGCTGTGCCGGCAATGGTTGAAGAATTCTCTTGGGGACCTCGCTATGGGTGTATACACAACACCTTAGCGTGGAAGCCGGAGAATTATCGTGGTGGCTGTGGTTGCTACCAAAATCGCTGGAAGAATAGTCTTGGCTTCCCAGTGTGAAATCAATGCTAGTGGTTTTTCTGACGCGGTCAGCCAGACACTATTCTAGGTGCTGTTGCCATTCAACAGAAGCTGCTATGGGCACGGACATAGCAGCAGAGTTTAGATAGCTCAAATAACCTCAGCAAGGTAATTGAATATAGTACAGGTATAACTATATCAAAGATTGCAACCTATGTGCCTTGAGGAGTGGGCCTTAGGTTCATTCTAAAAGGGTGCATGGGGGCGATGGTATGGCGTCTTACCTGCACCCGATGCTTTGGCACCTGTGAGATAAGACCGTAATGGCAGGTTCTCGCGGAAAGCTATTGCACATCTGTAAGATCTTGCGTGTAATTTAACTTCACTCTCCTTCAATATTTCCCTCAGAAACCTTTAGAGGCACAAGGCCTAATACTTGTAGATGTTGCATTAATATGAAACCTTTTAGTTATGACTGTGAAATTACTTAAACAATGTTTTGGATAATGTATTTTAAAACATTAACAACATTATAAAACATTTGATTGTGTACTAGACCCCTGCACAAGACCACTTACAAACTTTTTTTAAAACATTGGGGATTTTTTATATGCTTTACTACAGCGAAATCTTCTAAAACAAACGCTAAACAACACTATTTGCAAAAAATTTATTTCAGTTATTTATTCCAACAAACAAGAAAATGCTTTGTGATGAAAGAATTTGTGATGCTGGCTTCTTGCTACGCATGGGCGCCTATACTAACGTCATGCATGTACACACACACGTTGTGTGTATGATCTTTTATTTTTCTGAGCACATACAAACGCGCACATGTATTAAATATTGACATCAGGGATGGCAAAGTTGGTACAATTGTTCATTTTTTGGTACTATTCAAAGTGGGAAACTACAAAAGTACACCAATGACTAATTTAGTACATTTAAGGAATCTCCCCAGTTTCATTCCGCATTTATTTTCAAACGATTGCAGATGTCGATTTTCACTTTTGAACAATAAAACTCATATTCTTCTCACTTAAAAATAGTCTTGTGACATCAAAACGCAGCGAGAAAATAAAAAAAATGTGAACTCGTCAATTCCCAAATCATTTTTCTTCTAAATTTTGATGCTAGAGCACATGTTCTTAATTTGTACATTTCGAATTTCAATTTAAACAGGTGTAACTATATTCTTTAACACCCCAACATACAAGCAAATTTGCGAAAACGATTCGGTCGCCAAAATAATATTATCTTATTTGAACTAAAAAATCGTTTAGTACATTTAAGGCCAAAAAAGTTAAATTTTTTAAAGTTGTTGGTACAATTTGAAAATTCTCAATGCCATCCCTGATTAACATCAGTTATGTGCGCTTGATTTAAAAAACCACCCTTAAATACATAATAGCTTACAATTTCGCTGCAAATAATATTGGAGTACGTGGTCCAATCTAGATGAAACGGACTACTTACATCATGGTCCCAAGTAATGCAGTCATGGATTATGCCGTTTTCATACAAGCATTCAATGCTGTACGATAAGTGTTCGTGTTTAAACGAATATGATCGATCGTTCTTCTTAGGCACTCACAACTTGTATGCGAGTAGTCTATAACTATTCCATATGCATTAGTTTTGGGGTTAGTCCGATGTAATGCAAAGTTGGACCATGTGGTCCAACCTTAGGATATCGCAATGTTACATTGACCACCTTTTTTCATATATTTGGAGTAGTTTTGTGGTACTATTACTCCTCTTTGGACTAGTCTTTACATGCATGTATGGACTAGTCGCATTATTTGCAGGGTTATATCTTACACACACACTCAAACATACAATATGCCAAATAACAAACAACATCAGCACTACTTCTTTTGAGTGTTTGTTACGAACAAGAAGTCTTCGCGACATCGCTTGTAAACACTCATATACACTTACCTCAATACACCCATCGTGCTGCGCTTATTAAACGATAACATTTATTATTGGTTTCGTATAATATGTGTTACGATAATATATTTTAAAAACAAGACTTATTTATATTTCAAGACTGTTTACGCAGCCCTCTAGTGTGTACAGATGTATGAACTAAAAATGACACAGTTAGTTGTTTAGTAAGTCCAACAGTTTAGTTGGCTGCTGTTTGCTAACTAATGCACTCTAATGCATATATACACACATACACACATATCTACATAAATACATACATATATATATATAACAACATTATTATCGTAATAATAATCAAATCTCGCAACAGGATATTGAGCTACTAGTTTTAAATTGCAACACTGTTTTGTGTGTACTAGAGTGTGTGTGTGTGTGTGTTTGAGCACTCATACATTTACAATCCATAAATAGTTTTAATACAAAAACATGTTTATCATAAAATAAAATTTATGTACATGTTGTAAATTTAAACACAGCCCATTATCTTTATAAAATATTACATGTTAAATAACACAACTAATATTTTGATTTATGTTTTAATTTTATTTTAAATACAAAAAGCAGCAACACACAAAATAAATTGTAATAAATGGCAGCCAAAAAGGTGGCAAAGGCTAATCTGAAAATGTAAACTAAATTGTTTTTGTTTTTGTTCTTGTTAGCTTTTACACACAAGTAGCAATTTTGCTGCTTGTGTTTTAATTTAGGAGTACTGCACGAACAAATTGTGCATGATTTAAGGATTACAACCCAGCAAAAAAATTCAAAAAAGGTAATCGAGTTTGGAATTAAGCATTTTTGGTGGAAGCACTTCCCTACTGGATTACCAACTTAATGATTTTAACAAGGCGTGAGACTAAAATAATCGATTCTTGAGAAGTGCTTACATATTTTTTTTAGTTAATTCTAATTATTATTCGAACTCCATTTGTTTCTATATTTGTGATTTGAACGGGCTAAGGTTCGTATTGCTTTTTAAGCCAAATTACATGTGATAATTATTAATGAACAAATAACACCAAAGTTAGTTGTAAATATTCTGACAACACATAGTTGAACGGAACAGCCAGCTGTTTTCGAAGGCCACTAAACCTTCATCATCAGCGTTCTTTTGTGTTTGGTCCACTGTGTGTGGTGTCAGTTGATGTAGATTTCTGCTTTATATACTTTTTTTATTTGTCATCATTTCAAGTAAACTATTTCGTCTAAAAAAATCATTCTCTTCATTTAGCGTCACGTCATTTTTTGTAATTTTAGGTAATGTGATTTGTAAGCGAGTAATGAAAATTGGCAATCAGAAAAGTAAGTCATTATATGGCAAGTAGTTCTAATGGTAATGTGTAATTTTTTGCTGGGAAGTTCATATTTGTAGCAAAAAGTTAAAAATAAAGTATAAAATAATAATAATAAAATTTTGTGCGCAATATGTTGTTAATCATGCAATTGCTATGCTTGGTTGTAATTTTCACTTGGCTAAAGATGCACAAAAGCTTTTTAAATCGATTTTATGTGCTATCGAAAATTTATTGTAATGATTGATTTTTTTACAACTGACAACAGAACTGATGAGCTCCGGTTGCTGCCCAGAAACGAGAGCCCTTGGTTTAATCTTTTTTCAAAACTTGTTACATTCATTTGCATCCTTTTCCATTTTCTGTTATATTTTAAAAGTATATATGAGAAATTTAAAGAATTACTTAACTTGGGCTCGTCCGGGATTTGAACTTGGGACCTCCCGCACCCTAAGCGGAAATCATACCCCTAGACCAACTAGCTAGGTGAGGGCTTAAAATCTACATCTACTTTTTTTTAACAAAGTTCAAATATATTTATAAATTATTTGGTTTAAATTGTAAAGAATTATTTATGCAGAAACAATTATTGGGAAAAAATCACGAGATGAGCTCGTTTTGGGTTCGAACCTGGCACCTCCCTCTCTTGACGCCTTCTGTTTTTAGAAAACTTAACATATGGCATTTTCTTTTCTACATATTACATTTATTGCACTGTTCATTGAAAATTCGCAATAAAATGGTTTTTTTTTGAAATACAGAGTTTATTAGAAATAATTATTTATTAATCCCTTACGAGCGAAATTTCTGCTTTAAATGAACACTAAATTGTGTTTTTCATAATAAAACTTTTAACAAATTTTGCACCTTTTCTTGAAAAGAAAACGGCAGTAGTTATGCCTGAAGCTAAGTTTCACTTTCATTTTTTTAAAAATAGAGGTAATTTAAGTAATAATTATTATTTTATGTATGTTTTTTCCGAAGAGATTTAAATTGAAATGATTTTCCATTATCCCATGTCAAATTTTGTTGACAAACATACCAGTTTCGCCTATTCAAGGTAATACTCTAAATAGTCAATCAAATTTGTTGTGTAATAAAAATTATTTCCAAATTAAATTGTAAAGTGTGATTATGATTACGAGTACAACTATTAGAAACCATTCTACAAGTTAAGAAAATTTTTGTGTATACAAAGATCATTTGAATTTTTAAATAAAAGCAATTAAGATATAGCGCCATGGGCTCGTCCGTTATTTGAACCCGGGATCTACCGCACTCTAAGGGGAAATTATACCCCTAGATACGCGAGATACTGCAAGGGTAAATATTTTCAAAATCCTATTTTTAGACATTAAATAATTCTTTCGCTTTGCCAAAATTGTTGCAATATTTTACTAGAACCTGCAGAAATAAAGTGATATTAATAAATGAAAACTTTTGCTTTCGGTTTGTTGTATTATTTTTGGTGCTCAAAACAAAAACAATTAGAACGATTGTGCAAAACTGTAATTTATTTGAAATGTCCACAGAAAAAAAGATTCACCAATTAATATTTTAATCGATTAAATAAATTAAGCCAATACTCCTTGCCGCCAGTGCGTGCTTTATAGTTAAAGTTTTATTATAATTTTAATGGTAATAATATCCAATGCCAAGTACACATCTGGCATATATTGTGTTGACATTTTGTGGTTTCATTTTCATAATGTGCGCAACGTAGTTTTTATGTTTTTTATGTTTATGTTTTCTATATGGAAACCAATGTCACTCAATAAAAAATATCGGAAATGGCAAACGCTGCTAACATTATACACTATTGTGATGTCACAAAATGCTATAATGTGTACTCGGCATAAGTTAAAGAAGTAAAATTTTCTATTAGAAATCGCATTACCACAATAAAAGATTAGAAGTTAAAAAAGATATAATCATAATATTTCGCTATCTTTTAGAGTTGATTTAAGGCTAAAATATACAATTTTTATACCTTTTACAAAAAAAAATGGTAAAAGGGTATATATAGGTTTGTCATTTCATTTGTAATTTCTAGAATATTAATAAGCGAGCTATAAAGTATATATATTCTGGATCCTTATGTATAGGGAAGACGAATAAGCGATGTCCGTCTGTCCGTCTGTCTGTACGTGAAATCGGTTTTCCGAAGCTCCCAGAAAAGCTAGAGACTTCGTTCTTAGACTGGTGTGTCAGAAATTGTCGAAGTAAGATTAATATTGAAAATCAGCAAAATCGAGCTGACGGTTTCAGAGCTGGGAGACTTAAACTTCATTTTGCCATACAAAATAACTACCGAAAACTAGTTTTTAATAATTTTTTATTAAATAAACTTATTTTATACTTTAGTATGAATAAAATTGGTATTTCTAACTAAAAAAAATTAAAAAAATCAAAAAAATTAAAAAGACGTTTCCAGGGTTGGAAAACTTTAACTTTTTTTCTTATACAAAGGTAACTTACTAAAACAAATTCTTCCTTTTTTTCTATAAATTAAACATATCTAATGTTCTTAAAATAAAGAAATTGATGTTAGAAATCAGAAAAACAAAAAGGATGATTCCAGGGCTGAAAACCTACGATTTTTGTGATATATAAAATTAACTACCGTAAACTAATTTTTTATTTATTTTTATTAAATAAACCTATTTTATACTTCACCACGAATAAAATTTGTATTTTAAATAAAAAAAAATAAAAAATTTAAAAAGACGTTTCCAGGGTTGGAAAACTTCAACTTTTTTCTTATACAAAAGTAACTTACTAAAACAAATTTTTCCTTTTTCCCTATAAATTAAAGATATCTTATATTCTTAAAAGAAATAGATTGGTATCAGAAATCAGAAAAATTAAAAAGGATGATTCCAGGGTTGGGAAACTCACTCTTTTTGTGATATAAAAAATTAACTACCGAAAACTAATTTTAATTTTTTTTTAAATAAATAAAATTATTTTATACTTTAGTACGAATGAGTTTGGTATTTCAAAATAAAAAAAATTAAAATGACGTTTTCAGGGTTGGAAAACCTTATTTTTTATACAAAAGTAACTTACTAAACAAATTTTTTCTGTTTTACTATAAATTAAACATATCTTATATTCTTAAAAAAGTACACCATCTTCAAAAAATCGAAAAAAAATCAAAAAGGAGGAGTCCAGGGTTGGGAAACTTACACTCTTTGCGATATAAAAAATTAACTACCGAAAACTAATTTTTATCTAATTTTATTAAATAAACTTATTTTAAGCTTGATAACGAATAAAATTGGTATTTCAAATAAAAAAACAACTAAAAAAATTAAAAAGACGATTCCAGGGTTGGAAGACTTTAACTTTTTTTGTACAAAAGTAACTTGTTAAAACAAATTTTTCCTTTTTTTTAAATTAAACATTTCTTAAACTCTTAAAAGAAAGGGATTGACGGTTGGGACACTTACACTTTTTTGATATATAAAAGTAACTAAGTCTAATTAATTTTTATCTTTTCCTTTACAAATTATATATATTTTACGTTTTGGAAAGAAAACATTTTTATTATAGAAAATTATAAATATAAAAACCACAGCTCCAGAGCTGGAAACTATGATTTTTTCTGGACATTAAAGTAACTAAATAAAACATTTTTTTTTAATTTGCTTTTTTTCACTTAACACACTTTCTATATTTTTTTAAGAACTACTAGATTGGTATAAGTAATCAGAAAAATCTAAAATTATGATTCTAGGGTTTGAAAATTATTTTTTTTTCTTTGTACATAAAAATAACTATGTGCTTATGTATGTATCTCTATACTACATAAACGCACTTTGGTAAAGGGTATATAAGATTCGGCACAGGCGAATATAGCACTCTTACTTGTTAAACTTTGTTTTTGTGTGTGGCTTACACACAGACATTGAAGCGTTTCTTCTTCTACACAATTTTGCCCTTTTTTGATACCAATATTGTTTAACAAATACTTGATCTTAAAAAAGAAAAAAGAAGAAGTAAAAAACTAAGTACGCAGTTTAATTAGGTTTTGTGTCTAGATTAGTGGGCGTAAAGTCTCATTGCTGCAAAAAAAAGTGCTACTACACAGCATATTAAATTAGAGATTCAATTGAGTGAATTCAACTTTTGTTTAAAAATTTAATTGTTTAGAAGTTCAGTTAAAAATTTAATTGACTGTTGAATCATTTAATTGATTAAAAGATTAATTAAAAATTTAATTGAGCCAATTAATTTTTTTTTTATTTAAATTGGTTAGAAGTTTAATAAAAAATTTAATGGAGTCAATTAAACTTTTGCTAAAAAATTTAAATAATTGAAAATTTTATATCACAGCAAATTTTTTTTTTTTAATTTTTGTGTTTAATGTTATTGGAAAAAGACTTCTTTTCTGAGTAACTTAGCGTTTGGAACCCTTGGTAATTAAAGCATTCATTGACTAAACCATATATATATATTCCTTATTTGTAAACTACATTTTGAAATTTAATGTTTTCCTTAGAACATCTAATAATACTAAAAAGAAACACTCTAATCTTTATATATATAGCACCTCATTTAGTCTTATCTTCTCTGCTGATAGATTTGAAATTTATTTGATCGCCTATAAATTTTTTAATTCAACACATTCCCTTTAAAGTTTTTAAGTGAATACTTGAGATGCCAAATAAGGAAAATGTATAATACTACATCTCAACACTTCAATTGTTGAGCAGAGGAGAAGTTTTTAAATGAAATTTAAAAATATTGTGATTGTATCAAGCAACACTTTGTCACAACCACAATCTTAACTATCAGCGCTATTAGCACAACGTTTATTAAAACTTTAACATGGGAATAAAAAAAAGTTGATCAACTTCGTATATGTGACACCCTAAAGTTTTTTTTTAGTTTTATAAAACAAAGGCTGAGAAAAATTGGGGAAATATGAAATTTTAAAACAAACAAGGGAGGCGAATAAATCCAGGAATTCCTTAATACAAATGTATGGACATATGAAGATTGACATATCATTATTGACATGACATCAATTAAAAACAATTATGTACTATATAGAGTTTTATTTTAACTCTGTGAATAAATAAAATTCGATATACAACTTAGCACCACATATAAATCAATACGTTAACTGCATACAAGGGTTAATTTCGTATTTATTTGCATACAAAAATACTTCCAACAAGCAAAAATTTTTCATGGTATAATAATCATATGCAAAAAAAATACAACCCAATTTTAAATAATTGCCCGGCTTAAACTTTCAAACTCCATTCCACGTTTAGTTTTTTTTTACCCTCCTTTGCTAGAACCACAACTCGCATTTCTTGACAACTTTTGTGATAAAAAAAAACAAACGCCGTAAGAAGCGCATCACGCTTAGCTAAAAGTGTAGGGCATGCATAAATAAAAGAAGAAATCATTTATACCAAACACAAGATGCACTTGAAGCATCTTGAGGTCTACATTAATAACGAATGTATTGAAGCCAAATGCTTCACAAACAAGTTCGCACCAAGATCTCACATTTTTAAAGTCATTATTAATTCTACCATCATCTGTTTAAAAAAAAACTTCAAATACACATTTACAAGACTAAAATATCTTTTGATTAATTAAGTATGTTGTATTATTGTGTAGATATATGAACAATGATGTCTATCTAACTTATTGAGTGATACCAATAAAAATATTTATTTATTTAATTTGAGTGGCAACAAGTCGCATATGGAGTAGAATTAACCTCTAATTGTGTTCAATTGATCGCGACATAGAACATCAAGTGAAAAACTAGAACATGATGTAGCAAGACAATGTTCATTGCATCGAATGAGTTGCCAGGTATAGAGAAAAGGAAAAAAATTGTGTGTGGTCAGAATTTGAGCCACATTTTTTCAGTATAAAATATTAAGGGTTTAATGAGAATTTTTAAAATTGTCATTTGGGCAAATTTGCCAGACTTGTTGCATGAGCCGATTTTAACATTTTGTTCAAAACAGCTTATTTAATTAAAGCAAATAAGAGTGCTATATTTAACTATACCAAATATTATATACCCTTCACCGAAGAACGTATATAAAGTACACAAACACATAAATACATATTTGTCTTGTGAAAAATTTTATAAAATTGAGCAAATATAAAAAATCTTGAGAATTTTTTAAATGAAACTTCCTAAAACTTGAAATATGTTTAACTGAAGAAAATATATTTTTGCTACTATTTTTAGCAACAAAATTTTTTTTCAATTTCCAACTCTGGAACCATAATTTTGACTGTTCTAATTTTTAATTCTAATTTAGTTCTTTCTAAAATAAAGAATATATTTAAATACCAAAGAAATAATTAATTTTATTTAGTTATTTTTATATACCAGAAAAAGTTTAAGTTTTTCAGGTCTGGAGTTTTGTTTTTTATTTTTGTAATTTTGTATCCCAAACTATTTCTTTCTAAAAGATAAAGTAAGTTTTATTTGTCAACAAAACACTTTCTTTGACTTAGCTACTTTTATATACAAAAAAAAAAATAATAATAAATAAATAAATAATAAAAATAGATTTTTCAGATTCCTCATACCAATTTTCTTAAAAAATATTCACAAAGTATGTTAAGTGAACAAGGAAAAATAGCAAATAAGAAAAAAATTAGGTTTATTAAGTTACTTTAATATCAAAAAAGTTGCTGATTACCAGCTCTGGTGCAGTTTTTATTTTTCTAATTTTGTGTACCAAAGTTATCTTTCCAAAGCACAAAATATATATAATTTATAAAGAAAAAAGAAAAATTAATTAGACTTAGTTACTGTTATGTATCACAAAAAGTGTAAGTTTCCCAGCCCCAGAATCATCCTTTTAAGTTTTTTTTGATTTATTTTGCCAATCTGTTTCTTTTAAGAATGTAAGACATGTTTAATTTATAGAGAAAAGGAAAAATTAGTTTTAGTAGGTTACTTTTATAAAACAAAAAAAAAATTCAAGTTTTCCAACCCTGGAATTGTCTTTTTAATTTTTTTATAATTTTTATTTTTAATACCAATTTTATTAAGAAAAAAAACTAGTTTTAGCTAGTTACTTTTATATGGCAAAATAAAGTTTAAGTTTTCCAGCTCTGAAACCGTCTGCTCGATTTTGCTGATTTTTAATATTAATATCGAGCCTAATTTTCGAATTTATTGTAAGCGAAAAAAATTAAAGTTTTCAGGAGGAGGTTTTTTTTTAACATATTCAAATATGTTTTTGTAAGTAAATTGTCGCACACGATAAAACATTACAGCCCGTATCTTAAAAGTTATCAACAATTTTAGCATTTTGATAATTTTTAACTATGGGCAGGCTCATAAAATTGTAATTTCAATAAAAAAAAGTCTATTTTCGATAACATGACGCTTACGATAAAATTGAAAATAAGGCTCGATGTATTTCGGGCAATTTCTGACACACCAGTTACAGACCACAGTCTCTTGCTTTTCTGGGAGCTTCGGAAAAGCGATTTCACGTACAGATAGACGAACATCGCTTATTCGTCTTCCCATTGAATGAACCCTTAAATCACCCTCAAAAAAACTTACGTTAGTTACCCTCGTGAGTGGTTTTTCACACATATGCAATATCTATATATTTTCTCGTAGTGACATAGTTCTTTTGCAATCAAAGTCAGTATTTATATAACATTAAACATTACAGCATATCGTTTGGTAAATATAGTTTTTATATTTTGATTTCTCGCTATAAAATATGTGACATCCAGATTGCCTTCCATTATGAGAGGAATAGTCTTTTGCTTTTTTGAAGAAATTTCGAAAGATTGTGATGAGCTTTACAAAGCTTCGGAAGAAAATTTGTGATGGGGTTATTAAGCCGCTGGGTTCATTCACAAAATTTTTTTGGCCTATATCAGAAAGCAAAGACACTGCTTATTCAGTCTTTTCGTATTGTCATGTAATGCTTTGCAGGAGATGTTCCAAGCTCACGTAGAAAAATCCGACGCAAAATTGTAATTATTTCCTTTCCAACTTGGATTTATATCCTTAAATATTATGAGCGCATTTAAAGCTAAACTTTTTGAACTCTAGCAAAATAATATTTGGTTTACTGTATCCACACCACCTATAAAATAAAGATTTTAAGGTGAATATCAATGAAGCTAATATAAAAAGCATCAAAACGACCTTTGGTTTTGTCATATAATTGAATAATATCTGGCAATTTTTTTACATTAGAGTCTAAGTCACTGGAATGATGCATTGTACTTTGCAGTATTACGCAGTTATTCTTTCTCCTGATATATGAAATAAGTGTTGTGTTTTGCAAAAGTTGACTGGAACAACGGAACTTTCTTGAGTTCTAATAGCTACCATTGTTAACTCTCGAGACAAAAACTTTTTTCAAAATTGGTAGGATGACAAAAAGTTATCCATTATGTTCTGTTCCTTCAGTCCGTGAACTTAGTCCAAAACAGCACGTTCCCCTCGAGTTTTTTCAGGTAAACTATCGGTGCGGCTGAATTTACCAAACGTATCACGTTTCAGAGCAAACCAAAAGCCGAAATTTAATGTTATATCTTTCAGGCTTAGAACTTGCATTTTCCACGAAATCCAAGCAACTGTTCGTCACCTGTAACACACTCAGATGGATTGAAATAATAACTCAACAAATCTGCCCATCTGTGGAAAATCTTACGAATTCGAGAAAAAAATTTCAATAGAGCTTGCTTACCAAAACCAATTACACGACTCATTACTGAATTTTTTTTTACATTATCGCTCTAAATATGGGATGTTCATAGTCAGCATCGAACAAATCCAACATTGTTTCATTATTTGATATAATATATTGCAATTGAAGCTTCTATCTACCTTATGTAAGCATTCACTTGATAAAACCTACATTACATGCAGATGGGAAAAATATAAAAATATTGACAAGTGCCAAACGAAAATGTTGTTCGTAGAAACTTCATATGTGTGAAAAACCATACACGAGGGTAACTTACGTAAGTTTTCAAATATTTCGTTTTTAAATAATATTTTTTAATCAAAAACTCTTTTTTCTGTGCTGAATTTATATTATAAACAAAGTCAAGAAATTTCATTAGTGTCCTCAAAAATTTTTTTGGATATCTTACAAAAATTATTCGTTTTGTGTGGTTTTCCACACAAGGGTGATTTAAAGGTTAACCTTCATAGGGTCTTTGGGTCAATTTTGACCCATTTCAGGAAAAAACTTTGATTTTTTTCTGAAAATTAGTGATTGATCTATGTTATATTTTCTGACTTTTATTTAATTTTATATCTTAATAGATATAGTAGGTTTATATATCCGCAAACTTGCCAAAGAAAATTGTATGCCAGATTTTACACTAGAGATCTTCGGGTCAAATTTGACCCGTTTTAAAGTTTGGAAGTGTTGTGTCTGGTATTTTTTGTAAAATAATAAAAGATAATGAAATAGAAAATGGCCTGCATACATTATCAGACGATTTTGAAAATATAACACGACTGCAGATAATTTTTTACATCTAATCGCTTGAACAATAAATACTGAGATTACAAATCACTTTAGTTCAAACTACACATAAAAATATAAATGAGTTACTACCAGAGATAGTACGTGTGTTATCATCATGCGTGTTTATCATTATTTTTGTTTTACCAAAGATAGTACTCGTACCCTTCTTATATATATTCCGATAAAAAAAAGTCTGTGAATCTTCTTAGTATAATATGGTCACTTCTGGCTGCAAATGGGAGGGTAAATATTACTTTTTTGGGCAACAGAAGGGAATCACAATGGACCCAATTGGGTCTCCAAGTGGAGGTGTCTTGCATCATATCTCTAAAGTTAGTAATTACCAACACAAGAAACTGCAAATATGACTAGATTACAATAAATAAAAGGGAAGGGTTTATTTGCTGGATAAAGTTAGATCATGTTTTACTTGCAAAAGAAAGACTAATCAATGTTGTCAAATGGTGGTTAGTAACATGGTAGATATATAAGCTTACAATGCTTTTGTGATATCTACATCAGCTAATAGCGGCTGGAAATAAACTGTTTTGCAAAACGTCGACACTTCTTAGAAAATTTAGGATTGCAGCTTACTATGCCTTATATAAAGAACCAAAAGAGGTTATCAATATCAGTATTTTCACAGAAAGTTGCACTAAAACTACGTGAGGTAAATGAGTAGCCGTAAACTTCAACTAAATCCAAAGAAAAAATGCTTGAAAAGGGTAAAAACAGATCCAAAAGAAGTCGTTGCCAGTTAGGCCTCAACGCAGAAAATAAAACACCATTAGATACTATTATAACTTGCAAAAACTTGATATAAAAACTGCACTCTGAAACCATTACTTTATGTACAATTAATAATAATATCGATTTAATATTACGGTTTTATCTATCATATATTAATCGAATTAAATATATGAAATAATGTTCTCTTTCATTGGCAATAAATGAATCACAAATAAATGAAACCAATACATAATTTTCAATTTGGGTCAAATTTGACCCGAAGATCGTTAACGTCCACGATTTTAAAGACCCTATGAAGATTAAGATTCAGAATAGATCGTCACCTTAAATGCAAACAGACGTAGCTACACTTTTATATTTTTTACAGGAGAAATAAAAAACGTTTCAGAATCAATAATAATAATAAAGTGTTCCTAAAAATTTTCTTCGAAATTTACTTATAGTATTGATAATTATATGTGTTTAAACATTTATGTCCTTTTTATATGTGTATATTCTTTTATATTAGTTACGTTCCTTGCAATAAAAAATATATGCATTCATTATGTATGTTTGAATTTCTTTAATAAAGTCGTCATTTTTGATCGCAGAGGTCTAAATATTTGCGTGAACAGTAAAAAAAATGGAAGTCATACTGAAGGAACCACATTTTCATTGCTACCAAAAAATCGATATTTTTAATTTGCCGATAGTTAGCAGAAAACCAAGTAAAAGTTTATTTTAATCACACAAAACCTTGTAGTTTTTCCATAGTTTTAGTAAATGCTCACCAAAATGTTCAAAAAAATCGAATTTTTGAAAGAAATTTATGAACTAATTTCGAAGTTATTTGCTTAAATTTACATGAAAACACTGTTTCGCGCTTAAATTCGTATAAAAAGAAACGAATTGTTAAAATATGTAACTTTTTAAGGTTTTTCTTAGATGAAAATATTACCATAGAACACAAAAAAAGGGAATTTTTCTTAAAATCGCTTCTAATTCAGTGACTAGGCATCGAAAAAGAGAACTTCTTGCAATGACAACCCTATGTAAAAATCATTAGATCGGATCGAAATTTGAATTACTTCCAGACTGCAAACTCTAATTTTCATGACTTCTTTGGAGTGTCTTTTTTTACTGGGCATAATCAATCAAACACTCGATTTCAAATTTTTGTGTAGTTACGTCCATTTGCATTTAACAAACCTATACATACCCTTTAACATTTTTGCTGAAGGGTATAAAAATAATTAAATAAAAATAAATTATACACATAAATAGTTTTGGGGGATTCAAACTATAGTCTAAAGTGTCATATTTTCATAATGTTTTAAAATTTATGTTTGATAGAAAAACAAAAGCAAAAAAATTATATTAAAATAATTTAAAACATTATGACAATATGATACTTAACACTACCGTTTGAATCCCCCAGGTATATAATAGTTTCTTTGTAAACGATTGGCAGCTCTGATCAGGCCAACAAGTACTTATTTCTTTCTCATTTTTTTTTATTTCGTAAAAACCAACTAACGATATGTTGTACATGTTGTTATTCGCTATACACTAACTTGTCCAGATAATGTTGCATCAACTGATTTTGTTGTTGTTAATTTTTATTTTGCTTTAGTTGTTACAATTACTTGTAAGTTGTAAGTTGCCCGATGTTATTAATGTTTCTTTATTTTGTTCACTCAACATGGGTGCCCATGTTCATTCCTGCCACTATGCCTCATGCATCGCTTGCTAACACAGTTGTTTGCCAACACTACACTACACAATGCAATGCAATGCAACAACTACGAAAACTACCACTCATACTGCCATAATACGTACAAATAACAACTTAACTACAAGCAAAACATATTGCCACAACAACATAAAACTGCTTTGATCTTTATGTTGTATGTTTTTGATCTCTTTGATTGATCAATTAAATTAATTTGTAAACAAGTATAAAATGACTTTTGACTTTGTGGTTGGGGATTTATTTCGTTTATTTTTTTATATCTTTCTTTCATTCTTTCAAATGCAGTTTTTATTTTAATGATAAAAAGTATGTTGGTGTTGCTCTTTTAAGAGCGTATAATTAATTTTGAAATAAATTTTAAGAAAAAAAAAATCTTATTCTCATTTCGTTTTCTTTGTACTTGTGCACCATGCTGGGGCATCTAAATGAAATCTTAATGAAAACTGTTTGAAAATTGTTTCAAATACTTGAAGAAAAAGAATTGTGTGTATTTTTTTTTTTGTTTTTTTTTCTTTTGTTAATGATTATTAATAAATATTGCCTTAAAATTGTAATAAAGATTGATTTGTAAATCACATGAGCATTGATTTTATAATAAATCTTAAACTTTTAAAGTAATAACGGCTTTGAAGAAATTCTTTTATCTGAAAAAAAAATGTGGCAAGTATAATTAATAAAGTTATTGGGCGAAAAAGTAAAAGACGTTATTTATCATAAAATCTAAAGTTAATTAATCAAAATTATTAAAGGTTTGTAGTAAACTAAGGAATTTGTATGAAACTTAAAGTTTAATAATTTTGGATGAGTTGCAAAATTTCAATATACATGAGAAAGTAAATATTTGAACTGTAAAGCCTTGGCTGTTTATTATTAATTGATGGATTTGTCTTGATTTATTAAAACTCAAGACTTAGGTAATAAGGCGAAAAGATTTTTAAATTTGTAATAAAATGAATTATTACTTTCATAACAAAACACCGACAAAATTATTATGAGTTTTTTTTTCAATTACCGCCCTTGTTTGATGCAGTATTTAAACCTAATTAAGTCTTTAATTGATTTAAGCATTTGCTGAATAAAAAAAAATCAGTTTTTTTCAATAAATATTTTCATTCATTCGATAAATTAGAATTCCTCATAGATTTATGTAGTAATTTTCAATTATTTTTTCGAAATTTTTATACAAAGATATTTAGATTCGATAACTTTTCCAGAATTACATTTTAGGTCATTTGCTAAATTGCCTTTGGACCTACAAAAAGGCACGATCTACGAAAAAATACAACCCTGATCTGATGGATTGTTATTGTTTTTGGAAAATTTTCATAGACTCCATCATACCAGGGTTGTAGTGTAGTGTAGCATAGCCTTAAGGAAATGTCAATGGTTGGGAAAGTGTGTCTGAAAGAAACAAGTAACTTTTTGAATAATAATCTTTGTCGATTAGTGTAACAACCAGGGCTTGTAATTTTGTAAGAACAATTGAACAATTGCTGCTTGTCTCGGTCTTAATCTCTAGCCCTGTGCTAATCGCAGAGAAACAGTTAAGTACGCTATGAGGAATGTAACAATATGGCCCTCTATCTTCAACAGCTGTCAACATGTAACTACGCTGGACCCTCTACTTGCATTTTTAATGAAAACTGAGAAAATGTGATACAGACCAAGAGGACACATATCGAATAAATGGACTGATTTTTATTGCGTTGGTCAAAAACTTGAATACGGAGTAAGAAGCTATTGACTTGTATATGGGCATTTCCAAGGAAAAGTCCAATTTTTCTCGCATTACGTTACTTGTTGTTTTATAGTTTTGTTTCGATATTGGTTTAGAAGGTAGTTATGTTTACCTTTAGTAAAATATGGGAACAAACCGGACTGCATGACTCTTATTCAGAACCTTAATTGCTTGATGATGCAATGTGACAATGAAGTAACGTGACTCCCACTGACTACGCCTATTTTATTATTTTTTACATTTTAAATTTCTGTTTAAACATAATAATTTTTTCTCTGAATCAGTTAGTCTAATGTTCATATATTGAGAGAAAAATATTCATTCAGCTGATGAAGTAGCATCATTAAAAATTCTTCATTGTATGAATGAAATTCTTCATTAATACAATAAACTCTTACGTTACGAAGGTTTTCCTTTCAGTGTACTTGTAGGAAGCCAAATAATATGTGACAACTTTTGAGCAACATTTTTCGAAGGTTACCTGCGTTTACGCATCAGCTGTAATTTGACTGGTGATAGTTAATATAAATTTCAAAATTAAAAAAAATTTTCACTGCAAATATAATACGTGGATTTTATTAAATACTGACATTTTTATTATTTTATTAATTTTTTGATTGCATGTTTTATTTACTTTTTCTTAAATTTTCGTTTTTATTTTTTTATGTTTTTCAACTTGTAGTTGAAATCATAACAACATAACATAAACAATGTCTTCGACCTGAAATACGCTTTGGAAATGTTTTCTCGCATTCAATCAGCTTTACGCTCTGACCAGCTTGGCTCCCACTATGACCTGTTCGCGCTTATTTGTACTAATTTATATAGTACTAGTTTTCTCGCATTGGTTGTCGCAATAAGCGTCAGTTGGCTCGGCTTGGCAACAAGCGGCCACTCTGTTCGCACCCTTAGCCATTATTGCAAATGGAATATGTGAATTGTTTTGATTCATCGTATTTCAATTTGCTGAAAGCTTCTTTTTGTAATGAAAGCTCAATTTTACCGTCTCTAAATTTGCAACAGTCTTGCCATTGTCGTTTGTTCCTTACTAATTATGCACGTGCTAGTTAATTTGCTTTATTTTTGTTCTTCATTAAAATGTAGAGTTTGCAGTCTGGAAGTAGTTCAAATTTCGATCCGATCTAATGATTTTTACATAGGGTTGTCATTGCAAGAAGTTCTCTTTTTCGATGCCTAGTCACCGAATTAGAAGCGATTTTAAAAAAAATTTCTTTTTTTGTGTTCTATGGTAATATTTTCATCTAGGAAAAATTTTAAAAAGTGACATATTTTAACAATTCGTTTCTTTTTATACGAATTTAAATGCAAAACAGTGTTTTCATGTAAATTTAAGCAAATAACTTCTAAATTTTAGGCCAAAATTAGTTCATAAATTTCTTTAAAAAAATCGATTTTTTGAACATTTCGGTGAGTATTTACTAAAACTATGGAAAAACTGCAAGGTTTTGTGTGATTAAAATAAACTTATACTTAGTTTTCTGCTAACAATCGGCAAATTAAAAATATCGATTTTTTGGAAGCAATGAAAATGTGGTTCCTTCAGAATGACTTCCATTTTTTTTACTGGGTTAAGACGAATTTCATGAAATAATTATTGTGTCAAAAACTTTACCAAAAAAAAAAAAAAAACATGTTTGCCTGCTTTATAAATACTTAACTTCTCCTTCTAACAAGACAAATGGCTATCACAATTTGTATTGTCAAATGCTAAAAATTGCATTGCTTTTTCTAATATCCTAATGAGCTTTCAAAATTTTTATACTAAAGAAGTCTATCCGCTTAAAAGTTATGCAAAAATAATTAGAAAAATGTTCATGCCTCAGCTACATTATACATATTATAACATAATTATAGCCCCACTTATTGCACTCATTTAAAATACTTTAAGTATTTTCAACATATTCATAATGTAATAAATAAGTACTTTATATATGTATGCTTTTGCACTGAAAGCATAAAATAGTACAATGATAAATTAAGAACAGGTATACATTTACAGAAAAAACACTCGTAACTTGTTGGCAACAATTCAAACATTCATTCCATAATACTTTTGCACTCGAAAATTTATTTATAGTAATTCAAATACTCTTGGTAAGAATACTTTTATTTAATTAACTGATGACATTTTTTGGTTGTATATTCTTTGGCAATACTATCACTACTGCTGCCATACATGACATAAAAACCATTCACACTTTTATTCTTCTCATAAATTTAAACAAAAAGACAAAGGGACCAAAAAAAACACGAGCCATAAACACCGAATACCTTGCAGTAGTATTTTATCATTCACGGGGTGATATTTTTGCAGGTAAATTTTTCATAAGCACTTGCATACGAGTAAAGGCTGAAAAAATTTGTCTAGAAAATGACGAATCATTTTGACGGATTTGCTAGCTCTAGCAAAACCGGAAAGTTGGTAATCTAGAAAGATACAGAGAAGTGATTTAAGATTATAGAAAAATCGTTTAAGACTACAAATTTTTTATAATTATAAAATATATGGGAACTTCTTTTTCTTTTAAGAATATCGAACACTTTAACTCTAGCCAAACGGTGAAATGCATTCACAAACAGCTGAGATTGGCAGTCAAATTTGAAATAGGAAGACGCAGTTCATCGTAATTGAACAACAGCTATAATGTCCTACTAGTTGAAACATCAGGCCTTTTTGTAATAACTGGCCAATTCAATTTTAGCTTAGATCTCTGTAATTATGTTCAAGAAGGGTTATTACGAGTACTTTACCCTGCTCACATGAGCGAAAAAAGTACCAGTTTATTTAAAAATAAAAAGTATGCCATAATGCACAACCCTTTAAAACGTGGACGGTGACATAAAAACAAATTACCCTCTTTTTTTATATATTGGCATTCAGCATTACAAAGTAGAAATAATAGAAATGTGGCAGTAGGTTCTACTGAGTAGAAGTACAAGTTTGCTTGAGTACTTGGTAAAAATGAACAAAAAGTATATGTGGAAGTGTAGTTATGTATATTTCGAACATTTAACTAGTTATTTTTGTTTTTCACAACGTTGCAATAAATTACAAAAAAAGTGTAAATTATAAATACGAGCAATTATTTAAACTCTATTTAACAAATTACTTTACCGCATATGGGGTTATTTTTAAAAATTGCGATTTGCTGATATACTCGGCAACGAAAGGTTTAAGTAGTCGTATCTATGAATGTACACGCAAAGAAAAAATATGGTTGAGGCAACCATAATCAAACAGCAACATACTATGATTGAATTATATGGTTGCAGTCAAATCATATTATTGTTAATAGAGAAGCAAACTTTAATTATATTATTATCTGAGTTAATAATAATATTATCTAAAAGAACAATTGACTTTGTTGTTCCTAATCTTATTATTGTTAATATGACAACTCTATTGTTAGATGCGTCTAAAATATAATTGAGACTCACCATACCATGATCTAATATTATTTTAATATTTTTAAATACAATCACAGTATTATTTAATATAATAATATTATTTTGTTTTTTAATCATATTTTTATTGTAGAAACAGCTGTGCGTTAAATTCGAAATAAAAATAAATTAATATTATTGACATAAAATGTATTTATAGAAATGTATACTTACACGATATACAGACATGTCTGTATAAAGAGATACACAAATGTTTATATATTTTTATTGGCCAACCCGTTTGTTTATACTTTATTTATCTATTATTTTATTTAACACCACCCGTGCACTAACCATAGCTTACAAACGAAATACCGAACTGACAGATGTTTCCGAAAAATGTTTTTTTAAAAACTTAAAATAGTATGGTTTTGGATAACATTATATTGTTATTTACATCATATTATTTTCAAATACTAACACAAATTATGTTGTAGTCATAAATTTTTCACAAAACTATATTGTTAAACTATAACCATATCACACTTTTTTATGTATGTGATAATGTAATTATTAAATTAAAACATTACTCTGTTTATCGTAACGAAATAAATGTTTAAAGTAACAATAACTAGTTTTCAACGACAACACATTTGTTTCAGAGAACATAATATTGTTTTCTCAACCATTCTACAAGCATATCTTTTCTTTGCGTGTATAAATAAGCATACAAGCAAACAAATTTCATATTAGATCTACAAAGGCAAGGTTAATTTTTCATCTTATGTGTTTCATGTTAATTCAACATGATTAACAGTAAGCTTCGAAGAATTTGTTTTTATTATACCCTTTACCAAAAAATAGTAAAAGGGCATATATAGGTTTGTCATTCCGTTTGTAATTTCTAGAATATTAATAAGCGAGCCATAAAGTATATATATTCTGGATCCTTATGCATAGGGAAGACGAATAAGCGATATCCGTCTGTCCGTCTGTCTGTAGGTGAAATCGGTTTTCCGAAGCTCCCAGAAAAGCTAGAGACTTCGTTCTTAAACTGGTGTGTCAGAAATGGTCGAAATAAGATTGATATTGAAAATCAGCAAAATCGAGCAGACGGTTTCAGAGCTGGGAAGCTTAAACTTCATTTTGCAATACAAAATAACTAGCGAAAACTAGCTATTATTTTTTTTTTATTAAATAAACTTATTTTATACTTCAGTATGAATAAAATTAATATTTCTTAATAAAAAAAAATAAAAAAAATTAAAAAAATTAAATAGACGTTTCCAGGGTTGGAAAACTTTAACTTTTTTATACAAAATTATACAAAATTAATTTACGAAAAGAAATTTTTCCTTTTTTCTATAAATTAAATATATCTTATATTCTAAGAAGAAAGAGATTGGGTTAAAAAATCAGAAAAATCAAAAAGGATAATTCCAGGGTTGGGAAACTTAACATTTTTGTGATATAAAAAATTAACTACCGTAAACTAATTTTTATATCCTTTTTATTAAATTAACTTATTTTAAACCCAGTACAAATTAAATTGGTATTTCAAATTAAAAAAGAAAGTTAAAAAAATTAAAAAGACGTTTCCAGGGTTGGAAAACTTTAATTTTTTTTTCATATACAAAAGTAACTTACTAAAACCAATTTTTTTCTGTTTCTCTATAAATTAAACATATCTTAGACTCTTAAAAGAAATAAATTGGTGTAACAAATCAGAAAAATCAAAAGGGATGATTCCATGGTTGGGAAACTCACACTTTTTGTAATATAAAAGTAACTAGGTCCTACTATTTTTTTATTTTTTTTATTAAATTAACTCATTTTATACTGCAGTATACATTAAATTGATATTAAAAATAAAAAAAGTTTAATACATGAAAAAGACATTTTCAGGGTTGAAAAACTTTAACTTTTTTCTTATACAAAAGTATCTTACTGAAAAAAATTTTTTATTTTTCTCTATATATTAAACATAGCTTATATTCTTAAAAGAATCATATTGGTGTACGAAATCTGAAAAATCAAAAAGAACGGTTCCAGGGCTGGAAAACTTACACTTTTTGTGATTAACTACCGAAAACTTATTTTTATTTTTTATTAAATAAACTTATTTTACACTTCACCACGAATAAAATTGGTATTTCAAATAAGAAAAAAAATTTTAAAATTAAAAATACTATTCCAGGGTTGGAAAACTTTAACTTTTTTCAAAACAAATTTTTCCTTTTTTCTATAAATTAAACATATCTTAAAATCTTAAAAGAAAGAGATTAGTATAAGAAATCAGAAAAGTCAAAAAGTGTGATTTCAGGGTTGGAAAACCCACACTTTTTGTGATATAAAAAATTAGCTACCGAAAACAAATTTTTATTTTTTTTATAAAATAAACCTATTTTATACTTCAGTACGAATGTATTTGGTATTTCAAAATAAAAAAGTTAAAAAATTAAAAATACGATTCCAGGGTTGGAAAGCTTTAACTTTGTTTGTACAAAAGTAACTTACTAAAACAAATTTTTCCTTTTTTCTATAAATTAAACATATCATAAAATCTTAAAAGAAAGAGATTGGTGTAAGAAATCAGGAAAATCAAAAAGAATGATCTCAGGGTTGGGAAAGTTATACTTTTTGTGATATATAAAAGTAACTAAGTCTAATTAATTTTTATCTTTTCCTTTATAAATTATACATATTTTACGTTTTGGAAAGAAAAGTTTGGTGTATAAAATTATAAAAATAAAAACCACAGCTCCAGAGCTGGAAACTTTGACCTTTTTTTCTGGATATTAAAGTAACTAAATAAAACATTTTTTTTAAATTTCCTTTTTTCTTTTTTTTTTATTTAACACACTTTCTATATTTTTTTAAGAACTACTAGATTGATGTAAGGAATCATAAAAATCTAATATAATGATTCTAGGGTTTGTAAATTTATTTTTTTGTACATAAAAGTAACTATCTCAAATTATTTTTTTCTTTTTGTTTATACTTTATGTATGTGCTTATGTATGTATCTCTATACTACATAAAAACACTTTGGTAAAGGATATGTAAGATTCGGCACAGCCGAATATAGCACTCTTACTTGTTTATTTATTTATTTATTTATTTTTTTATTTTTTTTGAAATAGAAGTAACACTCAGGTAATGAATTCTTAGTACAATTACTAGGTATTTCCTTGTTTAGCAAAGGGATAGTGAAAGAGAGGACAGGTGGTGAAGAAAGTGCGCTCTGATGTTACTTTAAGATTAATATCTGTTGATATAACTTTATTTCATGTTGATTTGATATTGCAGTAGTGTTGAATCAAAATGAAGGAAAATAAACACCAATACACTCAACAAAATATTATATTTAGCAAGCTTAATATGACTTAAAATCAAAATTTTTGCTTGGTGATTTTACATTGGTAGTTTTTTCTGTGTGAACATTTATCCATACATATATATTTATATGTATTTCTACATCTTTATGGAATCCATAAACATTCATACAGATTAATGTTTTATGAAAAGAAAAAAACAATTGTTAAAAAAATTTTTATTTTCTTTATTTGTGTTTGCAGCAAGCGAGTAATTGCAAGAAAAAACACAAGTAATTTTGCTATTTTATGGCGAAAATATACTCGTATAAAGAGTGTAATATGTGTCATATCATGATAAATATTTTTGTGGTAAATAGTTATTTACTACATTAGCGAACACATTCACCCCTAAATAGTATCTTTATTTTAATACGATTTATGGCGCAACACAAGCCAGAGTAAGTAATAATGTATATTTTAAGCAACAAAAACAAGTTGGCACAATGTACATAATGAGTTTTACTTAGAGGCCATAGCAGTTAACTTTTTTGCGACTTAACGTAATTTATATAATTGCTTATTTAAGGTATTCAAAAAGAACCTTAAGTACTTGAAAGCAGATTACATATAACAACTTATTTTTTATAATTAAAAAATATATATTACATAAACAAGCCAGGAACAGGGATAGTTACTTGTATATCAGTGTAATACCCTCAAAATTTTATACAGAAAACATTTAAAAATTACTTCAATCATCGAATTGCCTGCATGAATTCAAATGTTGATTTATAAATTTTTTACCTATAACTAAAATAATTACATCAACTAACTATTAGAATTGCAACATTTTTGAAACGAAATTTTTTTTCCAATAAATGAAATATTTATTTTTTATTAAAAAAATCGTTAAAACTATTTATGATTTCATTTAAAATATTTAAATGAATAAATTAAAAAGCTTAATTGGAGATAAATTATAAATTAATATATGTAATGATGAAAGTAAGCAACTAAATAATTGAAATATTACGTGGAATAAATTAAATAAATTAAATTTATAGTAGATACATTAAACAGGTTGATGCCTGGCGACTGATAAATTTTACTAAATAAGAAAAATTAAACTACTTTTTTAATAATATATGAGTATAAATAATTTATTTTTATTTTATTTGATATATAATTTTATTAAATAGTTTTTACATTTTAAAAAATAATTAATTTTTGATGAGATTAAAATGAGAGATAAATTGTGGGGATCGTAACAAAAGTTTGCTTATGTCTGCCCGTCGTTGGAATCACTTCATGTATCTATTGAATAGATTGTTTTAAATCTATAAAATTTTATGATTTCGATTTATAAACTTCCTTTTAACTCCACCAGAAAAAATCTGCTAAGATATTAATTTTTCATATTCCATTTCATACTAAATTTGCGTTAAATAGCTGATGTTAATAACAAAACTCTACCCCAGTAAATAGACGTGGGTACTGATGAAGTGCGTGTCTGCACAGAAAAGTATCGTTATTTTCCCCAGCTATAGATCTAAGTTTAATTTTTCTTCTCTTCTTTAGAAACTCAATTCAATAAAGAATTGAAATTACTGAACTTAAGCCTGACTAAAAATTTTTTCTGATTAAAAATTCACTATAGTTCAATTAAAATCTAAAAATGTCTCACTAAAATATTAATTTTAATTTGAAATTTTTGGGTGTAGCCTTGATATACTTGTAACTGGCCTGGTTGTTTTTGTTGGTTGAAAAATTCCTGTAATATTTTTTAATAACAATCTCCAGCAACAATTAAATTGTTTGTTAACTGTGATTTTGGTAAGAATACCCTAGAGCTCTCATTCAGCTATTGATTGCATTTATATAATGCTTCAAGTTTTGTAACCAGTCCAGGAGCAAGTCTCGACTCTGTAAGAGCGGTGGATGGCATGCTTGAACATTTGTACTGGCAGCCGAGAACTTGCCTCAAAGTATTTAGACATATAATGAAGTAATTAACCGAATGTGTTATCCTTCATAGTCAATGAATCTTTTGAAAAACAACAATCGTTACATTGTCACACAACATTCGGCCTAGATTGCAGCAAAAAGTTGTTGAAAATTGAACTTCTGCTCCATGTTCTGTAAATCACTAAAGTTGAGGCTAATTTAGATCTCTAACATGCTGAACGAATAGAAGATTAAAAATTTTTAATAATGACATAAAACAGTAAAATTTCGTGAATTAAATTTTTAAGCCATTGGCTGATTTAGCAATACACGTTTGAAAATTGTATTCTCAGCCTAAAATCGATAAATCGACTTTAAATATTTTGAGCGTCGGAGGTTTAGCTTAAGTTACAGAATACGGGGGGTGGATTCGATTTCCGTATTGAGACGTCCTACGTGTCTGTAGAAGTAGAACGCTATTTTTGCTATTAAGTAAACAGACATTAGTATAGAATTTTTTATCAAATCTGAACACTCTATTTACTCAAGACTGCTATTAAGAGTTTTAAAACACACATTGTTAAATTATTCGCTACTAGAATACTACAATATTAACTTCGCTGCTACACTAACTGCTTAGCTGATGCATCGCTCCTTTTATGGTTAACATGAAGCGCATCCAGAGAAATGTCAGTAACATTCAGAAAGCCACACCACCTTCAGTATCAGTTTATATTATCCCAGTTGGCCAGATTGGCTTGCACGACACTTGTCATCTAGGCGCTGTGAAATAAGGCCCAAGGAAATAACGCCTAAATCTGAAATGAAATAAGGCCCAAGAGGAAGTTTATGAAAAAGCAACCAATATATAGTATATGAATTAAAGCCCATGTAAAAAACCCAATGAAACCGAACTTAAGATGAAATAAAGCCCAAAAATAATAAATAAAGCTCAATTAAAAATTCCTTATTTGGGGTTATTTCCTTGGGCCTTATTTCATGTAAGTTATGTGACTTATCCTCTGGTATTTAGTTATTTCTTCGACAATTTAAAGGGAACGTCGGATACATTAAAAATGAAATAAAACAAGTAAGAGTGCTATATTCGCCTGTGCCGAATCTTATATACCCTTTACCAAAGTGCGTTTATGTAGTATAGAGATACATACATAAGCACATAGTTACTTTTATGTACAAAGAAAAAAATAATAATTTTCAAACCCCAGAATAATAATTTTAGATTTTTCTGATTACTTATACCAATGTAGTAGATCTTAAAAAAATATAGAACGTGTGTTAGGTGAAAAAAAAGGAAATTCAAAAAAAAATGTTTTATTTAGTTACTTTAATGTCCAGAAAAATAATCATAGTTTCCAGCTCTGGAGCTGTGGTTTTTATTTTTATAATTTTCTATACCAAACTTTTCTTTCCAAAACGTAAAATATATATAATTTATAAAGGAAAAGACAAAAATTAATTAGATTTAGTTACTTTTATATATCAATAAAGTGTAAGTATCCCAACCGTGAACTCATCCTTTTTGATTTTCTGATTTCTTACACCAATCTCTTTCTTTTAAGAATTTAAGAAATGTTTAATTTATAAAAAAAGGAAAATTTTTTTTTAATAACTTACTTTTGTACAAAAAAAGTTAAAGTTTTCCAACCCTGGAATCGTCTCTTTAATTTTTTTAATTGTTTTTTTTTTTTTATTTGAAATACCAATTTTATTCGTTATCAATCATAAAATAAGTTTATTTAATAAAAATAGATAAAAATTAGTTTTCGGTAGTTAATTTTTTATATCACAAAGAGTGTAAGTTTCCCAACCCTGGAATCCTCCAGGGGTTATTTTTATTTCTTACACCATATTTTTTTTAAGAATATAAGATATGTTTAATTTATAGTAAAACAGAAAAAAATTGTTTTAGTAAGTTACTTGTGTATAAAAAATAAGGTTTTCCAACCCTGGAAACATCGTATTAATTTTTTTATTTTTTTATTTTGAAATAGCAAATTCATTCGTACTGAAGTATAAAATAAGTTTATTTTATAAAAAAAAATAAAAAAAAATAAAAATTAGTTTTCGGTAGAAATTTTTTTATATCACAAAAAGTGTGGGTTTTCCAACCCTGAACTCGAACTTTTTGATTTTTCTGATTTCTTATACTAATCTCTTTCTTTTAAGAATATAAGATATCTTTAATTTATAGAGAAAAAGGAAAAATTTGCTTTAGTAAATTACTTTTCTATAAAAAAGGTAAGGTTTTCCAACCCTGGAAATGTGTTTTTAACTTTTTTAATTTGAAATACCAATTCTATTCGTATTGAAGTATAAAACAATTTTATTTATTTAAAAAAAAAATTAAAATTAGTTTTTGGTAGTTAATTTTTTATATCACAAAAAGAGTAAGTTTCCCAATCCTGGAATCATCCTTTTTAATTTTTCTGATTTCTTACAACAATCTCTTTTTTTTAAGAATATAAGATATCTTCAATTTATAGAGAAAACCCAAAAATTTGCTTTAGTAAATTACTTTTGTATAAAAAAGTTTTCCAACCCTGGAAACATCTTTTTAATTTTTTAAAGGTTAATTATTAATTTTAAATATCAATTTTATTCGTACTAAAGTATAAAATAAGTTCATTTAATAAAAAAAATAAAAATAAATTTTCGGTAGTTAATTTTTTATATCACAAAAAGTTTCAGTTTCCCAACCCTGGAATCATCCTTTTTGATTTTTCTCATTTCTTACACCAATCTTTTTCTTCTAAGAATTTAAGATATGTTTAATTTATAAAGAAAAGGAAAAATTTGTTTAGTAAGTTACTTTTGTAGAAGAAAAAAAGTTAAAGTTTTCCAACCATGGAAACGTCTTTTTAATTTTTATTTTTTTTTATTTTAAATACCAATTATAATCGTGGTGAAGTATAAAATAAGTTTATTTAATAAAAATAAATAAAAAATTAGTTTACTGTAGTTAATTTTTTATATCACAAAAATCGTGAGTTTTCCAACCCCGGAATCATCATTTTTATTTTTCTGATTTCTTACATCAATCTTCTTCTTTCAAGAACATTACATATGTTTAGTTTATAGAAAAAAAGGAAAAATTTGTTTTAATAAGTTACTTTTGCATAACAAACAAAGTTAAGGTTTTCCAACCCTGGAAACGTCTTTTAATTTTTTTTTAATTTTTTTTATTTAGAGATACCAATTTTATTCATACTGAAGTATAAAATAGGTTTATTTAATAAAAAATTATTAAAAACTAGTTTTCGGTAGTTATTTTGTATGGCAAAATGCAGTTTAAGTATCCCAGCTCTGAAACCGTCTGCTCGATTTTGCTGATTTTCAATACCAGTCCAAGAACGAAGTCTCTAGCTTATCTGGGAGCTTTGGAAAACCGATTTCACGTACAGACAGATGGACAGACGGACATCGCTTATTCGTCTTCCCTATGCTTAAGGATCCAAAATATATATACTTTATGGCTCGCTTATTAATATTCTGGAAATTACAAACGGAATGAGAAACCTATACTATTACCATTTTTTGGTAAAGGGTATAATTACGTCTTTTATTTCCATATTAAAGAAATTGAATGATCTTTAGAACCAAACTTTTGGCTTTTTTGATGACAGTCTGAGCGACAAATCGTGTGTTATATCTTCAATCAAACAATTTTGATTTGAATCCCAGCTAAGTAATTTGAATGCCAGCTAAGTAAGTTAAAAATATTAATTAAAGTCTGTTCTCTTGAATGACATTGTTGCTGAAAAACTTACACTATCATTTTGTGAATGACCACGATATTGTAGTGGACATTGTCGCTTGTGCGATCTTGTATGGTTTCGGTGGCATTTGTTCGAAAATTTATTTAATGATTTATTTTAGCTCTGGTTAATAAATACTTCATGATCTTCTATCGTCTTTTGCCCATAGTTTAAGTTGTCTTAAACTTAATGGCTAGGATTAGTTGTATTACATATGTCTGGCGTCTGCATTGGCTTATACATTTGTGTTGTTGTATATGTATTTCTTAATAATTATTAAGCAGAATGTATAACATTACAATTGTTGTTGTACGTTGAATGTATGCTTAATTTTAGTCCTGTATGTGTGCTAATGTATAATTGTTTTTTAGCTTTTCATATCGGGATCATTTTTATTGTCGCCAAATCTTTTTATGGACAACATTTGCGTTAGGTCAGTTAACAATGATGCTAATGTTTAATAGATCTCCAAAGTCCCAAATCACACTGTGCAAGTCTTATTGCTAAGTTAATTAGTTTCAGGGAGAGAGAGACGAGGGGAACAGCAACGTTTCTTTTCCCCCGTGTCTCTCTCCTAATAAACTAATCAGCTTAGCAATGAGACTTGCATAGTGTAAATAGGGACAAACTGACAAAATTCCCAGCTTCGCTTATATCGAAGAGCTGCACAAGTTAGTTGATACAATTTGCGGGCATAGTTATAATAATAATTTTTAAGCGAGCCTGATTAGCAAATTTTATTTTCTCTCTGGCGGAAAACTTAAGGGTCGCAACTTTCATATATGCTTCTAATTTCCATTCTATACATACATTTATATACGGTTTTTAAGGATTATAATATTTCATGGTTTCCTTTATATGTAAAGGGTGTTTTTTATTGAGGTATAGAACTTTAACTTGGCATCACTTTTTTAACTGGCGGCCATTTTGTCAGCTGTCAAGTGATTAATATTTAGTTTGGTTTGCCATTTCATCATGAACAGGTTGACAAAAGAACAACGCTTGCAAATCGTGCAAACTTATTTCGAAAATAATGGTTCAGTTCGCGAAGTTTACCGCAAGCTCCGTCCATTTTATGGTCGACATAATCGTCCATCAGAGCAATTAATTCGGTTAACCATGGATCGTTTTCGCACTACGTTTACTCTATGTGATAATACGCATCCGCAGAGACGGCGAACAGTGCGCACCGAAGAAACAATTGCCGCTGTAGAGCAAAGTGTTGAAGAGGACCCGAATGAATCGATTCGCCACCGTGCACAGCAATTGGAGCCGACTAACCGACTATTTTGTTCCCGAATTGGATGGCATGAATGTGGATGAGTTGTGGTTCCAACAAGACGGCGCTACATGCCACACAGCGCACGTCACAATCGATTTATTGAAGGAAACATTCGATGAGCGCATAATTTCGCGGAATGGACCTGTCAATTGGCCACCAAGATCGTGTGATTTGACACCATTGGATTATTTTCTTTGGGGATATGTGAAGTCGCTCGTCTACGCCAACAAACGAGAAACGTTAGGGGACTTGGAAGCCAACATTCGTGGCGTTATTGCCAACATACGGCCCCATATGCTCGAAAAAGTGGTTGAAAATTGGACCTGTAGAATTGGCTTTATTCGAGCCAGCCGCGGCGGCCGCATGCCCGAAATCATATTTAAACATTAATGGCATAAAATTATCCTTCCAATAAAGCCAAATTGATGGACATTAAAACGATTTTCTTGCGTTTTTTTCAATTCAAAGTTTTATACCTCTTAAAAAAACACCCGATACTTATAAAAACTCTCAGCACCAAATGTAAAAAAATAGTTCAAACAAAATTTATTCGTCGTCATTAGTTGCACTCCATAACAAAAAACTCAAATGTCAATCCAAATATTTATACTAATTTACAAACTCAATTCTCTACTTTGAAAACAATTTCGTATTGATAAACTTTTCCAAAAAAGTACTTTATTGTACGATACTTTAAGGCTTGTACATACTCGTATATGAAAAAAAAATAAGCCGTGCTGTCATTCAACACCAAGCCAGTAGTTTAAGCCGACAAATGACTATAATAATGACTCATATTATAAAGAAGGAAAAAAAAGTACACAAAAAAATAACGTCAGGTCAAAAAACAAAACAACAATTTCATTTGTAGCAGTTGTTATTTATCTTATTTAATTTTTTTTTCTTAAAGCTCTTAAGATTTAAACAAAAACTGAAAATAAAAACTTAAAACATTTGACATGACATGCCATCAAAATACAACAGCCTCAATTTAAAACTGTCAGTTTATATGTCAGTATTAACTGTCAAAGTAAGCGTCGTCTCCTTAAGCTTTAAAGCATAAACAAAACATGGCGATGAGGAGCAGACGCAAACACACACACACACGTACACACATGAAAAAACACACTTACTTGCCCCGAAATGAATGATGTAAACTTTTCAATGTGTATGTGAGTCAACGTTGAGTTATAAGAAAACAGAAAACACCCATATGAACTTTACTTTTAATATGGTGTTGTTTTTATTGTGTACGGCTTTGCTTGACAGATAACGACTAAAAAGTATTGCGTGTGGATTGTAAGCTTAATTTATAATTATGAAAGGAAAGATGGAGGGAGCAGTGTTGCCACCTTGGTAATGAAATTATTATTTTTTTTATTATTTTTTTAAATTTAATTTATTTAGCAAAATTACTTATGTTTAGTAATGAAATTAATGTAGTGGTAGAGTAAGTGGCTGCACAGAAAGTGCGATTGTACAAAGAACAAATGATTTTTAATTAGAATCCGATTGTTCTTCTCATGAAATGGTAATATAGTTTTTGGTGCTATAAATCTATATGCCATTGACGATATAGGTTGACATTTGTGTGTGCGTACATACTTCGTTGATTTTTATTTCAAAAATGGACTACTCAAAATTTTTTGAGTTTTCTATTTACATTTTGGAATAAAAAAAACTCGACTTCTTCTCACTTGTAAACAAATAGTCTTGTGAAAGGAAAATGAAAAAAAAAATTAAATAATTTAAAATTAAAATCAGTAATAATCTCTTATTCGGGCTTAAGTTCAGTAATTTCAATTCTTATTGAATGAAATCTTGTTATTAATTAATGTGTTTCTAAAGAAGAGAATCAAAATTAAACTAGACTTTTTAGCTGGAAGAAATGCAAAACAAACAAAAAAAAATTTAAATATATTAGTTAAGAAGAAGCACGTGAAACATAAAATTAAATTTAAATGGGGGTGCCTCCTCCCATTTTTTTAAATGCAAGATTTAATGTTTTTCAAAGCTCAAAAGTGTGTTAAGCTTTGCAAAAATTGGTAAATAAGAATCACTTAAAATAAAATATTAAATGTTAATGGGCGTAGCCTCTCCCATTTTTTTCAACTTACTTTAAAAATTATGCAATTATAAGAACCAAAGGTGTTTGCTAGATACCGCAGCAATCAAAAGAAGTAAAATATAATAAATTGAAATTAAAAAAAATCGTGAGTGTGTTCCCGCCCTCTTTTTTACAACAGGTATAACTGGAAGCTATACCCCCTGAGACAAAAAAAATTCTGCAATTGGCCTAAAAAGTACCGAGTTATGAAGTAACAATGTCAAAAAAATTAAAAACAAAAAAATAAATACAGACAAACGATAACCTCCTCATTTTTTTGAAGTCGGTTAAAAATAATTATATATTGAATCCGGTACAAAGTATATTAGAAATTCCACATTTGTGTCTTTACATATACTTCCCCTTACGTATGATTAATTTTGTATACATACATGTTCATTTATTTTTTAATTTGCGACAAGTAAAAACAAACAAAAAGTAATTAAAACTTGTGAAAAATAAGAAATGTGAAGAAATAATTGTATGAATATTACTCTTTATTTCGACTGAGGAAGAAAAGACTTCACTTGAGCTCATAATATCCCTGTAGTAGACAATAAATATCAAAAATTCCACAATTTTTATTTTGGAAGTTTCTTTAAAAAAATTAACCAACCGGAGTTTCCATAAGTTTTTATTTATGCGCAATTCTGATGAGAACTTCAGCTTCCGCAAGAGCTTCTTATCAGACTTTAGTTAGTAGACTTTAATCCAAAATTTTTTGAAATAATTAAAAAAAATCGTTTATTTATAAAAAAAAAACTCACAAGACGTTATTGAGAATCACAATATACAAACATAACAAATTTTAAAGCCTTAAACAAAAATGTTCACAAGGCAAGCAACTTGATTTGAATTGATTTGCAACAGTAATTAGAAAAATATGGTTCATAAGACTTTAAGTAAATGTTTCCAAAGAAAATTTCAACCCCTAAAAATTTTATAATTTTATAATAGCTCCAAACATAAAATATCTAAGCGCCCTTATATGTTTATGCTTTCCTCGGCCAAAATTTTATTATAAAAGGAAAAATTTGATTTTTTGTAGATTGCAATAATTTTCAAATTATGTATTGCATTCTCATCATTGACCATTCATTCATTGTTATAAATATTAACAGCATTATTTATAAAAATTATTGACGCTTTATAAAAGGTTTCTTAAACAGATTTTCATAAACAAATCACACTATGCAAGTCTTATTGCTAGCTGATTAGTTTTAGGGAGAGAGAGACGAGGGGAACAGAAACGTTTCTTTTCCCCCGTCTCTCTCTCCTAACAAACTAATCAGCTTAGCAATAAGACTTGCATAGTGTAAATTGGGACTAAAGACTTAATAATTTTATAAATAGGGCTTTAATAAACTTTTATATTTCAAGAAAAGTATTATAATATGGCAACACTTTTTGTGTATTACATTTCTACTCATCACTTGTATTTAATTTTAATGCCAGAAAAAACGAGATAAATTGTTTTTTTTTGTATTAATGTGCGAAATAAAATTTTCAAGACAAACTGACACTTTAACAATCTTATTCAATTATCTTAAAGTGTGAGGCACAAATTATAATTATCATATCACCATTATCTTTGATCATTAAACATATGTATATATATATGTTCATATACGAGTATCTGTTTCTTTTATCCACCATTCTTATTTATGCCACAACTGATGTTGGCCTCTCACTGCCAGCTGTCAATTTACTGTCAAAATGTTATTATAAAAAGCCTTTAAATTTCTTTTAACAAAAAAAAAAAATCAAATTCTTTTATTTTTATATCATTATTGAAGATTAATCAATTTAAATTTCTTAAAACCAATCAATTATTAAGAATTCCAACTGCTTGAAGTTATCATACATTTCGATATAAAAATTTTCCCCATTTAGTTTGCATTCAACTTAAACACCAGTAGTTTTTCATCTATCTTGTTAAACAAATTTTCTATAATTTTTCTTTTTTAATTTATGACTCTTTGATTTCAAATGCATTTTTTCTTTTGCTTTTTTAATTTTATTACTTTTTTTTATCTTTAAACATATATGTACGGACATAAACTATGCCTCCTCCTTCTCTCTGTTGGTAGAAAATACCATTAATTTTTCATGATAGTTGATGATAGATGACTTGTCAGTGATTTGAATTAAAGTAACAATAATCACAAAAACAACTGAAGAAACTAATATTGATTGCTTGGTTGTTAAATAAATAATTTTACATTGCAGCAAAAATAATGGTATTGCTTGATGATTTATCATGCACTTAAATAAAAGAAAATTTGACGTTTTTGGAATTTTTAAGATGTTGGTGGATGTTGAGTATTGCAATAATAATAGTATTATGCAGTGGAAGTGCTTCAAATCAAATATAACCAAATAAAATGCCAGTGATTTTGTGATTTTTGAAGTAACTTTCTATTTTTTAAGAAAAAAAATATTTTTAAAAGCTTTTGCTGATTGTAAAGGGTGTCCCAACAAGAACGCAAGATTTAAATTTGGCGCCATTCGAAGTGTCATTGTTTGACATTTGAACAATTGTTATTTTTTGCTAGTAGAAAGTACGAGGTTAGTAAAAATGGAGCGCAACACGAATGAACAACGCATTCTCATTGTGAAATTGTTTTACCAAAATGGTGAAAGTTTTGCGGCTACAGTTCGCAAATTTGCGATCCATTTGGGGTCGTAATAATACTCCAAAAGAGTCAACTGTAAAGAGATTAGTGGATAAATTTGCCAACACTGGATGTGTTAGTGATGTAAAGACAACAACGCGCCTTCGACCAGGTCGATCGACCGAAAATGTCGCAGCTGTACGTGATGATGTCGCTCAAACGCAGGTCAAGCCCAAACAGTCAATGGTGTTCGGTATCGTGAAATGATAACCAATTTTTTTTGTGCCTAGAATTGAAGAAATGAATGTGGAGGGCATGTGGTTTCAACAAGACGGCGCCACATGTCATACAGCCAGGGAAACAATTCAATTGCTACATCAGTCATTTCCCGGTCGTGTTATTTCGCGTTTTGGAGACCAGAATTGGCCGCCTAGATCGTGCGATTTAATACAATTAGACCTTTTTCTTTGGGGTTTTTTGAAGTCGATGGTTTACGCGATTAAGCCGATGACGACTCAAGCCTTAAAAGAGGAAATTGGATGCTGCATTAATGAAATACTGCAGCATTTATGCAAAACAGCCATTGAAAATTTCATTAAAAGATTGCGTGTTTGCCAGCAAAGCCGCGGCGGCCATCTGCCCGATTTGCTGTTCCACACATAACCTCATTTTGTCTACTTTACGATATAATAAAGTTTCACGATTTTTTTTTTAAATATCTGTTTTATTTAAAATTTAAATCTTGCGTTCTTGTTAGGACACCATTTATAAGTTACGGTGTAAAACGCTAAGAAAACGATAAAAAATCAATCGAATAATTAAAATAAAAAATTTAAAATAAAGAATATTGATTATTTGGTTGGTTAGATTTGATGACTGACTGACATTCATAATAAATAACACTTTAGTGTTAGTTTGCAGAATAAAACATTAAAAATTCAAATATTAAATTAAAATCATTCAAGACTCAAAATTTAACAAAAAGATTTTTTTTTAAATTAAGTTTAAGCGAAAACAAAATTTCAATTTGTATTAAATTAATTTTTATTGCCAAATTTTGATTTCATCTATATTTTCTATAGGTGAGCGGCGCAAGATATTAAAAATTGCACAGTATTGTATTTTTTCAATACCTAATATTGCTTGTAATGGTAATTAAAAGTTATTGTAAAGCATTAAC
Organism: Tachina grossa; assembly: GCA_949987645.1. Taxonomy (NCBI): domain Eukaryota; kingdom Metazoa; phylum Arthropoda; class Insecta; order Diptera; family Tachinidae; genus Tachina; species Tachina grossa. Next base: position 153,738,926 of record OX465275.1, read on the forward strand.
AGTAAACGAATCTGTGTAATTTGCTTTTTCTTTCACACAAACACATATTATCATACTGTTAACAGTATTTCATTTCATTTGACACTAATATCATTCGTTATAAAGTAGTGATATTTTTTTAGACACCCCTACAAGAAACGACTAACTGAAACTAAAGCTGGGTTCAAATCGTTACATACGTGATCGTATCGGCAATCGTACGAAAACATATTAAATGATACGTCAATCGTATAAACTGAATGAGATTTCAATACGTTCACGTATGTCATAATCCGAAAATTGTGTTTTTACGTGACGAGTTGTACGTTCACGGATGTGACGATTTGACCCCTGGATTCACCCATTATTTCTGAACAAAATTTTTGTACGGACAAATTTGTCGTCCCTCTTCTTAAGAGAGAGAAAATATTTTTTACGTACAACCCAGCTTGAATTGGCTTAATTTTATACATTGTCCGGACAAAATCGAACTGAGCTGCCAACTATATATTTAAATTTTTCAGCCGAAGTTGAACTGAGCTGCCACATCATGTTATATGAATAATAAAAGCACAGAGTATTCTTGAATTTATTAGAATAGAAATAAAGGAAAATTGAAAAATAAAATATATACATATGTAGTTGAAGAAAAGAATTGCATTAAACAATTAAAAAGAAGTGTGTGACACAACAAATTCTAATCATTTGCCGCTGTGCTGCCACTTTTAAAATTAACACGAATCGTTTACACACGTATTTCATATGTTAGCTTTGGCTTTCCAGACAAAATATTCGAAATGGATGAATCGTGCTGCAGAAAACTATCAGTAAAAAAAATTTTTGTCTGGACAAAAATTTTGTTCGGAAAAAATGGGTGAATCCAGCTTAACACAAACAAAATTTTTTCTCTAACACATTTGTAACAATTTTCCATCCCTACAAGCAAAGTAATACGAAAATGATTCGAAATCGTATTGCTTGGAAGAAAAATATTATTGCGGTAACAATCATATTCGTATTGCGCAAGATTCCCCCATCGGAAGCGTTTGTGCGGCCAAGGCGATACTTCGAAGAAATATGAATGCAATACTTCTAGAAGATAAAACTGTGATATTGCTAGATAATCATCTAATATAATTATTTATGATATTGCCAGATTATCTTTAGGAAGATAAATTATTTATAACCATTGATTATCTCCTAAAGTACAATTTTACAATTCTGCTAAATTATCTGAAGGAAAAAATGTATATACATATATGTATGTATGTATATATAAAATTACCATTAATTTAAATTTAAAGCAATTTTTTATGGTCAACTAAATTCAAAAAAAATATTCAACTATAATGTTTATAATAAAAATAAAATATTTGAATCAAATTCTTTAATCGAAAAGTAACCTACTAAAAACTACACTAGAACAAACATGATAAATTTTTTTATTCCACAGACGTATGTTGGTGAGGGTTATATAAGATTCTGCATAGCCAGTGTGTGTTAGTGTTTTTAGTATTCATTTAACATTTGCTGTTTTTTAAGTTGTGTGTGTATTGGTTTTATGCTGCTAATGCGGAGTTGTAGCTGGTTGAAAAGTTATGTTCAGTGATGCCAACTTTTGAGACTCAAAACGCGTAAAAATTTTTTAAAAAAGGGCTAGAAAGGGCTAAATTGAAAAAATATTCAAAAATAAAAAAAAATAGTAAAATTTTTCGAAAAAGCGCGAAAAGGGGCTAGTATTAAAATGTTTCTGTTGAAAATAAAAACATCAAATCAATTTTTGTAAAGTAATTTATTAGAATATACATAAATAACTATCATGAGATCAACACATACATATCTTTAGAGCTTCAATATTGTACATATTTCATTTAGATTCCATATTATATCTACATACGTAGATTAAATAGTTAGCATATACATACATATATAATAGAAATATAACTGGCCGTTATTAAAAAAAACATACATTATCTGTTTTAGGCCGTACTGAATAACTTTCAAGGCATAAAAAATTTGGAAGAAATAATACATTACTCTATATTATTCTTCTTTTTTAAATTGGTAAAGCAATATCGACTTTTTACTCATTTTATATTGCTAGATTAAAGGAAGAAAAAGTTCGCAAAAGTTTAAATGTAGCCATATCGAGTAAAAACTAAAAAGGGCTAAAAGGGCTGAAAGATTATTGTAAAAAATGCTAGGTTTGCGCCTTTTTTAGTCTGGGGCTAAAAATTTTTTTCCCGTTTTGACTGACTGAAAACGGGATAAATCTAGCCCTAAAAGGGCTAAGTTAGCATCACTGGTTATGCCAACGGCAAACCCGTTCTCTTTGCCTCTCTCACCTACAAACTGGCATGTTATGCCAGCACAATTATGCCCGTGTAAATCAGCGCATAGAAAATGATATCTCACTCTCTCTCTCTCTCTCTCTCTCTCTCAAACTCCCTCTTTCTCTAACACTTTTACAACTGCTTATTCAAGGTGTATCTAACCAGGTGGCAGCGCTACTTCAGCTGATAATTTTTACGCTATATGTGCTTTGTAGCTGAAGAGTGTCAAAAACTTCGATTTTGTTTTGGTTTTAGTACAATTATTTTAGTGCTTTTGATATTGTTCGGTTCTTTATTGGTTGCCGTATTTTTGTATAACAAATCCTAATAGTATGTTTACACGATACGTGCTTCGCTCTCTATTCATGCTTCACACCCCAATCATGACCGAATTAACAGCGTTGTCAACTTGGTGCGTTTCGCACCATTTTGGGTGCTTTTTGAAATTTTTTGTGCGAAAAATTCCTTGGTTGGTGGTCTTTTAAATTTCGGTGCGGTTTTTAATTTTTGGTGGCACCAATGCAAATTTAACACAACAATGGGTTAAAACCGGAAAATTCTGGTGTGATCGATATATTTAGTAGATTAAATTTGAATAATAAAAAAAAATATATTTTATTATGCAACAGTTTCAATTATAGATGTATTAGTCTGGATTAATATAAATTTATTTTAGTATATCGAATCAAATATGCGTATGACTTAAATCACTTTCACTTTGAAAAGCATTTGTACATATACTATGTATGTACGAATTTCTTTATTTATTTTGGTTAAGTTTTTTAATTAAGTACATATCTTTATTGTAAATGACTGTTTGTTTTTATTGTTATATTTTTAATATGGGTAAATGTATTAAACTTCTGATAAAATTATTTTTTTTAGTTAGTTCGAATAATAATTAAAATTAACTAAAAATTAATAGCCATGGGCCTGTGGCGAAAATTAAAAACAAAAAATATACTTAATGGTAACAAACCAAAAAAGTTTGTCTTAAGTAGAACAAAAATAAGCAAATTAACTAACATGTGCATAATTAGTAAAGAACAAACGACAATGGTAAGACTGTTGTAAATATAGAGATGGTAAAATTGAGCTTTCATTACAAAAAAGCTTTCAGCAAATTGAAATAAAATGAATCAAAAAGTAGTTGTGAACTGGCGGTTCTGGGACAATTAAAATTGTTAAATTGTGGCTGAAATTGTTAAATTGTGGGCTGAAATTGTTAAATTGTTGCTGAAATTGTTAAATTTGGGTAATTAAAATTTGAAAATTGTTAAATTCTTGGAAATTTGTGTTTTCGGCGGCGCTTTGATGTTTTTTGTTTACATTAGGAGTTTTTGTTTACATTAAGTGTATGTCTGTCTGTCCGTCTGTCGGTCTGTCTGCCTGACCGTGGATGTTTGTGTGTGGAATATTTTGTGTGAATGTATTAAGGCGGTTCATAGTTTGGCGGTTTTTATGTGTGTATGTGACGACGGGGAAAATCATGAAAATGATTTTTTCTAATACCAATGGTGAAATAGTGATTATTAATTTTTCCTAATGTCTACGGCAAAACATGTTTATTAATTTTTCCTAATGCCGACGGCAAAACATGAATATAATTTTTTCAAATGCCGACGGGAAAATGATTTTTCCTAATGACGACGGGAAAACATGATTATTATTTTTTTTTTTTCCTAATGCCTACGGCATGCATGATAATTTTTCCTAATGCCTACGGCAATGCATGATAATTTTTTCAAATGCCGACGGCAATACATGATTATTTTTTTTCCTAATGCCGACGGCAATACATACTTATTTTTCCTAATACCTACGGCAATACATAATTATTTTCAAATGCCGACGACAATACATGATAATTTTTCCTAATGCCGAAGGCAAAACATGATAATTATTTTTTTCAAATGCCGACGGCAAAACATGATTATTATTTTTTTTCCTATTGCCGACGGCAAAACGTGAAAGTTATTTTTTCTAATGCTAATGTAGGTGTTGCTAGACTGTGGGAATTTAAGGCTGACCGTGATTTGAGTGGGTGGCGTTGTTGCCGTAATATGTAACCATAGGAATTCGTGGGTGTGTCTGTCTGTCTGTGAGAATTTAGTTGAAGCTTCGATTGGAAGGGGGGCGGGGTGTAGTAGAGCTAGATCAATTGCATGTATATATATATATATATATATATATATATATGTGTGTGTGTGTGTGTGTGTGTGTGTGTGTGTGTGTGTATGTGTGTGTGTGTACGTTTGTAGGAATTTCTATAGGAGCTTAGGGCTGATTGCGATTTATGAGGGGCGAGGTGTACTAGTAATATGTAACCGAGGGAGTCTGTCTGTTTGTATTTCTGTAGGAGTTTAAGGCTGACCATGATTTGGGTGGGCATGGTTGTTGACGTAATATGTAGCCATGGAGATTTGTGGGTGTGTCTGTCTGTAGGAGTTTAAGGCTGATCGTGATTTGAGGTGGGTGAGGATGTTATTGAGGTAAATTGGTTATGTGTATGTATGTATGTATGGCCAGGGGAATTTGTGTATGTATATCTGAGGGAGAATTTAAGGCTCGTCATGATTTGCAAAAGGTGGGGTGTTGTTGAAATTTTCTTGGATATTTCTTATATGAATTCTGCTATGTGTGTGTATTTGAGCTGGTATTTATATGTAGGTAGAAATAAATTGTTTTCAACATCGACATTTGGTACTATAAAATACTATCATATATCTGGACTTCCCTAATCCTAGTATGCTTTTATACTTACGATTGCTTTATATTTTCTCATGCTTAAATTTGTCTCGCGTTGAAGTCGGTCTGTGTGAAATTTGTTTATATTACAGATTTTGTTTATTTAACTACATTCGTCTTCTTTGACTGAAAGAGTTATCTACACACAGAGAAAAACCAACTTGAAATCAGTAAGAACCATGCTGAATTAATAAGAACCATTAGCGAAGGTTTAGTCATATTGAAATTTCTTATTTCAATATGGACAAAATATTAATTTACAGTATTCATTTATTAAACTCATTAGTTTGTAGATATCTCAATATACATTTTCTATTATATTAAAAATTATTGAATTAATGTGATGAATTCTTATTTTTAAGCTGCAGATTTTCCCTGAGTGTATGGATTGTTTATATTTGCATTGTGCTTTAACTAAACGACGCTTCATATATTTCATGATGTAGATCTAATAAATACTTAAGCATTGATAAGAAATTTGATATGTATACATACATATCTACAAATTGATTTTATGTATGTATGTATGAATGTATGTATGTATGTATGTACATATATATGTACATACAAATAAGTGTTCAACTCAATCTTTGAATACATTTTTTATTTTATTTTTTGTCATGTGATGTCTGTTGTTGGTGAAATTAAAAACATTTTAATTTTTATCTGCGTTTACTTAAAAGTTTGTGAGGATTTTCTGTTGTAAGTAAAACTGAATTCTTGAAGATATGTACTTACATACTCTATAGTAATAGTAACTATAATAGAAATATTTCTTATACTTAATTTACAGTTTTTTAAAGTATAGGGTATAAAATTTTTTCTAGCTATAGCCTTCTACATTTATTTTGGAAAGCTTGCTTTGCTTTTTGAAAATGTATAAACATTTTTAAATGAAACTGATCTGGCACTCCAGCTTAGGTACTGATAGTTTTTTTTTTTTGTTGTTAGTTAACTTACTTATTGTTTATTTTTTATTGATAAACATTGGAAATCAAAAGGGAGTTTTATATTGTAATTATTATTTTCATAATTGTTGAAAACAATCACTAGTTTTTGTTTGTTTCTTGCGATGAAATCATTTGAATTACTTTTGCAACTTTACGCGTTTATAAAAATTATGTTATTTTCTATATTTCTTAATTTATAAGACTTTTAGACTTTGTCCTTTAGGGGTTATATATTCTATTATACGATTATGAATAAGAATGCAGTAAGCTGATGTATTTGCTTACTGCTTCAAATTAAAATTTTATTAAATTAAATAAAAGGAGTTTTTTTTTTCTTAAACTCTGATGCAGTTAGAAGCGCTGGAGATTCTTTCATATAACAGCTTTTTTGAAATTTTTGATACATTTTAATATAGAATTGGATACCATTTATTTTTAATTTTTATGTTAAGAAGTACGGGTATGAGACTGAATTTAAATGTACTTTTAAATTAGTTAAATCATAATGAACAAACATATTTTCTTCTTTAATAGCGATCAACAGAAAACGAACTCGTTTTCATATAATTTAGGTATACCCTATCGACGGCTCCTCTAGGATACAAGATGACTTTGTATGACGAAATTTCTGTTGCTTTATACTGATAATATGTTTACATTAATAAGATACATATACATATGTTTATTTTATGAACGGTGAGCACCTATGGCTTTTATTTAATGTTCTATATGACTTTTTTTTTCATTTTATTAAAGTTCAGCGTATTGTATATATATTTCTGAAATGTTTAAGTGTGTTTTGTGTGCCCATCGGGCAGAGTGTACGTATTAGTTGGTCAGTCAGTCTCTACTTTTATTTATTTTTTTTTCTTCTAAGGTGCCACTCCTTTTTTCAGATTTTACTACTTGGAATAGAGAATTTTTGTATAATTTTTTTGCTGGGTATATACACTAGGTATGTAGAAATTAGTTTAGATACAAAGAAATGCATGTTTAATAAACAACTATTGTATCAAATCGATCTCAAATAACTCAGTTACGTCTACCAGCAATTCACCGTTGGTGTTTTCATAAAGTGTTAGAAACAATGAAATATCTATGTTTTGAGAGAATTTTTCCCCTCAAGTATTTCTACATGAGGTTTGAGGGGTCAATCACTGTCGCATTCATATGTAATGATTATTCACTTAAAAAACGTCATCATCACCATCAATCATCTCCGTATACAATACATTCATGAGTTGGGTTGATCCAGATACAATTGCTGTCTCATCACCTTCTAACAGCTTTATATATTTTGCTAGTATGCATGCCTTAGCATGCTTCTATCGATAGTGACGTAAGAGTCCGAGATGTAGAGTGTTACAATTAAAAATCTTTACTATTAGAATTTACCAGTTCGCTCTTTTGAATTTTTACAAAGTAGATACATATGTATGTATTTCATTGACCACAAAATCATAAAATTTCTTTGCTTACAAAATTGTATGACGTGAGGATTTTTTTTTTAATTATACATGCTTCGGCATGCTTTCATTTTTTTTTTTCTATAAATTTATGTAATACTCATACAGATACAGATATAAAGTAAGATCTGTTTACTGTACATTTTAAAATTTATGCATGCTTCAGTATGATTCTAGTTGAAGCGTATATTCATTCACTAAGTTTGTTTGATACTTATTCATACACATGTACATTCTTAAAGATTGGATATCAAAGTCCAATTTCCGTAGTTTATCTATATTTTCTAAAGATCTGATAGCTAAAGAAATAAATAGAGTGAAGATCTTCTATAATAATCCCATTATCATATTGTAATATTTTGCGTGCTAGCGCTTTCGATGGGAAAATATACATACAACTTTATAAAAAGTGATAATATGATGTGCTGCTGAATATTGCACTATGTTATAGTTCATTTTAAACACTGAAGTTTTAGCAATATTTCATTCAGACCAACAAGTTTAGAGAATTCCACTACATTTAGTTAATTATCTTTCTTAAGACCCATCATTCCTAATCAATCCTACAAAAAACAACACAAACTAGATTTTTCGTTTTAATTTTATTTTTATTAAATTCAACATTCATGCTTCAAATTACTTTATACTATATTAAGTAGCTTTTCCTCATTTGTTGAGTTGACTTTAATAGGTGACATTTTAATGGTACGATGAACTTTTCTATTGCATTCATTGAGTAAATCTTTATATATACCAATCCACTCATATGAACCATTAAAGCTAATTCTTTTCACATCATACCTTTCAATGATCTATTAAATCATTCTAATATTGATGCTTTCATATTAAGTAATGTTTAATCTTCTATTTATGTATGAGCTTTCCCAAGTATTTATTAAAAAATTCTTTAGAATCATCTGTTTGTAAGTTCTTTGGTACCCGTACCACTTCAAAAATATTTTCCATTGCCTTGGTTTTTAGAGTGCAGCTTTTATTTTCAGCTGTACTTTGAGAATGTGTCAATTACAGTCTTCAAAAATCAACAATTTCTATTTCCTATAGAAAAGTTCTACATTTCACCTAACTTAGCTCCATAAAACATCATATATTCCTGTCATTACATCTCTACAAGCACAAACAGTTGTTGAGATTTAATATGGAGTTCGTTAACTAAATTCCTTTTTAAAGACATTGAATTGTTTCACAGATTTTTTCGAAAGTGTTGTGATCTACATCTTGCACTTTCAGCTATTTATACTAACATGTAGTTAATTTTCTAATCTATATATTTAACCGTAAACTCTTCAATTTGTTTTTAATTATTTACTTTTTAGAATTGCTTTTTCAATTTTATAACTGTCTTCTTTCTCTAATTTTATTTCACGTTGTAGTTCCTCAATTTGCATTTAAATATATTCTTGAATATTAATGCTTTAAGCTATATTATTAATTTGTCTTGTATTTTATCTTCATTCAGTTTAATGTAACTATCAACAATAGTTTATATCTAATTCATTTATGCCTTCCAATACTGATAAGTCAGTATAAATGTCTTCAGAATTAGAAGTCTATGAGTAAAATCATCGTCATCATCATTCTCAGTATTAGCATCATTAAGTATGATGGTATTATCAAATATTGTTCCTTTTACTAGTTTCTTTGGGGTACTTGTCTATATCTTGAGTGAAGGTTTCTCAGGCTTTAAACTTGTATATTTTCAACTTCTGTCTTGATTTTACTTTCTTCTTTCATAAGAATTCTTTTAATATTTTTAGAACTATTTATGAATTCTTCTGCTATAGGTTTAAATGTATCTTTTAGTTGTTCACTTGTATCTATTTCACCAGTTTTTATACTACGAAGCTTTTTCTTCAACACATTTCTTGTCAACACCAACTGTTTTAAAATTTTCTCATCCAGGGCAAATAACAGGTATCAGCAATCATATCAGCTTTTCAGGAGCTGGTCTGGTTTTCACATCAGCTTTTCAGGACCTGGTCTGGTTTTCAGATCAGCTTATCAGGACCTGGTCTGGTTTTCAGATCAGCTTATCAGGACCTGGTCTGGTTTTCAGATTAGCTTTTCAGGACCTGGTCTGGTTTTCAGATCAGCTTTTCAGGACCTGGTCTGGTTTTCAGATCAGCTTTTCAGGACCTGGTCTGGTTTTCAGATCAGCTTATCAGGACCTGGTCTGGTTTTCAGATCAGCTTATCAGGAGCTGGTCTGGTTTTCAGATCAGCTTATCAGGAGCTGGTCTGGTTTTCAGATCAGCTTATCAGGAGCTGGTCTGGTTATCAGATCAGCTTATCAGGAGCTGTTCTGGTTTTCAGATCAGCTTATCAGGAGCTGATCTGATTTTTAGATCAGCTTATCAGGTAACAGATCAGGCTATCAGGAGCTGTTCAGATTTTCATTTCAAGATATCTGAGTCAGATTTAGTTATCAGTGTACAAGTAGCTAGCCATTTATAACATTTATATACATGAAGTTTAAAGTCAGATGAAATACGAAAAAGTAAAGTTTTATCTAGTAAAATTATTTTCTATAACGATCATCGTTTAATTCACTATCTTTGCTTATAATCAAAAATCCATATTTATCCTTTCAACATGCTTTTTATTTTTCTCACCTAACTTAAACATTAAATATACATTATGATGATCTCTTATTAAATGTTTGGTGATTCTGGTGTAAGTTTTACATAAGTAGAATGAATCAACATTCTTATCTCTCCCCATACAAAAATATGCTTCCCATACGTATCATCGTTAAATATCATATTGGAATTACTTTGGACTGAAATAACAGATTCACTATCGGTAAATTTTGTAATATATTATTGTTTTAATTGATGAAATTAATTTCTTTATATCTGGGGTGATATAAAGATTTTGAGTATAAATAAATGTTCTCAAAATTTAAGTCCATTAGGACTTTCTAGCAAGCCAATCATAGCGTTTTTTTTTTCGCAATTTGACAGGTCAACTATTGTTGCACAAATAGAATTTGATATAAAGGAACTATGATTTATTTTTGAACTATCGTTCGATGAATCATCAATATTTCGTACCAAGAATTATTTATGTTGTTTTGACTAAGGGTATGAGTCAATATTTATAAAATCCATTTCATAAATATCAGCTCATACGCATATTCAAAACAAAGTATGCTTTAAGTGTTTAAAACCGGTATTACCATAAAAATGGTGGTTTTAAACACTTAAAATATACTTTGTTTTACTAACCGCATTTTATAACTAAATGCATTTCATAAATATTGACGCATACTCATAATCAAAACAGCATATAAATATCCTTTGTTTTGACTATGAGTATGAGTCATTATCTCTTATTATAGAAAAATAAAATAGTATGATTATATGATATCAGAAATCATGTTTTCTAATATCATATAACCATACTATTTGATTCTTTCTATAATAATAGATAATATTTATGAAATGCATTTATTTACAAAATGCGATTAGTAAAACAACATAAATATAGGATGGTATGAAATTTTGATGATTCATCAATATTTCGTACCAAGGTATTTTTAGGTTGTTTTTACTATGAGTATGCGCCAATATTTATGAAATGTATTTCATAAATATTATCTCTTATTATAGAAAAATTAAAAATGTAGCTATACGATATCAGAAAATATTTTCTGAAATCGTATAGCTATATTATTTTATTTGTCCTATAATAAGAGATAATGGCCCCTACTCATAGTCAAAACAATGAATATTTTAAGAGTTTCAAATCAGTATTATCATAAAAAATACTGATTTTAAACTCTTACAGCCTTATTTATAATACTTATTAAGGCTTTGGAAAGGCTTTTTAAAACAAATTTTTTATAAAAATTTTTTCTTAAAAAGTCTTTATAAAGCCCTAATAAGTGTTATAAATAAGGCTGTTAAAATATACTTTGTTTTACTAACCACATTTTTGTAACTAAACGCATTTCATAAATATTGATGCATACTCATAGTCAAAAAAAGGATATTTTTATGCTGTTTTGATTATGAGTGTGGATCATTATCTCTTATTATAGAAAAAATAAACTAATGCAGCTATACGATTTCAGAAAATATTTTCTGATATGGTATAGCTGTATTAGTTTATTTTTTTATAATAAGAGATAATATTTATAAAATGTATTTAGCTACATAAATGCGGTTAGTAAAACAACCTGAAATACCTTGGTACGAAATATTGATGAATCATCGAACGATAGTTCAAAAATAAATCATAGTTCCTTTATATCAAATTCTATTCGTGCAACAATAGTTGACCTGTCAAATTACGAAAAAAAAACGCTATGATTGGCTTGCTAGAAAGTCCTAATGGACTTAAATTTTGAGAACATTTATTTATACTCAAAATCTTTATATCACCCCAGATATAAATATCTGAAGAAATTAATTACATCAATTAAAATAATAATATATTACAAAATTTACCGATAGTGAATCTGTTATTTCAGTCCAAAGTAATTCCAATATGATATTTAACGATGATGCGTGTGGGAAGCATATTTTTGTATGGGGAGAGATAAGAATGTTGATTCATTCTACTTATGTAAAACTTACACCAGAATCACCAAACATTTAATAAGAGATCATCATAATGTATATTTAATGTTTAAGTTAGGTGAGAAAAATAAAAAGCATGTTGAAAGGATAAATATGGATTTTTGATTATAAGCAAAGATAGTGAATTAAACGATGATCGTTATAGAAAATAATTTTACTAGATAAAACTTTACTTTTTCGTATTTCATCTGACTTTAAACTTCATGTATATAAATGTTATAAATGGCTAGCTACTTGTACACTGATAACTAAATCTAACTCAGATATCTTGAAATGAAAATCTGAATAGCTCCTGATAGCCTGATCTGTTACCTGATAAGCTGATCTAAAAATCAGATCAGCTCCTGATAAGCTGATCTGAAAACCAGACCAGCTCCTGATAAGCTGATCTGATAACCAGACCAGGTCCTGAAAAGCTGATCTGAAAACCAGACCAGGTCCTGAAAAGCTGATCTGAAAACCAGACCAGGTCCTGAAAAGCTGATCTGAAAACTAGACCAGGTCCTGATAAGCTGATCTGAAAACCAGACCAGGTCCTGAAAAGCTGATCTGAAAACCAGACCAGCTCCTGAAAAGCTGATATGATTGCTGATACCTGTTATTTGCCCTGGATGAGAAAATTTTAAAACAGTTGGTGTTGACAAGAAATGTGTTGAAGAAAAAGCTTCGTAGTATAAAAACTGGTGAAATAGATACAAGTGAACAACTAGAAGATACATTTAAACCTATAGCAGAAGAATTCATAAATAGTTCTAAAAATATTAAAAGAATTCTTATGAAAGAAGAAAGTACCCCAAAAGAAACTAGTAGAAGGAACAATATTTGATAATACCATCATATTTAATGATGCTAATACTGAGAATGATGATGACGATGATTTTACTCATAGACTTCCAATTCTGAAGACATTTATACTGACTTATCAGTATTGGAAGGCATAAATGAATTAGATACAAACTATTGTTGATAGTTACATTAAACTAAATGAAGATAAAATACAAGACAAATTAATAATATAGCTTAAAGCATTAATATTCAAGAATATATTTAAATGCAAATTGAGGAACAACAACGTGAAATAAAATTAGAGAAAGAAGACAGTTATAAAATTGAAAAAGCAATTCTAAAAAGTAAATAATTAAAAACAAATTGAAGAGTTTACGGTTAAATATATAGATTAGAAAATTAACTACATGTTAGTATAAATAGCTGAAAGTGCAAGATGTAGATCACAACACTTTCGAAAAAATCTGTGAAACAATTCAATGTCTTTAAAAAGGAATTTAGTTAACGAAGTCCATATTAAATTTCAACAACTGTTTGTGCTTGTAGAGATGTAATGACAGGAATATATGATGTTTTATGGAGCTAAGTTAGGTGAAATGTAGAACTATTCTACAGAAAATAGAAATTGTTGATTTTTGAAGACTGTAATTGACACATTCTCAAAGTACAGCTGAAAATAAAAGCTGCACTCTAAAAACCAAGGCAATGGAAAATATTTTTGAAGTGGTACGGGTACCAAAAAACTTACAAACAGATGATTCTAAAGAATTTTTTAATAAATACTTGGGAAAACTCATACATAAATAGAAGATTAAAGATTACTTAATATGAAAGCATCAATATTAGAATGATTTAATAGATCATTGAAAGGTATGATGTGAAAAGAATTAGCTTTAATGGTTCATATAAGTGGATTGGTATGTATAAAGATTTACTCAATGCATGCAATAGAAAAGTTCATCGTACCATTAAAATGTCTCCTATTAAAGTCAACTCAACAAATGAGGAAAAGCTACTTAATATAGTATAAAGTAATTTGAAGAATGAATGTTCAATTTAAAAAAAAATAAAATTAAAACGAAAAATCTAGTTTGTGTTGTTTTTGCAGGATTGATTAGGAATGATGAGTCTTAAGAAAGATAATTAACTAAATGTAGTGGAATTCTGGTCGGAATGAAATATTGCTAAGACTTCAGTGTTTAAAATGAACTATAACATAGTGCAATATTCAGCAGCACATCATATTATCACTTTTTATAAAGTTGTATGTATATTTTCCCATCGAAAGCGCTAGCACGCAAAATTTTACAATATGAAAATGGGATTATTATAGAAGATCTTCACTCTATTTATTTCTTTAGCTATCAGATCTTTAGAAAATATAGATAAACTACGGAAATTGGACTTTGATATCCAATCTTTAAGAATGTACATGTGTATGAATAAGTATCAGACAAACTTAGTGAATGAATATACGCTTCAACTAGAATCATGCTGAAGCATGCATAAATTTTAAAATGTACAGTAAACAGATCTTACTTTATATCTGTATCTGTATGAGTATTACATAAATTTATAGAAAAAAAAATGAAAGCATGCCGAAGCATGTATAATTTAAAAAAAAAAAAAAAAAAATCCTCACGTCATACAATTTTGTAAGCAAAGAAATTTTATGATTTTTTGGTCAATGAAATACATACATATGTATCTACTTTGTAAAAATTCAAAAGAGCGAACTGGTATATTCTAATAGTAAAGATTTTTAATTGTAACACTCTACATCTCGGACTCTTACGTCACTATCGATAGAAGCATGCTAAGGCATGCATACTAGCAAAATATATAAGGCTGTTAGAAGGTGATGAGACAGCAATTGTATCTGGATCAACCCAACTCATGAATGTATTGTATACGGAGATGATTGATGGTGATGATGACGTTTTTTAAGTGAATAATCATTATATATGAATGCGACAGTGATTGACCCCTCAAACCTCATGTAGAAATACTTGAGGGGAAAAATTCTCTCAAAACATAGATATTTCATTGTTTCTAACACTTTATGAATACACCAACGGTGAATTGCTGGTAGAGGTAACTGAGTTATTTGAGATCGATTTGATACAATAGTTGTATATTAAACATGCATTTCTTTGTATCTAAACTAATTTCTACATACCTAATGTATATACCCACCAAAAAATTAGACAAAAATTCTCTATTCCAAGTAGTAAAATCTAAAAAAAGGAGTGGCACATTAGAAGAAAAAAAAAATAAATAAAAATAGAGACTGACTGACCAACTAATACGTACACTCTGCCCGATGGGCACGTATCGTAGAAGAAGACCATAACAAAATATCTTCTTATAAAGAAGCATTGGAAGAAGTTAGACGTTTAGTTAAGTTTGCAGAAGAAGGCTACACAGCATTTGAGCCCTTGAAATATTTAGAATGCTATTATGGGGAGAAAATTATTAAAGAAAATGAAAAAAAAAAGTCATATAGAACATTAAATAAAAGCCATAGGTGCTCACCGTTCATAAAATAAACATATGTATATGTATCTTATTAATGTAAACATATTATCAGTATAAAGCAACAGAAATTTCGTCATACAAAGTCATCTTGTATCCTAGAGGAGCCGTCGATAGGGTATACCTAAATTATATGAAAACGAGTTCGTTTTCTGTTGATCGCTATTAAAGAAGAAAATATGTTTGTTCATTATGATTTAACTAATTTAAAAGTACATTTAAATTCAGTCTCATACCCGTACTTCTTAACATAAGAATTAAAAATAAATGTTATCCAATTCTATATTATACTATGTATCAAAAATTTCAAAAAAGCTGTTATATGAAAGAATCTCCAGCGCTTCTAACTGCATCAGAGTTTAAGAAAAAAAAACTCCTTTTATTCAATTTAATAAAATTTTAATTTGAAGCAGTAAGCAAATACATCAGCTTACTGCATTCTTATTCATAATCGTATAATAGAATATATAACCCCTAAAGGACAAAGTCTAAAAGTCTTATAAATTAAGAAATATAGAAAATAACATAATTTTTATAAACGCGTAAAGTTGCAAAAGTAATTCAAATGATTTCATCGCAAAAAACAAACAAAAAGCAGCGATTGTTTTCAACAATTATGAAAATAATAATTACAATATAAAACTCCCTTTTGATTTCCAATGTTTATCAATAAAAAATAAAAAATAAGTAAGTTAACTAACAACAAAAAAAAACTATCAGTACCTAAGCTGGAGTGCCGGATCAGTTTCATTTAAAAATGTTTATACATTTTCAAAAAGCAAAGCAAGCTTTCCAAAATAAATGTAGAAGGCTATAGCTAGAAAAAATTTTATACCCTATACTTTAAAAAACTGTAAATTAAGTATAAGAAATATTTCTATTATAGTTACTATTACTATAGAGTATGTAAGCACATATCTTCAAGAATTCAGTTTTACTTACAACAGAAAATCCTCACAAACTTTTAAGTAAACGCAGATAAAAATTAAAATGTTTTTAATTTCACCAACAACAGACATCACATGACAAAAAATAAAATAAAAAATGAATTCAAAGATTGAATTGAACATATATATGTACATACATACATACATACATACATACATAAAATCAATTTGTAGATATGTATGTATACATATCAAATTTCTTATCAATGCTTAAGTATTTATTAGACCTACATCATGAAAATATATGAAGCGTCGTTTAGTTAAAGCACAATGCAAATATAAACAATCTATACACTCAGGGGAAATCTGCAGCTTAAAAATAAGAATTCATCACATTAATTCAATAATTTTTAATATAATAGAAAATGTATATTGAGATATCTACAAACTAATGAGTTTAATAAATGAATACTGTAAATTAATATTTTGTCCATATTGAAATAAGAAATTTCAATATGACTTAACCTTCGCTAATGGTTCTTATTAATTCAGCATGGTTCTTACTGATTTCAAGTTGGTTTTTCTCTGTGTGTAGATAACTCTTTCAGTCAAAGAAGACGAATGTAGTTAAATAACCAAAATCTGTAATATAAACAAATTTCACACAGACTGACTTCAACGCGAGACAAATTTAAGCATGAGAAAATATAAAGCAATCGTAAGTATAAAAGCATACTAGGATTAGGGAAGTCCAGATATATGATAGTATTTTATAGTACCATATGTCGATATTGAAAACAATTTATTTCTACCTACACATAAATACCAGCTCAAATACACACACATAGCAGAATTCATATAAGAAATATCCAAGAAAATTTCAACAACACCCCACCTTTTGCAAATCATGACGAGCCTTAAATTCTCCCTCAGATATACATACACAAATTCCCCTGGCCATACATACATACATACACATAACCAATTTACCTCAATAACATCCTCACCCACCTCAAATCACGATCAGCCTTAAACTCCTACAGACAGACACACCCACAAATCTCCATGGCTACATATTACGTCAACAACCATGCCCACCCAAATCATGGTCAGCCTTAAACTCCTACAGAAATACAAACAGACAGACTCCCTCGGTTACATATTACTAGTACACCTCGCCCCTCATAAATCGCAATCAGCCCTAAGCTCCTATAGAAATTCCTACAAACGTACACACACACACATATACACACACACACACACACACACACACACACACACACACACACACATATATATATATATATATATATATATATACATGCAATTGATCTAGCTCTACTACACCCCGCCCCCCTTCCAATCGAAGCTTCAACTAAATTCTCACAGACAGACAGACACACCCACGAATTCCTATGGTTACATATTACGGCAACAACGCCACCCACTCAAATCACGGTCAGCCTTAAATTCCCACAGTCTAGCAACACCTACATTAGCATTAGAAAAAATAACTTTCACGTTTTGCCGTCGGCAATAGGAAAAAAAATAATAATCATGTTTGCCGTCGGCATTTGAAAAAAATAATTATCATGTTTTGCCTTCGGCATTAGGAAAAATTATCATGTATTGTCGTCGGCATTTGAAAATAATTATGTATTGCCGTAGGTATTAGGAAAAATAAGTATGTATTGCCGTCGGCATTAGGAAAAAAAATAATCATGTATTGCCGTCGGCATTTGAAAAAATTATCATGCATTGCCGTAGGCATTAGGAAAAATTATCATGCATGCCGTAGGCATTAGGAAAAAAAAAATAATAATCATGTTTTCCCGTCGTCATTAGGAAAAATCATTTTCCCGTCGGCATTTGAAAAAATTATATTCATGTTTTGCCGTTGGCATTAGGAAAAATTAATAAACATGTTTTGCCGTAGACATTAGGAAAAATTAATAATCACTATTTCACCATTGGTATTAGAAAAAATCATTTTCATGATTTTCCCCGTCGTCACATACACACATAAAAACCGCCAAACTATGAACCGCCTTAATACATTCACACAAAATATTCCACACACAAACATCCACGGTCAGGCAGACAGACCGACAGACGGACAGACAGACATACACTTAATGTAAACAAAAACTCCTAATGTAAACAAAAAACATCAAAGCGCCGCCGAAAACACAAATTTCCAAGAATTTAACAATTTTCAAATTTTAATTACCCAAATTTAACAATTTCAGCAACAATTTAACAATTTCAGCCCAC
Organism: Tachina grossa; assembly: GCA_949987645.1. NCBI lineage: Eukaryota > Metazoa > Arthropoda > Insecta > Diptera > Tachinidae > Tachina > Tachina grossa. The sequence continues at coordinate 153,757,484 of OX465275.1, forward strand.
AATTTAACAATTTCAGCCACAATTTAACAATTTTAATTGTCCCAGAACCGCCAGTTCACAACTACTTCAAAACAATTCACACATTCCATTTGAAATAATGCTAAGTATATAAAGCAGAAATCTACATCTACTGACACCACACACAGTGGACCAAACACAAAAGAACGCTGATGATGAAGGTTGTTTAGTGGCCTTCGAAAACGGCTGGCTGTTCCGTTCAACTCTGTGTTGTTAGTCAGAATATTTACAACAGACTTTGGTGTTATTTATTCATTAATAACTATCACATGTAATTTGGCTTAAAAAGCAATACGAACCTTAGCCCATTCAAATCACAAATATAGAAAATTATTTTTTATATATTTGAATAAAATGATAAATTCTAAACCTTTATTAGTTTTGATTTGATTCCTTACTATTAATCGTTGATCACTTTAAAAAGTTTTTACAGAATTTTTGATATTAAAAACAAAAATTATTATCTACATACGTATATAATTAATTTGAAATTTATTTGCTGGTGGTTCAGCGTTGTCTATATATTTCATTGTTGCTGTAACAAATCATCAGTAGACTTCAACCACACATTTTGAATAGTCACAAACCTCTTATCTTATGCACAGACTTTCAAGAATTATTTGAGAATTCACAAATAATAATATTTTTGAAAATCACAAAAGAAAAATAAGCGTAGTAGGCTTTGAAACTAATACAAAAAAACCCAGCAAATAATTTATATTCGATTTGAATCTATTTTATTTTTCTATACCTTTATACAATTAGAAATCCATTGGATAACAATAAAAGTAATTATAAGGCAAAATGAAAAATAAAATCTAAATTTAACATTAAGAAATTTATTATTCGACATATTGTCAGAAGTTTATTTTAATTTGAAATTTATTTGCTGGTGGTTCAGCGTTGTCTATATATTTCATTGTTGCTGTAACAAATCATCAGTAGACTTCAACCACACATTTTGAATAGTCACAAGCCTCTTATCTTATGCACAGACTTTCAAGAACTATTTGAGAATTCACAAATAATAATATTTTTGAAAATCACAAAAGAAAAATAAGCGTAGTAGGCTTTGAAACTAATACAAAAAAACCCAGCAAATAAATTTCAAATTAAAATAAACTTCTGACAATATGTCGAATAATAAATTTCTTAATGTTAAATTTAGATTTTATTTTTCATTTTGCCTTATAATTACTTTTATTGTTATCCAATGGATTTCTAATTGTATAAAGGTGTAGAAAAATAAAATAGATTCAAATCGAATATAAATTATTTGCTGGGTTTTTTTGTATTAGTTTCAAAGCCTACTACGCTTATTTTTCTTTTGTGATTTTCAAAAATATTATTATTTGTGAATTCTCAAATAGTTCTTGAAAGTCTGTGCATAAGATAAGAGGTTTGTGACTATTCAAAATGTGTGGTTGAAGTCCACTGATGATTTGTTACAGCAACAATGAAATATATAGACAACGCTCAACCACCAGCAAATAAATTTCAAATTAAAATAAACTTCTGACAATATGTCGAATAATAAATTTCTTAATACGTATATAATAAAAATTAATATAAACAAATTTGTTAAGTTTTAATAGATTTTATTTTTTTTTAACCCTGAAATGTAAAAGCCTGTTTAAGTGTTAAATTAAAAAAAAAATAAAAAATTATATTATACTTTTTAGGCAAAAATTAATTAAATAAACATTTTAAACTAAAAAAAGAAATTCTAAGCTTGGTGCGTTTTTTTGTAAATGGCGCGTTTTTTCTCCATTTTGGTGCGTTTTGAAATTTCAAAGTTGACAACGCTGCGAATGAACTTGCTTCGCCATACAAAATTATGAGAGCGAATCAAGTAGATTCAATATGAATCTACTTGCGAAGCACGTAAAATTTGTATCGTCTCTAACTTTTATCGCAGTTTATCGGCAGTTTAGCTGAACCAGCTATCAAAACAAAATATGTATATGTGTATGTATGGGTTTGAACAAATAAAAACAAACCAAGAAAACATAGATGTGAGTTTAATATAAATAAATTTAATTAAGTTATGAATAGTAAAAAAAGAAAAAAATAAGAACAAAATATAGGGATGCCTTCAAAAACAAAATTTTGAATGAGTCGAATGTATGTAAGTATGTATGCTTATGTGTATGTATGTATATAAGTGCATATGATACGTATGTACCCAGCTGGAAAATTAGGCATTAATTACATAAAGTATTATTTTCCAAAGCAAAGCAATGCATCCCTTAGAAACGATAGGGTAATTTGGTTAAACACAATTAAAATAATTCATTACTTTCCTAGGACATGTTCTGTGTAACAGTAATCAATTCAAAAATGAAAAATTATACATGATGTGCATTACTTTATGATTTACTATTCATTACCTTTTCCCACTGGGTATGTATATGCGTGCGTATGATATGTATGAATGTGTGAATATAAATAAAAAGATGCCACACGAACAGTGATGCCAACTTTTTCAGAGCAAAAAGAACTGTGCCTTCAACAAAAGCACTAAATGCAATAAAGCCATATTTCGATTTTGTTCAGTTATAAGTAGAATATGAGTAGGAAAATAATTTAAGTTCAAGACAAAAGCAAATTAAACAATTAAGTAATGGAATATTTGATATAATAATTTTGGAAAAATAAAGTAGAACTCGTGAGCTTATATAATCCACAAAACTAAGCTTCAGAAACAAAGTAATTTTATTTACAGGATAAAGATTTCAATTAAAATTTTATTTGTACTCTTTTATATAGTAACTGCCTAAATTAAATCATTCCGTATAGACGAAATATCAAAACACTTGATTAAAATTTATGTGGAAATGTAGGATTTTTGTCGATATCGAGTCCATCAATTTGTTACTGTAACTCTAGTAATTGTAACTAGAATCGAAATAAAATTAATTCTGCGTGTAATTAACATACAAATCGAAAGAATTTGTATGTATTTATGTATATGTATTTACATGCGTATAAATATGTAGGTATGTGTCAATGAATTAACAAAAACTATTTATTATGTATGGATGTATGTACATTAGGGTGTTCTCAAAAAAAAGAATTCCTTTGTTTTTCTCAGAACCAGGTTTCAAACTTTATTTTAGGTAAAAAATATGCCTGTTAAAATATCAGCTCATAATATTAACGGTTAGATGGTGCGCATCGCACTTTTCAATTTCCCATACGATTTACATGGTATAAATTGATTTTATTCATTCTGATTGTCACGTTTACACATGCAAGTACCTTGCATGCAAGCTCTGTGTACGTATTATCAACGAACATTTCATACAAATGCCCGACTGTCTGGCAACTTGCATGTTTGCCTTTTATTGCAGAGTTGTCTATAACATAAAAAAGTTTAATTTTGAGGGAACCAGATAGTATTGAACTTAATTCGTGTTATTTTAATGTTATTTATGTCTAAAAAATTCATTAAGCGCTTGATTTATGAATATTTAAGAAAATAAATATTAAATTAGCTTTTAAATGTATTTAAAATTAGTAAGAACTCATATAACATTACACTGACATCCAGTTAATTTCTACTAAAGTGTTAATAGGGCAACACAGTTAGCTAACTTTCCATTTACTTGCTACAAGTTCAACAAGTCACTGTCTTGTAAAATTCCTTGGCAGTTTAGTTGGAAGTAGACTGCAAGTGCCGCAAGTGTAGATGTGTTAGTAAGAGAGTTTGAGTGTATTGAGTTTTTCGAACTTGCACTTGCACGTGTAAGCCCTAGGTAAAGAACGGAATTTACTACAGTGAACTTCTTGGTACGCTTTTGTAGAAAATTAAACGCTCTATAAAAAAAAGTTACATAAAATTTTTTGATAAGTTAGCTGGATCAAAAATTATTTACAGTCCAAATAAAATTTATCCTAAATTTATACGATTTTTCAAGAAAACAACAGAAATATTATGTTATTCCAGAAAATTTTACCAAGTTCCATACAAAATACAAACAGGCCTTTTAAAAAGTGCCAAAGAAGTGTTATAAAACAATTTTATAAGTTTTTCAATTTATTTTAGCCATAGCTATAATAAGTGAATGGAATGGAAATTAAAAATATTTTTATTTCAGATTTAGTTTAATTTTAAATTTTTTATAGAGTGTTTAATTTTCGACAAAAGCGTACCAAGAAGTTTACAGTAGCACATTCCGTTCTTTACTTATGACGATCAGACAGAAAAGTGAAAAATGTTTATTTGTTGTTTTGTGTAAAGCCACCATACTATCACAAATTTATATTTGTGGATTTGTTAAACGCACTAAAAGCACTAAAGTCAAAGGTGAAAAGGCAACAATTTCGGGTATTTAAAAAAAAAGCACATAGTTGAACAATTCCGGACTGTTATGAATTAAAAAGCACTAAATCTAGTGCGAAAAGCACTAAATTAGCACGCTGCACACGAAGCACGAAAGCGTCGTATAAACGGCAAGATTCAAAAACAAGATTCAGAGAGCGAAGCATGTGATTCAACTCGCCGTCTAAACATAGTATAACGCACCTAATTACACCATGTGCTTAATAAATCCATAACATATAAAAATATTTTCATTTCTTTTAAAAACAAATTACACGATATCTATACAAAATTTTATTAAACTTAATATCCTTGCATGTCAGACAAACCATATAAAATTCTTTCTCAAATACTTTTATATATATATTTATGTTTTCTTTTGCTTTTACAAGCACAAGGTTTTTAAAAAGAGTTAAAATGTGTTTGCCAAATGAATGAACATAAAAATAAACAAGAAATACATTACCTTACAAATGTTGTTTATTATTTTATAACATTATTAAACGAAGAAAACAACAAATGTCTTGTGCCATTCTTTTTGTTTTACACTCAAAAACGTTGGCTGTTGGTAAAAATATAGCTTTTCATGTTCAGTTGTATTGACTAAACAGAAGTAGATTTACAGTTGGCTACAAATTACTTCCGGTTTTTAAGTTCTTATTTGAGCTAAAGTGTAAGAAATAAAACAAAAAGCAAAATGTTAGGAAAAAAACAACAACACTAACATCCTTTTAAGAATTAAGGAAGCATTTTTAAATGTATAGAGGGGTATAATGTAAATGACGAAGGCACACTGAGAAGTATTTTATTTTTTATTTTAATGCAAAATATTATTTCTTAAAAGTACATATTGAAATAATTTTATATATGTTATTTCATTTTATTCAGATATCCAAATCCCATAAAATAGTATTAAATTTTTACCAAATATATAAACAGTGTAAATTCTTGGCAGATAATTTTTTATAGAAATTTTAAATATATTTCTGCTCATTAATTTCATGTAATATTTATGTTTGAAACTTTAATTCAAAGGATATTTCTCAAATTTTTATAATTTATTAATGTATTAATAGTAGAAAATTTATGCAGCTACTGGAACGAAAGACTTATTATTTATCAGGTAAACGCCCTTGTGATGCATTCACAATTATAATGGAAAAGGAAATAAAATATCAGTACATAAAAGAGGTGAGCACAAAATATTTGCTTGCCTCACGATTTATATAATTGAATTGTTCTCTTCTTTATTGCTCTTGATTTTGTGAGAACTCAAAAATTGTTATTATCTCTTATCAAAAGCAAGAAAGAGCATGTCACACTTAAAACAATATTTTATTTCATATGATACTATTGTCAATCGGTTCGCAATAGTGAAATTAACAGGTAACCACTTGCTCCTTCTTGCTTTTGATAACACATAATAAAAAACTTATTGTTTTCATAAAATCAAGAGTAATAAGAAAGTAAAAGAAAGAAAAAACTATTAACGCATATTCTTTTTTTAGTGTCTTAATTCGCATATGATAATGCTCTAAGTTCAAAATAATATCATTTTTATGGATATATTTGTAAGAAGTTTTATTAGCATCTGATAATTTGTAAACTTTTAAGTTTATCAACTAAAGTCTGGTGCTTCATGAAATTTTTAATAAAAATATTGCACGCTTACCAAAACTGCCTCTTTAAATATTGTGCAACGATTTTGTACGTTTTCAATACATTGTTCTCTAAATTTGCCTTAGAATTAATTTAAATCACTTCTATAGACAATAATCAGTCTTTAAAATACAATACTGTAAACTTATTAATGTATTGCTCTCACCACTAGTACATACTTTAAAAGTTAAAGATTTACTATCGATATTTTTGCGTCCCACTTCGCGAATGATTAAAAATATGCTTTCTATTGACTTTATCTAACTTTTAAAATGCCTTTCGCAAAAACTCATTACAACTAATTTTTGTATTCAAAATTAAATTTTTTGCGGTTTTTATTTTAGCTGGTAAATAGAAACATCAATAAAATTTATAACACTGCATGTTCTTCAACTCTTTGTTTTTATTTCAGTGGAATTTCTCAGCAAGCACTAAATATAGTACGCGATTATTTGTGTGTTCGAATCATTTTACTCTAGCCCTTTTGTTTTTCTCATTTATTGAATTTATGGTGGCGAAATAAATTACAGTTGATATTTATGGTAGTTTGGAAAGGAATCGGAAATTTATTTGGTGTTAACTCACTAAGACTTTTGTGTTTCTAATGAGAAAAAAAGTAAAATAAATGACATTGAGCTATTTGAAATTATATACTCATTTAAACTAAAGTATAAATTTGTCTTAATTAAAATGAAATAAGGAGCAAACGTTCATGAAACTTGAAACACATAAACAGATTACAATTGCACAATGGACCATTAGAACGCTGATCGAAACTGCACGCCTGGCTCAGCTTGAGTCTTAAATAGAAAATTATAATAATGCTGTCTTGGCAATTAGTGAAATCCAATAATATGCTAGTGGCCAATTATTATCGAGCAATGGTAGCGTTGTGCTTTTTATGATATCTTAACTAAACGTCGATAAGTTGTCAGGCACGTATTAGCACAGTAAATGCGGCATTCCCTTAAACATTATTTTTTATCTACTTCCGTAATCTTTAGAATGTAATTATTGAAAGCTGCATTTTTAATACGATTTGGTCAGGATTGTGATTCCGACAAAAAGTTAGAAAGCCTTAACTTCTCTTGAAATTATGCTTGGCAGTGTCAGTTATACAATTTTCCTATATAATTTATTAAAACGTCAATAAAATGAAAATTTTTTGAAAAAGTCATTCTTTATAAAAATATTTTTAACACTAAGGGCCATTATTACAACTTAAAGTTAGTTAAAAGTAGGATTTGATCGGACGTATAAAAAGCTTTCAATTATTGTAAATTGAATTTAACTTACCAGGTAGGATAAACTTGCCTGTAATTTATCGCTCACTTTAGGTTAAAGTAAAATTTTGCAAATGATAAAGTTTTTATACATCCGATAAAATCCCATTTTTAACTAAGTTTAAGTTTAGACTTGTATCGAACTCTTTCAGTAGCTCGTTTTTGACATAAACCAATGATCAAACCCATTTAAATTATATGGGTTTGATCATTGGTTTGTGTCAAAAACGAGCTGCTGAAAGAGTTCGATACAAGTCTCTTAAAGTTGTAATAATGGCCCTAAGAATACTAGAATACCGAATAGTATTTAAAAAATTAGTGTGCCAGAAAGCATGGTCTATTTTAAAAAGAACATTGTTGACATGTTTCATTACACGTCACACGTGCATTTGCATACGCATCAGAAATTAAAAATTAATCATACGCTCCAGTTGCTGTTATTTTCAAAAATGTTGCCTACTTTTAGGATTTTTAAATACAGTGGAATTTTAGCACCTCTCTGATCCGTGTACTATCGGCAAACATTAAATAATGAATTAAATAATATATAAATTAAACAAAAATTTTATCAAATCTGAAGATGAAATAAGACACAAGTGAATTTACATTACACAATTGTTTTTTAAGTTTTATGAAATTTGTTGGCAAAAGCAACGCTGGAGCATAGATTGAAAAAACGAAAATGAAGTCACATGCAACTCTAAAGCATTCTGGCAATTTTTTTTACCTTCCACGCCTTTCTGAATGTTGCTAACATTATCCTAGAAGCTTTATCTTACAAGGCCAATAAGTTACCTAACTGGACTGTAATGTGTAAGCAACAGCAAAGTTAACATTGTGGTATTACACTAATTCAATAATTTAACATTGTATGTCCAAAAAAACCTTTAATATTAGTTTTAACTAAATAAAGTGTTCTTATTTGATAAAAAAAAATGATACACTGGTGTCTGTTATTTAGAAAAATAATATTTTTTAAAGATAAAACTGTATTAATAATTTAGTATCAACAACATAAACAATTTTGCTTCCACATTAAATAATTTAATGTAGAGATAATCATAATGATAATTTGAGGCTAACACAATGCTTCACATACTGAACAGTTTTTGGGTGGGTGCTTATAAATAACGTCATAAATTTACATAAAAGTTTTTGTGTTTTACAATGCATGTGTTGACGTTGTCAGCAAATAATTTTATTTGGAATAGTTTAAGTTTTTATATTTCTTAAGCTGCCAAACATTAAAAATTATACCTATAAATAAATAAATACAAACTTGAATATAGACAACGACTTTGGGAAACACTTCAATTTTATTACTTTATTATTTCAAAATAATTAAAAATGTCAAGTGCTAAAAAGCATAAACGACTAAATCAAAAAAAAAAAAGAGAGAGAGGGAAGAGGGAGATTTTGAATTTAAATTAAGGATTTTACTCACAATTCTACATAGCCAAACGACTTTTGAGATAATGAAAACTTAATTGAAGTTTATTCGGTGGTGATTAAGCATTGTCTATATGTATTTTATTGTTTCTTTAAGAAATCTTCTTTAACCACGACTTCAACCACGATTTGTTAAAGCAACAATGAAATCTATATAGGCAATGCTTAACCACCAACAAATAAAGTTCACTTTTAATATAGAATTATGACAATATGTCGAATAACAAACTTTTTATAATGAAACCTTGATATAATTGAGTTTATGAAAACTTCCAAGAGACAATTATAACTCATTAGATCAGGGTTGCATTTTTTAAAAGACAAAAGGGTAACGTACGCTCAGTACCAGTCCAGCCTTTATATAATCCTATTTATTCGATTGTGGGCTTTTTTGTACATATATTTTGGTATTCTCAAAACAAATTCTTTACAGCTGCTTTGGCCTGAACTGCAAGTTTTTGTTTGAAATTTTTCTGATATATTTTCAATAGATTTGTTTCATGCTGTGGCAAGAAGAGGAAAGTGCTTAAGTCACATTTTTTGCAGGAGAGCAGTTTTAAACTTTCCAGTCGATTTTCAGAAATTTACTTTTTTTGCATCAAAATGTGCTTATGTCGTGTTAAGCACTTTTTCTTTTTTGCAGCAGAATCATAGCGAAAAATGTTTAAGGGATATATTTGCTCAGACTTTCCATTGAAAGAAAAATCTTAACTTTTACGTTATAACTTAGATAATATTACACAAGAAATGGCGAAGTTTATTTAAGTTGAAATTTTTGTAAAAATAAAAATAAAAATTTAATTAAATAATCTAATATTATATCATATATTATAATGTGACATTGATACAACTTTTGGGTAGGGTAAAATTTTACAAAATACATCAAAACACCAACAGCCACTATAATCACAAAATAAGCCAGAAAGAAAGAATGAAATACACACAAAATTTATATACGAGTATAAATAAAAATATATTAACTAGGGACAACAACAACAACAACAATAACAGCAGCAAATAAAGTTGTGAAAAACCAATATTTTGAATGTTGCTTGAATGCGCTTTTAAGATTTACGATTATGGCTTAAGCTATTAAAAGTTTCCTGCACCTTTTTATTACACTTTTTACGAGAGTTCAGCAGAAATAAAGCAAGCTGGCAGGCAGGCAGGCTGGCAAGCAGGCAGGCAGAAAGTCAGACAGTCAGACAGACAGACACACGCACAACTGCTCATAAATTTTGTAGAAATATTGGTTGTTAGCGAAGATATATACTCATGAATACATATTTAACGAATATGTCTATAAATTCAAATTCAGTTTAATGTTCAAAAAATGGTTTATTTATGAAGGAGAATTTGTTTTATTCTTATATTTTTTTTTTTGCTAGAGTTGTTTTGTATTTGTTGCTTGTTATTGTTGTGCATAAGTTTTGACTTTCTGCAGAGCTTACAGATACATATATATCGCCTTTTCGAAATTGTTTATTATAACTCAATTGTTTGTTGGCGTTTGATTTGTATTGTATTTGTGTTGTATTGTATTTTGCTCATTGTAATTTATTACATATTCATTATTACATTAGTTTTTAGTATGTACGTGTAGATGGCATTAAAATCTTACATCTGTTTATATGTATATATCGGGCATTTGTCGACAGAGTGTCATAATTCGAACAACATGATTTTTTTGATTGAGTTCTTGTTTCAACTTTGATATTAGTTTAACTTCTCATTTGTTTAAAAAGAATTTTAACATAATATCTCTAGTTGTTCTAAGACATTTTTGAGTAAAGGTTCCCTGATGAACTACATTAGCAACATGGGATCCAGCTAATCCCTCAATAATCAATTTGAATGTATTTTTAACAAAAAAATTATTTTACTGAATAAGTAAAATAATAATTTGGGATTATAAGAGCGTTAAACTTAATATGATTCTTCACTCAACATAGTATAAAACAAAGTCGCTTTCTCTGTCCCTATATCCCTATGTATGCTTAAATCTTTAAAACTACGCAACGGATTTTGATGCGGTTATTTTTAATAGATAGAGTGATTGAAGAGGAAGGTTTATAAGTTTAATAACATCCATTAAATAGTGGAGAAATACTGTTATTTTTAAGGTTTCTAAAAGCATAGACAGACGACAGCGTTAATTTGCATTAACTGTCTTAATGCAAATTAACTTGTGAATTATCCTCATTTGTAAATGCACTAAATGACAGTGAATTAATACTGAATTCAGCTATATGATAACACAGTCCTCATATGGTAACACCGTCACAATCAATCAAATGTTGACAAATTGTTTTGGTTTTCAAAATTAAAATGCGATTCGGTCAGAAAATATAAGTTATATTAATTGTTTTTAGAAAAAGAGCAAAGAAATATTAAAATCGAGACACATTTTTTCCATTTTAAAATTATCGAAGTGTGTGGTACGAAAGGTATATACAGATTTTGTTTACTTAAGGTAGAATTAGCCGAACGTCCACGTAAGCTAACGAAACAGCTGATCGTTTTTTTTTTTTTTTTTTTTTGATTGAAAACAATGCAAACGCTTACCGAAATTTGCTGTGACGTTGACGGCACGTCTCAACCTGTATAAAATAGAATTTCCTAACGTTGTTAAGTGACGTTTGTAAGCCAGTGATGGTACCATTGTAATTTAAATGGAATAGGGGTATTTTGGCTCTGTTTTTTGGTACTTTTGTTAATAATATCTGTGTGAAAAAACATAAATATATAAATAAATATTTGGGAATGTACATATATACATACTTATGTACACAAATATATACATGCATCTGTATGTATATGTACTTATATATAATAAAGAAATGCATAAATATGTATGAGCATAATATAAATGTGATATGTAATAAAGGATTTAAATGGTATCAAAACTTCTTATTGTGTATGCACACATGTTAAAATTATTTCATGTTGCATACATATCGTTGGTCACAAGTAGAAAGGCCCTAACTCAAATAATTGTAATTTTACAGGGGAGGATAAAAACATAATATTAAACAGCACAGCTGCTTTGTTAAACTGCTTTTAAAAGTGTTATTTTTACGATATTGCAATAAATTTGTGTGATGAGGTGTACTTGTGTCCATCGATATGTATGTATGTATGAACATATTTATTTGTTATAAAAGTATAACAGACAGTATACAGTTTTAGTAGCGTTTACATATTTTAGGTACTTTTTCTTCGCTACATTCACCATTTGAACTGTTTTATTTCCCATCACTGTTTTGTGAACAGCTGTTCCTTTTTAATATTAAAACAACAAAACGAAGTAAAGCATACGCACGTTTTTAAATGTTCTATAAGTGCACCAACGTGCTAACAGTACGGTACGGTGCGGTACAGCAACAGCAACGTTCGGCTAACCCAGCCTTTAATGCAAATACTGTCGTCTGTCAGGGTAAATTTTTAATTCACATTAGTGATATTTTAATGCAAATTAACGCTGTCGTCTGTCTACGCTATAATGTGATGTCGTAAATAATTACATTTTTTCCGCTTACATTGCAAACGCAGGCTGAACCCTACGAAATTTATCAAAATAATGTACTAAGTCTTGTACACATTGAAAAGGTCTACAGACAACTCCGCTATGGTATATGTCTATCTCTTATGGATATCCCACAATAACATTTTTAACCGACTTATTAATTCGAGGTTATCAATTCGTGTGTATTTTTTTCTTTCTTTTTTTATATTTGTACACGCATAACTCGGTCATTTTTAAACCGATTTTCGAAATTCTTTTTTTTTTTCTTTGAAAGGGTTTGCTTGCAGTTGGGTCTCATAATTTTTGTTCGTAAATCGGAAGGGGTAATTTGCTCCCCTCTTGCATAGCTCTGCTATTTGTGAACCGATTTTCAAATTTTTTTTTAGTTTGAAAGAATTTTGCTTAAAGTTGGAACAAAATATTTTTTTTCGAAAATAGGAAGGGGAATTTCGCTCCCCTCTGACATTAACTCGGTCATTTATGAACTGATTTTGAAAATTGTTTTTTCGTCTGAAAGGGTTTTGCCTCAAGTTAGAACTTATAATTTTTTACGAAAATCGGAGGTTGAAATTTTCTCCCCTTATGCATCATAACTCCGTCATTTATGAACCGATTTTCAAAATTGATTTTTTTTAAGGTTTGCCTGCAGTTTAGTTTCATAATGTTTTTTTTAATCGCTGGGAGACTTTGCTGCCCCCCCCCCAAAAAAAATACTACGTCATATATAAACCGATTTAAATTAAAATGGTTTTAATTTTTTTTTTTTTTGCTTAAAAAGGGCTTGATTGCAGTAAATGTAAAAAGTAAATAAGTAAAAATGTAGTGTATGAATTTAGATATACCAGAGATAGCAGGAAATCTTCATGGTTAAGGGACAGAAGAATTGTTTTACTCTAAATTTAACGCGTGCGGGCCACGGGCAGTAATGAATAGATAAAAACTACTAGATATATTTTAATCATTTTTTCAGTAAATGACATAAGTTACATATTTTATACCTGTGCAAAGCCGGAGCGGGCCGCTAGTAGTTAATATTCTAGAAACTATTGTCATATCGTCATATCATATATTATATTGTGTAAATTTTTTATACAAGTAGCTCAAATACTTATATCTTGAGAGTAAGATTGTACCTTTAAATTGTTAATAAATTAAAAATTTTAAACTGGATTTCTGTAAGAATTTTTTTTGATGTGTATCATATATATGTATATAAATATCAGAGAATGATAAAAAAAGTTTTAAGTACTATTTGAGTATTGGCTTCAAACAACTATGAATACTTACAGCTAAAAATAAAAAAATGGTCATATGCAATCACTGGCATTAATTTAAGAACCAAGTCCTATAAAAATAAACAACTAACAACTACATATCTTCATACAAATTTTTTAAATTACGCAGCACAAACAACTTTTACTGAAATTTATAGATTGTATGGGCTCCAATCATACGCAGTAGTATAAAAATACTTTGGCTATTACTAAGCTACACATGCGTATATACAAGGATATTTTGTTCACACACACACACACACACACACATAAAGCATGTTTTAAAATAGGTATTGCATTTTATATCCACACTCAGGGAAAACCTGCAACTTATAATAAGAACGCTTCATATTAATTCAATAAATTTCAATGTAATAGAAAAATTATATTAAAATACCTTAAATCAATCATTTTCAACTTCCAGTTAATGATGAATCGATTTATTTATTGAATTACATTGAATCAATACTGTTTTAAAGTCTTACCATATTACTTTAAGACTTTTATTTCATTAAGCTCTCTGTTAAGTTGAAATTTAAATTGCAAAATATTGAATTATTAAGAAACATATTAAAATCTAAAGGACATCACTTTAAAAGAATGTGTCAACCACATCATATCAACGAGACAACAATACTGTTCCATAAGAGTTCAATATTAATTCAGTTCCGAAAAATATTATTTCTATATTCAATTCCATATTAAAATTATCAAAATAAATTAATATTGTTTAAAATTGATATAAAACCTTTCAACATGACTAGACTTTCGTTAATGTTTTTTTAAGTTGATTTTTATTAATTGTAAATTGTTTTTTCTCTTGGTGCACAAATATATGTTAACTTTGCCGAATGATGAAAAAATATCCCGAGTATCATGCTTATATTTATTTAGTCCCATTAAAAATCCATAGTCTGAGTATAAGCATAATCCAACTGCAAATGTGACAGAAAGTCAATGCAATTTTTACGTATGTGCCTTTTTATTTATAGTTGTAGTGTATTTAAATTTTTCGCATGAACGAAATAGATTTTTTCTTGTATGTTGCAGAGAGAAAATGAGGGTGGCGTTGGCTGAAGTAGTTAGCACGTTGACTAGAAAACCGCAGGTTCAGGGTTTGATCCCAGTCTCTCATAGTCAATAAATAACAACACCACGCATTTTTTTGACGTGCTTAAGTATCCGTTTATATCAGTTGTTATAGGAAAGTTCACGTGATGAAGGCGTATACACTGGCTACTAAACAACTTTGATGGCTTCAGCGGATACTTATTCTTATGTAACACCAGAGCACCCCCTTTCGTTGGTATTGTGTAGCAGATTCATTGGCGAAGTAAAATAACTAGTAAAATGACTAGTAAACCACAATACAAAAATTTGATATGCCTCATCGACACCAGAGGCGCTGCAACACTGTTTTAATAGAAACGTTTAAAAAAGCAAAGTTGTAAAAGAATCAAGTTTTCTCTATATCTCCCTTCACCTCCAGCTTTCTCTATTACTATGCCTTTCATAAAGAAAATATTACCTAGTATTAGTAGTAGCCATTTATTGCCTGAGAGTTACTTACTTCTCTTGAAAAAAATATCATGCGTATATTTTTTTCCGACTAAATATCCATGCTCTGAGTATAAGCATACTACGATTATAGGTGTGACAGAGATTGAATACACTTTCCTTTTTATTTATAGTTGCAGCGTATTTTAATTTCTTGGAATTGGCTAAATATATTCATAGTTGCCTGGTGGAAAAATATAAGCGTAAGATATGTTTTCGCTAAAATTATGATTATACGCCATTGCTTAAATTAAAACTACTTACTTGAGTACTTTTTTGAGTACTCAATATCATTGTCTGGTACTAATCGCTCATTTCCTTGAACAACGTGATTTCTTAAAAAAAACTAGTTGTACTGAAAACGAATTTAAAGTTTTCAATTTAAACAATTTAATTAGAAAATTAATTTTTATTTTTTTCACAAGAGTTGGTTACACAAGATATCTGTTTAAAATTTTTACACCATGTAAATAACGACTTGAGGATTAATTCGGTTTTTTATTAAGCCAAAAATCAAATTATTTGAGTTATTACGTTTTTCAAGTAAATAGGCGTTATATATTTAGTTTTGCTTATATTTAATTTCTCATGCGTTTTCTTTTGACATTTACAATAGGAAATTCGTGAGTATTTTTGTTAGATTTAATTTTAAATTTATTTGTTATAAGGGTGGACCCTTGTTAGTAAATTTTATTGAGGCATGTTAAGTTACAAGGTCATAAATTTGACAAGTATTGGCATATTAATTGACATCTTATGAGAAATATTTTTGTTAATTGAGCCTTAGTCTTAGCCAAAAATTTAATAGGTGTAATTGAAAAACAAATGAGTTTTTTTACACTAAAAATTTCACAAACTTAGTTACACCATTTTTATTATACCCTTTACCAAAAAATGGTAAAGGGTTCGTCATTCCGTTTGTAATTTCCAGAATATTAATAAGCGTGCCATAAAGTATATATATTTTGGATCCTTATGTATAGGGAAGACGAATAAGCGATGTCCGTCTAACCGTCTGTCCGTCTGTCTGTACGTGAAATCGGTTTTCCGAAGCTCCCAGAAAAGCTAGAGACCTCGTTCTTAGACTGGTGTATCAGAAATTGTCCAAAAAAGATTGGTGTTGAAAATCAGCAAAATCGAGCACACGGTTTCAGAGCTGGGAAACTTAAACTTCATTTTGACATAAAAAATAACTACTGAAAAGTAGTTATTAATATTTTTTTATTAAATAAACTTATTTTATACTTCAAAATGAATAAAATTGGTATTTCTAATTTAAAAAAAATCAAAAAAATTAAAAAGATGTTTCCAGGGTTGGAAAACTTTAATTGTTTTCTTATACATAAGTAACTTACTAAAACCAATTTTTCCGTTTTTTTTTCTCTATAAATTAAACATATCTAATGTTCTTAAAAGACAAAGATTGATGTAGGAAATCAGAAAAACAAAAAGGATGATTCCAGGGTTGGAAAACCTACAATTTTTGTGATGTATAAAATTAGCTACCGTAAAGTAATTTTTTATTTCTATATATTAAATAAACTTATTTTATACTTCACCACAAATAAAATTGGTATTTCAAATAAAAAATTTAAAAAGACGTTTTCAGTGTTTGAAAACTTTAACTTTTTTTCTTAGACAAAAGTAACTTACTAAAACAAATTTTTCCTTTTCTTTATAAATTAAACAAATCTTATATTCTTAAAAGAAAAATATTGCTGTAAGAAATCAGAAAAATCAAAAAGGATGATTTCAGGGTTGGGAAACTCAAACTTTTTGTGATATAAAAAATTAACTACCGAAAATTAATTTTATTTTATTTTTTTATTAAATAAACTTACTTTATACTATAGTACGAATAAAATTGGTATTTCAATTTTAAAAAGTTTATTTTATACTTCAGTACGAATAGAATTGGTATTTCAAACTAAAAATTAAACTTCAAAAATTTAAAAAGATGTTTCCAGGGTTGGAAATCTTTAACTTTTTTTACAAAAGTAATTTAGTAAAGCAAATTTTTCCTTTTTCTCTATAGATTAAAGATATCTTTTATTCTTAAAAGAAAGAGATTGGTGTAAGAAATCAGAAAAATTAAAAAGGACGATTCCAGGGTCGGAAAGCTTACTCTTTTTGTGATATCAAAAATTAATTACCGAAAACTAATTTAAATTTTTTTTTAATAAATAAACTTACTTTATACTATAGTACGAATAAAATTGGTATTTCAATTTTAAAAAGTTTAAATTACATTTCCAGGGTTGGAAAACAAAAGTAATTTTACTGAAACAAATTTTTCTTTTGTTTTTCTATGAATTTAAATTTCTTAAATTCTTAAAAGAAAAATATTGGTGTAAGAAATCAGAAAAACCAAAAAGGATGATTTCAGGGTTGGGAAAGTTACACTTTTTGTGATATATAAAAGTAACTAATTAATTTTTATCTTTTCGCTTATAAAATATATATATTTTACGTTTTGGAAAGAAAAGTTTGGTATAGAAAGTTATAAAAATCAAAACCACAGCTCCAGAGCTAGAAACTTTGAACTTTTTTCTAGATATTAATAAAGTATTTAAATAAAACATTTTTTTTAATTTCCTTTTTTCTTTTTTCACTTAACACACTTGCTATATTTTTTTAAGAACTACTATATTGATATATGGAATCAGAAAAATCTAATATGATGATTCTAGTGTTTGAAAATTATTTTTTTCGTACATAAAAGTAACTACTAATTTTAAAGTAGTAAAAAGTAATAATTTTTTTCTTTGTGTTTACACTTTATGTATGTGCTTATGTATATATCTCTATACTACATAAACGCACTTTGGTAAAAGGTATATAAGATTTGGCACAGCCGAATATAACACTCTTACTTGTTTTTTATTTTACTTTTTTTTTTAAATTTTGATTTGTCACTGAGAAATATATAGACGGGCATAGAATCAAAAAAATTCATGTAGAACGGAATCAAATAAAAATACCAAATTATTCTGAATTTTTAACTTAAACACTATGTTAATAAATGAGCCATATGACTAAATAATTTGTGTTGGTGTCAACTTGTCATAACAAAACTTTAATTTTAGGTTTACACCAATAAAAACTAAATAAATTCAATTTCCAATTATTTAAAACAGACACAATAACATCAAAAACCTATCAAACTCGAACTATAATTACTTTTTTCCCTTCTCTCCCCTCAATACTTGTAAGAATATAAAATCTGTCTTCTTAAACATACAAAAAGACAAGCAAGCAGATGCCAAGAAAACAGGCATCAAAATCAATTATAAACTTAAAATACATTTCACTTACTGAATGACATCTTGTCAACATCATCATTGTCACCAAAATAGAAAACTTAACTCAAAATATCAAGCAGTTTTTATTGCTAGACATACAGACATTCATTTATAGAACTAAAAATGTCAACTCATTTCTCTCCCTTAAGGAAAATTTAACACAAAACCATAATTATCATCTAGAAATTTGATGTAGTTATTTAAAATTATTTTTATTTACTTGCTTAAGATAAGGCAAAAGCTCCAACTGATATACGAGTACTTTAGCTTGCATGTGAGAAACATTCTAAGCACAAACTGACATTTAATTAATAATAACAATGACAGTTGTCGTTTCAACAAATGACAGTTATAATTGATATTTTAGTAAGAGTGTGTTTTTGTGTGTGTGTGTGTGTGTGTTTTTATGTGATTTTAAATATTTTTTTATTGCTTACTGGCTTTTATTTATTAATATACATATTTCATATTTTATAGTTTAGTTCATACATTTTTCTAAAAGCTTACTGTGATTTTTTTCGATATGATCATATCAATAAAGTAATTAAATTTAAAAAAAAGAGTAACGCAAATAAGAATTTTAAATTTATTGCCACAACAGCGATTATTCAATACCCTGCATATTGAACGAGAGTAAGTGTTAAATCATAAAATTGTCTGAACTACAATTTTTACCTTAAATTGGCTGGGATTAAATAATTACATTAATATAAAATATTTAGACCAGAAGATATTATTTATAAGCAATGTTTTTTTTTTTTTTTTTTTTTTTGCTTTAGACTGCTTTTATATTGTCTCGAAATCTAGTAAAAAAATTTTAAGTCTTTTTTGACATTTTTTCAAGATTTAGTATCCAATAGAAAATCCTCTTTCTAAAATTAGTTTTAAACTGTAACCCAAAAAGTGATTTAGCTCATGCACACACCTTATACAGAAAATTTTAGTTCAGAGTAGCCAATTCACTCACCTTTTATATACAAAAACGTTATGCAGGGTAGTAAGACATTCATAAAAATATTACATTTTGATTAGATATCTTACAAAACTGACAAAGTAGATTCCGTTTTGTATGAGGAATCTATTCGTCGAATACCGAACTTTGAATGAAATTGTCGAGAGAGGAATTACGTAAGAAGCATTACTCTTAAAAAATGTCTCTACAGCCAGCGCGTAATGCTCACTCGACCACTGCGACATCGTGACTAACAAATCCACACAATCGATAATTCCAACGGCGCCATCCTCCCTCCGCACCATTTATTGCTTTTTGAAATAATCGTATTTAAAAATATCAATTTGCCACCAGACACCCATTAGTAAAAAGCATTTGAATTTAGCTCAAAATCTCGCATGTACTAGCTTTCCAGACAATCTAAATGGCCTGTTATTGAATTATTAATTATATCTGGATTAATTAATTTATCATTTCTTTTCATTCGATATTTTGAGTCCTTTAGTAAAAGCACTTTAATATTGTCTCGAGATCTATTACTTACGAGATTTTGAGCTAAATCTAGTTGAATTTTAATAGATTCTCCATATAGAATGAAATATACTTTGTTAGTAAAGTTATTTGGAAAAAATTTACTCAAAACCTAATGTTTTTATTAAGTTTTTACTACACTGTACAACGGATTTATATAAAAGGGTTAGGGAATTAGCTAAGCTCTACAAAATTGTCAATTGAAGGTGTGTGAATGAGCTAAGTCAGCATTTCATTTTGGGTTAAGCCGAGGTCACACTATCGGCGCAATGTACCGACTTTCGTCGGCTCACTGGAATCAAGTCATAAGTAATAAACCAAAACGGATTTATTTCTTAATTAATTCTTAAATGAGTAGTGTTGTTAATTATTCGTCTTTTATGTTTGTTCGAATGAAATTTCATAATTTTTTTCTTGTTCGAACAGACGAATAATTTTGAACTTTTGTTCGAATAAGAATAAAAAAATATATTCGAATAATCTTAAAAAAGTTTGCAAAAAACGACACGTATGTGTAATTTCAATAACAAATTTAGGAATATTAATTAAAAATTAATTAAAACTTTAAAATTTTAAGAACCTTTGCCGCAGTTGACGCTGTGGCATAGATAAGAACTCTATGTTCCACTTACACTATTGAAGTAATAGACTCGCAAAAAATAAAAGATTAAATAAAAAAATTATGATAACTTCCAATCGACTAGACCGATTTTCTTCAAGTATAAATTAGAAGATATACGATCATGTCACCATTCAAACGAAAATAAAGCAAAATTAAGATCGGTCACGACGTTAGGGAGCTACGGCGTCAAAGACACGCAGATCAACAGAATATATCTAAAAAATATGATATATTCTAAACGGCTGGAAAGATTTTCTTTAAACATAACTAAGAACACTCTCGAACAAGTCATTTTTTATTTGATTTTTAAAGACAAGTAACAATCAGGCAATGAATGCCTACTACTATTATAAGGAAAGGGATAGTAACAGAAAAGATAGGTGGTGAAGGAATAGATAGAGGAATGCTTAATTTTTTTACATACGGATTAGTATCTCTTGAAGTCGGTATAGTTCAGTGACCAGTGACTATGCCTTCATCACTTGAACTTTTCTACAACAACTGAAAGAAAGGGACAGTAATGCACATCAGAAAAATGCATGGTGTTGTTATTTAATGACTGTCAGATAGCGGGCTCGATCCTAAAACCTTCGGTTTTGTAGTCAACGTGCTAACTTCTTCAGCCAATATAAGAATATTAAAAAATTCAGTAAAGTGCGACTCTGACTCGCGCACGAAGGGATCCGCACGAACACTAGATATGTAATTTAATACAAACTTCTTCCTATATAATATATAGTTTTGGCATTTTTTTCGTTTTTGGGTCTTTACGGTTTTTTTGT
This sequence comes from Tachina grossa, assembly GCA_949987645.1. Lineage (NCBI taxonomy): Eukaryota > Metazoa > Arthropoda > Insecta > Diptera > Tachinidae > Tachina > Tachina grossa. The sequence goes on from OX465275.1 coordinate 153,778,763, forward strand.
TTTGGCGTTCTTTGCGTTTTTTCGGTTTTGGCGATTTTTTAAGTTTTGGCTCTTTTTTAGTTTTGACACTTTATTTTCTTGTTTTGGCGATTTTTTTCGGTTTTTGGAGTTTTTTCATTTTGGCGTTTTTTTATTTTTGGCGATTTTTTTCATTTTTGCGATTTTTTTATATAAATTTTTTTTTAATTTTAGCGACATTTTCGCGTTTTGGCGATTTTTTTTAAATTTTTGACATTTTTTTCATTTTGGCGTTTTTTTTTCATTTTGGCGATTTTTTCGAATTTGGCGATTTATTTTAGTGTTAGAATTTTTTTTTAATTTTGGCGATTTTTTCGTTTTGGCGATTTTTTTTAATTTTTGGCGATTTTTTTTTTTTGGTTTGGCGATTTTATACTTTTCGGTTTTTTTAGTTTTATCGTTTTTGAAAATTTCAAGTGTTTGCCTCTTACAGTTTCCAAGATATAGCAAATTGTCAAAATTACATAGTCAAAATTGCATTAACTGATGGACCAACCTTTAATTTTTTTAAATTTGAGTGTTAATTGTTGTAGTCTGTATAAAAATATACTAATTCTACAAATTTCAGGTTTCAATATACATATGTTCATACAATTGTATGTATATTACATGGGATTTTAACATTTTTCGTTGCTCGTTTTGGAACACCCTTTAATTTTTAATTCTCATGAATTTTTTTTTTTTTTTTTTGTAGCGGCCAAGGTTCTACATACTCTGTCCAAATTTCAGGTCCGTAGCTCTTACGGTTCCTGTGACGGACAGACGGACAGCGTAGCGAAAACAATAGGGTTCCTTTTCACCTTTGATGTACGGAACCCTAAAAAGTATATATGTAGTTATAAGTGAGTGTCCGCACATGATGAATTTATATCATGATGAATGAACAACTTCGAATAAAAAAACGGTATAAAAAATACTGGGGTGAAATCGTTACATCCGTGAACGTACAACTCGTCACATAAAAACACAATTTTCAGATTACGACATACATGAACGTATTGATATGCCATTCAGTTTACAGGATTGACGTATCATTTAATTTGTTTTCGTACGATTGCCGATACGATCACGTATGTAACGATTTGAACCCTGATTTTATATGAACTTGTTCATTCATTCATATACATATTCATCAGATGTTGATATAAAATTAAATAACGTATATATTAAGAAAGTAGAAATATGCTTCGTCGTCCTATAAGAAGTTTCCTGTAAAAAGATTGGTTTCCCATAATTCATATTGTTTTTGATACTCATAAGTTATGATTTACGAACTTCATTTAACATGCTTTACAATTTTCGAAAAATAAAAATATAATTAAATTGAAAAATTAAATTAAAATGCGAACTCAAGACAAAATAATTAAATTTCTTTGGCTAAACCCATACAGTTTGACTAAAACTCATTACACAATTTATTTTGGTTTCACTAAAAATTATAATAGTATATTTTTGTGATTAATCGAGATTAATCAATAATCGCGAAATCTGCGTATATTTGCAAACCCTAGTGGAAAAAATATCCTAATGTTTGTATATATCTTTCTAACGTTAGCTTGTATGTGTGTTTTGGCCTTTCTCGCGATCTGTTACCTGGTGGATTTCAATGGAAGCCCTGTCTCTTTGACCGTTTCCATAGGGTGTGTCCTATCCATTTCCACCTTTTTTTGATCCCTTTACAAAACAAACATCTTTATACAATTGTGTATCTTGTTTTGTAAAGATTTTTGTTTGCGGATTTCAAACTTATTATGTTTTATTATATTGTGATCCTGAATATAGTATTAAGAGTTTTACTTTAAACAAAAACAAGCCAATTTTTTATATTACGTTAGGTTAGGAAGAGTGGTACTTTACCGCACCTCCACTCGGAGACCCAATTGGGTCCATTGTGATTCCCTTCTGTTGCCCAAAAAATTAATAATATTCACCCTCCCATTTGCAGCCAGAAGTGACCCTATTATACATCAGTAAGCCACCTAATTCCCATAATAAAGCCCCTGATGTACTCTAGTTTACACTTCCCGATATCAGTAATGCTTTGATGGAAACGTCTGCCTCAGCCATCTAAGCCTATGACGTTGCAGCTTCGGGCAATGACAGATAATATGTTCAATGGTTTCTGGTTACTCTTCATCCCCTCACATACTACAAAAATTTGGAGTACCAGTCTCCCAAATGCTGGTTCTTGCTCTGACCGAGCACTGACCTGTCAACACGCCTATCATGATTCGCATCACCTTCTTATTCATGTCCTGCAGTAGTTTAGATCTTCCTGAGTCTAGTTTTGGCCAAAAATCCCTCGAGACTCTACAATCCTCTCTACTTCGCCACGAACTGTTTGTCCTGCTTTCTACCAAATTACTGAGTTCTTTATAGTAATGACCTATCGGTAATTTCACCGATCTGTCCGACATTCCCTCATCCAACGCCGACCCTATTCTTGCCAGCTCATCGGCAATTTCATTTTCCTCAACACTGCTGTGGCCTCAACTTTCCCTAAGCAAGTTGAGGGCTTTCCTGCAGTCACTAACAAGTTTCGATTTGATATTGTGTCCCTTCAGAGCTTTTAGCGCTGCCTGGCTGTCGACGTAGAAGGTTACCTTCTCACCTTCAGCTAAATTCCTGGCCACCAGCTCCGTGGCTCTAAGGATCGCCAAGATCTCAGCCTGGAAAATACTACATACATTCGGCAGTCTGAAAGAACTACGAATGTTCGTTCCCAAGATACAGACACCAGCACCTGTGCCTTCCCCCATTTTTGATGCGTATGTAAAGACTGCACTAGATGCCCTCATACAGCCTATCGGATTTGACCCAATAGTCCCTATCCGGAATTACCATTAAGGATGTTCTACTAAAATCGATCTTAGCGACCTTATATCCCGTAATCTCAGGGGTTACGGATTCCTTTTTTTTTTTTTTTTTTTTAAATGCATGTTTATTATTTATTGTATCTTCAAATATAAACTAACAATAAGTATTCATATCTTAAATCTATAAAAAAAAATTATTAGGCCCGACTAATGTCGGACATAAGCTTAGTGATAGTTATTAATAATACATAAGTAGTGATAAGCAACAAAAAGAAAAAGGTGTTTTCAAGCAGCTTCATCATCTAGAGTGTTGAATATTAGAGCCCGTGTATCTCTCTTTTTTAAGCGGATGTGCCCAGTAAAGTTCAAAATATTACGAGCAAGTGGATTAGGATGTGACTCGAGTTTTGTTAGGTATTTGCCTGCGTATTTTGCAATTTCTTCAGTCACTAGTGGCATATTCAAATCGCGATGTATATTTGAATTTTTGATGTACCATGGAGCCGATGTTATCATGCGTAAAATTTTATTTTGCCTTCGTTGAATTTTCTCTACATTTGAAGCTGAAGCAGTGCCCCATAGTTGAATTCCGTAACACCATATTGGCTTTAAAAGCGACTTGTATATTAAAAGTTTGCAGTCTAGGCTAAGTGTTGAATTTCTACCAATCAGCCAATGTACCTGAGTTAATTTAAGTTTCATTTGAGTTAACTTAGAGTCAATGTGGTGTTTCCATGTAAGTCGTCGATCAAGGTGTATGCCAAGATATTTCACATGTGAATGTTGAGGAACAACTTGATTGTTAATCCGAATGGGGGAGCAAGTATCTCTTCTTAGGGTGAACGTTATATGGACACACTTTTGTTCATTGACTTTAATTCTCCATAAGTTTAACCAAAGCTCCATCTGGCTAATGTGTTCCTGGAGTTTGCGGGATGCCTCATCAGGGTTTTCGTGCATACTAAGGCAGGCTGTATCGTCGGCAAATGTGGAAGTATGGATACTACTGCTCACAGGCATATCACAAGTATAAATCAAATATAAAACTGGTCCCAGTATGCTCCCCTGTGGCACACCGGATGAAATAGTTTCAGGCCTACTCGTAAAGTCTCCTTCCACAACAGTGAACTTACGGGAAATAATGTAACATTCCAAAAGATTTAAAATGTTTATTGGTAAGTAAGTCTTCAATTTTAAAATTAGGCCTTCATGCCACACTTTATCAAATGCCTGGGAAACGTCAATAAAGAGCGCAGAGCAATACTTTTTTTCCTCAAAAGTTCTTCTTATAAATTGAACCAGTCTGTGTGTTTGTTCAATGGTGCTATGCTGACTTCTAAAACCAAATTGATGGTCTGGTATGCACCCACTACTAATTAGAATTTGGGACAATTTTGTTTTGAGCAGTTTTTCGAAAAGCTTTGACATAGTTGATAGTAGACTTATTGGCCTATATGACTCAGCCTTGGTTAGATCTTTGCCCGGCTTTGGAATCATTTTAACCTTGGCAAGCTTCCAGCTGTGTGGATAATACTCCAATCGTAAAATGGCATTAAATATGAATAATAGGATTCTCATTGCAATACGAGGCAAGTTCATAAGCATCTGGTTACTAATTCCATCAATACCCGGAGCTTTCTTCGGGTTGAGTTCGGCAATTAATTTTTGTAAATCACGCGTCTTAAACTTTATGTGTTGAGGGGGTAGAGCGACTACATTCGGCAAATCAGCAACACCAGTACATATGTTTGGCGTAAAAACGGATTTTAAGTGCTCAGCAAATATTTTACCTTTTTCAGTATCGCTTCTTGCCCAACTTCCGGTAGATGTGCGTAGAGGTGGCTTATACTCAACGGGTGTTTTAAGCTTTCTAGCAGCGCGCCACAAGGAGTAATTAGACGCTGGTGTGACATCAAGACCTTCCAGATAATTTTTAAGAGATGCAGTTTTTTTCAGACGCAAGCAACTCTTGGAGTCGTTTAGTGCACTCTTTAAATCTGATTTTATTTTGTGGTGATCTGTGCTGTTGCCATTCCCTTCTAGCTCTTCTTTTTTCACGTACGAGACGTTCAATGTCTGTAGAATAAATTTTATTAAACCCAGTCTGTGGATGGGAGTTAGTGGCATGTTCAGCAGCCTGTTTAATATTCTCGCTGAGATTGGCAATGTTAGATTCAATATCATCGGATGTTCTAAGCGTAATGTTTTCCGTACAATGACTACTGAGATATTTTTTGAACCCCAGCCAATTAACACGATTGATCATCTTCACATATGGGTCAGGTAAGTTACTTCTTAATGGACTACAAATTGTAATGATCGTCGGAGAGTGATCGGACGAAAGATCAAGAGAAGCTTGAACTTGAATTAAATCCCTAGAGATATTTTTTATGACGCCAAAATCTATAACATCCGGAATTTTTTGTATGTCAGTAGGCCAATAAGTGGGCTCCCCACTCGAAATGACATCCAAGCCCATTTTTGAAATAGTGTTGAACAATGCTCGACCTCTGAGGGTAATAAGACGCGAACCCCAGAACGTATGCTTAGCATTGTAGTCGCCAGCTGCTACAAAACAAGGTCCAAGAGATTTGTAGAAATCCTCATATTGATTCTCAGTGATTGAAAATCTGGGAGGGGAATAAATTGATGATATAACAAAATTTGTACAAAAACTTTCAATGCCAATATTTGTTGCTTGTAGGTGTTCTTCACAAATGTTATCAAGAACATAGTGCTTGAGTCTTGACTTTATTAGAATTGCTGATCCACCGCAAGCCCTTCCTCTAGGGTCCTTTGTATCATATATAGTGTAGCCATAAATTTTAAAAAGACTTCTCGAAGTCAAATGAGTCTCAGATACTAACATTACATCAATATTTTTTTCCGTGAGGAAGTGCTCAAGTTCATTTTTATGTTGGCGAATGCCGTTTGCGTTCCAGAAACATATTGTTAACGTTTTCATGGCTTATTAATTAATGCTTGAAGCAGAGTATTCTGCATTCGCAGCATTTCTTGCATCATGTTAGTCATATTTGTTGTAAAATTGTTTATAGTTTGCACCAGATTTTCAATAGTAGCTTCAAGGCGATTAAAATTAAAGCTTGCGTCAGTATTTTTTGAATTATTTGGCGGGGAAACATTTTGTGTGGGAATTGAATTTGTCTTAGCAGCATCTGCATACGATACACGGGAAGTAACTGGTTGGCTCATTTGCGCAAAAGTGGCAGAGTAAGCGTTTGCTGATTGAGCTGGAGCTAATTTAGGTTTTTGCACCATAGTCTTCTTTACGAAAAAGTACACAGGACAACCTCTGTAGTTAGCGGTGTGATTACCTCCACAATTACTGCATTTTTTATCACTTTAATCTTTTGGCTTATTGCAACTAGCAGTGCCGTGTAATTTGCCGCACACAACACAAACAGAGGGTAAATTGCAGTATGTTTTTGTATGGCCATATTCTTGGCAATTATGGCACTGTACAGGACCTGAACGCTTATGTGGCTCTTCAACTGTGATTTTTCTGTACAAGAGGTATTTCAAATTATAAATTGGATGCGTCTCATTTTTTTTCAATTTTATATCATTAGGCTCAAGTTCAACACGAAATAGGGGTTGGGTAATCTTCTCTCTATTTATTATATTGGACACATTTTTTACCTTAAACCCCTGGAGGACGAGTGCATCTTTTATTTCTTCGGGAACAACATAAGAATCTATGCCCTTCAATACGATCTGCATGCCTTTAGCGCTCTTAAGCTGGTATGTGTAGAAGCTTGTTTTATTTTTTTCAAATTCAGCAACCATTTTGCGGAAATCTTTTTCGTCATAAATTTGGACTTTAGTTTCATCGATGTTGCCACGTTTTATTGGAACAATGTGAAATTTATTCTCACCAATGACCGAAATTAATTTTTTAATAAGGGCATTTGAATTTTTTCGTCTCAAATATATTGGTGGCGGCTTGGATATTTTATTCGAGGCTACCTCGGGTTTGTCGTTGTCATCTTGCAAAATTTCGAAGCGGTTTTGGCGATTAGTTGAGGCTGCGCTGTTATCCCTAGACATTTTTGGAGCAGATGAAATTTTTGAAGAATTCGGGCTTCGCCCACGCTTTACCACGGTTATATATCTGTCCATTCCGACTTGTACCTTGAGTTTCGAGCCGCTGTTATCTGTAGTGATAACTTTGTTAAGTGATGAACACGAGCCTGAAGGGGATGATATTACTGGCTTATATGAAGAAGTACTGGGCAACTGTAATGTTAATGCATCATTACTATTTGGCATTGGACAAAGCGAAGTTGATCGCTGACGAAAAATTGGCTTTGACGTTAAAAAAAGACTTTCATCAGATTTATTATTTATATTTTTTTCATTAAGAGTTTCAGAACTCACAGTAAAATAAGCATTTCTGCCGTTAGAACTCACTTCAATTTTTTTTGTATTTGAGGCACTCATACAAAGAATTCCTCAAGGGATATTCGTTTGTGTTTTTTTTTTGTTTGCGGTCTTTTTTTGTTTTTCTTATTTATGATTGTTTATTTGTTTAGAGGTACACATATATAGCATTCCTCAATATCACTTTGTTTAATTTTTTTTGTTTGCGGTTTTTTTTTTTGTTTTTGTTATTTTTACTATGTAAAAATATTAGCAAAGCATAAAGCTTATTTATTAAAGACAGTATGTACCTATTACGAATAATATGTACTACGAATATTTTTTGTTTGTTTATTTTTTTGTAAGAAAAATTCCGCTAATCGACTGTTCGCTATGAAGGTACCACGAGAACTCCACGGATTCCTGGTCACCAAAAACCGTTCTTATTTAAGACTGATGTATGACCTGATATTCTTGTCCTCACCAAACCTGTTTCTACGAGTCTAAGGAGACTTTGTGTTAAATAAATATACTTCGGTATTTGATGTATTTATAAAATATAAAAACAAAATTTCCTTTAATTAATAAAACGACCTTATAGATAATAATTATTCACTTTATCCATAACATTTAATAAAATAAAAGTTTTTACTTAGCTTTCCTAATGTAGGGAGCTTTTTAGCCTTTAAGACTATTACAGCATTCAAAAACTATTTCTAACTGGAAGACAAAGATGAAAAAACTACAAAAATAAAAAGACAGATAAAATAAATGAAATAAAACGATACCGTTTCAGTATGACATAAATTTCAATATGTCGCAAAACTGTCATGACGATAAATTAAGAAATAAATTTCAATTTCAGTTGACCATTTGTTAAAATTTAATTCTGTCGTTCATGCTACACAAATTGTTGTAAATTTTACATTAACTAGAATATATTGTTGTATGCAGCATACATACGAGTATGTATATAAAGGGTGTCCCAACAAGAACGCAAGATTTAAATTTTAAATAAAACACAGATAAAGAAAATTTATTATTTGACATATTGTCAGAAATTTACATAAAATAATTGAAATTTATTTGCTGGTAGTTTACCAGCAAATAAATTTCAATTAAAACACAGATATTTAAAAAAATCGTGAAACTTTATTATATCGTAAAGTAGACAAAATGAGGTTATGTGTGGCACAACAAATCGGGCAGATGGTCGCCGCGGCTTTGCTGGCACACACGCAATCTTTTAATGAAATTTTCAATGGCCGTTTTGCATAAATGCTGCGGTATTTTATTAATGCAGCATCCAATTTCCTCTTTTAAGGCTTGACTCGTCGTCGGCTTATTCCCGTAAACCATCGACTTCAAAAAACCCAAAAGAAAACGGTCTAATTGTGTTAAATCGCACGATCTAGGCGGCCAATTCTGGTCTCCAAAACGCGAAATAACACGACCAGGAAATGACTGATGTAGCAATTGAATTGTTTCTCTGGCTGTATGACATGTGGCGCCGTCTTGTTGAAACCACATGCCTTCCACATTCATTTCTTCAATTCTAGGCACGAAAAAACTGGTTATCATTTCACGATACCGAACACCATTGACTGTTTGCGCTTGACCTGCGTTTGAGCGACATCATCACGTACAGCTGCAACATTTTCGGTCGATCGACCTGGTCGAAGGCGCGTTGTTGTCCTTACATCACTAACAGACCCTGTATCGGCAAATTTATCCATTAATCTCTTTACAGTTGACTCTTTTAAAGCATTATTGTGACCCCAAATTGATCGCAAATTTGCGAGCTGAAGCCGCAAAACTTTCACCATTTTGGTAAAACAATTTCACAATGAGAATGCGTTCTTCATTCGTGTAGCGCTCCATTTTTAATAACCTTGTACCTTCTACTAGCAAACAATAACAATTGTTCAAATGTCAAACAATGACACTTCGAATGGCGCCAAATTTAAATCTGGCGTTCTTGTTGGGACACCCTTTAACTGCATACATTTATTTGTCTAGTCATAAATTTTATTTAACTTGGAAAAAAAAACATATTTATACAGAGATACATACATACATATATACATCTGCACACATTGGCCAATAAAAAAAAAACTAAATTGGATAGAATTTAGATAGCAAGATTGTATTTTTTTTAACCGAAAAACTTTAGTTCGACTAGGACTATTGCTTTGATTGTCAGTCACTTATGGAACGAAAAAATGCAATTGCTTAACTTAATTACATTCATAATTCTTATTATATGAGTATTTGAGAAAATCTGACTTGTAAAAAGTTTTCGCATAAAGAAAATAATAAGACTTATTAAATATTTAAAGATATACAATTTGATAAAAAAAAAGTTTTTCGACTCGAAAAGAAAGCAAATGTATAATTCATGAGATTCAGCTATAGTTCGAGATATGACACTCTAAAGCATTTATGAGATATAAATCTTGATGAACAAAGATTACAGTAAAATTGACTAAAATCATTTCATTAACTGATGTAAATTGTTGTATTAGTTATTCGGTGTTGAAAATTGTTGGCAAATTGTGCCTTAAAGAAGATTTATTTATTTAATAGTTAACGATAATATTGTTTAAAAAAAAGAAAAAAATTGGAAAGGGAACGTCGTGCTGCATATTAACTAGTAAAATATTTCCACAAATCACTTTATTTGCCACTCTCCTCATGAATAATTCTTTTCACAAACTGTTGATAAGCAATTGTTTGAGTTATTTAAACTAATTAAATTTCATTTCCATAAAATAACTCTTTAAAAGAAATTTAAAATTCATGTTTATCTCACTGTTCAACTAGTAAAATTTTAATTTTGTACACTGCTACTGCTTATAATGACTTTATTTCCATAAAGTTTATGACTTTGATCCCAGTTTTCTAGTAAAAACATTTTAAAAACTCATGTTTATTCATATAAACGTTGATAAGCAAAGAAAAAAAAATGAACCCTTGTTTGCCCTTATAACTCTAGACGACTGCTTTCGAAAATGTTTTTATAATCAAATTTATGATTTCTTTGATGTTAATTTAGTTTAATTTGCTACCAAAATTACTGAGCATAATTCAAATTTAAAACCCATTATCATAATTCAGGTGCCTTTTAAAATAACTGCCACACACACACACACACACACACACACACACACACACACACACACACACACACACACACACACACACACACACACACACACATTCTTTAAACATTCCATTTCAAAGAGCTTTTATTGTGCACAACATTTAAATTCTTTATGGCCGTAATACGAGTGTAATATAAAAATATATTACAGCAAATGCTTATGCACAATTCTGTAAGCTCAGATATTCTTTGAAAAAGCAAATGCGAGGATTGTTGAAAAAGTGGTTTAGGAGTTAAGCCATTTGGAATATTTTAGCAAGAATAAAATTTTTAACAAAACAATGTAACCACCTTATTCGCATTATTCGCAACATTGCATAAGCCGGACCCAAGTGGGCTAGAGGGTCAACTTTTCCTTCTTACCACCAAAATTACACAGCGATCAAACTTTTACTGATGCATGAAGCATTGATCTTGCAAAGTTCGGAATACTAAAAAAAATCATTTGTGCAGCTGCAGCTAGCTGCCTTGATGATAACAGGTGCTCTTTTTAAAATAAATCTCTGGCTGCCCGCTGAATCCATTATTAAACATTTACGGTCTAATTCATAAAAAATATTAAAGGTTTATTACAGGTTTATTTGACAAATTTCCCATAGAAATACGTCAAATAAGCGCTTAATAAACCTGAAATATTGTTTATGAATAAGGCAGTTAACAGTGAATGCAGCGATTAAATCACAGGAACTTGAGGCGCGAAAAAATTCGGTCGCCGTTCTTGCGAAATTGTTATAAAAAGCATAAGATATTTCGGAATACATGTTGCCCAATCATATCATAAGTGTGCTTAATGTGTTTAAAGGAGAGCTGAAATTGTATAGGGTGTTTTTGTCAGAGGTATAGAACTTCGAATTGAAATAAAACACAAGAAAATCGTTTTAATGTCCATCAATTTGGCTTTATTGGAAGGATAATTTTATGCCATTAATGTTTAAATATGATTTCGGGCATGTGGCCGCCGCGGCTGGCTCGAATAAAGCCAATTCTACAGGTCCAATTTTCAACCACTTTTTCGAGCATATGGGGCCGTATGTTGGCAATAACGCCACGAATGTTGGCTTCCAAGTCCCCTAACGTTTCTGGTTTGTTGGCGTAGACGAGCGACTTCACATATCCCCAAAGAAAATAATCCAATGGTGTCAAATCACACGATCTTGGTGGCCAATTGACAGGTCCATTCCGCGAAATTATGCGCTCATCGAATGTTTCCTTCAATAAATCGATTGTGACGTGCGCTGTGTGGCATGTAGCGCCGTCTTGTTGGAACCACAACTCATCCACATTCATGCCATCAAATTCGGGAACAAAATAGTCGGTTAGTCGGCTCCAATTGCTGTGCACGGTGGCGAATCGATTCATTCGGGTCCTCTTCAACACTTTGCTCTACAGCGGCAATTGTTTCTTCGGTGCGCACTGTTCGACGTCTCTGCGGATGCGTATTATCACATAGAGTAAACGTAGTGCGAAAACGATCCATGGTTAACCGAATTAATTGCTCTGATGGACGATTATGTCGACCATAAAATGGACGGAGCTTGCGGTAAACTTCGCGAACTGAACCATTATTTTCGAAATAAATTTGCACGATTTGCAAGCGTTGTTCTTTTGTCAACCTGCTCATGATGAAATGGCAAACCAAACTAAATATTAATCACTTGACAGCTGACAAAATGGCCGCCAGTTAAAAAAGTGATGCTAACTTAAAGTTCTATACCTCAATAAAAAACACCCTGTACAAGGAATTTTATTTCCTCTTTTACAGCAGAAGTAGTATTAAGCATGCCATAATTTTAGTGGTAAAAGTAAGTAAGTTAATATAAGATAATATAGCCCAATGTGGTGAATTATCACCACTCCTTTGGTTAATAGTGATTAACGAACTTCTCCTCATTTTTAGTGAACAAGGACATGAAGTTATAAATTATACCGAAGACCTGGTTGTGATGGTAACTAGAAAATTTAGCAACTCTCTCTCACACGTTATGAATGATGCTTTGTGTACTGTAACCACATGGTGTGGGAGTCATGGGCTGATGGTCAATTCTGGCAAGACTATTCTGTTACCATTTTCTCTTAGAAGGAAACTTGGTCTAGGGACAGTATCGTTGAATGGGTGCACCCAGAAAAAAGATTGGTTAGAAAATATTGGAAATAAAATATCATTTGCATTAACTATATTTCAGTTCGCGCTATCAATTTTCTGTTAATCCAAAAAACAATCCATGTTCATTGCCATAAGGTCATAATTGTAAAAAATATATGATTGTGACAATACTTAAATTGATTGCATCAACCGAGCGTATGCTTTTGTCATGACTAATTAACTGATTGGTTAACCCAACCGAATAAAATATTACAAATTGGATTTTACTACCAACTTTTGGTATTAGCAACTAAAAAATGGTCGTTCTATATTAAAATTAAAATAAAAACTTTCAATCAGTTGCTGCAACTAACTAGAGGTTGTGTTTACCATCATAGTTTATAGCAGCAAATTGAAAAATTAACTTTTGTGACTTTCAAAGATATTATGATTTGTGAATTCTCAAATGGTTTTTGAAAGTCTGTGCATAAGATAACAGGTTTGTGGCTTTTCAAAATGTGTGGTTGAAGAAATGTAGATAGACATGCTTCACCATTAGGAAATAAATTTCAATTAAAATATGACAATATGTCAAATAATAAATTTCTTAAATTGTGTATTTTTATTTGCGTTTATTGTTTATTTTTATTTCAGCAAAGAAGGCCAATTTTTCATTTACAAGTACCAATTATGATATTGTTTTAATTATATTAACCAAATTTTCGGTAGCAAAAATAACATTTATTTCAAATTCCATACTGTCAAGCAATTTTTTCTGTTGCTGCAACTATTGGGTTAAGGGTTATAATTAAAATATAGTGGTACCATAAGAAAATTTCAGTCGCTATAGCAGAATTCTATGATAGTTGCTGCAACCGCCAAAAATTCAATTGGCAACAAATTCGGTTGTCACAACAAATCTGTTTTCTCTGTGTGCAATATTCCTTATTCGACCGATGTCAAATATTTGGGGGTTATCCTTGATAGAAAGCTGACTTGTTGAATACATAACCGCCATGTTGAATGCATAACACGGAAAGCCACTAGGGCGATCTGGTCAGTGAAAAGTTTTGCTGGCTGCACCTGGGGCATGATCCCAAAAATGGTTATGGGGATCTACATATATAATGATAGTTAGTATAATCATAGCGTATGGTGTAATTGTATAGTGGCAAAAGACTTGGCAGGTTGCGCCGACAATTTAACTCTACAAGGTTCCAAAAAATGGCATGTTTTCTTGCAACAGGTGCAACGAGGTCACGTCTAACCTAAGACATTGAGGCCTTGTTTACACTACCGCCAGTGAGCACACCTATTTTTTTTATTGGTTAGAATTGACAAAAAAAAAAATTCGGTAGATTTGAATGCAATTCGGTAGAATTTTTTTTTATTCAGAGAAACATAAAAAATAACAAGTCACAGAAACATAAAAAATAACAAAATATATGTAGGGTAAGTGCAAGGAGTATCAAACTAAACAGGTTCCAAAAGCGCATTTAAAACTTCACATACGATTGGAAATTAAACTGCCATAAATAATGAAGCATTTTCAATCAAAAAAAGTGTCATCCCCAGTTATTTACCCTTACCCTTTTTATAGATATGCTATGCATATATAAAATTATATATGTACATAAATAGCAGGAATTTAGTTTTTGTACATAGGTTTTATAAAGCTACTAAAATAACTTTTATTTGACAAATATTTGTCACTACAAATATTATATGTAAGATCCATTTATGAATTTAAACTTTGGTGCAAAAATTATTAACTTATTGGGAGGAATATATATTTCAACCCCAAGGCACAATTCTTTGGCAAATATTAGGTTACTTATAGTTTCAGTTTTTAACCGATTTCTTTGTTTTGTTTTAATGATTATCGTGACATTAAATGACCGCTCTGCTATGTGGCAAAATAGGCAATTTACACATATATCGACTTAAATTACTGAATAATAATTTTCCGTAGATTTCAGGCCTTGCTCGGTAGAATTGGTAGATTGTTAAATTCACAAACATATTCGATAGAATCTACCGAATATCGGTAGAAGTGTGCACACTGACTACCACCCATACAGATCTTTTTAAGAAGCTCTGCTGCAGCGGCTACTTATAGGATGGGTCTTGGGAGCTCTGCTCGTTGTGTCGGTAATGGATATACGTCAGTCATGAGCACAATGTTCAACATGGGGTTGCTAAGAATGCCTAGTGACAGGATAAACTTTGAACTGGGGTTCGACGGGAGATTCAATTCCACCAGGGGCATTGTAGGAGGAAAACTGTAGCACTATGAGTTCCAGGAGTTTATGTTGGTTTACGGATGGATCCAAAACGAAAGATGGAGTTAGTGCTGGATTCATTTCAGGCATAAACACAGGCAATCACCAGATGCTTGGACAACAATTTAAATGGTGTAATTAAAGGCAAGCATATAGCTATATTTTTAAAAATTCAGGCAGCTCTAGAGTCCCTCCTTTGATAAGAATTTCATTCCAGGCTTGTTTTACAATGTTTTGACTCATTACAAGAACTATACATACGGTACAAGGTTTCCATTTACTGGTTAGCTGGCCACAGCGGTCATTCGGGGAACGAGGAAGTGAATGAATTAGTCAGGGTCTACTACTCAGAGCCATTTGGTGTCGTAAGTTGGTCGACTGTAATTTCTCTAATCAAATGATATTTTGACCAACAAAGAAATGTGGCAGACTTCTTCTGACTTAAAGCAGGTCAAAAATTCATGCTGCAATGATTCACGGCTTAGTACTCTTTTTTTTCTGGCCACTTTGGACTGAGCTTTCCTCTGATTAAAAGTAACCAAGTTCTTTCATCCTTGTGTAATTTATGCTTAGAAGTTGACGACAAAATTGCACACATTCTTTGCGAGTGTATCGTCTTATGTAACAGTAGAAGTCGTGTTTTTTATTCTGAGTTTCTATGTTTAGATGATATTGCGCGGACTTCTCCGATCTCTATGCTAACTTTCATAAGGGGAGTCATACAGGGCTTTATTTAATGTACAGATCTATGGCACAAAATATCCATCAAGCGTAGCAGTGCCGATCTTAGGACCAGTTTTTTTCAAATAATATATTCTATTTTAAGTTAAAAGAGGCGTGCTTTAGCCTATAGTATACACAATGAGGATATTGCAATAGCTACCGTCAGTATGGTTGCTGTCATATCTTTTTTGGTTGTATTACATGACGCTAGTTTTAGTTTTTTTTTATAACGACCGTATCTGAATGAGTTAATATTAGTACTAAGACAAAAAAATGTGAGCACCCTGGATAAATACAGATATACTACTCGGAATACCACTGAAGTGTTGCATGTCTCAAATACAGGAAGAACTTTTCAGATTCACGCACACTATATGGTTAAATTACTACCTTAACATTGGGTTTGACTCGGCCGCATGACAGTTCTAGAGAGATCATCGACCTGAAGAAATCACAAAAAATGGTGTTTGTCTGTAAAGCTAGATACTAGTCATACAAGGACTGGCATTTTTTTCCCTCACCAGCAACAGAACACTTTCGGGCTAGCAAACTATTCCAATAGATAACGTGCTGTTGGAATGCTGATCGCATGCCAAGTATCTGGGAGCGATGATGTTGCACATCATGGATTTAAACCATGATAACGAGACTTATCATCACTTAATGCCGGATATGGTTAAGCTGGCTTCAGCCAGAGATTAGTTGGAAAAATTTATATGTCTCTGTACAGCAAAGGCTGTGAGGATTTGCCTTATTGCTGCGATAGAAGTTTTCCTTAAACTCACACCTCTGACGATTGTGATAAAAGCTGCTGCCAGGTCGAACGTCATAAGCTTTTCAGGAAGAAGTGCAAATAGGGACTGTCTAATTATCATCCCACCACTTATACAACTCACTGATGTAATGAATAAAGTGCAAGACTTTGATAAGAGGTTTAATACTGTTCTGGCCAACAGAATGGAATGTGTAGAAGATGGTACCACGTTACACATTTATACATGGCATCATCAGGTGGTTAAAGCATGACTCCGCAGCGCTGAAAGTTTATGCTTCAGGAATTGTTGGACGTAACACAAACTACTATAAGTATTTTCGAAATACTTCTACCATTTTTTATTAATATTATTAAGTATAGACAGGGACTGCCAAGGAAGAGAAATAGACATCTTACCGGATAGTAAGAATGGTATTAAGATACTCATTTCATATGATTTTATCACTAAGTTAACTTAAGAATGCCATATAACACTGAATCAACTAAACAACACGAGTAAGATCACACTCTGGCGACATCCTGGCCACGCTGCAGGAGAAAGAAAATAAAATTTAGTCAAACGGTACAGGAAGAAGGCTGTAACACTCATATTCGGACTAGAAGCGATTTGTGAGCTAGGACTAAATATAGTCCCAGAAGATATTACAATATACATCAAGAATACCAGGGAACAGATGTGTTTAATCTGTTCGGATCGAATTGTGGGACGTAAAACCAAAGTATTTTTAAAAGTTTCATGTCCTTTAGCACAAATAATATAAAACTGCTTACCGACTTCCTTGCAGGCCATAGAAGGTTGTGAAAATTGCAGGTATTTCCCGGTGAAGATTTGGCGATTATGAAGATGAATTTTTGGAAGACTCTGAAGCGCTATGGCACAGAAGGTACAGACAATTGGTGGAAGATTGAGACAATATTGAGATTACTCAGGACAGCAGGTCTCGATTAGGTGTATAACATCTGGAAAGGAATACAATGCATCATTCATTTATTCCTTTAATAAGTTTCAAAAATCAGCTTAGTATGCTGGAGACGGTTTTACCAGGACAAAGAAGCATATGATGCTAATGATAACCGTCAGTGTCACTGCCCTTTTCTCTCCTAAAAAAATTTATTTTTTCAAGGGCAAGTGGTACATCATATAAAGGGTCCGCCAGATAACTTTTTTTTTTGAAAATGCTATAAAAAAACTACTGAAGCTTCGGCTGTGTGGCACGTAGTGCCGTCCTGTTGAAACCAAATGTTGCCAATATCCTCCTCTTTAATTTTTGTAAACAAAAATTCGTTGAACATGGCCCGATAACGATCGCCATTGACTGTAACGGCCACTCCTTGCTCAATGGCCAAATTATGCCTCTGGACCAAAATCCGCACCAAGCAGTGACTCGTTTTGGGTGCGTCGGCTTTTAAATGTATGCGCGAGGGTTTTCTGTGCCCCAAATGCGACAATTTTGCTTGTTTACATACCCGCCAAGATCAAAATGAGCTTCATCTGAAAAGATGATTTTTTGGCAAAATCGGCATCTTCTGTAAGTCGATCGTAGGCCCACTTAGCGAAGCGAAAACGCATTAGATGGTCAGTTGGCTCGTTCAGCGGAAGCATAAAACTAATTATCTGTCAAATCAGACATAAGCTATGTATTACCATTCACGAAGTAAGCACTAGTTGAAAAAAAAAACGTTAGATGGCGGACCCTTTATAATCTGCATTAATAAACTAAAAGATGTGTTTTGCTGGAATTTCGCAAATATGCAGAGCTAAAAACAATGATCTATTTATTGGCTAGATATAAGCAGAAACATATAACTTTTTTGAGGTTACCTTTTTAGCACTTTCAAGAGAAGAAAACAGATTTTATATCCGTTAGGGAATCAAATAAATAAAAAGATTCTGCAGGCCGCACTGATATTAATTAATACAAAGCTGGAACATTAAAATGTTTTTTTTTTTTTTTTTTGATATATAAAATTCTTTTTAAATTTGAAGAAATATTTTTAAGAAATCACAGCTTCATTGTAATATTATTAAATTATTTTTGAATTTTTGGAAATGATTTCGCAGCAACCCTTATTACTCTACCGATATTTATGTTTCTGTAATAAATAATGATTTAAGAAGTATTATAAAACTAAGGGGGAAGAACACTGAAAGCACAAATACTCCCCCAACATACTTCTGCGAGCATAGTTCCACCTTTAATTAGAAATGCATTTGCATAATCACACCTTAACTAAATTTTTAAGATTTTGATATATTTTATAGAAATGATACTTATCAGGAAGTACAAAAACCGGATGATATAAATATATTTATTTTTTTCATAGAAATTAAATTGAAGTTTACCTTTAAAAGAATGTGTTGCCAGCTCTGCTCTTATTCCCATTAACGTTTAGGTGTATCCCTTGTCTTATAAAGTTTTTTTTTTCTTTCTTTGGTAAATTTATGTATAATGATGAAAATTATAAATTTTATTTTTATTATATTCTTGAACATTTTATGGCCAGCATAATTTGGAAACCGGCAGTCATAAAGAAGCTATTCGTTTGTTGTAAAGTGCCCTGTCATATTAATGTGGCACTAATTTTATTAAGATGAGGGTGATGTTGATAATGATGAGGACGGTGTTTGCTGCTGTTGCTGCTGCTTTTATTTAAGAGGGGATGAGTATAATTTCGTTTGACAATAAGAATGAGTTAGAATTTATTTAAACTTAAAATTTATGGTTGACTGATTGTTCATTGTGTGTGTGTGTGTGTGTTTGCTTGCGTGTGTAATTAGTTAAAACGGAAGCTAATTTATGTTTTGTCAGTTATGTTCAAATTAATGTAACAAAAAATTAAATGCTCATAAATAACTTTATTTAAATATTTTTTTTATTATTATTATTTTCAAACTATAACAACAGCAATAAAAACAACAATAAATGCTTTAAACTAATGGTGAAGAAAATAGAACAAGTCACAGAGGGACATATAGAGTAAGTCAGTATATGTACGTCTGTGCCGAATTTTATATACCTTTTACTGTTTAGAAAATGTATAGAAAAAAATTAACTAACATGAGCATAATTATTAAAGAACAAGCAACACAATGAAAAAACTGTTGTAAATTAATGATTTTAAAATTTGTACTTTCATTACACAAAAAGCTTGCAATTAGTTTGACTATGATGAATCAAAATAATTCGTCTATTCTTTTTGCATTGAAAAACATGTATACGGAGCTGCAGCTTATACCAATTGACACCACGCACAGTGTGGTGGCCTTCGAAAACAGCATGTTGTTCCGTTATGCTGTTGTTTTTCGTAATAATTTAAAATTGTATTAAGTCTCATATATTCCTTAAGCATTACCACATGTAATTTAGCTTAAATAGAGCTATACAAACTTTTGCCTGTTATAGTCATAAACAGAAAAGAAAATAAGTTAAAAAATAAATAAAAAGTTGCCGAGAAATTTCCATTTTCCAGCCCTGGCTTAAAGCTAGGGAACAGCTTAACTGATTTTCTACATTTTTTTGATTTTGATACACCAGGCCAATAGTGGCGTCTCTAGACTTTTTCGGTGGGACGGGGTTAGGACTTCGGAAAATTGATTTAATGTACAGACAGACGACATCGATAATTCAGTATTTACACTATCCACAAAGATCTATAATATATGTTTTTATGTTATGAAGTTATGAAGCAAACGAAGTGACAAATCTATATTTATACCCTAAACCATTTTTGCTGAAGGGTTTAAAGAAGAATGAACAAAAACTAAAAACAAGTGGTACTAAAATAGTATAATAAGATCACTGAGTATGATAAAGAATGTCAATGCTTACACATACATATGTTTTAATGAATATTCATTAAGAATTTTATTACATCGAAAACACTGCCAACGACGAGGTTAATGATTCTAATTAATTTTATAGAAGTTTTCATATATTTTTTTCTTCTTTTTTTCGAAAAGTTTTAAGTAAAATTTTAATTTGTTTTATGAACTTAATATGTTTGATTTTTCTAAATGTCTTTAGTAGCGCTGGGCAACCCTTTCACTTATTCTTTTAAAATTTATGGGTTTTTTCGTTTTTTTTTTTTGTAATCCTTAGTCTGTATGGCACATCATCCATCATTTGTTGGCTGTTTTCTTAAGGGCGTTTGACATGGGGTTGTTGTTGTTGTTGTTGATGGCAGTCATAAATTATTTGGACTGCTTACAGCAGCTGTTTGATATATGTATACGAATTAAGGAATAACAATGAAGAGAAATAAAATAAGGAATATGAATGAAATAGAAAAAAGAGCAATTTTAAAGGGCATTTAGATTCCTTTTTTTTTTAAGTTTTAACCTGCATTGCTACAAGAATCGTAACAGTTTTGCTCACAAATTATGTAAGCAATTTATTTTAAAAGTCATCGTAAATAGTTTGTGACAGGTAATTTTTTAAATAGAAAAAGCAAAAAGAAATTATTTCCTTACTGGCAAGAGCAGCAGGAAATTCATTTTCCTTGCCGCTATTTAGCGGCAACATTCAACATAATTCATTTAATGGTAATGGAAAGTTAAATCAACACGAAATAAAGTTATTTTGAAAGGAAAAGTTTACTTTGAATATATCTGTAACTCATGTTGAATCAACGTGAAATGCATATGAAGAAAAATCGTCATTGAAAAATATTAAATTAACCGTATAATTTTTAAGATTTTAATATAAATTTATTTCTGTGTATAGAGCTGTTATTAGAAAATTCTCCTTAGTTTACTAATATCACAAAACTTTAAATTAGAGATGGAAATTTCCAGTTATAAATTATTCTTGCTACAAGCCAGAAGTTACGTGATCAAATTATATTATATATATTATATATTATATACAGAAATAAATTTATATTAAAATCTACACAATAATAAGGCTAAAATAATATTTTTCAATAACCATTTTTCTTTATATGCGTTTCGTATTGATTCAACATGAGTTACAGTAAAATTCAAAGTAAATTTTTCCTTTCGAAAAAAATTATTTCATATTGATTTAACATTCCATTACCGTCAAGACAAAATGAGGATTCATGTTAAATCAAAGTAATTGCAAGTTGAAACAATATGAATTTTATTCTGATATAACACGAAGAACCGTGTTGTATCAAAACTATTTCAAGTTGAAACAATATGAAATTAATTTTATGTAGTCCTTTTATTTATTTTTTTAATAATTATTTTACTTACGTGATTGTGTTGTATTGGCGCAAAAATCAGGGAAATGTGTAAGTGTTGTATTATAGTTGGCTTCTTCGGCTAAGATTTGAACTGGAAGTCATTGCGAGGTAGTCAACGTGCTTACCGCTGCAGTCACAGTAACCCTAAATATTCCTTAGAAACATACTACATAAATACTAACATGAATAAAATTTTAATTTAACACTATGAAATTAGTCATTTAACATATTCTCATATTTGAGAATAGGCTTCACTAGGCTTCAGTAATCAGATCTCATTCAAGGCGAATTACTACTAAGCTAGAGCGTCCAATCCTGTTATTGAGGCTGCCAGCATCGCATCCAGATATGCAATTTTGCAGGGATTTAGTTCATGCGGCTAAGAGGGTTATACACCCCCTTTTAAACGGTTGTGTTATTGGAGCTTTAAATAGCTCCAATTGATTACCACGATGCTGCAAGGATCACAGATAAACTCGGGAATTAATGGGAGCGAGAAGAACCCTCCTAGACTTTCCTATTGTAACCGCTGAATGTTCACGACTGCTAAGGGCAGCTACTGCACATATCTACGGATCGTACCACTCCTAAGCCTGCGACGCATCCGGTATTACTCAGCTGTACTTTCGATAAACATATAATATATCATAAATCGTCTTAAAAATGTTAATGCATAATAATTATCCTTAAGAACGGAACACCAAATTATTTCTTATAAATTTAATATCATTTTCAATCAAAATTTTTACATGTTGAATTTACATTGTTTTTTGTGTGTTTGCATCATGAATCTCTGCAGAATTTTTGCAGCATGTCTACTGATCTGATATGCATCTCGAAGCCTTCTGTTGTCAAATAAAATAATTTTCAAACAACTCTATAATGGATTTAAAAGTATTTTTAAGAAACCATTGCTGGGCTGTTAAAAAATATTAACCCGCCGCCCAGGATGGATTTTAGCTAGATGGACATGGGGGTTGGGTCATAATGTTAAAAATTGACATTTTTGTGCCTTTATGTTTATAAGAAAATAATAAAAAAAGGCAATGTGAGTCCGATCACAGATGAGATGTGTAAACATCTAGTAATGAAATTTTTTTTTAAGTTGTAAGTATTTATGCTTTTAGTATCTTTTTTTAAATTAATTAATTAAAAGTATCAAAACTTTCAATATTGTAAATACATATGAATTTGTTGGTTTTTGTTTGTTTTATTAAACTTATTTGGTTAGTAAATGGGCACAATGCAGTATATGTATATGTACTGCATTAAAAATTGCAGTAGGCAGTAAATTTACTGATTACTAAAAAAATTCAGTAAATTTTTACTGCTTATGAAATTTAATTTGTATTACCAGTAAAATCGTAGGGCCGTAATCATAATAAAATTGTAGCAGGTGGCAAAGTTTTTTCATTCAAATTTTGAAACTTTTGTATGAAAAACATTTAGCCACTTGGTAGAATTTCATTATGAATACGGGTATTACTGATTACTGAAAATTCACTGCACCTCCTCATATAACAAATCATTTAGGCAATTTATAAAAATTGTAGAAAAAATTTTAGTATTCAGTAAAAATTTACTTGTTAAACATTTTTTATTGTTTCTACTGAAACTTTAGTGGTACTGCAGTACTCATCTATGGTAAATGCCTTTACTTTTACTTTTTAAACTAAACAATTTTCTTGAGCTTTCGGTCTATTATTTATTATTTGAAAGGAAAAAGAAAAAATTAGATATCATAAAAAACCAAAAAATATATATCCTGAAGAAGTTAACCGAAGGTTAACGAAATATTGAAGATAATAAACTCAAAATATTAACTGACCGAAAGCTCAAGAAAATAGTTTAATTTAAAACATAAAAAAAGGTCGAAAAATTAGATAAAAATATTTTACTTTTTAATTTTTTATTCCTGTTGTTCATCGTTTAGTTGTTGGTGTTCTTGTTGTTGTGTACGCATTGCAATTAAAATAAATTCAGTAAAGTGCGACTTTGACTCGCGCACATTCGGTTTTGATATTTTTTTTTTTTTTTTGGTTTAGCTTTCTTCCTTTTTTAAGTTTTTTCAGTTTAAACGATTTTTTTCAGTTTTATCACTTTTTTCTCGTTTTGCCACTTTTTTTATTTTTTTTTTGGGTTTTTTTAAATTTCGCAATTTTTTTCATTTTGGCGATTTTTTCATTTTGGTTTCGGTTTTTCGCGATTTATTTTATTCCTAGAGATTTTTTTAATTTGGTGCTTTTTTTCGTTTCGGCGATTTTTTTTTATTTGGCGATTTTATATTTTTTTGATTTTTTAGTTTTACCGTTTTTGAAAATTTCAAGAGTTTTGCTCTTACGGTTTCCAAGATGCAGCAAGTTGTCAAAATTACAAAGTCAAAATTGCATTAACTGATGGAACACCCATTGATTTAAATTTTTTTAAATTTAGTGTTAATTGTTGTAGTCTGTTAAAAAATACACTAACTTTTAAAATTTAAATTGTATGTATATTACATGGGATTTTAACATTTTTCGTTGCTCGTTTTGTAACACCCTTTACATTTTAACTCTCATGTATTTGTTGTTGTAGTGGCCAAATGTCTACACATTGTGTCCAAATTTCAAGTCCGTAGCTCTTACGGTTCATTTTCACCTTTGGTGTACGGAAAAATAACCGGCGGCGGCGCACCGTCGGCTTCGAGCCGGTCGACTTGTTTCTCTGCTTGGTATTGCTTCCTTCAAACACTAATACACTCATACATAGCTCACACCGATTTTACAATGCAAAGAAATCTCAACAAAGAAATCAGAGTCAAAAAATTTTTAACCCCTAGCGTATAGATGTTTACACATCAAAAATCATTTGGAAGAATCATAATGCAATCGGCGCAAAGAGGTATGATATGGTGACTGCGGGTATGGGTCATATTTACCTTTTTAACTTTACGCACGTGTTACTCGAAGTACAATCGCTATGCGACTGATTTGTGATTTATAATATTCAGAGAACTTCAATATCTCCAGCTACTGAGAAGAGCGTAGAGAAGAGAAGTACATTTTTAAAACAGCAATCAATTCGAAAAGTGACGGGTAATATTGACCCAACCCGACGCCGGGTTAAGGCTGCATAAAGGATTAATAAGAAAAATTTTGATCCAATATCTGTTCTATAAACCATTTATTAAGCCTTAATAATATTTAGAAATTGGGTCCTTAATTTTTACAGAACAATATTAAACTTCGTGTCACTAATTCTTTGAAAAATGTCGTAATGATTGGGCTGGAAAACGAAAAAAATAATATTAAACAAATATATAAATTAATGTTACTTATGTAGCAATAAATAAATTAAGTTAGTATTAATGAGTTTGTCTTATAGATTTAGAGTCTTGATCAATCTGCCAAAAAGAAAAATAAAAATTCTTAACATCCAGAAATGTTCTCCATAGGTTTTCCATTAAATATTCCAATAATTATGCTTGAATTCATTTAATATACTGCCACTTTTAATAATATTTCCTGAGCTTCTTAGGCTTATTTTATTATTATTAATTTTAAGTTTTAAAGTGACAAATCATTTGGTAGCCATATCTTGACATATTTTAGGTTGTTAAGGCGTCTGCGTTTTAACAAATTGTAAGATATTTATCATGTTTTTAGAACGACCTTTTTTATATTTCACTTTGTCAACTGAAATTTATCCATATCAAAACAGAATACACACAGACAAATCACTTACACATACATACACATACAAGTCGATGTTAACTTTTAATCGAACATTGTTAAAACGGCCGTTTGTTGAATTAATTAGAAACATTAGCGAAAGTCTAGTTATGTTGAAATTTCTTATTTTAATATGGACAAATATTAATTTACTGTATTAATTTATTCATTTTATGTATTTTTAAGTATATTAAAATACATTTTCTATTATATTGAAAATTATTGAATAAATGTGACGCGTTCTTGTTTTTAAGTTGCACCTTTTCCCTGAGTGTACCTTCATACATCAAACTAATGAAAATAAGTTATTGGCTTTTAAAACTCTGCTATGTATTTCATTAATACTTATAATCAAGAAATAAATTTTATAAAATTATTCTAGTGCATTCAGCTTTAATAAAAAATAGGATTGTAACTATCAAAACATAACACTGCTGTTGAAATGTTTATTATTGAGTTCAACTTTTAAAGAAAGCCAATAAATTGTGATAAAAACCGAATTAGTTTTGGGAAAAAAATAATAGAAAAATATTTCTGTGCTTAAAAATATTTATAAAAATCTTGTATTATGGAAGAATAGATGTTTTGTCAACAGGCATATACAAATAAATAAATTAATAAAACTTTGTAAGAAAAATTAAGCCAACTTCAAAAATAAGCGCTAAAAAGTTAAAACTAATTAATTAACATTCAGTTAAATAAAACATTTTCATATGTGTTAGTTGTAATGCCTTTTGAAGTCGGTGCCAATCAGGCTAGCAGATTCAATATTCACATATTTATGAGCTTTATTAACAACTGATTGTACGAATTCTCGTTTTTGTCTGAGAGGGTATAGCTTCCCATTGGTCTGATTTTAAAAAAGTGGGCAAGGACACGCCCACAAATTTGTTTAATTTAATTTTATGATATTCTAATTATTTGATTGCTGCATAACCTATAAAACTCCTTTGGTACTTGTAATTACACAATTTGAAAGTTTAACAAAATGGGCGGGGTTACGCCTATTAAAATTTATTATAATATTTCACGCGGTTCTACTTAACCGATTTTAACGAAACTTACTACACACATTGGGCTATAAAATAGACACAATCCTCCCTTTAAAAAAATGGGTGGAGTCACCCCCATTAAAATTTAACATTTTGTTATAAGTGGTTCTACTTTATCGATTTTTACAAGACTCAAAACGCACCCTGAACTCTGAAAAAATCACACAATCTTGCATTTAAAAAATAGGCTGAGGCACGCCCATTAAAATTTAATTTATATTTTATATTTCTTCTATTAGATCTTTGTATTGAAGTCGGTTTTCTGTTTTTTTTTGCAGAAGGAATTATTTTTATTATTATTTTCATGGACTTTGAATAGCACACTTTATTTAATTTTACTTTATTTAATTTTTTTTCTAAGCCGGTTCAATTTTGTTTTAAAAACTTTATTTTTTAAATTTCGTGCTACAATTTCATATTTTCAGGGGCGTGGTCACGTCTAATTTTGTAAATATTAGTGTCCGCTTACTATTTTAATTTCTACATACGATCACTTTCAGAGCCCAAGGTGTTTGCCCAATTTTATAAAATACGGTCTGGTAGAAGTATGTAAAATTTAATATTAAGCACAAACGAAATTTTGTCTTCTTTAGTGCCGAAACTGTTAGCCAAGTTTTGTGGGAACCGTTTAAGTAGAAGTACATATAATTTCTGTATTAAATTTACTAAAAGAGAAAAAGTTGCGATTATCGAGAGTATTTTTTGGAAAAAGTTGCGCTTATAAAGACTTTAATGTAAAAAAATTACCTCTTGCTCTAATCGGGCTGTTGCAATAATCGGTGGTTGCGCTAATCGAGCTCGTACTGTAATTTAAATAATTAATATTATAGCTAATACTTAATGTGATCGTATTAAATGTTTTTCTAATCGCTTTCATAATCGATCCTGGTATTGTTTTTCTTGGAACGCTATAGTAAAATCTGACATTGAAAATATAGGCATTTCCACAGGAATGGTAAATTTTTTGTCACGTGCGACATCAAACAGATATGATTGTTCTTTTTTTCTGAGAAAAATTTATTTTCTTTTAATTTCTTATATATTTATATAGGCCGTCTACATTAAATAAAATTTTAAGATAAATTGAGTCACATTATTCTGAAGTACATTCTTAATTGCTTTCGGTCGCGCGGTATATATATCAAATAATTATCAGCAATTTTATAGCAGGTTCTTTCTTAGCTACCCAGAAAGCAACTTTGTTTTTCTTTTCTTTTAAGAATAACATTTATGACTTTTATTTTTATATGATTCGTACCACTGTGCCATGGTGGTGCTAATGACAACTCAGAGAATCGAACAAATTCCTTAAAATGTTTAGAAACTTTTGTTGTATAAAAATTTTCATAAAATTTTTGAGAATTACTTAATATCTATATATGTAAAGAAAACAGCAAAAAGAAAAAAAAACAAGCAACAAAAATTAAGATGTATTTATTTTGTAAAAAATTTAATTTGCCTCGTCGTATGACTGGAATCGTTTAAAGCAACCCATACGCGATTCAATGCAGTTTTCAATTGAGTCGGATATTGTCTGTCAATTGATTAGTTTGGCAGTTGTCGAGTTTGTTGAAGACAAATCAAAAGATTTTGATTTTTCATGTTCAATAGTATATCTTTAATTTCGATTGTGCTGTGTGTGCTCGAGTCTCTTGATTAGCTGTTAAAATTTATGTTCTTAGTTTTGTTTTGTATAGAAAATGTAATGTTTTTATTAAATTGTAGTTAGTTTCATTGAATTTTAAATAAAAAATATAAAATTTAATGAATAAAATTTTTAAATTTGTAATTGTGAAAAAAAATATACATTTGACAGTTGAATGAAAATCTTTCAGTTCAGTTTATGAAATGTTTGGCAAGAATCAATTCAATTGAAAGACTCAAATCACAATTGAACTGAAACGTGTATGGGGTGCTTAAGATTTTAATTAAAATTTTGTTTTCAAAATTAATCAAAAAGTTGATACAGTAATTTCTGCTTAGTTATTTTTTTTTAAACTTACATTTTTTTATGCAATTACCCGTGGTAAATTATTTATGGAATTAAAAAAATTATTACATTATGTCATTAATTCAATTAAATGCTTTTTGAATTAATTCAATTAATCTGAAACGACTGTACATTTTTATACCCTTTACCAAAAAATGGTAAAAGGGTATATATAGGTTTGTCATTCCGTTTGTAATTTGCAGAATATTAATAAGCGAGCTATAAAGTATATATATTCTGGATCCTTATGCATAGGAAAGACGAATAAGCGATGTCCGTTTGTCCATCTGTTCTTCTGTCCGTCTGTCTGTACTTGAAATCGTTTTTCGGAAGCTACCAGAAAAGTTAGAGACTTCGTTATCAAAAACAGATTGGCATTGAAAATTGGAAAAATCAAGCAAATGGTTTCAGAGCTGGAAAACTTACACTTTAATTTGCCATATAAAAGTAACTATCGAAAACTAATTTTTATTTATTTTTAAATAAGCTTATTTTATACTTCAGTACGAATTAAATTGGTATTTCAAATTAAAACTTAAACTTCAAAAAATTAAAAAGATGTTTCCAGTGTTGGAAAACTTTAACTTTTTTATACAAAAGTAACTTACTAAAGCAAATTTTTCCTTTTCTCTATAAATTAAAGATATCTTATATTCTTAAAAGAAAAAGATTGGTGTAAGAAATCAAAAAAAATTAAAAAGGATAATTCCAGGGTTGGGAAACTTTCTCTTTTTGTGATATATAAAACTAACTAAGTCCAATTAATTTTTATATTTTCCTTTATATATTATATATATTTTACGTTTTCGAAAGAAAAGTTTGGTATAGAAAATTATAAAAATAAAAACCACAGCTCCAGAGCTAGAAACTTTGAATTTTTTTTTTTTCTTGACATTAAAGTAACTAAATAAAACATTTTTTTGTAATTTACTTTTTTCTTTTTTTATTTAACACACTTTCTATAACTTTTTAAGAACTACTATATGGATATAAGGAATCAGAAAAATTTAATATGATGATTCTAGGGTTTGAAAATTATTTTTTTTTGTACATAAAAGTAACTAGGTCAAATTACTTTATGTATGTGCTTATGTATGTATCTCTATACTACATAAACGGTCTTTGGTAAAGGGTATATAAGATTCGGCACAGCCGAATATAGCACTCTTACTTGTTTAATAATAAAGAAACTAATTGCATCATGCTTTGATAAATGATGTAATAAACAGTGGCGTTAATCAAAAAAATTTAATAAAATGTGCTGATATTTTGCCACAGTTCTATGAAGAAATATACAATCCAAAAAATGTTCCCTTTATGAAAAATTAAATGAAAATATTTTGCTTTATTATTAAAAGTTCCAGCAAAAATTACTGCTTCCAAGAAGCGTTTTTGTAAGGATGACAATCCCAGCAAAAAATTACAAAAAAGATAAACGAGTTTGGAATTAAGCATTTTTGGTGGAAGCTATTCCTTACTGGATTACCAATTTAATGATTTTAACAAGGCGTGAGACTAAAATAATCGATTCCGGAGAAGTACTTACTTTTTTGATTTGGTAACATGTTCACGTAATCTATTGAATCTAGAATAATCATTCTCCTCATTTATCAACTTGTACAGCATTTTTTTAAGTTTTATGTAATGTGATTTGTAATCGAGTAATGAAATTTGGCAATCAGAAAAGTAAGTCATTATATGGCAAGTAGTTCTGATGATAATGTGTAATTTTTTGCTGGGATATTACAGAATCGCTTGCTGTTGCGCATGAATAAGGCATTTTTTTTCTGTCGAGATAGCCAGTTAGAAGCAATACATTTAGCTTCCAAGAAGCCATGAATTTTTTTTTTTTGCCTTACTAAAGTGCTTCACAGAAGTAATAATATATAATTTTTGTGAGAGCCCGCCTTACATTAGTGGTTTTCAGAAGCATATTTGGAAGCTTTTGTTTTCAATTAAGCAGTACATTGCTTCGCTTAGTTGTTATTGCTTCCATATCAATTTTTTTTGCTGGGCTATTTAGTAGCCATAGGTATTTGTTTATGGTTCTTCAGAGCTTCTGTTTGACGTTCCAGAAATAAACTTAAAACTGAAGGACTCTTTTTACATTGATTTATTTAAGAAAAAAAAACATAGAAGGAACAAAAATATTTCCAGACATACATAAAAAAACACAATTAAGTCATTAAGTTTAAAAATAAAGATGAAGCAAGATTAAAATAGAATATAATTAATGAAGAAGTGACAAATTTCGTTGAAATTACAATAAAATATCAAATGTATTTAAACACAAAATGATAATTGACCATTTTTTATCGCTTTTTATTTAGAGGTCTTTTAATGATTTTCGATAAGGCAAAGTAGTCTTTATCATTTTGGGTTTGTTTAAACGTTGATTGATCGTCACATTGAAAACAAAGACAATAATGAGGAGTAATTAATATTCGTGCCATAGGAGTGGCACAAAACAAAAACAACAACAGAAAATACCTATAATAGATTTCTAATGATTTAAAATTGTTTTCATGTCAAGTGCTGACATTGAGCTAGCATTTGTTGTTATAATTTTGACTAAGAACATTTTTTCTAATTAGAAGAAAAAGTGTATGTTTTTATTTATCTTGTATCTAACAATAAAAGAAAAAGGGAAACTGTTAATATGAACTGGAATTGGAAGAATCTTAACTGCGTTTTATTGTATATTAATTATATAATTTCTATTCAGGTCTATGTTTATAGACACTGAAAATACCTACTTGCCTTAAAATCAATAAAGCAAAAAAACATGTATAAAAGAATTAATAGAGCAAAGAAACAGGTAGCGGATTTTGTTGATGTGCTTGTCAAAAATAAAATTGTAGATATAAAATTGTTTTATTTTTTTTATTATTGAATTTTATTAATGCCCCGTTGCTTCATATTTCATTAAACATGATTTGTGTCACCCAAAATTTATATTTTAATTAACAACTTTGTATGCAAACAAAATTAAGAATTTTCTCTTTTTTTCTATCAACAATGTTGCTTGAGCTAATGAACTGCTTGTTTACACATAAGCAGCAGACATTTTTTGATTAGTTTTACGAATCGGTTGACAGATAGATGAAAATAAAATTAAAATATGCCAAATTCATTGTTTCATACAAAAAATACACAAATTACTTTAGTAAAGCGCGATGGCCAATTTGTTTTTTTGTTTTTGCGAAATAAAAGAATTTAAATGATCAAGTGAAGAAAAGCAGTAACTTGAAGGAATTATTTATTAAAAACTACATCAACTTACTGAGTAAGAAATGTGCAGTGAAAACTAATCATGGAATATTTCACAAAAGAAAAGCTGTTACTTTCATAAAATAAACGAAATTCTCTCATAAAATTCTAAATTTTAACTCCAAAGTTTTAATAATTTTTTTAATTTCCGTTAGCACTTATGCCCTAATTCTATTCGACAATTGTATCGTCTCGTCTACGAACGAAAAAAAAGCCGCAGTTATGTTTCTTTAAATCAATTATTATTTATTGTCTAGGCTAGAAGATTCGTGTATTTGCTTTATGATTTTATTCCAAACATTATATTCAACATACATATTTTCATAAATTTTTCAAACTATTGTATTTATAATAGGGCATTTACATTACATCGCAATCTGGTAGTTACGAGATTTCTAGCTAAATCTTGCTGCTTTTTACTAGATTTCCCATACATAACAAAATCCATTGTGTCAGTAGATTTGTAGGAAATCTAATAATGCATTTACATTATCTTGATATCTAGTAGTTACGAGATTTTGAGCTAAATCTATCTGATTTTTACTTGATTTCCCATACAAAACAAAATCTAGTTTGTGATTAGATTTGTAGGCAATCTACTCAAAATCTAATATTTTTATTTTATTTTTACTACACTGTACAACATATTTTTATAAAAAATGATTGAATTAGCTACGTTCTGCTTAAAAAGGTGTGTGAATTGCCTACATTGTAGTTGTTTGCTTATAGTTTTGGAAATTTTTCGGTTAATGGGTTTTGTTTTGGTTAAAAAAATATTGACAATTGTCAAAAAAAAACATGGTGTAAACGGTATAGATTTTCGTAATGATTTTAATTAAAATATGCTAGATTTTGTGCAGGTGTAAATGCCCTATATGAAAAATCTAATATTTTTATCTATTTTTAACTACCCTGTACAACACATTTCTGAAAAAGATGAATGAATTATCTACGGTCTGTTTAAAAAGGTGTGTGACTTAGCTACATTGCAGTTATTTGCTTGTATTTTTGGACATTTTTTAGTTAATGGGTTTTGTTTTGAATAAAAATCTTGATAAATGTCAATAAAAATTGGTCTAAACGATATAGATTTTCATAAAGATTTTAATTAAAATCTGCTAGATTTAATGCTGGTGTAAATGGCCTATAATAGTTTAATTTAATTTTTTATGGTTTAGAAACATGGTGATAATATTTTTATTTTTCATTATCAAAGACAACAACCTTTTTTGAAGAAAACAAACAAGAACTCAAAAGTATTATCAAACAAAAAAGGTTCTTCTTACTGAATTAGGGGTAAAAATAAATTTTTTCAGTGATACAAAATTTTTTATATCACCGCTTTTTAACCCCCGACAAAAAAAAGAAGTATTATAAGTTTGTAGTGTGTGTCTGTGTCTCTGTGTTTCTGTCCGTGTTCATGTACAGGCCAAACGGCTGTACCGATCTTGATTTAGTATTTTTCTGTCTGAAACGTGACTTAATCGAGAGTTTTCTTAGATATGTTTCAAGAAAATCGGTCCAGCCGTTTAGAAGATATCAAATCTTCTCGGGGGTTTTTTTTAATTTTTAATTTTTGTTATTTATAAAATTAATTTTATGAAAATTTATTCATTTGACAAAAGGAATCCTGTAGAAGCACATGTTAATCGAAAATCGTAATACTTATCGATATATTTATTCGTTTGCCGTAAGGATAATGTCGATGGCTTAATTCCAGAGTATGCTAAGTCGACTTAGCATGTTTTGGAGGAGTTTGTTTATTTGAATTTGGATTGATGTAACTTGAGTCCTGTCAAAAGCTCGAATTTATCGGACAACCCTATCAAAAGTTATGCTCACAATTGTACTTAGCCTACGACTAAAGTTTAAAAAACTTCCATTCCAAAAAGGGCTAAGTACAGTCGGTATTGTTTGGAAGAGAACTGTAATTTTTTTTTTTTTTTTTTTTGAAAACTAAGTAAACATAGCATTCTTTAGAAGCGGCATTTATTGTTGTTGTGCTTTATTATGTTACGCTAAGCCTACTTAGCATACACATGGTACATTTTTGAGTGTCGCTATGTGTACTTAGCATGTTATTCCCTGAATAAACAAAAACAGTTCGCGCGAGTAAGTAAACATAGAACAGTTTAGTTTGGAGAAAGTCGTCAGCGTATAAAGTATTGTTTATTGTGAATTTATATCCTCACAAAAACATAAATGTGAAAAAACGCCAAGTTCCTATCCAAAATTTCGGCCATTAAAAGTAGTGAGATATAAAATTTGACCAAATTCTTGTTTGGCACAATTCCTAACACTGAAATATGCTATGCTAAATTTGTAATCGTAAGGGTGTCATATAATTTCTAGAATGAGGACGATAGCGTACATGCGTTAATTGCAAAGACCAAAAAACACAAACGTATATACACGCCTATGGAGTGGTTCTCAGTAATTAGAAATGCGAAGAAAACAGAACCAATGTAATAGAAATGAAAACTGACGACTTTTTAGATTTCAAAAAATTTTCTTCGTTTACAATTTGGAAAAAAATACAAAAAATTAAAAAGTTCATTTATATAAAATGAGAGAAATAAGAGTATACAAGGAAAATAAGTATCAACTATATTACAAATATGAATTTGACGAAGATTTTAAAGAAATATTACTCTACAACGAATCAAAGCGACGATGAGAGGAAAAATTTCTCCCAAAATGCATTCCAAAAGCATACTCATCACCATTTCCAATAGCTGAAGAAAACGTAAAGATCTCATAGATTTATGTGATAAAAATATAATTCCAAAAATTTACAAAAACACTTACATACATGCAGCTAAAGAGAATAGAAGAATACGCATAACTATGTGGTCACATCAGATGAAGAATAATTTAAATCATATATGTATGTTTATTAATTTCAATGTTTAACTAATACAATTATAAAAATGTCTAAATAATAATTACTTAGGCTTTCAATTGAATTGATCATTTTTGTTTTACGTTAAAATAAAATTTATAACATTTTATGTAAATGGTTTCAGTAACATATTTAAACATATGCTAGTAAGGTGTTACATTTTCATTCTCCAAACCAAAGTATGCTATGTGTACTTAGACAACCGTTGCCAGAAAAAACTTCCAAGAAAAGGATGCTAAGTCCACTTGGATGAACAACGCAAAAAGTTTTGTACATTATAAAGTGGTCTAAGTAATTTTTAACCATGTTCTACTACCAGTATTTATAATTCGTACAAACTAAAAAAATTCTACAATAAATATGATTTTAACACCGAAAAAAGTGAATTTCTATCTTATACGGCCTTTGAGAAATTCCATATAAACTTTGAACGCGTCTCCTGTAAAATTCACTTTCTAGACTTAGCGTACTCTAGAATAAAGCCATCGATGTGATTCTGTAATTTCGTTTTAACGATTTTTTACACGTGTGTCTTACTCACCATTTAATTGTATAACAGGTTTACTTTTTAAACTTCAACCGACAGTGAATATCGTTAAAATATGTAACTGGATAGCAAATTTGATAAACTTTCATTATATTTATTATAGCGATACGATTGTCGTAATAAAAGTTACTGAATCCAGGTACAGATAAAAAAAGGAGCCAAAAAATGCTTCAAAAAATCATGCTACGTAATTTCTTATATATTTCTCTCTCTCTATTTCTCTCTCTCTCTCTTTCTCGTGCAAAATTTTTTGGACGAAAGTTTTTCCATATGCTAATATCAGCGCTGTAGAAGAGTGATATATAAAAAATTACGTATGGTCTGATATGCTCCACAGGCCTCTTGTTAAGAAACAAAAAATTGTTCATGCAACTAATTTCATGAAAAAAAAATCATAGTCCAAATAAGGTATTAGTGTAAACTTTCACATTTCTGATGAAAATTACATTTGAATAGAAATTTATTTCGACTGTACCTTAGTTTTTGATTATATCACTCTATAGTGTTGAAATCAAGGCGAATAAATTCGCTTCACAATACTGAATGAATTGTAAACAAAAACATCTGTTTGTGCAAAAATATTAAATAATGTTTTTGCTTTTTACCTTGCACCACATTTTCGAAATGTTTATTGGTGGACCAGAAGAATTTAATGCTGATGATCCCTAAAGTTGGTTGACTTTTCATTTTCCCTGAGAGCTGTCTGGCAAAAATATTGTTTCCAAATCAGTGTGTTTTCACAGGCGCTATGAAATAAAGCCTAAGGAAATAACTCCCAAATAAGAAACTGAAATAAGGTTTGCTAATTTAAGTCTCCATAGAGATGGTGAAATATTTCTTGCAGAAAATGCTACTTTGTTGGTGAGAGTATGAAAGCGGAACACCGAAGGTTGCACATTTAAAAAATCATTCGTGCGCCCCCTTGAAACTTAAAACATATGCTTTAAAAGGTTGCCACCTTCCACCAAAGTAATTTTTTTTTTCAAACTACTGCTGCTAGTTCAGGTGCCGCCCTCATATATTTATAACTTTCAGCAGTTTATACTGCCACCTCAGTCTATACATACATATTTCGTAATAAAATATATACTCACATAATTTTTTTTCTTCTTAAATGTCTTCTTTATCGCCCCGATGTAAATGAAAAATGGAGCATTTTGACATTTCCTGTTTGTCTTTCTGGCACTTAATATATATATATAGATGTATATATTTTATTTTTATTTTTTCATTATATTGCTATGGCTTGACGTAACAAAATCTGTAAGAAATAACAACAATAACAAATTAAAAAACAAAAACAATCATAAATTTAGTCTAATTAATATAAACACTACAACAAATGTGTCCGTAGTATATATTGTTATCTTTGCATGTGGTCAGTGGTTGACTAATTGTCAGACAAACATTTACACACTACAAAATATACAAGAGCAACGAGACGTTAATAACAATAATTATAGCAAAATGAAAAAAAGAACCCATAATGATCATCCACTATATGACACACACATGTCAAAATGACATGTGTTTTCAAGTAGACATCTTAAGGGTATACATATTATCACAACACCACTTGACATATGTTACAGTTGCCAACAAAAGCACATACAAAAATACACACAGCTATTAGAGCGTAGTGAAGAATAATTATTCATCCATTTCTGGCTTCACTAGCCAATAGCATGGGCATCAAGATGTACACTGTAGAAATATGTATGTAGATGTTTGTACTTCAATATAAGTATATTTGTTTAAATATACGAGTATATTTTTTGGTGTAAATAATTTTGTAGGATGTGTTACATAGTTACACCCGCATAGATTTTACTTTTCTAAATGTTTATATATCACACATTTACTAAATGCTTGTAAGTGTGTTACACAGTTTGTTTTGTCTGCAATTTTACTTGTATGCTTTGCACTTGTACAAATAACACTGTGCCACAAAATACTTACAGAAATTTTGTACTCGTATGTCTTTCAACTGGAATGTACATAGTATATTGTAACTCGTTTTCGCGAATAAAATAATAAAAAAAAGTCAAAATAAAACGAATTTTTATATTTTCAATAAGCTTAACTTCAATTTAAAATTATCATTAGTTTTAAAAGTTTGTGGAAAAAAGTGGTCTTGTAAATCAAAACTAAAATATATTATTTTAAAACTTCAGGAAAAAAGAAATTTATTTATCATTAATCTTTACCTCTATGTTATTATTTCTTAAATTAGCTCCAAAGTTGGGGCAAAAATTTATTTTAAAGAATTTCTTTTTTTCAGTATAATTGCAAGAAATTAAGGCATTCGCATGTAACAAAAACTGAAGTTGTTTTTGAACAAAAGAAGTATCATATCTACGGACCCATTCCAAAATGTGCATAGTCGACATAACATGTTATGCTGGGAATAGCATTTCTGAATTCGTCGTTTATTAACTTAGATTTTGTAAAATTTTGATAGTAATTGGACTATTCTATCAAAAGTTGTGAGCAAAAATGTACTTAGCATAATTTGTCAATTTTAAAAAACCTCCAGTTTTAAATGTTTTAACTGCACTTAGCATGATTTAGTTTGAAATTAAGCAATCAAAAAAAAATTACTTTAACTTTTTCTCCAAAATAAAACATGCGAAATGTACTTAGAATGACCATATTGAGTGAGAAGGAACCTCACTTTGAGGACTATGTAAGGATTTGTGATTTTAAGTCACTTTTAACTATGCTCTACGACAAATTTATAAAGTTCAAATAACCTTAAACAAATTCTATTGCAATTATCATACGATTACAAAAAATCTCAATTTCTATCTCATAACATTTCCGAGATATCATCAAAAACTTTGAAGGTGTTTATGTCAAAACTAGTTTTTTTGATTTAGCATGTTTTAGAATGGAGCAGTGAGGAGTAATTTTAGAATGTAGTCTTTAAAATGAACTAGATTTTACCAAAAAAAATTATTAATGTACTTTTTTATTGAAATTTTAACCACTTCTGCACATGACATGTCGCACGTGACATTTTTTTTTATTATTATGATATTTATATTGTTTCTGTTGCTCTTTTTACGAAATTATAAATTATGAGTTTCTGCCGACTTTGTTTCTTACGTTTAAAGTCATTCAGCTTTCTCTCTTCAATCATTTAATTTTTTCTTCCTTTCCTTCTCGCCTTGTTTTTTTTTTTTTTTTTTTTTTTTTGTAACATAGTCTCATCCTCCTTAATTTTTTTTTAGATAATTTAAAAGGGTGTAAATTTTTTTTTAATTTTATATTCACGATGTCGCGTGTGACCATTTTTATATAGACACCATGATCGCAAATCTTTTATATTTTGCAGAATGTTTTTATTTTACATTATATATTTGTGCATACACTTTCGACTCACTTATAAGAAATGTTGTTTTTCAATGTCGCACAACATTAATATGCAATTTCGCAAAGTTCCTTATGATTTTTTTTTTACTATTTTCACAAGCAAAACAAAAGTCAAGGGTTAATGTCTCTCTTTAATAATTTCTATCTATCATAACAAAACGTGCGAAAGAAAAATTAAAATAAAAAAGCACCGCTTTTGTGACTTTACGTTTTAATATCTCGAGATCGTCTATTAATAAATGTTAATATTTTTACATTAGTTAAGTTCGATTTTCTCTCTAAGCAAACATGAATCAACAATTATCTTATAATTTTTTGGTGTCGGTGGACCTGTCGATGGAAACGCCCATACACGTATTAGACAAAATACCCATCTATAGACAAATATTTAGTATCATTTGGCTCTTAAACTTCAATTTATTTAAATTATTTTAAATTCGATTAACTGCCAGTTTATAGAAGCCATGTAAAAATTCTCGGCTGTCTATTTACATATATTGAAAACAAAAACAAATTTTGAGTACTTTGTTTTTGCTTTTCATATAAATAGACATTCAAGAATTTTTACATGGTTTCTGTAAACTGACAGTAAGACTGTGAGATATTCAATTTAGTAAATTATGTATGGACAATTCCACACAAAGTTTATATTAAATCCAGGCGCACGGCAGTGCGCCAGGCCAAGTTCCGGCCAATGCACGCAGTATGTATATTTACAGGAAGCCATTCGAGCTGTTTTTACCCCCTCATAATTTTGTTCCCCGCAACCGTAAAATTATCAAATTTAAATCATAATTAGAATAAATTAATATAACGTAATATGCGAAGCTTGAAAGTTTTACAATGAAAGGTGCTGGAGATATGGAGGTGCAAAAAGTGCATATTTTAAGACATACTCACTGACTCACTGACTTACTCATCAATATTATGAAGCACTTGCGCTATAGCTAGAGATCTGAAATTTGGTACACGAGTAGATCTAGGTGAGCAATGAACCAGAAAAATCTGAAAACCCGAAAATTTTAACCAAGGGGGCGGGGCTACGCCCATAAAAATTAAAATCTGTGCTACTGAGCTAAAATTTGCTACAGAACTAGGTATAGGTAAGGAATAAACTAAAAAAAAAAATTAAAACCCAAAAATTTTGGTCAGGAGGGCGGGGCTACGCCTATAAAGGTTAGAATTAAAAGAGCAAATCTAAGGCGCTTAATGGAAGCTATTTTATTGAAATTCGGCATACATGCTGCAATTAAGCAAGCCTAAAAATTTTTCATTAAAAAATAGGCCTTGACACGCCCATACAATTTCAACCTCATTTTCGTATACTACGGCTCAGCATATTTAGATATAATATTTCTGTATGTGTTATTATCCGTTTGCAACGCAACTTGGCAGGAATAATAAGCAGTGACCGAAAAAAGTCTTAAATTTGGAAAAGTGGGCGGGGTTACGCCCATTAAAATTATAAGCCAAAAGTTGCGCTAAGGAGCTGAAATTTGATACACGAGTAGGTCTAGGTGCGAAACCAACTAGAAAAACCTGAAAACCCGGAAATTTAAGTCAGATGGGCGGGACTGCGCCCATAAAAATTAAAAATTAAAAGTTGTGCTTATGAGCTGAAATTTGATACACAAGTAGGTCTAGGTGAGAAACCAACTAGAAAAATCTGAAAACCCAAAAAATTTTACCAGAATGGGTGGGGCCACGCTAATATTGCTTGAAACTGAAAACTTTTAAGAAAAATTTTGTATGAAAATTTGTCTTAAAATAAGGCTTAAGGCTGTTAATATACAGCTTTCAACTTAGGCCATTTTAGTGAAACCTTGCACATACGTTACACGTATACAATACTTTAAACTATCACCTAAAAAAGTGGGCATGATAACTCCTATAAAATTTTAACCTTGTGTTTAATCTACCTCGGTCTAGCATATCTTAGATGAAAATAAGCATGAATTATAAGCGCTGCTCACAACAATGTTGTGAGTTTAAAATAGTGGGAGGGGTAATGCTCATAAAATTATAAGGTAAAGTTCACGCTAAAGAGCTGAAATTTTATACACAAGGAATTGTAGATGAGTGTGATCGAAAAATCTTAAATCCAAGAAGTTTTATCTACTAAAACTCCTATTCGCAGTAGATTGCTGAAATTTGATACATAAATTAATCTAGATCAGAGATCACTAAGAAAAATATAAGAAATCAGAAGTTTCAATCTGCGGTTGGGAACTAGCACTGTTAACTCAAAATTAAGTTAAATTTTATTGAACCTTTTCATCCATATTGCACTTATCCAAATTATCCTGTTTTGAAAAGTGGACGTGACTACACCCATAAATCGTAGCTTTTTCTTTCATGTACTTCGGCTTAGCAGTTTTTAGTCATGTATTTCTCATGATGAGATTTTTGCTACAAAACTTTACATGAACCATAAGCACTTACAGATATAAAAGTCGGCGGGGCCATACCCATAATAATTTTACGTAATGTTATTATGGGTTAGCAGATTATCAAGAAAGTATATGACACCCTTAAGATCACAAGTGTATATAATGCATAGCATATATCAGTGGCAGGTGTTGTGCCAAACAAGAACTTGGTCAAAATATATATCTCACTGCTTTTGATGGCCGAAATTTTTGATAGGAACTTGGCATTTTTTCACATTGATGTTTTTGTGAGGATAAAAATCATTCAAATGATCTACGAGTACACAAAAGAATGGCAATCATGAACAAAATAAAACAAACACAAAATTTTAAATTTTTTATCGAACGTTTTAAAATAGCATTTTTTTAACTCTCAGTTTTTCGACTTTGTATGCTTGATCTTAGTTTACCTATATGTATTTGTACAAATTTAAATAAGTCTAAAGTATTTTTTATTTTTCTGTCACACAGTGTAATTCGTAAATTCGTTTAGTTGTGTGGTACGTATGTATGTACCTAAAACACAAAAGTGCATTTGACAAATAACATATCAAACTCTGTGACAAGCTAAATAAAAACTTTCAAATGTACGAACAAAGAAATGAGAGACACAAATAAAAAACAATTTATAAACCAAGAACCATCATGAGATTTTGCTGTTGTGTGATGTTCTTGTCAGACAAACAATAAAAAATAATTTTAGAAGTACATATAAAAAAATTGTAATAATTTTAATTTATTTTATGTTTATGCTAAAAAAATTTGCTTGTGAACTTACATCAATATGTATGTACGTGTGCACATGATATTTTTAAATTTGTTTTAAAGCATATGCATGACATCATATGGACAGCAAGATAATGACTAAAAAAACTAAAAAATAGATTTTTATAAAAAAAATTGGATAAGTTTAAAAAAACTATCGAGTAAAAACTTCTTGCAACGTTACATTTTCTAATAATTATTTGTCACTACTCAGGCAGACCTTCATATAATCCAGTAAATTCCTTAAAAATTTCCGTACTCTAGTTGTCATATACTATGTTAAAAATGTTTGATAAAACTAGGTTTTGTGTGTTTACGATGAATAAGCAATTACACAAGTCGGATGGCTTGATGGTGAAGCAAAATATCAAAAGAATAGGACTGATCATAGTTTTTTGTCAAAAACGAGTGACTGACTGAGTTCGAAACGAATGTACAATTTTTTAAACAACCCACACGCAAAGAAAACATATGGTTGTAGAATGGTTGAGAAAACAATATTATGTTATCTGAAACAAATGTGTGGTCATTGAAAACTAGTTATTATTATTTTAAACATTTATTTCGTTAAGATAAACAGAGTAATGTTGGAATTTAATAATTACATTATCATATCCATCAAAAAGTGTGATATGGTTACAGTTTAACAATAAAGTTGAGTTAAAAATTTTTCACTACAACATAATTTGTATTATTATTTAAAAATAATATGATGTAAATAACAATATAATGTTATCCAAAACCATACAATGTCAAGTTTAAAGAAAATCTTTTTCAGAAACTTCTGTCCGTTTAGTATTTCGTTTTTAAGCTATCGGTAGTACACGCGGATGGTGTTAAATAAATGAATAAATAAATAAAGTATAAACAAAAGGGTAGACCAATAAAAATATATAAACATTTGTGTATCT
Organism: Tachina grossa; assembly: GCA_949987645.1. Classification (NCBI taxonomy): domain Eukaryota; kingdom Metazoa; phylum Arthropoda; class Insecta; order Diptera; family Tachinidae; genus Tachina; species Tachina grossa. Next base: position 153,821,162 of record OX465275.1, read on the forward strand.
CTTTATACAGGCATGTCTGTATTAAAGGGTTGCATTTGTATACTCGTTTGTATAGCCAAAACAAATATACCATGGTATGTACCATATAATTGTAGTTTGAGCGACAGAACTAGTATAAGAGTTATTGTGTGTGCGTGCTTTTCCAAATTAAAATCCAATTGAAAATAAATAACAATTGCTTATTGTATTGCTGCTGAGAAACTGTTTGATCTGTTTTTGCTCAAAAAATACATATTGTAATACAAATATATGAAAAAACCACTATTGAAACAAATACATGATGTGCAGATGTATGTGCGGACGTTCGTTATGTTAATTTGTGGCACAGCCAAAGTATAGAGAGAGAAAGAGACAATTTTGCTCTGAGAGTAATTACAAATGCATATGTTTCATGTACATGTATCATTTACTTACATGTTTATGTGAAATTTTGCTTTCATTCATTCATTCATCAATTACAATTACCAATTACATTTTTTCTCAACACATCATAAGGCACTTATGGTAAAAGCAGTTTTATGTATTTTATTTGCCTGAGAAAAACAAAAAAAAAATAAATGTATTGTTTTCATTTGCTCATTGCCCAACCATACAATAATTGCTTAAAAAATCAACATTTACAACTAGTAACAGAAAACCATAAATAGCATATTTGTTCATACCAGAACCAAAAAACAGGCAAACTAGTGCAAACAGATGTATATGTGCAATGCTATAGTCTGTATGTCGTGTGAGTATACATATCTATAGATGTATACATTTCATTTCACCAATATTAATTTATTTTTATTCGAATTTAACGCACAGCTGTTTCTACAAGAAATATATGATTAAACAATAAAATAGTATTATTATATTAAATAATACTGTGGTCGTATTTAACAATATTAATATAATATAAGAACATGGTATGGTGAGTCTCAATTATATTTTAGTCACATCTAACAATAGTGTTGTCATATTTACAATACTAAGATTAGGTGTAACAAAGTTCATTGTTTATGTAGATAATATTATTATTAACTCAGATAATAATAATATTTAAGTTTGATTATCTGTTAACAATAATATGATTTGACTCCAACCATATAATTCAATCATAGTATGTTGCTGTTTGATTATGGCTACTTCAACCATATTTTTTCTTTGCTTGCAGTAAAAACCGACACTCCAAAGAATTCGTGAAAATGTAGAGTTTGCGAAATTGCTATCTGGAAATGGAAGCGATTTTGATAAAAATTTCCTTTTTTGTGTTCTATGATAATATTTTCATCTAGGGAAAATAGTAAAAATAGTAACAATTCACTTGTCTCACAGCCGACTCAAAAAACGCCGCCGACTTCCAATGTAACTTTAAGCCGCCGCCAATCCATGCGGCTAGGTTCCACTCAAAATTGCAGCCGGGTAGCGCTTTTATATGCTTCTTAAACACATTTTTATATAAAATTTTTCAAACAACAATTATTGTGTATACGAATTATATCAAAACAAAATACACAAACATAAAAAATTTTTGACAGCACTCCGTTTTCTTGAAACGAAAAAAAAAATTAATCACCTGACAATTTTAGCATACTGTACACTTATACTTGTTTCCTTAAAATTGGATATTGTTATGTGGAAAAAAACAAGGGCTATCAGCCCCCATTGAGTATTTTTTCCAGAGCGAACGCCTCCGATTTTTAAGACTTATTGTTTCTCTGTGCCCGACAACATTTTAAAAAATTACACATTACCATCAGAACTACTTGCCATATAATGACTTACTTTTCTGATTGCCAAATTTCATTACTCGCTTACAAATCTCATTACCTAAAATGTAAAAAAATTATGTATAAGTTGCTAAATGAAGAGAATGATTTTTTTTAGATTAAATAGATTACGTGAACAAGTTTCCAAATAAAAAAGGTAAGTACTTCTCAAGAATCGATTATTTTAGTCTTACGCCTTATTAAAATCATTAAGTTGGTAATCCAGTAGGGAACAGCTTCCACCAAAAATGCTTAATTCCAAACTCGATTACCTTTTTTTAAATTTTTTGCTGGGTTTTTGTCTTTTTATTAGCGAATCGGTTCCTCCAACACAAATAAATAGCTCCTTACTTTGATAATGAGAGTATTGTCTTTTATTGATTAATTAATTAATAATTTTTTTTAATTTAATTTTTTGCTTGTTACTTTGAAATCAGTGTTTCCATTTTTTTTTGTCTAGAGCTTATTCCCAATTTTTGATTTTTCATCCCCGAAAATCTTTAAATTGAGCTTTTTTGATACAAATTTTTCTTTTGTGAAAAAATTATATTTTTTACTTTTATTTAAAAAAAATAATAAGATTAACATATTTATTGAATAAAATTCGTATACATCAATAGCTTTATTTACATTCATATTAATTTAATCTGTACAATTTTTATATAAAAAATTACACATTATATTAAACTATACACAAGTAAAAGGTGTCCTCAACAAGAACGCAAGATTTAAATTTGGCGCCATTCGAAGTGTCATTGTTTGACATTTGAACAATTGTTATTGTTTGCTAGTAGAAGGTACGAGGTTAGTAAAAATGAAGCGCTACACGAATGAACAACGCATTCTCATTGTGAAATTGTTTTACCAAAATATTGAAAGTTTTGCGGCTACAGTTCGCAAATTTGCGATCAATTTGGAATCACAATAATGCTCCAAAAGACTCAACTGTAAAGACATTAATGGATAAATTTGCCGAAACTGGGTCTGTAAGTGATGTAAAGACAACAACGCGCCTTCGACCAGGTCGATCGACCGAAAATGTCGCAGCTGTTCGTGATGATGTCGCTCAAACGCAGGTCAAGCGCAAACAGTCAATGCTGTTCGGTATCGTAAAATGATAACCAGTTTTTTCGTGCCTAGAATTGAAGAAATGAATGTGGAGGGCATGTGGTTTCAACAAGACGGTGCCACATGTCATACAGCCAGAGAAACAATTCAATTGCTACATCAGTCATTTCCCAATCGTGTTGTTTCGCGTTTTGGAGACCAGAATTGGCTGCCTAGATTGTGCGATTTAACACCATTACACTTTTTCTTTGGGGTTTTTTGAAGTCGATGGTTTACGCGAATAAGCCGACGACGACTCAAGGCCCAAAAGAGGAAATTGGACGCTGTATTAATAAAATACCGCAGCATTTATGCAAAACGGCCATTCAAAATTTCATTAAAAGATTGCGTGTGTGCCAGCAAAGCCGCGGCGGCCATCTGCCCGATTTGTTGTTCCACACATAACCTCATTTTGTCTACTTTACGATATAATAAAGTTTCACGATTTTTTTTTAAATATCTGTGTTTTATTTAAAATTTAAATCTTGCGTTGTTGTTGGGACACCCTTTATAAAAAATGTGTAACCAAAAACTACCATTTCAAAACCTTCAGAATCAAAATCTTCTGATACATCAGCCTCAGAAATTGTGTTGTACATAGTACTTGTATTAAAAAGCTTCAGCATTGCAGCAAAAAGATTAAATTTGTCGCAACAAATTGAATTATTTTTAAAGAAGTGTTTCCAACAAGTCATATAGAATTTTGGTACGTATTTTTGTTTTGGTAGTGTTCATTATTGGTTAAGGCCCTGATACACTATCATACAAAGTCGTGCGATCTACGAAAATATACAACCCTCGTGTGATGAATTGTTATTGTCTTTTGAAAATTTTCATAAACTCCATCATACCAGCGTTGTACTTTTTCGTAGATCGCACGACTTTGTATGATAGTGTATCACGGCCTTTAATATGCATTGATACTTCTTCTTTATTAGAAACTATTCACTATGAATAATAATACACATATTTGGACTTGCCAGACGCACATTTCTTAGCCCAAAAATCTTTCTCTTTACCATCAGTTATAAACAAAAATTCCCAAGAAATCCCCTTAAATTTGGTTATCATCCCCCACAAATCCCAAGATCAAGAAACGAAATTTTTACCCCAATCAAGAAAAACATCCCTGATTTAGGGACAAACCCGTCCTTAACTGGCAAGGCTGCTTTGAATGTGGTAATTAGAACTTTTCATGCAAATGCCAATAGGTCATAGCCAGGCTAAATAGGTTCTCTGCTTATGAATTAGTAGAAGAGAATATATTTACCAATTATATACATATGTATTGAGCTATGTATTGCGTAAATTTTTGTTTCAGATCAGCATAATTTGTTTCCATAAGATGTTCTTTGTTAAAACCGTTAAGAACTGTCATAAGCATATAAACCTTCAATAAAAACTTTCATACATCATGTTTCTTAATTTTTTTCTTTTTGCTTCCCAGTAAAAAAAATGGAAGTCATACTGAAGGAACCACATTTTCATTGCTTTCAAAAAATCGATATTTTTAATTTGCCGATATTTAGCAGAATACCAAGCAGAAGTTTATTTTTATCACACAAAACCTTGTTGTTTTTCCATAGTTTTAGTAAATACTCACCAAAATGTTCAAAAAATCGATTTTTTTAAAGAAATTTATGAACTAATTTTCGCCTAAAGTTTAGAAGTTATTTGCTTAAATTTACATGAAAACACTGTTTCGCATTTAAATTCGTATAAAAAGGAACGAATTGTTAAAATATGTAACTTTTTAAAGTTTTTCCTAGATGAAAATATTACCATAGAACACAAAAAAGGAAATTTTTCTTAAAATCGCTTCTAAATCGGTGACTAGGCATCGAAAAAGATAACTTCTTGCAGTGACAACCCTATGTAAAAATCATTAGATCGGATCGAAATTTGAACTACTTCCAGACTGCAAACTCTACATTTTCATGACTTCTTTGGAGTGTCTTTTTTACTGGGTTCTATAGAGCATACTGAAAATATATTCCTTATAATTTTTAGAGCTAAGATCAAGTTTTGTCACTTCAACTTCATGTGTTTTTTCTCTCTGTTTAAGATAACAACAACAATAGAATTTCGACTCCACCATTACAGTGTAAATACATATGAAACAGTAAACATATTGTTTTGACGTTTACCATTAATTTCGGCTACAACTCAACACTCTCTGGTTGCTGGTACTAAATGGACTGCTGCTACTGCTACTTCTACTTCTATTATTTCAAGTAGATCTACACAGATGGAGGAAATCTGTTTGTTGTTTATTTGCTCTTTCTGTATTGTATGGTGGCATAGAATAACAACAAGCTGGGAAGTACTCGTACGTAAGTTTTTATTGCATACAAGTTTTCTTTTATTTTTGCACTCAATTTACGTATGGTAAATATATATTTGCCTGTTATTGCTCAGTTGTTGTAATATATATGTTGGAGTCACAATTTGTTATGTTGCTTCATGTCACAAATTTGTATGCATATTGCATGATGACATCCCCATCTATGGCTGGTCGAGTTAAATACTATATATAATACTATACAAATGTAAATGTATGAATTAATGCAATATATTTGCAACTAGAATTTTAATATATTATTCATGTTTTAATATTTTATTGATTCAAAAAAATTGTTGATTGCATCAACCAATTCAAGCATAAAATCAAAAACTGATTTTTTTTAACATGGAATTTTTTGCCAATTAATACTTTTAATTGAAATAAATACAATTAATCAAATAAAAATTTCATTGAATTACTTAAAATGTGGTTTCAAAATTTATTTGATTAAAAAGTTTGATTCATTCAATTTAATTTTTAATTTTTTGGGGGTCTTTTTTCCAATGAAAGACATTCATGGAAAAGTGTTTTTCTGTATGGAATTTAATAATATTTTTAATTGGCTTGAATAAACGCCTGTTCAAGTTTTTTTCATACCAAGATTTTTTATATAATTCTTTAACTAAAATTACGGTTTTACTTAAAAAAATATTGTGCAGCTAAAAATTGTTACTGTTTGTATATCACGAACAAGTTATGCGGACCCACATTTCGCCTGAAAAAATGGCTGATATCAGTCCCAGGCATATATATATCTGTGATCGTAAGCTATAATACCGTAAGTCGAAAACTATTATATCGAGAAAAACCACTTTTTAACGTAAGATCGTTTATATTAAAAATATTTAAATTAAACTTAATAAATGTACCCCATATTTAAATAAATGGTATAATCTATCGCTTTTTAAAAAATTTTTTTGGAATTTTATTAAGACTTAAGCATTAAACACATTCACCACAGCAAGCTACCGACTACCAAATGTCAAGCATAGAATACACATGTTTATATGAGAATAATTCTTTTGAAGACAGCAAGGCAACATGGCGGCAGGTTGTTGTCTATGCTGATTTTGTCGTTGTAGTCCAATTAAACTAATTTCTATTTTGTTGGCTACAATGAGAAAATTCAGTATTGGCAGTATAATACAAAATATTGAATGAATGATTTTGAACAATTATTTCATATTATTTAACAGAAACAATATCCAAAAATTGATGTAAAGAATAAATTGATTCATTTTTGTACTTTTGCGTGAAATAGGTACATTTTAAAAGAGTAATTAATTTTTATAAATGCAAAATATATAAGAGTGGCAATACTGAACTATGTATTTGTACTTGAATATCAGCTGCAGATGGTGCTGCTGCCGTCTCCAAAATAATTAAGTAGCCGGCTACGAGGCGACAAATGCTGCTAGCGGCATTTGAAGTCGTGTGTTCGTGTAGCCTGCTGTGGTGAATGTGTTAGGTCAATATTTGCTTAATTCACAAAACCTCTTTTATTTCTGTATCGATTGTATTATCATATTAAATACAAGAGTGTAACATTTGTTGTATGAAATTTTCAAATATAAAAATGAAATACACTATCACAATTTTATTTCATATGTTTTTAAAATGTTGTATTCAAAGAGAGGCTCTCTGGGAGAATTTTTATGTAGCTTGTTCTTCTTTTTTCATTAAAAATACGAAATACAGTAGTTTTCGTTTATAGCCACTACCGCTTATTCTCACATTAATGATCTAGTCCATATTTAATGTTTTTTGTGACTTTTGAACTTAATTTCATTCAAAAAGTTGACGATATAGACCATTTACTATATAGTCATATTTGATATATATGCACCAACTTTGTGGTAGTCAAAATTCAAATTGTATGCAAACAATTCGAGTTATAGTCACAAAAATTTTCAACAGATTTTTTTAGTTATTTATTTAAGTCATAAACCAAAAAATTAATCTAAATTTCAACCTCCATCTACTGTTTAGTAGAAGAACATGTCTTTAGAACAAAACGTTGTTGCATAAAAGGCCACACAAATGTGCATTTTAAATACAACATTGTTTTGTAATTGATATAACTGGATTGTATGGAAATTCTGTTATATACCTCTGCGTGGCATATAAACAAATTAGGCTTATAGTCACATTAGCGATATAGTCCACAATTTCTGTGCAATTTTAAATGTGACTATAAGCGAAAACTACTGTGCATTAATACACAACACAGAGGGTGTTCACAATTAAAAAACCAAAAGTGTATTTGATACACAAATACACGATAAAGATTGTTGTGAATTAAGCAATTGTTTATTTATATCTCGTAAGAGACATGGAAATTTCATTTAAATATTAAATTTTTTTCGTATGATTTTGTAACTTGTATAAATCGAGTTTATCTTAACTTGACTTATGCTGTTATTGCTATAGAGCGCAGATATTTTAAAAATATATTTTTTTTTCTATGGAAATAATTCCTTTAAACTCTGCCTACATATTCTTACATATTATGGGTATACAACATGTTACTGTTGCTACTGTCACATTCAGTATGTCACCCACTGTTTTTTTTAAATGGAGCTAGAAGGGGGAATAACAAAATAATTTTTTCTGCACAATGCATTGTGACAGCTCAATGACATTTTCTACATTTTCGAAAATTGCATTTCGTTCGTTATTTTTCTTGTGAATATTTTCAGTATATAAATTGTAAGTGCATGTGTATGTATGCTGAAACATGCCCTGCAGAAAGTGAGAATAGTGAAATTGTGGTGATTTACTAGTGACGTTGTCAGTAGCACTACTGACCAGGTGTACCCCAGCCAATGGTATGATCTATTGACATTTAACATTAACTTGTCATTGAAAATCCACCACTAGACTATAACACTACTGACTTTGTAGTTCTTTCGGGACCACATGGAGACATTGGCACCAAAGATTCAATAGTAAATTTTAGGGGCTCTAGTCTACAATATCGATATATCCTCTCTCCACCATTGACGCGTTCATTGACAATATCACCAGAAATACACTAGAACTGTCGTCTCTAACGTATCTCTACTCACGCATAAAAGGAAAGTTGTCGAAATTTTAACTAGTGCAATTGTCGCTGGAGAAAGAGTATTGACATAGAGATATATGGTTCTAGGCTGACTAGAGGGTGTTTATACAGAAAATATTTGTTCATATGTATGAGTATTTGTTTACATATTTGTAAATGTGTGTTTATGAAGCTCTTGTAGTTGTTAGTATTGTTTTTGACAAGCTAAATGTGTTTATGCACATTTATTCCATCAATTTCTTAACTACTCTCATGCATCATTGAGTTTTTCCAGTTTTGTTGATTTTTTTCGATTTTTGATTTGAATACATAAAATGTATGACATTATTTTTTTTGTGTGTATATAAAGTTAAATGTTTAAGTTGACAATGTCTATGTCATTATTAAACTTTGATGGGATTCTTAAAAGAAATTTAAAACTTTGCGTAACACAGTGTATGTATGTATGTATGTACATATGAATGTACATATGTAACTTGAGAATTTAATTGGATTTTAAATGAAGAACTCAAATTTGGTTTGTTTGACGAATAAAAGCAAACTCAAGCTCTTTATGCCTTATTAGATATATCCACAAAAAGTCAACAGCTGCTGTAAAATTATAAGATAATTACAAGGACATATCGCTCCTTTACTTCAAAATATATATTTTTTTCAGAAAATACGTAAGTTTTAAGTTTTCAATTTACATACAAGTCAGTGAAGTTATAAATAAAAAAAAATTGTTTTAAGAGTTGAGCGAAACGCTTTATGCTTTTATTACAAAAAATTTATTATAATATAATGATTTTATCTGCATTTTTAACTACGAAACTTAAATGCTTTAAATACATATCACACTTGTTCAACAAGAGGATATTAACTCAAAATTTTTAAAATTTCACTTTTGGAAGAAATCAACTAACAACATGAATATCTATCTACAATAACAATTTCAACGTATTTCGAATACTCTTTTATCTCTAAAACCACATTTAAGATAAGTTTTTGCGATACCTTTATAACACCAAAAAGGTATTATTTTGAGGTAATACAAAATAGACCCCTGCAGAAGACCACTTACAAAAACTTTTAAGACTTGAAGGATTTTTCAAATGCTTTACTACAGCGAAATCTCCTAAAGCAAAAGCTAAGCAACACTGTTTGCAAGACATTTTTTACAGTTATTGCAGTTATAGGAGTAAAAAAGAAAATACTTCGTGATGGAAAAATTTGTGATGCTTGCCAACGCATGGAAGCTTATACAAATGTTACATGTTGTGTGTAGGATCTTTTATTTTTCTGCGCACATACAAATATAAAAACCACCCTTACACACATAAAAGCTTACCATCTACATATTACATACACACTCAAACGTGCAATATCCAAAATATCAACACTACTTCTTTTAAGTGTTTGTAATGAACAAAAAGTCTTCGCGACGTCGCTTCCCTCTAGTCAGTCTAGAACCATATGTCTCTATGTCAATACTCTTTCTCCAGCGGCAATTGCACTAGTTAAAATGTCGACAACTTTCCTTTTATGCGCGAATAGAGATACGTTAGAGACAATAGTTCCAGTGTATTTCTGGTGATATTGTCAATGAACGCGTCAATGGTTTGTTTTTCTTTTTTATTATGTTGTGCAATAATATTAAATAAATATATGTAGACTAGGGTCACTAAAATCTACGAGTGAATCTTCGGTTCAAAGATCTCCATATGGTCGTAAAAGAACTACCTTCTCAATAGTGCTAAAGTCTACTGATAGATTTTGAATGACAACCCTATGTTATTTGTCAATAGGCATTTGCATTGGCTGGGGTACATCTAGTCAGTAGCACTATTGACAATGTCACTAGAAAATCACTATAAGTTTACTATTGACAACGAGACAGGATATATCGATATTGTAGACTAGAGCCCCTAAAATTTACTAGTGAATCTTTGGTGCCAATGTCTCCATGTGGTCCCAAAAGAACTACTAAGGCAGTAGTGCTATAGTCTAGTGGTGGATTTTCAATGACAAGCTAATGTTAAATGTCAATAGACGATTACATTGGCTGGGGTACACTTGGTCAGTAGTGCTAATGACAACGTCACTAGTAAATCACCACAATTTCACTATTCGCACTTTCTGGAGGGTTGTTAACACTCATATACACGTCTATCAATACAACCATCTTGATCGCTTATTAAAAGATATCATTTCTTATTGATTTAGTGTAATAGATGCTACGACAATACATTTAAAACCAAGACGAAATTACATTTCAAGACTATTTACGCAACGCTCTAATATAAAAGTGGAAATATAAATCGTATGTTTTCATAAAAAATTTATTGTTTTGATTTGAGTCTTCATTCAAGTTAAAAATAATAAAATTGTTAATGTAACCACAAACAGTTTTTCATCTTTAGTGAAAATTTAAAAATTTCGAGTTAATACCCACTTGAATTAACTCGAAACATATATGATGCAAAGTTATGGCCTAAAAATGTTAAATTAACCTTGTTTACGTAGATTTTAATGCGAAAATATTATGTGTGTATGTTTTAGTTTGAATTTGAAATTTTGACTATTTCTCTTTTTGGCATTAAGATATTCGATTCTACTTCACTTTTACAAAAACCTTTTAATTCAAAATATAAAAAAAACCACTAGGATTGATTTCAATAGATGAATTTTAAAATTATGAAATTTAATAATTTTTTTTATTCCAAATACTAATGCATAGATCAACATATGTTGGTCGGTCTCCAAGGGGTTAATTGTTAGTGGTTTATCTGCAGCTTGTTATAAGCGAAATAATCGAGAACTGCTAAATCGCACGAGTTTGAAGATCAATTGACAGACGGAGTTCTCAAAATAAACTTATCGCTAAGTTTGATTTCAATAAGTTGTTGGTTGTGATCGCAGTATGGCACGTAAGGTAACAATTACCCTTGACCGTAGTGCAAACTGTGGCTCTATTTGTGAAGAAATAAAGTCGAATGATGCAGCCTGTAAATCTCACCAAAGGGTGGCTTTGTCCCGGTGTAATAGAGTCTGCAGGGTCACTTGTGGATTGGTTTCATTCCACATGCAACAATTATGTTTATTAACGAAACCGAATGTAGTGAGTGCAGTGTTTCAGTTCGTTTGACAGTTAACCTTTTTGTAATTTCTATCGTTCATGCTTGTACAATTTTGCGTTAGCTTCAACAGCTGATTTCGATAACTAAAGCCTAGCAGGAATAAAAACTGTGTTGAATGTCTAGTGTCCGAATTCACAGTCTTTAGTTGACTAACTAATCATATACTCGAGACCTGTATACAGACATGATTTGTTTTCATCATTTTTTATCGTTTATTTTCAGAAAACTTATTTATTATAAATAAAAATTAACAGCCTTGCGGCCCACGATGTCGACATCAAACTAATCGATTTTGAAAACAAAAACAAATTTTCTCATTTTATTTTTTTGTTGCCGATCGAACATCGTAGGCCAGGCTAGATATCCATTAAGAGTTATTTCACATTTTTTATCCCTTTTACTTCATTGGTTACTTCATTGGGAATCACTTCATCTAGTGATTGCTGTGAACTAAAAAATTTTAAAAGAAGGAAAGTTTTTACGAATAAGGTCATATATAATTAGTGGTCTAAATGGTAGTCTTAAGTGTCATAAGGTCATAATAACGTTTTAAATTTTTAGTTTGAAAAAAAAAGCAAAAATAATTTTTATTCTGAAAAATTTTAAAGATTATGACCATGGTGTAATTATACAGGTGACTGCTTAAGAATTTGTTATACAAAAATATGGCAGCCATAGCAGTGTAAAGAACCGAAGAATGTCAAAAACACAAAAATAATTGTACTAAAACCAAAACAAAATCGAAGCTTTTGACATTATTCAGCTACAAAGCACATAGAGCAAAAAATTATCAGCTGAAGTAGCGCTGCCACCTAGTTAGATACACCTTGATTATGACACTATGACACTTTAGACTATCGTTTGAATCTACCTAATATTTTGAAAATCATATTCCTCCCCCCAAAGGGAGTCTATTTTTGACTACGGGTGTGGCAACCCCGGGGCCCCAGCTGGGGTGATGTGGCTTTTTCCATTGACGTACCTTTGGTACATTACCCATAGAATTTATGTGTTACTACCCGATCTCTGGAAACAGAGCAAAGGATGTGCACATGTTTATAAAAGGAAGACAGGTTCCTGTTGATGTCAGTTAGGTGCAGCGTCACCTAGAACTGCCCCTGAGTTCAAAAGACGATAGAGGTGAAGCCCTTGTGGGGGAACTTCGAGGTCTGACTAGAGGCCACTTCTGGTGCCACGGGTGCCGGTTGCCCGACAGTCGACCTGCTTTGAAGTTTTGAGTGCATGTAGCGGTCGTCAGGATCCTTTGCTAAAATGCCGAGTTCGTCCTACCCCACGGGTTTTAAGGGATGATTTTGGTATGTGTGGAGTAGGCACTGGATTTTTGGCGACACAGGCATACGTTCATCTCAGATGAGTTGTTGAGCTGTGCCGGCAATGGTTGAGGAATTCTCTTGGGGACCTCGCTATGTGTGTATACACAACACCTTAGCGTGAAAGCCGGAGAATTATCGTGCTGACTGTGGTTACTACCAAAATCTTTGGGAGAATAGTCTTGGCTTCCCAGTGTGAAATCAATGATAGTGGTTGGTCTGACGCGGTCATAGAGGCACTATTCTAGGTGCTGCTGCCATTCAACAGAAGCTGCTATGGGCACGGACATAGCAGCAGAGTTTAGATAGCTCAAATTACCTCAGCAAGGTAATTGAATATAGTACAGGGATAACTATGTATATCAAAGATTGCAACCCATGCGCCTTGAGGAGTGGGCCTTAGGTTCATTCTAAAAGGGTGCATGGGGCGATGATCTGGCGTCTTACCTGCACCCGGTGCTTTGACACCCGTGAGATGAGTCCGTAATGGCAGGTTCTCACGGAAAGCTTTGCACATCCTGCTATTCCCGTACCCAATACGATATTTTAAAATTTTTTAAATTAACTTTAAAATCAATTTTTTCTCTGCTTGTCATTGTAATGGCCATTTTTCCTGCATATAAGTAAAGAAAAAATAAAATGTATCATATATCTTTGTTTTCTCAAACATTTATCAAAAGTCATAATTCTACTTACAAAAAAACCCAGATTCCAAATACATCCCAGTATCACTTACAACACACACTAACTTGTTTTTTTTTAATGCCATTTCATTCATTTCCTTTCCCTTCTCCATCAAAACGAACATAATGTCAAGCGATGACTTGTGCAGTTAAGTGACCATCATAGAGCATATAACATGACACAGTGGGCATCATCAGTCATGTACAGTGACAGCAACAAAAAAATACAAATAACAAAAAAAAAAAAAAACAGGCAGCTATCAAAAGTACAATAACTCTCTCTGATATGATGTAAGAAAAAATATGAAGCAGAAAACTATAACTGGAAAAAATTACAACTAAACAACTACTAAAGGGAATACTAAATGTAACAATAACAACAACAAGAGCCAAAATATGACTGCAGCAAAAGATATGAATGGGAATAAAGTTAAAGAGAAAAGTGAGGAAAAATAATAGCAACAAATGTCAAAATGTCCACCCAATTTTCTCAAGCTTTTGCTCATTCTCTTTTCAACTAAATAAATGTTTTTCACTGCTACTATCAAATACATAAGTATGAACAAACGAACGAACAGCAACTGCTTCGTACTTGTGTTAGACGTAAATGTCTAAAGAGGACTTTTTGAGTTCAGGCATGCGAATATAAATTATGTCCTGTGACAGCCAGTCACTCAAACAGGCAACTTTGTATGACTGGGAGTGAGTGCTAGTAAGCAAGTGTGTGCCAGTGCGAGTGTGTAAGTGTGAGTTCGTATTGTTATTGTGCAGTGCGTTCTAGGTTGTTGATGATACTAGATATGGTATTACGACTATTAGGAAATTGCACAGTGGGTTGGTGCATAATATCTGAACTCAAATTGATTTTTGTTTTTAATATTTCTGCAATTGTCTTTTGACAATTTTTTTATAAAAATAACAATTAATAAAATAAAGTGAATGACTACATTAAATATGTTGTTTCAACTTGAAACGACTTTTTTCAACACGATTTTTCGTGTTATTTCATTATCATCAAAGTCACATTGTTTCAACTTCAAATAGCTTTGATTTAATATAATTATACATTTTGATTTAACAGTACTGAAATAATAAATCAACATTAAATACTGTTATTTCAAAACGAAAAATTTTTCTTTGAAGGTTAATATAAATCATGTTGAATTAATATGAAACGCATGTGAAGCAAAATCAGTGTCGAAAAATATTAACTTAACGTTATTTTCGCAGATTTTAATAAGAAATTTTTCCGTGCGAACTATATTATTGTAGTTTCCTTTTATAGTTTTTCATTCCACTTGCCTTTCTTTCTATATTTATTGCCTGTGACAAGGTTAGTTTCATATTTTTACAAAAAAAAAAAAAAATTGTTATGGAGTTACATGGCAATTAGTGCGTACAGAGAACAGCAATGTGTAGTGAAAAAGTGAGTAGAGTTGAATCATGATTTAATCTTGTACTTATGCGCATTCATACTTATTGCAATGTCGTCTATGAATCATATTCACTCAAAAGTTTGAAGTGCGCATCAAACTCATACTTAGCAATATTTATGACGTTCTTGATTTTGACTCTACGTTGACTCAATGCATATGGACGATGCACAAGAGGTATGATTCACAATGCAAAATTCGCATACGAACATTAAAGTTCTCATTGTAAGGTTAGGTGTTTCTCTGTTGCTTTATTTTTTTGTTTTTCTGCATGAATTGAAAAACAGCCCTATTTACTACTATTGTACACTACTTTGCAAACTGTTTAATGACTAACCTTTTAAATAAACATACATGAATGAGTTGAGTCAGCTGCATCAATGTGAGTATTATAAGTATTTTCCTGAAATTAGAAATCTAACTGAAGTGATTTATGAGTGTGAGCGTGGTATGAGTATGATGTCGACGTCGCATTCATATATATATATTAGAGTAGTTGAGTTTAAATGATGTCTACTCACTCATATTTAAAATTTCATGAGTTAGTATGAATAGCGAAAAAACGATTACTTGCCGATCACTGATGCGTATGTGTATATTTTTATTTCTTGAACTGTACTCTCTTTGTAGTTTTAATTTTATTTTTATTACTTTGCATATAGATTTTTTTACATAATTTTGAAGCCCTACCTTTATCAAGCCAAGATTTTGTGATATATGGAAAATGTTTTGTCGGTTTTGTTAATTCTACCAATTGCTGTATTTCAAAATCAAAATATATTCAAACATTTTTTAATCTTGTAAATTTTTATTAATACCATATTTTCTGAAACACTAATAGTGTTTTTTATGGGAATTGTTACAATTTAAGTTTAAAATTTTTAAACGCACTAATAATCCCAAATTAATATTTTACTTATTAAGTAAAATATTTTTTTCAATAATCAATTTCAACGTATTTTTAATAAAAAAATATTTTACTTAATAAGTAAAATATTAATTTGGGATTATTAGTGCGTTTAAAAATTTTAAACTTTATGGTTATTTATTTAGTTATTTTATTGATAATTTTCGTGATACAACATATCATACCACTGTGCAACATTGTATTAAATATACATGCACACACACGTACATACATACATATATGATGTATACAACTACAACGTTGTGCATTCTAATGCTCGACAATAAATCAAAATGCAATGTCATGAAATACAACATGCAGTGCTGACATTTATATCATATTCTACGATGAAAAGTCATCAGGGTGAGACAAGGAACACGTTGTTTGGTTTAATAGTTCAACTATGTTGCATACTCATAGTCTTTCTATGAATATATATATATATATATATATATATATATATATATATATATATATACTTCTGCTATACTGGTGCAATAAAATATGTCTCTGGGTACATATACATATGTATGTATGTGTGCATATGAATACACACACACTTTAACTTGCTGGTAATGTAATTTATAAAATTGTTAAAACTGGAAAAAGACAGAAAATGTTGCGTTGCTATGTGATGCATGAGTTCGTATTTGTATCTTGTTACACATATGTATGTATATAGCTATGTGTGTATGTATTTGAAATTTAACATTTAACCAGCATTAGCTTGGGATGTATGAAATGAGAATATTCTAACATTTTACTGTCACGTTGACAGTTTAAAGAAGTATAATAGTGCAAAAAAAAAGTGAATGGCTATACAAATGTCATTTAAAGCTAAGAAATGACAAATTTGTACTCATAATGATGTTAAAAAAAAAATTATTAAAAAATTTAGAAGCTTGAGTAAATAAGCATAGCTAATAAATACTATTTTGGAAAAAAATTTAAAGTTGATTTTGGCGATAACAAAAGATTTTGATAAATGTTTGGAAAGAGATAACTTATATTTTCACTTGAAACCCATTAATCCTAGAGAATATTATAATATTAATATACATAAATACATACATATTTGCCCTTAACTATTAAAGTGGTCTAAGTCATATGCATTTTTGCTTCGAAATAGTAAATATATCTTAAAGAAACCTGAATAAATCTTTAATAAATATAACAGAAATTCATATTGATCGAGACTAGAACAACTCTTTATTCATTTGTTGCATAATATAAAAATATTTTTTGATTTCTTCAAATCTAATTTCCTAAATATCGCGACGAAAGAAATGTATGACTTAGACCACTTTCATTGTTAAGGGCACATATATGTATGTATACCAGAGAAGCGCAATGAGTAGTGAAAAAGTGAGTAGAGTTGAATCATGATTTATAATTTCTTGTACTTATGCACGCAAAGAAAAAATATGGTTGAGGTAAACATATTCAAACAGCAACATTCTATGATTGAATTATATGGTTGCAGTCAAATCCTATTATTGTAAACTTTAATAATATTATTATCTGAGTTAATAATAATATTATCTACAAGAACAATTGACTTTGTTGTACCTAATCTTATTATTGTTAATATGACAACACTATTGTAAGATGTGACTAAAATATAATTGAGACCCACCATACCATGATCTAATATTATTTTAATATTGTTAAATACGACCACAGTATTACTATTTTGTTTTTTAATCATATTTTTATTGTAGAAACAGCTGTGCGTTAAATTCGAAATAAAAATAAATTAATATTATTGACATAAAATGTATTTATAGAAATGTATACTTACACGACATACAGACATGTCTGTATAAAGAGATACACAAATGTTTATATATTTTTTGTTGGTCTACCCTTTTGTTTATACTTTATTTATTTATTCATTTGTTTAACATCACCCGTGCACTACCGATAGCTTAAAAACAAAATGCTGAACTGACAGATGTTTATGATTTTTTTTTTTTTTTAAACTTAACATAGTATGGTTTTGGATAACATTATATTGTTATTTACATCATATTATTCTTAAGTAATAATACAAATTATGTTGTAGTGATACGTTTTTAACAAAACTATATTGTTAAACTGTAACCATATCACACTTTTCTATGGATGTGATAATGTAATTATTGAATTCAAACATTACTCTATATATCGTAACGAAATAAATGTTTAAAACAACAATAACTAGTTTTCGACGACCACACATTTGTTTCAGAGAACATAATATTGTTTTCTCTACCATTCTACAACCATATATTTTCTTTGCGTGTGCGCACTCATACTTATTGCAATGTTGTCTATGAATCATATTCACTCGAAAGTTTGAAGTTCTCATTGCGCTCATACTTAGCAAGACTTATGACGTTGCTAATTTCGACTCTCCTGAACTCAATATTTATAGACGATGCTAAATAAGTATTGTATGGCAGAGCCAACTTCGTATACGAACACTAAACTACTCATTATGAGGTTATGTAATTGCTCATTATGAGGTTACAAATGTGTTTTTTATGCACTTCACACTCTTATAGTTGTAGTTGTACTATATGGATGAGTTGAATGAGCTGAAGCAATGTAAGTAATATAAGTACTATTCTGAAATTTTAAATCAAACTGAGGTGATTTATGAGTGTGAGTGTGGTATGAGTATGATGTCGACGTTGCGCTCATAGTTATTGCAACTTATACTTATAAATCAATATTATTGTGAGTGTTCGTAAATCAGAGTAGTTGATTTTAGATGATGTCTACTCCCTTATATTTAAAATTTTATGAGTCATGCATTAAACACATTCACCACAGCAGGCTACACGAACACACGACTTCAAATGCCGCTAGCAGCATTTGTCGCCTGGTAGCCGGCTACTTAATTATTTTGGAGACGACAGCAGCACCATCTGCAGCTGATATTAAAGTATAAATACATAGCTCAGTATTGCCACTTTTATATATTTTGCATTTATAAAAATTAAAAAACTCTTTTAAAATGTACTTATTTCACATAAAAGTACAAAAATAAATAAATTTATTCTTTACATCAATTTTTGGATATTGTTTCTGCTAAATAATATGAAATAATTGTACAACACCATTCATTCAACATTTTGTATTGTACTGACAACACTGAATTTCCTCATTGTAGCCAAAGAAATAGAAATTAGTTAAATTGGACTACAACGACAAAATCATCAAAGACAACAACCTGTCGCCCTGTTGCCTTGCTGTCTTCAAAAGAATCATTCTCACTTAAACATGTGTATTCTATCCTTGACATTTGGTAGTCGGTAGCTTGATGTGGTGAATGTGTTTAACGCATCAGTATGAATAGCGAAAACATGATTCATTGCCAATCTCTGCTACCTAATATAGAGTGGCTTTTTTTAAAAGGCAACTTAAAATTCTTATATTACGATTAATACAGCGTGTCTAAAGGAAGTTTATATTTGAGGCTATCAGAGCAGAAGTGATGTAACCCACATTAGTTTGCAAAGCAAATAAGGGTATTGTGGTTTACAGCATACGTATGTATGTATGTATGTATGTATGTGTGTTCCTTTGCGGCACCATATAAGCCGAACGCGTATACCGATTTTGATGATTCTTACGTCAATCGATTTTTCTTAATCTCGGGAGTGTCACCAAAGATATTTCAGGTGCTAAAATTCAATATGACGGCCAACAGACGAAGGTTTGTTACACCACTTCTGCGCTGATAGCCTCAGTTGTTTAACGTTCTGCGTTAAAACAATGAATTTGAAGGGTGACCCGCATATGTGTATCGGCAGCGTGCCGTGCCTCTTGGCTGGAGTATACTTAACCCGAAATGAAATTAACAATGAATTAATTCGCTTAAACTGACTGTATGGACTGTAATGCTGCTAAAAAATTTTTAAGAAGAACGAGAGAGGAATACAAATTGTATATATTTCTATTTTAACACTCTCTCACACTTTCAAGAATTTCCATATGTATTCCCTATTATATAGGAATATTCAAATGCGATGCAAATATCGGCTTCGAATATACACAAAACAAAACATAATAAAATCCAACAAAAATATCTCACCAAAACCATAAACAAACAAGCTTACAATACCTAGCAATTCTCGTTTAGTGTGTGTAATGTTTAGCATAAGAGATCAACGTTTCATAAAAAAAATTGTGATGAAGGAACTGAAAAATGATTTTTTCCCCGTAGTAATTCCACGTGTTTTAGTTAAATTAAACCAAACAACACCCGCTGCATTATATTGATCGTAATATATTTAATTAGCAGAGTTATTACATCCAAAGTATTACATCGTATGAAGTACATATTGTCAGCCTTCGTTAAAAGTCGAATATAAAATGTGATATGGACTTTATTGAGCAGATAGGACTGCAGAGTGATAAGCAATGTTTCAGAGGAGTCGACTGACTTTACCTCTTAAATCTAAAGCTAACGCAAACAAAACGTTTTTAAACGATCCCTTACGATATATAGTCATCACTTATTGAATTAAATGAGTGCCACTAACGAGAGGTTCACAATATTATTTTTCAGAAAAAAAAACTCAAAAATTGTATATCTAAATATGGCCTTAAGATTATTATGGTATTATGGGTATATTGGTCTTTAAGCGATCTTATGAGCTACCTTGTAGTTACTGGTCTTCAAAATAAAAAATAAAAATATCGATTATTGAGTCAATTTTACAACTATAATATTAGTTAAACTTCTCATTTGTTTATATGAAAGTTTAACATAATATCTCTAGTGGTTCTTAAAAATTTTTGGGTAAAGGTTCAATGATGATCTGCATTAGCAATAGTGAAATGCGGGTATAATCCAGCTGACCCCTCAGTAATCAATTTAAATGTATTTGTTACAAACAAATATTTTACTGAATGAGAAAGTAAAAATGTGGGAGTATTTGTGTAAAAAAAATTATATTCCTTTTTTGGTTAGTCGACGTTGCTGTTTGCCACTGTGAATCAAGTCAGTAGGATCAAGACCACTTCACTCATCTTAGTCAACCTGTACTAGACCGATCCAGTCACATCGAAAAGCACGTTTAACGTACCTATAGACTATGCAATATTATTGAGTACTGTATTGTATTATTCAATAAATGGCACAATATTTAAAATATATGTTGCGCAATTTTTTTTAGCAATGAAAAGTAAACAAAAGCCACACACACATGCGCGTTACAAACATTTTAGGAATTTTTACGAACCTTGAAATTTATTTTTGATGGATATACAAAAAATCCTAAACAAATTAAATAATTTTGAATTAAGTTATTTCAGAAATAGAAAAATAATAAAGGTTTTCATGAGAATGTTCAAAAGTCTCGCAAACTGTGCAATTGTGCATTTTTACACTCTCGTAAATAAAATGACAAAAATTTTATAGAAATTTATTTACACAAACCTGTTAATTTTGCCCAAAAATTTTGACTAGTAAACTTAATCGGTGTAATTGCGCATTTTCTAGTCAACAATTTTTTTGCTTTATTGACTTTCGTTAGGCATTTTTAGACACACACACACTTTTTAATTTTTATAGAAATATATAAATACGTTTTTAAATTAAAAGTTGCTTAAAACTTTCTTATATTATTTTTGTTAAATGAACTTTTTGACGTTTGTTTCAAATTTACATAAACTGTTTGCGCAAATGTTCGAAAGGGGCTTCACGAAACAAGTCTCGCAAGTTTGCCCAATTGCACAAATGGCAATTTTATGAGTTCTCATGAAAACCCCTTAATATTTACTGATTTAGCTGGAATTAATAATTTTACAATGTTGTATACACATTAAAAACTATTTCTTGTTGCATAATATAAATCAAAGGATTTTGATTTTATTCAATACATTGTGCTAATTTATTGCACAATATCAATTATTGAACAATAATATTGTAAATTTAAATTTCTCCAGTATGTGTTTTCCAAAAAAAAAAAATTAATTTGCAGCGTAAAAAGTATTGATATTGACAACTGTGATAGAATGCATTGCAGGTAACACCTACACCACTAAAATATTTGACTTTAGTCCAATGACTTGTTAATATTCTGATCAGCCGCTAATTGCTATTTCATTTGGTAGCTTGCTTACGTACGAGTTTTTTCGGGATCTTTGCGGAATATGGTAAGGTAGAATTTTCACTACTTATAAACATGTGAGCGCATAAAAATAATTAGAGTAGACTTTAGATTATTGTGCTTATTGAAAACATTCTAAAGAAATATAATATAAGTAATAAATTTACTTTGTATATAGAAAAACTATGAAAATTATATCAGGTGACACTAATATTGAGGTTACTTTTTTTGTTCTTAACATTTCTGTTTCCATGTTCTTTCTTATAACTACTAAAAGATCATATTACTTCAACACCTTAATTTAATTCAACAACATCATCTACATCTTCCTTAAAAGTAATAACAACAATAACAGCAATTATAATAAATAAGCATCAACACATTGTCAATCACAATTACCGACAGTTTATTATTATTATTATTATTATTATTATTATTTGAAAGAAGAGAATAAATATTTGATACGAGCATTGAAAAATACTCGTAGCACCGCAGAATTTCTGTAGAACATGAAAAAGGAGGTAAAAAGAAAAACGAGCATCAGCTTTGCTGAAAGACATTGTTATTATCTCTAACAAACACAACATATCTTTTCAATTGCTTTTCTGTTTTGTTTGTTTGTTTTTGTGATGATGTATGAGCATATGGGGGGATGTAATGTGTGATGAATGAGTGAATGAATGACATCTAATATGCAGAGCAACCAGCTTTTGTGTCTATATCCATTCACTCATTGTCTTGACAACCTTCCTTTTCTTATTATATTTCTTTTATTTATTATATTTTTTTTTTAATAATAACATTTAATGTATTAAAAGGCTTTTGTTAAAGAAAATTAGTTTTAATAATAAATGTTTTTTTTTTGTGATTTTATCTTCTTTTAAGTTGTCAGTCAGCCAGTCTTTGCTTTATGCAGCTCTTAAGTTACACGCCTTCAAATATGCTGTTAATATCATCATTATACAAAAATATGTGCGTGTGTGTGTGTGTGTGTGTATGCTGTATGCATTGTCATATGTTTCCGCTTTTGTGTCTCAAGTATTATATCCGTTTTGCAAATGATTATGCGTGAATAAAAAAAAAATAGGCGGATTGAGTTTGAAATGTGCTCAAATTAGTGTTTAATTTTTTAAAGAAAAATTTAATAGTCTTAGAGCCTATTTCATCGAGTCTATTTAAATATGAATTATTATTTAAAAGTAGTTATTCATATAAAGGGTGTTTTTTATTGAGGTATAGAACTTTAAGTTGGCATCACTTTTTTAACTGGCGGCCATTTTGTCAGCTGTCAAGTGATTAATATTTAGTTTGGTTTGCCATTTCATCATGAACAGATTGACAGAAGAACAACGCTTGCAAATCGTGCAAATTTATTTCGAAAATAATGGTTCAGTTCGCGAAGTTTACCGCAAGCTCTGTCGACATAATCGTCCATCAGAGCAATTAATTCGGTTAACCATGGATCGTTTTCGCACTACGTTTACTCTATGTGATAATACGCATCCGCAGAGACGTCGAACAGTGCGCACCGAAGAAACAATTGCCGCTGTAGAGCAAAGTGTTGAAGAGGACCCGAATGAATCGATTCGCCACCGTGCACAGCAATTGGAGCCGACTAACCGACTATTTTGTTCCCGAATTGGATGGCATGAATGTGGATGAGTTGTGGTTCCAACAAGACGGCGCTACATGCCACACAGCGCACGTCACAATCGATTTATTGAAGGAAACATTCGATGAGCGCATAATTTCGCGGAATGGACCTGTCAATTGGCCACCAAGATCGTGTGATTTGACACCATTGGATTATTTTCTTTGGGGATATGTGAATTCGCTCGTCTACGCCAACAAACCAGAAACGTTAGGGGACTTGGAAGCCAACATTCGTGGCGTTATTGCCAACATTTGGCCCCATATGCTCGAAAAAGTGGTTGAAAATTGGACCTGTAGAATTGGCTTTATTCGAGCCAGCCGCGGCGGCCGCATGCCCAAAATCATATTTAAAACTTAATGGCATAAAATTATCCTTCCAATAAAGCCAAACTGATGGACACTAAAACGATTTTCTTGTGTTTCATTTCAATTCAAAGTTATATACCTCTTAAAAAAACACCCGATACATGCATTAGGCTGGGTCGATTTGTTCGCATGAGAAAAACAGCAGAAGGCGTCTAGCAAAAATAAAATTTACCCACAATTTTAAGAATATTGCCCTAAAAAACTAGGGCAATTAAGAACCTAGCTCCCGCCGAGAGCCATCAAAGCTCAAGTTTTTCGTTGGGTAAAAACATTTATAGCCAACTAACAAAAGCAATATTTTGAAAATTTACGCTTCTGGTTTTAAAGAAAATTTTGTACGACTGATGCCTCTGGTATAACTTTCATTGGTGGCAAATCTTAAAGCATTATAAGTTCTAATAGTGAAAAATATAGCGACTTCAAAATGAGAAAATTTAGCAAAAACCAGCTTTACAAAATTGTGTATATATTTAAAACTACTTACCTTAGATGTTCCACAGAGGTGTAATATTAAAGAGAAGAAAATGGCCTTTAAAATGATATATATTAAGAGTTGGGCTTTCGAACTTCAGAGGTCAAACTTTACTGACCTTATGTTCCAGGGCAATTATCTCGAAAAATTGTGTTCTTAAGATTCTCAAAAAAAAAATAAAATATTTTGATGCATAACTTCTTATCTTGACTGTGGTCAAGTTCAAATTTTGAACTCGCAATAGTTCATGAATAATTTGAAAAAAATTAAAAAAAAAATCGTGAGAGAGAAAACACAATTATCTTCCGTCTCGTGGTATTTCTGGGTACTTTATGGTCTGTTGTGGTTTTGTTTCACCACCAATAAGGTAAATTTGCTTATTCATAAATCCCTTTTAGTCAAAAATAAGTCCCATCGCTGAACACAATTTAGTGTTCAAATATCGGATCAATTTCCAAGTGCTTTAGAGCCCAATATGCGAAGAAACGACGCCTCTTGATTTCATTAATTATATTAAATGGCTGCAGGCCAAAATCTTTGGGAAAAAATGCCCACATAGTAGATGAACAAAGCCCAATTGCCTGCTACCAGTGACAAATCGATAAATTTTTGATATTCTTCCACATTTTCAGTTATAGTGGCGATATTCTCTTCTGTGGCGATATTCCCTTCGCTTCAGTCCTTAACTAAGATACCTTCTTAAAATCGATATCAACAACAATTTTGTTTTAAGCACATTTAAAAAATTTTAATCATCATCGATGAAATAGCGAAGTATGAAGAAATATACACAATTAGCTCCACCGGTCGAAATATAATGAATGATCTTAAAATGGGCGAAGAGTGCGATGAGTTTCTCAAACCAAACTGAAAATTTTGCATAATGTTCACACGTTATTTAAAGGTGAAAATACGGCATTCGATATTGAATGAAATTAAAGAAATATGTCTATTTAAACTCTTGAAATACTTTAAAATTCTGATCCATATCGATTTCCGTAATTCGCCTTCAGATGTCAGTCTCGAAAAGATGAAATGACAAATCAAATTTAATGCTAATGCTATGTTCAGACGGCAACATGAACCACTTGGTTCGCTCTCTGAACCACGATTGCGAACCATGCTGTTCAAACGACACATTCGGGGTTCGTTTTGACAAATCTTTTTGATGCAGTGATGCCAACCTACCCATAGTTTCTAACTTAATATTTAAGTACATAATTAGCTAATTTTTACTTAAAATTAAATTTTTTTAGATACTATTTCATTTTTTCAATGGTTAACTAAATTTCTTATTAAATCACGTTGAAAGTACGACAGCACTAGAAAATTTCTAAATATTATTGAACGCTTTTTCGCTGTCCAGATTTGCAATTTTTGTTGCAGCAATTCTTGAGTTTATTGTTGGGAGCGGTGAAAAGATTAGGGAGGGGTACACAGTTTCATGTGCTCGTAATTGTTAATTTCAAGTTGCTAGTTGTATTTGACGTTTTTTATAATTTTATTTCTTCAGTTGTATGAAAACCAAAAATATTAGAAAAAGTAAATATCAGTGTTAATTTTTCAGGGAAATTTGTGATGTAATAGAATTTTTTGATGCATAATTGCAAAAAATTTGAATTTACACTTATGCAATTTCAAAGCAAAATTTTAGGAAATTCTAGCAACAAAAATTGCATGTCTGGACGAGGACTTTCCAAAGAACATAAAAAAACATGAAGAAAATTATAATTGCATAAAATAAATTTTATAAAACCAAACGAACGTCATAATGCATTTTTCTATTTATTTATTCCATGATATGAAACTATGTATTATCCTATATATTTATGAAATTAGAACGAAATTTTTTTTAATACTAGCACATGCTGTTTTCAACACGACCACATGATGTTAATGTGTATGTTTTCAATAAACACACACACGCATAAAAACAAATGGCATGCTCATAAAACTGAAGTATCACACACGGTTGGGAATTTAATTATTATTTAAATATGCACTTAAAAACACAATTTCGTATTTAAATATAACTTAAAAGTAATTACAATTTGGTTACCAACTCAAAATATGGGCATTAGCACTTTTCGGGCTAGATTTAACCCGCTTTCAGACGCTCAAAACGCGAAAAAAAGTGTTTGGTCCGAAAAAACGCGCATATTACCACTTTTTAATATTATCTTTCAGAACTTTTTTTAATTTTTGTCCAATATGTATTTTACCCCATGTTTGTGTAAAACGTTTGAATTAAAAATCTTGGCGTGTTTGTAATAGACTAAAGGAAACTTGTACAACTTTTCTTTAATCTATTACATAAACGCCAAGATTTTTAACTCAAACGCCTTACACAAACAGGGGGTAAGTTATAATCTTTGTGCACTTTTTCTTCCTTTAATCGAATAATATCAACTTTTTACTTATTTAATTTTGCTAGTTTGCTTCATTAATTTTAAAAAGAAGAAGTCTATAGAATAATCTTTTATTTCTTCCAAATTGTTTGTGCTTTGATAAAAACAGTTAATGTATGTTTTGGGAAGAACGAGAAATCGAAATTTTATTTTAAAACTACCAAATTTATATGTATGTACTTATGTAAACGTAGATACATACATAATTATGTATATATACTTCTCTTATATATGTATGTACACTGTTTGTACGTGCCTTATTGAAATGTAATATGATATGTAATATCTCAAGCTATCTATGTGTTGATCTCATGATTTTCTAATAAATTACTGTACAAAAATTTTTTCGATGTTTTGATTTACAACAGAAACATTTTAATACTAGCTCCTTTTCGCGATTATTCGAAAAATGTTACTTTATTTAGCGCTAAACGTATATTTTTCAATTTAGGGCCATTATTACAACTTAAAGATAGTTAAAAGTATGATTTTATGTGACGTATAAAAAGCTTTCCATTATTGCAAATTGGATATATCTTACCAGGTATTATAAATTTGCCTGTAATTTATCGCTCACTTTAAATTAAAGTAAAATTTTGCAAATGATAAAGTTTTTATACGTCCGATAAAATCCTACTTTTAGCTAACTTTAAGTTGTAATAATGGCCCTTAGCCTTTTTTCAAAAAAGTCTACGCTTTTTGAGTATCTAAAGTTGGCATCACTGTTTTTATTTAAATATACATACATGCACACATACATACATACGTGAATAGTTGGCAGGAGTTTTAGTTTCTGTGTTATTTACTTTTTTACAGTAGATAAACAAATTAAGCAAAAAATAATGAATAAAATGTGTTCTATTTTTTTAATTCATGCACGCATCCATTTTTTTGGTTTGTTTTTTGTTTACTCATGTGTATGTGTGTGTGTACACTCATTTTCTTTTGATAGCTAGTTCAGATATATTAGCGATAATTTGTTATCAAAACTAGCGATGATAGCAATTTCTTCGTGGTTCCCAGCAAGGTTCAAAATTAACCAAGATGGTTCGCTCTTAAAAATTTGTATGGCGAACCATGTTGATTCAATTAAGATTCGACCGCGAACCGTGAATGAGAGAGCGAACCTCGATAATTGCTGTCCGTGTGAACATGGTACAGGGTGGGCCAAAAGAAACCAAGGGGTGTAAAAGTTTAATAACTTTTTTGTTTATTAATTTTTTTTATTTTTTCTTTCAGATTATATAGACAACACTTGGAGAATTTATAATGGAGAGGTTCACAACTGAACAGAGAACCAGAACAATAGAATTTTATTATTTAAACCAGAGATCAATTATTTTAACGCAAAGAGCATATCGTCGACATTTTAACGTCAGAATTTCGCCCTCTGAAGCGATGATTCGTTGCTTAGTTAATCGTCATCACCAACATGGCAGCGTAAGAGATTTGCCACGAACCGGTAGACCACGTTTAAGTCGCACTGCGGAAAATATTGAACGAGTACAGCAAAGTGTTAACGAAGCACCAGAAACATCTGACAGAAGGCGTTCTGCTCAGCTAGAAATGTCTCGTACGTCACTACGGCGCATTTTAAAAAAAGATTTACAGTTATACCCATATAAGGTGCAATTGGTCCAAGAATTAAAACCCGCAGATCATCGGCAATGTCTAAATTTTGCAGTTAAATTTCAAGAGCGAATAATTTCTCGAAATTCGGAAATTATTTGGCCAGCGCGATCGCCAGATTTGACAGCACCCGACTATTTTCTTTGGGGTTTTTTGAAGGAGCGAGTGTATGTGAACAAGCCAGAGACAATTCTTGAACTCAAGGCAAACATTGTTGCAGAAATTCGAACGCTACAGCCACAAGTTTTGAAATATGTAATGGAAAATGCTCTAAAAAGAGCCCATCAGTGCGAAGCTGAAAACGGTGGTCATTTAAGAGACATCATTTTTCATACTTAGTGTAAAAAAATTTCCATTTTGTATATTATATAATCTTAAAGAAAAAATAAAAAAAGTTAATAAACAAAAAAGTTATTAAACTTTTACACCCCTTGGTTTCTTTTGGCCCACCCTGTATAAGACAACAAGTGGAAAAATGGTTTTAGACCTCAAAAATAGATCCAATATACAATTTATCATAAGCTACGTCGCATAAAAAATCAGCATACAATTTTAAATATTAAACAGCATAAGGCAGCAAAGAAATCACATGAAAAAAAAAACAACCCAGAAGAAAAACAGTAACATCACCACGAATACGAGGACGTTCAATACATTTTCAATACACAGAAAAAAATATACAAGACAAAACCATGTTGTTGAATAAAATTTTTAATTTCAATAATATTTGTCATAAACTTGAATATTGTATTTATCAATTCCGCACATTTTAAAATATCATTTAATTTCATTTGTTTGTGTTGTTGTTTTCCTTGCTTGTTGATTGACTCAACTTGGTCATGTGCTGATGTTGTTGTTTATTTTGATTGTTGGTGTTGTATACGTGTAAATTCCGACAAGAAGCCGAAAAACGTCGTGGCTTGTTTTTAGGGTTCCGTACACCAAAGGTGAAAAGGAACCCTATTGTTTTCGCTACGCTGTCCGTCTGTCCGTCACACGGTATTTTCTCAGGAACCGTAAGAGCTACGGACCTGAAATTTGGACACAGTATGTAGAACCTTGGCCGCTACAACAACAAATACATGAGAATTAAAAATTAAAGGGTGTTCCAAAACGAGCAACGAAAAATGTTAAAATCCCATGTAATATACACACAATTGTATGAACATATGTATATTGAAACTTGAAATTTGTAAAATTAGTGTATTTTTATACAGACTACAACAATTAAGACTAAAATTTAAAAAATTTAAATTAAAGGGTGGTCCATCAGTTAATGTAATTTTGACTATGTAATTTTGACAATTTGCTATATCTTGGAAACCGTAAGAGGCGAACACTTGGAATTTTCAAAAACGGTAAAACTAAAAAAACCGAAAACTATAAAATCGCCAAACCAAAAAAAAAATCGCCAAAAATTAAAAAAAAATGGCGAAAACGAAAAAAATCGCCAAAATTAAAAAAAAATTCTAACACTAAAATAAATCGCCAAATTCGAAAAAATCGCCAAAATGAAAAAAAACTCCAAAATGAAAAAAAACGCAAAAAATTTAAAAAAATCGCCAAAACGCGAAAATGTCGCCAAAACTAAAAAAAAAATTTAAATAAACAAAAAATCGCAAAAATTAAAAAAAATCGCCAAAAATAAAAAAACGCCAAATGAAAAAACGCCAAAAAACCGAAAAAATCGCCAAAACAAGAAAATAAAGTATCTAAACTAAAAAAGAGCCATAACTTAAAAAAATCGCCAAAACCGAAACAAACGCAAAAAACGACAAAACAAAAAAACCGAAAAGACCCCAAAAACGAACAAAATGCCAAAACTATATATTATATAGGATGAAGTTTGTATTAAATTACATATCTAGTGTTCGTACGGAACCCTATGTGCGCGAGTCATAGTCGCACTTTACTGAATTTATTTTTAATCAACAAAGTTATTTTTAGATTGTATCAACGAAATGCACCATGCAGAAGAAACATAAGAAATCATGTTTTGCGTGTATTCATTATTTGCGTATCTAATAACGATTTGCTCTTTAGCTGAGTGGTAAGTACGTTAGTCTATTAGTCAAGAAGTTGCCGGTTCGACTCATCGCAAACATCTTTAAATTAAAATTTAATAAAAAACCAAGTCTAAAAAAAAATTAAACAAACAACGAAACAACACATTAG
The DNA here is from genome assembly GCA_949987645.1 of Tachina grossa. NCBI lineage: Eukaryota > Metazoa > Arthropoda > Insecta > Diptera > Tachinidae > Tachina > Tachina grossa. The sequence goes on from OX465275.1 coordinate 153,851,708, forward strand.
AATTTGGAAAACAAATTCATTAAAAATTTTTGTTTTCTGTTAACAACTCAATTGTGAATAACACAATAATTTCAATTGGAAATAACTGAGTTGATTTCGTTTTCTCATGTTTTAAAAATGTGTTTGTATTTACAAAAATCGTTGTAGTGCCTTTTTAAATAATATTTTATTTGTATTCACAAATAAATTTACAATTCTTTTTTTGCTGTGTAGTCTCCCTGTGCATATGGAACGAAAAAAGTTTCACGTACTTTGCAATACTATATAAATATATAATTTTAAACATGTGTACTTTTGCAAAAAAACCACACATGAATAACCACAATGTATTCCTTCCGTTTCCGAGAAACCAAATAGCGGAAAATGATAAGGAAGCGAACAAACAGCAACAACAAAGAAAACAACAATTTGTTTTATACTTTAAGACGTTGTTCTTCAAATATACGAGTAATATGTATGTTGCCACCAGCCTAGTGAACACTTCCAGCAATTGAACAAAAATACCTGGGGCGTTGCTGATGGTGGCAAAAATAATTCCTTTTAAACTCTTACCACGTTGACAAATGTGTCTGTATGTGCGTTCCTCCGCAAGTATTGTGAAAGATATTAAAATAATTTATCTTATGTATTGTGTCAAGATGAATTCTTAAACTGATTGTGAGAGTCTATGAAGAAAAGAAAGATATGAAATAAAGAAGACAATAACGAAACTGTTTAACAGCTTCTGTCAGTGCATTTATAAATTTCGCTGTTTGTTATGGCATCGTAAAAATTCGTAAGATGAGGTTGACGTTAATGTGCGTGTGTGTGTGAAGGACTATGTATGGATAGATGGTGTTGTTGTTCGCTGTAGCGGTAAGAATGAGAATACTAAACGCATATACATATGAGTGTATATGTGTAAATATATTAAAAAAGAAAACTACTACATACTATATGAGTATTACGGCTGTTGCTTGTCATCTGTTTTTGTGTTAAAGAGATGCAAGAAAAAAAAAATAAAGAATATTCAAACAGCTCTCGCTGACACCTCAACATAAGCACGCAACATGAATGCAACACGCCTCTTCAACTGACAGCGCCCTGACAGTTTTGTTGTTCACGCGAGTAATTCATTTTGTGTCATGTGAAGTAAAAACTCTAAAAAAAAACATATTCAGGAATAAAAAAAGAGGGCAGTCAGGCTTTGCCAACAGTGCCAGGATCAGAGTAGAATTGTGAAGGCAAGCTATGCCAAACGCATAATTTTTCTTTTTCAACCAACTTGCAAATACATACAGGCACAAATATTCAATCAGGGTATTAAAGGAACAGCTTCAAGAAGCAATAATAAATAGCAGCATAGCTATAATATTCAGTCTCAAAAGATTGATTGACTTAGACATAGAAAATATAATTATCTAATTTGTGAAATGATAAATTAAGGGTGTCCCCACAAGAACGCAAGGTTTAAATTTTAAATAAAACACAGATATTTATAAAAAAAAATCGTGAAACTTTATTATATCGTAAAGTAGACAAAATGAGGTTATGTGTGGAACAACAAATCGGGCAGATGGCCGCCGCGGCTTTGCTGGCACACACGCGATCTTTTAATGAAATTCTCAATGGCCGTTTTGCATAAATGCTGCGGTATTTTATTAATGCAGCGTCCAATTTCCTCTTTTAAGGCTTGAGTCGTCGTCGGTTTATTCGCGTAAACCATCGACTTCAAAAAACCCCAAAGAAAAAAGTCTAATTGTGTTAAATCGCACAATCTAGGCGGCCAATTCTGGTTTCCAAAACTAGAAATAACACGACCAGGAAATGACTGATGTAGCAATTGAATTGTTTCTCTGGCGGTATGACATGTGCCGCCGTCTTGTTGAAACCATATGCCCTCCACACTAATTTCTCAAATTCTAGGCACGAAAAAACTGGTTATCATTTCACGATACCGAACACCATTGACTGTTTGCGCTTGACCTGCGTTTGAGCGACATCATAACGTACAGCTGCGACATTTTCGGTCGATCGACTTGGTCGAAGGCGCGTTGTTGTCTCTACATCACTAACAGACCCAGTTTCGGCAAATTTATCCATTAATCTATTTACAGTTGACTCTTTTGGAGTATTATCGTGACCCCAAATTGATCGAAAATTTGCGAACTGTAGCCGTAAAACGTTCACCATTTTGGTAAAACAATTTCACAATGAGAATGCGTTGTTCATTCGTGTAGCGCTCCATTTTTACTAACCTCGTACCTTCTACTAGCAAACAATAACAATTGTTCAAATGTCAAACAATGACACCTCGAATGGCGCCAAATTTAAATCTTGCGTTCTTGTTGGGACACCCTTTAGAATAGATAAGCATGCCAAGTTTTTAGGATTCCGTAAAAATCAATTAGGGTCTCAAAATTAGTGTATTTTTATGCCGACTACCCTCATTAAGACTGAAATTTCAACAAATTTAAATTAAATGATGTTCTATGAGCTAATGTAATTTTGACAACTTGTTGTATCTTGGAAGCCGTAAGAGGCAAACTCTTGAAATTTAAAAAACAACGATCAAACTAAAAAATCCCAAAATTAAAGAAATTCCGAAACGAAAAATTGCTACATTTTTACGCGCTTAAATGAAAAATATCACCAGAAATTAGTTAAATCTCTAAAATGCAAATCAAAAATCCAAAGGTTGCCAAAAAAAAACTAAAAAAATTGCCAAAAACCGAAAAAGCGCAAAAAATAACCTCAAAACCCAAAAACCGAAAAAAATCGTCAAAACGAAAAAATCGTCAAAATGAAAATAGCGTCAAAATAAAAAGCTAAGACTAAAAAAACGTGAAGAAACAACCAAAACCCAGAAAAATCGCAAAAATGATCAAAAAAGGAAAAAATGGTTTAGACTAAAAGACATTCAAAAAATTTCCAAAAACCAAAAAATCGCCAAGTGAACAAAAACCCTTCAAAACAAATTATCGCTTAAACTTAAACCAAATTGCCAAAAGCAAAAAAATAAAATCGGCAAAACGGAAAAAAGTGTCTAAACCCAAAAACGCTAAAACAAAACAAAATATATAAAAATGTCTTTATCAGGTAAGATATTCGATTGTATAGGCTAAAGTTCGTATAGTATTACATATCGCTCATTTACTCAAACAACGTAATAACTCAAAAAACCTAGTTTGCCATAAAACGAGATTGAAGTTTTCAATTTACACACAACTTACTGGAAAAAGAATATTTAACTCAAAGACACACTTTACTACATGTATTACATTTATTTAGTACAAAAGAGTCTAAAAATGTTATTGAAAAATGTTACGACCTTTCTTCCTTGTTTTACTGGGGCTACCCTAATGCCTCTTCATCTTATTTGATTGAAGAACACGTGTTACTCTTAAGCAAACATCTCTTCTTTTATGTTAAGCCTGGCACTCTGTTCACAATTTCGAGCGAAATGCTGTCAAACTACATGTAAGAGTATTTGGTATGAAATATTTGCGAAATAAGTTCGCAAAAGAAGTAATCTCTTCTTATTCCGAAAACCACGTAAAATCTATCTGGCAGCATGTTTTTCCATGCAAAATGACTCTGGCATCATTTTAGTTTCAGCTACGAAACAACATGAGCAGTACTTTTTTCTCACGGAATTTTAAAAATGTTGCATACTTTCAAGCAATAAAATCGAGAAATTTATAAAGAAAACCGCAAGTGGGGCTACATTTAGTACATGTCAAATTTTTCACGCGAAATATCTAGGCGCACGGCAGTGCGCCAGGCCAAGTTCCGGCCAATGCACGTAGTGTGTATATTTACAGGAAGCCATTCGAGCTGTTTTTACTCCCCTCATAACTTTGTTCCCCGCAATCGTAAAATTATAAAATTTAAATCATAATTAGAATAATTCATGTAACCTCAAAATTTTAAAGTTTTACAATGAAAGGTTCCGGAGATATGGAGGTGCAAAAAGTGCATATTTTAAGACATACTCACTGACCTACTGACTCACTCGTCAATATTATGAAGCACTTGCTCTATAGCTAGAGATCTGAAATTTGGTAGACAAGTAGATCTAAGTGAGCAATGAACTAGAAAAATCTGAAAACCCGAAAATTTTAACCAAGGGGGCTAAAATTTGTGCTAGTGAGCTGAAATTGTATACAGAACGAGGTACAGGTTAACCATCAAGTAAAAAAATCTGAAAACCTTAAAATTTTTCCCAGGAGAGTGGAGCTACGCCCATAAAGGTCAGAATTAAAAATGCTAATCTAAGGCGCTAAATGGAAGCTATTTTATTGAAATTTGGCATATATACTGCGATTATGCAAGGCTATAAATTTTGTAGTAAAAAAGTGGGCGTTACGCCCATACAATCTAAAACTCATTTTTATGTACTACGGCTCAACATATTTAGATATACTATTTCTGAGGGTATTATTATCCGTTTGCAACGAAACTTGACACGAATAACGGCCACTGGTCGAAAAAATTTTGAGTTTGGAAAGTGGGCAGGCTTACGCCCACAAAAATTAAAAATTAAAAGTTGTGCTAAGAAGCTGAAATTTTATCTAAAAGTAGGTCTAGGTGAGAAACCAGCTAGAAAAACCTGAAAATTCAGAAATTTTGGTCAGAGGGGCGGGGCCGCGCCCGTAAAAATTAAAAATTAAAAGTTGCGCTAATGAGCTGAAATTTGATACACAAGTAGGTTAGGTGAAAAACCCACCAGAAAAATCTGAAAACCCAAAAAATGTTACCAGAATGAGCGAGGCATCGCCAATATTGTTTACGACTAAAAACTTGATATACACCTTTTAACTCAAGCCATTTTAGTTAAAATTTTGCATACACATTGCACGTGTACAAGACTTTAAACTATCACCTTAATAAGTGGGCGTGATAGCTCCCATAAAATGTTAGCCTTGTGTTAAACTGCTTCGGTCTAGCATATTTTAGAAGACAATTAGCATGAATTATAAGCGCTGCTCAAAACAAAATTATGAGTTTCAAATAGTGGGATGGGTAATGTTCATAAAATTTAAAGGTATAATTCGTGCTAGAGAGCTGGAATTTTATACACACCTAAATGTATGAGTAAGCCAATGGGAAAATCTTAAAATCAACAAGTCTTATCCGTTAAAACTTCAGTTCGTAATAGAGAACTGAATTTTGATACACAAATAAATCTAGATCAGAGATAACTAAGAAAAATCTAAAAAAACCAGAAGCTTCAATCAGATAAATTTTATTGAAAATTTTTATACACATTGCACTTATCCTAAGCAAATATGTCCTCTTTTAAAAAGTGGCCGTGACTACACCCATAAATCTTAGCTTTTTCTTTCATGTACTTCAGCTTATCAGTTTTTAGTCTATTATTCATGTATTTCTTTTCTTACAAAACTTTACATGAACCATAAGCACAAACAGATATAAAAGTCGACGGGGCCAAACCCATAGAAATTTTATGTAATATTATACTGTAGACAGCTGGCATTTTGTAGGCAAATAGTCCTAATTGATTTACTCATTCGGAAAATCCAAAAGTGAACGCACCAGCTACCATATTGAAACTTTGCATGCACATTGGGCATATCCTTTTGATTTATATACATCGGCTAAGCAGAAATATATTGAGAAAATAGGCGGGCCACTCCCGCTAAAATTTACACTATATTTTAAGTATTTCTTTTCAGGCTACTCTTAACAAATTGCGTACACACTGGCGATCCGTTGTAATAACATAATATTTAATTTTTAAGGTGTACAATCCAACACCCATCACGCTCTAACCCATTATTTTATGTAACTATGCCATTTTTAACTGGCACAGTGATCATGAATAGAAATAAAATACACTAGCAATTTTAAGTTTAAAAAGTGTTATTATAGAAATCTTTTGAAAAAGTAATCAGATCCTCACAAAAACATAAATGTGAAAAACGGCCAAGTTCTTATCCAAAATTTCGGCCATTAAAAGTTGTGAAATATAAATTTTGACCAAGTTCTTCTTTGCCACAATACATAACACAGAAATATATTATGTATGATATAAATTTGTAATCGTAAGGGTGTCATATATTTTCTAGATAATCTGCTAACTTGGCAATATTTTTACCTTTCTAAAAAAAGGAGCGAATAATTTATATTTGTTCATTTCTTTATATCGGTAAAAATATTGTCAAGTTAGCAGATTATCTAGAAAATATATGACACCCTTGCGATTACAAATGTAATTAATTATATAATGCATAGCATATGTCAGTGTTAGGTATTGTGCCAAACAAGAACTTGGTCAAAATTTATGTCTCACTGCTTTTGATGGTCGAACTTTTTTATAGGAACTTGGCCTTTTTCACATTTATGTTTTTGTGAGGATTCATTATTACTGAAAATGTTTCGCAACTTTGAACAGAGTGTCAAGCCTTATATAAAAATTGTTATGTTGAGTGATGAATAATATATGCTTTAATTTGACAAATTTTTTCGTTTTCCCACGTCAAGTTAGGTTTATAAACATACTGGTTTTAAATTAAATATACCTGAACTAAGAGGTACGAGTGTAAACAAACGCAATTATTGTGGAATTCGCATTCAGTTAATGAGTGAAACTTTATATGTATATGTGCAAGTGAGTTCGAGAGACTTAATTTTTTAAGTCAATATTTAGACCAAAGTAGTTTAAGTTAAGATAAGTTTCGTAAATAAGGAATAATGTATTCACTGAATATTAAAACACCAACATCTTGGTGTTATTATTTACAGAGTGGGCAAAGCTATTGATAAGATGCTGGACGCATACCTCAGCTGAAAAAGAAAACCTTAAGAAACCGAAACCGATATGTTTATAAAACAAATTTGACGTGCAATGACAGAAAATCCTTCAATTTTATTATATCTTTACAGTTGTATAAGACCAGAACATCTTTAATCTGTTCCACGATATCGAAAGTAAATGATAGATTGTTTAGATAAACAAATTTTTTTTATTTTATTGTTCTTTTCAATACAAGTTGCCGTTAGTTAAATTTCTCATATGGTATTACTGCCACTAAAGAAAGCCTATCTAAAATTCATTTTGATACTCAACTCCCTAAACTGAGAAGATCCATTTAGGCAAGTAAATTTAAAAAAAAAATTCGTTGAGTCAATCGATTCTTTTAAATGCTGGTCAACTTGTGCATTCAAATTTTATTTATTCATTCCTTTGCTCAATACTGAGTCTCTCCTCTACATCAATACATACACACATTTGCAATATTCGGTTCCCTCTGCTTCTGTCTGTCACCTCAATGCCAACATGCTGACATGTCAGATGTGACAAGTGACAGTGAAGTTTCTTGATGGGAATTGTTTAGCGGCGTATTGTTGCTTCGCGCGCATCCCTTATGTGCACTTCGCCGTACACAAAAGTTGTACCAGTAGAACGAATAAGAAAAAACAAACTGAAAACGAACAAACAACTGCAGCAGCACCAGCAGTAGCAGCCAGCAATCACACATCAAACTTCAACAACAACAGCAAAAAGAAGGGAACAAAAAATTAAAAATCTACATACGCTGGTGTTATCAACAACAAATGAACAGCAACAACAAAAATAACGACAACAACAACAGCATTAAAGGCAGCATCAACAATGAAATAAAGAACATATATGTAAGCAAGCAAGCAGGCAAACTACAGAGTGACAATGACAACGACATCACACGTTTAATATACACGTTCATAACAAGTCGTCGTTGCACAAGTAGTCATACATTAATTTTGAAATATTCACTCCATCAGTCATTTCTGCAGGATGTAAATGACGCAAAAAGGAAATATATTTCGCGTGAATAAAGTAAAATTTGATTATACGTGGTTTCAAAGTAATTAAATTTACTCCTTGCATTTACCACAATCACAAATACGAGTACATACACGCTTAGTTTTACAAGTTGGCATGTTATTTAAATCCTTATACCGGAAAGACATGTAGTTACAAACATATACATACATATTTGCTTGCATTTGTGCGTGTGTGTGTGTGTGTGTAGAAGAGGTAAACAAATAACAAATGATTTGCTTTGAACATGTCTGACTCCGTACGAGCGATGAGTTTTTGTTTGCATGTGATTGATTTGTCGTAATGTGATGTTTTTTTTTCTTTATTTGAAATATATATTTAAGATAACAAATATCACCACAATATATCCCTCAGGGATACTTAAAGTCCTGTAATATGTTTAATAATGAAAAGAGCTTTTAACGGAATTTTTAGATTGTTTTATTGCGTCTATAACAAGTTTGAACATTTATATGCGCATATCTGTTTATGATGACCTGGTCCTAGTTTACACTATGCAAGTTTAATTGCTAATCTGATTAGTTTGTTAAGAGAGAAAGAGAGAGACGAGAGGAACATAATCGTTTATTTTCTTTTTTTTATATTATAACGGTTTCTTTGATCCATGTTATAAAAAATTAGTCTAACTGGCAACACTGTCTGTACATAGCACACAAAAAATACGAGAGAAAAAAATTTGTGAGAGAGAAGAGATAAAATTGTCGCTTAAATTCCCAGTACGTGCGACTTTTGCTACCCCACAAGCTTCTCCTCACTTCTCTCCTAAAAATAAGACTCGCAGGCGACGTGTCGAAGCGAGGCCTCTCTTCATCTAAACGGCCTCTTAGCAATAAGACTTGCATAGTGTAAACTAGGACCTAGCGTATATTTACATCTATGTAGAGAGATATCTCTTGTTTCAGGCTTGGGCTTATCGTTCGACTATTTTGAAAGTCAACTGTGTATCGAGGAGGCTTTTAAGGGTTAAGTACAACAAACGCCCGTCTGTCTGTCCGTCTGGCTGCCTGCCATAGGCTGTTTCCTCGAGAAACGTAAGAGCTACTGACCTGAAATTTTCACACAATTATAAATTTTGATCGCTACAACAAAAAATATATTGCAGTAAAAAATTAAAGGGTCTTCTAAAGCGAGCAACGAAACATGTTGAAATCCTATTGTGTTGTAAAAACAATTATATGCACATATATATATAGACACTTAAACTTTTCAAACTTAATATATTTTTATGCAGACTGCACCAATTAACATTAAAATTTAAAAAATCAAAATTAAAGGATACTTTATCAGTTATTGTAATTTTTACTATGTAATTTTGACAACTTTTTGTATCCAGAGGCAAGCTCTTGAAATTTTCAAAAATGTTAAAACTAAAAAATTTCAAAATTAAAAAAAGTGCCGAAACAAAAAATTGCCAAAATACAAAAAGCACTTAAAAGAAAAATATTACCAAAAATAAAATAAGTCACAAAAATGCAAAAAAAAAAAATCAACAAAAGTAAAAAGGTGAACAAGACACTAAAAAAAACGCCAAACCCCCCCCCCCCCCAAAAAAAACAGTCAAAAACCGAAAAACTTGCTAAAACTAAAGAAATCCTAAAACCGAAAAAAGTTGCAAAAATGAAAAAATCGTTAAAACTTAGAATAAGCACCAAAACAAACAAAAAAACGCCAAAAACTGAAAAAATCCTAAGTAAATTGCCAAAATCCGAAAAAGTCGCCAAAACTAAAGAAATCCAGAAACCGAAAAAATTTCAAAAATTAAAAAAAAATTTAAAACTTAGAATAAGCGCAAAAACCCAAAAAAAATGTCAAACATAAACAACCGCCAAATTTTAAAAGTACTCCATGTTACTAAAAAAATATGGTGAAAAAACAAGAAAATCGCCAAAAACGAAAAAAGCTCCAATAACTAAAAAATGATCGCTTAAACTTAAGTAAATCGCCAAAAAAAAAACCGAAAAAATTGCCAAAACTAATCCTAAAACTAAAGAAAGCTACAAACCAAAAAATCGAAAAAAAGAAAAAAATCGTTAAAACAAAAAAACGCCAGTACTAAAAATATCGTCAAAAACCGAAAAAATCGCCGGAACTTAAAACAACAACAAAACCAAAAACTAAAAAAACCTCAAAACGAAAACTTCACTATAACTATAAGAATAAGCGCCAAAACTAGAAACAACACGAAAACGAATGAGCGCCAAGACTTAGAATTAATTAAATAATTAAAAATATCGTTAAAAAAGCAAAAAAAAAATTACCATAACCTCAAAGTACTTAAGTAAATCGCCACAAACCGAAAAAATCGTCAAAACTAAAAAAAGCGCCAATACTAAAAAAATTCTAAAATCGATTAAAATTTACAGGCACTTAAATTTTTAAAAAGATTTTACAACAGGTAAGATATTCGATTTAGGGCCATTTTCACAACTTGCCTTTAGTTAAAGGTAGGATTTTGACTGCCAAATAAATATATTTGCATTATTACAACTTAAATTTTTTATTGCTATAATTATAAATAATAATAGTATTTAATGGACAAAAAATAATAAATGAAGATTTTATAATGCAAAACCATTTATCGGGCAGACAAAATTCTGCCTTTAGCTAAAGGCAAGTTGTGAAAATGGCCCTATATGGGCAAATTTCAATTTATTTTAATTGCTACGATAAATATAAACTTTCTTTTGAGGCACTCTTTATTTGATTTCTCAGTGCTTTACTTTAATGTTTAAAAAAAAAAAAAACCTTTATATTTGATTCTTACAAAGTTCTGAATCACTACTAGTTGCTTGGATTTCGTTGTCAGCAGACTTATTACAATTTTTTGGATATATATTCAATAACGTTTTAGACATTATTATATTGTCTGCCAACATAAGAGTATATTATCAGTTTGCTACTTAACTTTTGAAATTATATGCTTACTAAAAACTATAATTTTAAAATGCTGTCAGATAGTTCTAATAGAGTACATTAATATAATCATGAAACTACACCAAGTGAAATAAATATAAGGTGAGGTTATGTATACAATTGTAGGTAGACAAAGCCATAATATGAGATTTTGCTAGTCTACATGTATTGCTGAATGCTATTGAACTATGATAGTGATTTAATAAAAAAAAAAAAAATGTGAGTCCGATCACAGAGGAGATGTGTAAACATCTAGTAATGAAAATGTTTTTTAAGTTGGAAGTACTTATGCTTTTATTATATTTTTTTTAATTAATTAGTTAAAAGTATCAAAACTCTCAATATTGTAAATACATAGGAATTTGTTGGTTTTTCTTTGTTTTATTAAACTTATTTGGTTAGTAAATGGGCACACTGCAGTATATGTATATGTACTGCATTCAAAATTGCAGTAAGCAGTAAATTTACTGATTACTAAAAAAATTCAGTAAATTTTTACTGCTAATGAAATTTAGTTTGCATTACCAGTAAAATCGTAGGGCCGTAATCATAATAAAATTGTAGCAAGTGGCAAAGTTTTTGCATTCAAATTTTGAAACTTTTGTATGAAAATCATTTAGCCACTTGGTAGAATTTCATTATGAATACCGGCATTACTGATTACTGAAAATTCAATGCACTTCATCATTTAATAAATCATTTAGGCACTATATAAAAATTGTAGAAACAAATTTTGGTAATCAGTAAAAATTTACTTGTTAAACATTTTTTATTGTTTTTACTGCAACTTTAGTGGTACTGCAGTGTTCATCTATGGTAAATGCCTTTACTTTTACTTTTTAATTTTTAATTCCTGTTGTTCATCGTTTAGTTGTTGCTGTTCTTGTTGTTGTGTACGCATTGCAATTAAAATAAATTCAGTAAAGTGCGACTTTGACTCGCGCACGAAGCGTTCCGTACATTCGGTTTTGAGCATTTTTTGATGTGGCTTTTTTTCCTTTTTTTCAGTTTAAGCGATTTTTTCAGTTTTGTCGCTTTATTTTCGTTTTGGCGTTTTTTTCTCTTTTAGGGTTTTTTTCATTTGCGCAATTTTTTTCATTTTGGCGATTTATTTGATTTTGCGATTTATTTTGTTTTTGGGTTTTTTTCATTTCGGCGATTTTTTTTCATATTTGTGATTTGAACGGGCTAAGATTCGTATTGCTTTTTAAGCCAAATTACATGTGATAATTATTAATGAACAAATAACTCCAAAGTCTGTTGTAAATACTCTGACTAACAACACATAGTTGAACGGAAAAGCCAGCCGTTTTCGAAGGACACCAAACCTTCATCATCAGCGTTCTTTTGTGTTTGGTCCACTGTGTGTGGTGTCAGTTGATGTAGATTTCTGCTTTATATACTTAGCATTATTGCAAATGGAATATGTGAATTGTTTTGATTCATCGCATTTCAATTTGCTGAAAGCTTTTTTTGTATTGTAAGCTCAATTTTACCATCTCTATATTTACAACAGTCTTACAATTTTTCATTTTGGGAATTTTTTTCTGTTTTTGGGTTTTTTTTATTTTGGAGATTTTTTAATTTTTAGCGATATTTTTGTTTAAGGTTTTTTTCATTTTGGCGATTTTTCCGGTTTTTCGCGATTTATTTTAGTCCTAGAAATTTTTTTAATTTGGTGCTTTTTTTCGTTTTGGCGATTTTTTTGTTTTTGGCGATTTTTTTAGATTTGGCTATTTTATAATATTTTTATTTTTTAGTTATACCGTTTTTGAAAATTTCAAGAGTTTTGCTCTTACGGTTTCCAAGATACAGCAAGTTGTCAAAATTACAAAGTCAAAATTGCATTAACTGATGGAACGAACACCCATTGATTTAAAATTTTTTTAAATTTAGTGTTAATTGTTGTAGTCTGTATAAAAATACACTAACTTTACAAATTTCAAGTGTATATATGTATGTGCATACAATTGTATGTATATTACATGGGATTTTAACATTTTTCGTTGCTCGTTTTGCAACACCCTTTAATTTTTAACTCTCATATATTTGTTGTTGTAGCGACCAAATGTCTACACACTGTGTCCAAATTTCAGGTACCTAGCTGTTACGGTTCTCGAGAGTAATACCCTGTGACAGACAGATGGACAGCGTAGCGAAAACAATAGGGTTCATTTTCACCTTTGGTGTACGGAACCCTAATAAAGCAATTATCAAGTTAAATAAAACAAAAAAAAAACAGCAAATTCCTATGTATTTACATTATTTTAAAAAAGTTTGTATTGCTTCCCGCTTGTCCGCGGATACATTCCATAAGTCATTATACCATTATGCACAAAGCAGTGACCTATAATTGCTCGGCAATACGTACGCAGTGCGTTTGAGTGACGAATTTGACATGGGGATGTCATTGGAAGTATACAATCGCCACCCTCTCGCTTACATTCGGTTGACGAAAACAGTGACGAATATTCATCATAAGCCCAATTCACAATCTTGGGCAAATGTTCTTGCATCGTTGCATGTGCAAAATGGTATAGTACATTGATACTCACCACTAAGAATTGTTAAGTGGTGGGTATCAGTATAAAATACCATTTTGCACATGCAACTATGCAAGACTATGTGCACAAGATTGTGAATTGGGCTATAGTTTTCATTCACAAAAATACTATAGCCCAATTCACAAACTTGTGCAAATGGTATTGCATCGTTGCATATGCAAAATGGTGTAGTATATTAATACTCACCACTAAGAATTGTTAAGTGGTGAGTATTAATATGCTAACCATTTTGCAAATGCTACGATGCAAGACCATTTGCACAAGTTTGTGAATTGGGTTTATGATGAAAATAACACTGAAGCTGGAGTTAAATAATGAACGGCCATGATAATGACCGCTTCTGAAATGATTAAAAATTTATTGTCAATTTACATTCAGTCAAAATATTAACCCCCATATTCATAAAATTTGAAACGAATTTGAAATGTATTTTATTTAAAATTTTCCATACAAAATTTTCCTAAAATGAATTTCAAATTCATTTTATTTTTTTTTATATATCGGGGTAAGTGTTTTTTACCTGAAAGTACTGAAAAAAATTTTTTGTGTTCTTTAAAGCTCTTCTTCCCTTGAACACCATCATGCTTATGCTAGAAAACTATTGTACACATTTTTCTTTTCAACGTTAACACTAGAATATGATAGAAAAAGAATTTTAGTAGCCTGCTTATATACGATCAACGAATTCATATTATATATTGGTACACCAAGTAAGTACTGCCAACTGTGAGTGACGAATTTATTATAGAAAAAACGTCAATAGCAGTTTTGCCGTACAAGTGGGTTCTTTGAAACACTAATGCACTCATACATAGCTTACACCGATTTGATAACGCGGTGTGCATCTTACTCAAAATTTGTGATTGTATTGTGAAAAAGATGTTTACACATCACAATTTATTGCAATATTTGCTGTAGATATAAAAAATTATTTAATTTTCAAATGAAGAAGAACTAAAACCCTTAAAATATTTTACTGGGTATACTTACAGACATGCAAACATACATGAGAACTTCCAGTATAGAAACGCATATGCTGCAAACAAACCCAGTGTAAGTCAATAAATATATAGTTTTAGTAACGCAATGAATAACAGATACTACTGTTAAATAGGGACGATAATTAAATTTCAAAAAAAAACCTATTAAAAAAATTTTCAAGCCAGAACAGTTTTGAGAAGGCTTCCAACTTTCAGCCAATACTTGCTCATTTATATTTGCCTTTTAAAATATATTGACAGCGATGATTTCGCTCTATTATAAAATACTAAAATAATTGCTTTAAAATAAAGCGTCCGCCAGCTATGTATGTTGACTATGGCTGTGCATTTTACTATATCGCAAACACTATATGACATTTTCACTAGTTTAATTGATTTTAAGTAAAAATATTTATGAATGTATATGCCTTGCTGCATTTATTATATCATTTTAATTTTTTTTTTGCGAATTAATATCATTATTTTTTGCATGCATTGAGTCCTGACAGTAAGCTGCTTCTTTTGTCACCTTTTTTTCGTTTATTTCTATGTAAATTAATTTTATGAAACTTAATGGTGTTCGTGATAGAAAAGCATGAGTATGTTGAAGTATCGTATCTAAAGGAAGAATTTAAGCTTAATATAGTATAAATATTATTAGTTTAGCAAAGTTGTAGTGCTTTTAATGCAAAGCCTTTGCAAATATCTCGACATAAAACATAAGTTTTAGGTGTAATAATAATCTGCTGCACAAACCGCATAAATTTAATTTTGTTTTTTTTTAATTTTTTTTATATTAAGCAACAAAAATTAATACCATCCCTTTGGTACATATACATGTGTTTTTAATAAGCTATTTTAACCATCAAGTTACAACAATAACTTACAAAAAAATTAAATTAAAAAGGGCAGGATCGAACCACAAAAAAATTTCCGCCATTATACACTATTGCAATGTCAAAAAATGCCGTAGTGTGCACTCGGACTAATTAGTGTCCGAATTGTCTGAATATTAAAATTGAACAAAATATAAAAAACAAACAATAAGTTAAAATTTTCCAACCCTGGAACCATATGTTTGAATATTGTGTCTTTTTATACATACTAATTTTTTTCTTTCTGAAATATAAAAAATGTTTAATTAATAGAGAAAAAAGTAATTTTATTTACTTACTTTTATATATTTTTATTTTTCTATAGTGTAAATTTTCCAACCCTGCTATCAGGGTTACTTTTATATACAAAAAAAAGTTCAAGTTTTCCAACGCTGCAATCTTTTTTTTTATTTTTTTTATTTTTTTTTATTTTGAACACCAATTTGATTCTTACTGAAAAAAAATTAGTTTTAGCTATATTATTTTATTTACTAAAAAAGAGTAAGCTCTGAAACTGTCCTTTAGATTTTGCTGGTTTTCAATACTAATCTATTTTGGACCATTTCTGACACACTAGTCTAAAATCGAAGTCTGTATCTTTTCTGGGAACTTCGAAAAAAGCATTACACGTACAGACGAACAGATGGAAAGACGGATGGAAGGACAGGCGGACGGACGGATAGAGGAACATCGCTTATTCACATCCCTATTGAGAAGGACCTATAATAAACATACTTTATAGGTCGCATATGAATATTATGAAAATTATGTGACCTTCTCCGAGAAAAGAAACCTAGTGTATCAAAAGACGGGTTTGGACTTAAGAGTATATTCTGGTACCTAAAAGGGTGTATCACACATTAGGTCTCTTTTCTAGGAGAAGGTCACATATATCATCTACCAGTTTCATTGAAGGGTATAATAACAAGATATATTGCTTTAGAAATAATATAAAAAATTAACTTTGGTGGCTAAGCACATCCACTTCGTCCCCCCTGGATAAGAAAACATTCTAATTTTGTGAATTAAATAGACACACAATTTTTAATCTTAAAATCATTTCATTGTTCCGGTTTGAAAAAAAAACTCAGACAACAATTAACAAAGGATATTAAAAAGAAGTAAAACCTTTTCCAAATTTCCCTCCTCGCTCATTACAGACTTTGTCTTGAAAGCAGACAACAATTTTGCTAAAAGCTTGACTATAATCATCTTTAGTTAATGCACATTTTAATTAAAACCCATCACATTATTATTTCCAAACGCAGCCTTTCCCAAGAATCTGTTATGAAAATAAAAACCAAAGCATATTTAACCCGTCTTACTTTTGAAATGAAAAATAAAATCTTTAACAAATGTCAACTTGTCACACACCACATAAAAGCAAAACATTAAGACACTCAATCACAAAACCTTTCTGAATATATAATTTCTCTCGTAAATTAAAATGACAAAAAAAAAACAACAACAACATCTTGAAATATAAGATTCTAAAAAAGAAGCAAAACGTTGAAAACAAAAAATGATGAATCGTTTTCAATTTCATTTCAAAAAGTAGTGAAAAGAGAATAAAAAAAGAAATAAAACAAATACACAAAACTGTCATTTTCGTATCTTGTCAATTTTGCAATTACACAGAAAACAGAATTGTTGTTCATCAAGATGACACAAGATAATAATAAGCAAATATTTCAAAATCAGCCAGCCACAAGCAGCTACAAGAAAAAATATCTAAAAAAAGTAAAAAAAAAATAAAATAAAATAAAATAAAATAAAAGCAACAACAACAACAATATTAAGTATTATGAGAGTGTATTCAGTCATTCATATAATAATACTGAGATTTGATTTGACAGTTTACAGCAGCTGCTACTGTCCATTTAAATCATTGTCACTTAATGCCGCATCACATCACATCACATCGCAACCCATCACCATTATCCATCCCAGTCAACATTGAGTCATTGAGTTGTGTGTTGTTGCCTTCACAACAACGAATGTTGTTGTTTGTACTCGTATGATGTATAAACGAGATGTTGCTGATATTATTGCTACTGCTGATTATGCTGCTGCTGCTGCTGTTGCTGCCACTGCTATCAATAATATTGTGTGTATGTCTGTAAAAAAAAATTTTGGTTTGTACTCTCGTCTGACTGGCTCAACTGAAGTAGGAAACCAAAAGGAAGAACATGCAACACAAGAAAAATAAAGCAACATTCTCTTGAAAACTTGACAACTCTCATCCTTGTTGGGACTTTACTGTGATATCATTGTTATATTCCTTTCCTTTCTTTTTTTTTTTTTTTTTGCTTCTATTATCCTTTGCTTTATTTTCGTGTTTGGTTTTTCTTGCTGTCAGTCAGTTAAGTGAAGAGTTACATCAGTTGTGACATTATTATTGTGTGGAAATTGTGATGAATAGCTTTTGGTTGCAAATATGAGGTTTTTGCGTTAGTCTAATTGGTTTTGAAAGGTTTTAATCATGCATCAGCAAAGTTGTTTAAGAAAGAAATACATATATCTTGGCTTATTTTAACGTGACTTATTATAAATATAAATTTCCATCTGCTGGGCACTTGTTCTTATTTAAATGCTATCTGCATGATGATTGCAGTCCTTTTATCCCACTATGTTCAATATATCGCGCTTCCAGGTCAAACTATTCAATTTACAAATTTGTACTTTTCATAAGATCGCAAAGAGTAGTCAATTATGAATTTAAATATTTCTTATTGAGTTATCTATCAACTATGAGAATTTCAGTATTTTGAAACGAGAAATATCCTAGAAATTAGGCTACCAAGGTAACGAATCTAATAAATAAACTTTGCATATGGGATAGTTTGACACTGGTAAATACGATATCATTGACTTGAAAATATAAAATATAAGATTCGTAATATAAGAAAATATAAATTCTCTCTTCAGATTTTATAATAAATTAATTAGCCACAAAGAAGAATTATCTCGAAAGAACAGGAAAAATTAGATCAGTTTGTTTTTCTCGTTTAGGTAAAAATTAACCCTTAAACGGGCTTTAGGTAAAGTTAAACTTCGAGCTGTAATAAAGGGTGTCCCAATAAGAACGCAAGATTTAAATTTTAAATAAAACACAGATAAAAAAAAATCGTGAAACTTTATTATATCGTAAAGTAGACAAAATGAGGTTATGTGTGGAACAACAAATCGGGCAGATGGCCGACGCGGCTTTGCTGGCACACAGGCGATCTTTTAATGAAATTTTCAATGGCCGTTTTGCATAAATGCTGCGGTATTTTATTAATACAGCGTCCAATTTCCTCTTTTAGGGCTTGAGTCGTCGTCGGCTTATTCGCGTAAACCATCGACTTCAAAAAACCCCAAAGAAAAAATGTAATGGTGTTAAATCGCACAATCTAGGCAGCCAATTCTGGTCTCCAAAACGCGAAACAACACGACCGGGAAATGACTGATGTAGCAATTGAATTATTTCTCTGGTTGTATGACATGTGGCGCCGTCTTGTTGAAACCACATGCCCTCCACACTCATTTCTTAAATTCTAGGCACGAAAAACTGGTTATCATTTCACGATACCGAACACCATTGACTGTTTGCGCTTGATCTGCGTTTGAGCGACATCATCACGTACAACTGCGACATTTTCGATCGATCGTCCTGGTCGAAGGCGCGTTGTTGTCATTACATCACTAGCAGACCCGGTTTCGGCAAATTTATCCATTAATCTCTTTACAGTTGACTCTTTTAAAGCATTATTGTGACCCCAAATTGATCGCAAATTTGCGAACTGTAGCCGCAAAACTTTCACGATTTTGGTAAAACAATCGTTGTTCATTCGTGTAGCGCTTCATTTTTACTAACCTCGTACCTTCTACTAGCAAACAATAACAATTGTTCAAATGTCAAACAATGACACTTCGAATGGCGCCAAATTTAAATGTTGCGTTCTTGTTGGGACACCGTTTATATTTAGAGCGTTCTTGTATTATGTTTTAACGCATTGTTTTATAAATATTGCCATCCTCCATCGGTATTGTGTAGCAGAATCATTTGCGAAATAAAATAACCAATAAAATGCTTACTAAACACAGCTTTGAAAATTTAGTACTCCTCATTAACACCAGAGGCGCTGCAATACTGCATTACTTAAAAAACAACTGCAAAAAACAGAGTTGTAAAATAATGAAGCTTTCCTCTATCTCTTCTTTCACTACCTATCTTCGCTATCGCTATCCCTTTCGCTAAGAAAGTAACACCTAGTAATAGCAGTAGGGATTCATTGCCTGAAGTTACTTCACTTAACAAAACTTTAATTTTCCTCTTAAAGTTTAATTAATTGCACCTTTTCTCATGGGACAAAAAAGACTCATAAGGAAGAGATTTAAAGCTTTCAAATATTCTAAAAAAAATTAAATCCAAGAGTTTCATTATTTTCGATACCAATGGACCACAATATCCTGTATAGGATAGGGTACCTTAAGCGCTCTTTTTATAACACCAAAACTTCTGCATTTGCCAATGGTAAATCAAGAATTGTATACGCAATAAAATCATTTCTGATATTCCATTTCACTAAAAATTCATGTTAAAATAACCAATTTATCTTTTCGAAAGTGAAGTGCGTGCTGGCACAGAAAAATTCAGCATTTTCCCCCGCTAAAAATGTCTTGTTTAATTTTTATTCTCTTTTTAGAAAATTGTATTAATTAATAAAAATATATCATTTTATGTACAAGAACTAAAAATACTGAACTTACGCCCGATAAAGAATTTATTCCGGATTGGAATTCATTCTTGTTGAATTAAATTTCAATGGTATACATTTAAGTCTTTAAAGAGTTAAATTTTTAAACAAATTTTAATTGACTTAATAAAATTTTTAAATAGAAATTTAATTAACTTGATTATATTTGTGTTGAATTTGTATATTATATCATTCTCTGAACTTTGTTAGCTTTTAAGGAGGGCATTATGACTGGGTGTTTTAATGGGTAATAATAAAATAAATTATAACATGAAATTTTTAATGAATCTAGGGGAGCAACAGCAATTTTTTTTGGGGGGGGCAATCCACCCCCAATAGGCCGCCTATCGTTCCTGCCATACGGGTCTGTTCTGTAAATCACGATATGTCAAATCACGGTGATTTAAAAATTTAATAAAAGCTAAATCGTTGCTTATGTGAATTTCAGGATTTTTAGCGATGGAAGTTGGAATAAAATATTCTATTATACATGACAAACACTTAAAATACAAAAAACCCCCATTAACAAGTCAGCTATTAACAGTTTGTTTTTGAAATCACCGTGATTTTCAGAACAGGTCTGATAATAAACATACGCCATATCATATTCCATATAAAATGATATCGATAGACCTTTCAAGCGAATAAAAAATTTCGAGCTCATACAAACACTTAGTTTTATTTAGACGCACATTTGAGAAACACTTAATGAAACTCTTTAGGTAGAAATGCTAGCAATTAAATTGAAATAAAATATCAATCCTAGTTTAAGTTAAGCTTATTTCTGTACATATTTCACTTTGCTTTTAAGACTTAAATTTCCTCCACCACGTACATTAAACTGCAAACTGATGGATGCTCCATTAAATAAGTAACTGGATACTTTTACGCACAAAACCATTCTTTCTTTTTATACCCTTTACCAAAAAATGGTAAAAGGGTATATATAGGTTTGTCATTTCGTTTGTAATTTCTAGAATATTAATAAGCGAGCTATAAAGTATATATATTTTGGATCCTTATGTATAGGGAATATGAATAAACGATGTCCGTCTGTCCGTCTGTCTGTACGTGAAATCGGTTTTCCGAAGCTCCCAGAAAAGCTAGAGACTTCGTTCTCGGACTGGTGGATCAGAAATTGTCGAAATAAGATTGGTATTGAAAATCAGCAAAATCGAGCAGACGGTTTCAGAGCTGGGACACTTAAACTTCATTTTGCCACACAAAATAATTACCGAAAACTAGTTTTAAATAATTTTTTATTAAATAAACTTATTTTATACTTCGGTATGAATAAAATTGGTATTTCTAACTGAAAAAAAATTAAAAAAAATTAAAAAAATTAAAAATACGTTTCCAGGGTTGGAAAACCTTAACTTTTTTTGTTATGCAAAAGTAACTTACTAAAACAAATTTTTTCTTTTTTTCTATAAACTAAACATATGTAATGCTCTTAAGAGAAGGAGATTGATGTAAGAAATCAGAAAAACAAAAAGGATGATTCCAGGGTTGGAAAACCTACGATTTTTGTGATATATACAATTAACTACCGTAAACTAATTTTTTAATTATTTTTATTAAATAAACTTATTTTATACTTCACCATGAATAAAATTGGTATTTCAAATAAAAAATTAAACTTCAAAAAATTAATCAGATGTTTCCAGGGTTGGAAAACTTTAACTTTTTTTCTTATCCAAAAGTAACTTACTAAAACAAATTTTTTCTTTTTTTCTATAACTTAAACATATCTAATGTTCTTAAAAGGAAGAGATTGATGTTAGAAATCAGAAAAATCAAAATGGATGATAACAGGGTTAAGAAACTGAAACTTTTTGTGATATAAAAAATTAACTACCGAAAATTAATTTTTATTTTTTTTATTAAATGAACTTATTTTATACTTTAGTACGAATAAAATTGGTATTTCAAATTAAAGATTAACCCTCTAGAATTAAAACAATGTTTCCAGGGTTGGAAAACTTTAACTTTTTTTATACAAAAGTAACTTACCAAAGCAAAATTTTCCTTTTTCTCTATATATTAAAGATATCTTATATTCTTAAAAGAAATAGACTAGTATAAGAAATCAGAAAAATTAAAAAGTTTGATTTCAGGGTTGCAAAATCCACACTTTTTGTGATATAAAAAATTAGCTACCGAAAACTAATTTTTTTTTATAAAATAAACTTATTTTATACTTCAGTATTTCAAAATAAAAAAAATTTAAAAAATTAAAACGACGTTTCCAGGGTTGGAAAATCTTATTTTTTATACAAAAGTAACTTACTAAAACAAATTTTTTCTTTTTTACTATACATTAAACATATCTTATATTCTTAAAAAAAAAGATGGTGTAAGAAATAAAAAAAAACCAAAAAGGAGGATTCTTTGTGATATAAAAAATTAACTACCGAAAACTAATTTTTTTTATCTATTTTTATTAAATAAAATTATTTTATGCTTGATAACGAATAAAATTGGTATTTTAAATAAAAAAAACCATTAAAAAAATTAAAAAGACGATTCCAGGGTTGGAAAACTTTAACTTTTTCTACAAAAGTAAGTTACTAAAACAAATTTTTCCTTTTTTTTCTATAAATTAAACATTTCTTAAATTCTTAAAAGAAAGAGATTGGTGTAAGAAATCAGAAAAATCAAAAAAGATGCGTTCAGGGTTGGGACACTTACACTTTTTTGATATATAAAAGTAACTAAGTCTAATTAATATTTATCTTTTCCTTTATAAATTATATATATTTTACGTTTTGGAAAGAAAAGTTTGGTATAGATAATTATAAAAATAAAAGCCACAGTTCCAGAGCTGGAAACTATGATATTTTGCTAGACATTAAATTAACTAATTAAAACATTTTTAGTTAATTTTAATTATTATTCGAACTTCATTTGTTTCTATATTTGTGATTTGAACGGGCTAAAGTTCGTATCGCTTTTTAAGCCAAATTACATGTGATAATTATTAATGAACAAATAACACCAAAGTCTGTTGCAAATATTCTGACTAACAACACATAGTTGAACGGAACAGCCAGCCGTTTTCGAAGGCCACTAAACCTTCATCATCAGCGTTCTTTTGTGTTTGGTCCACTGTGTGTGGTGTCAGTTGATGTAGATCTCTGCTTTATATACTTAGCATTTTATTGCAAATGGAATATGTGAATTGTTTTGATTCATCGTATTTCAATTTGCTGAAAGCCATGGGCCTGTGGCAAAAATTAAATAAAAATATACTTAATAGTAAGTTTGTCTCAAGTAGAACAAAAAATAAGCAAATTAAGTAACATGTGTATAATTAGTAAAAAGAACAAAACGACAATGGTAAGACTGTTGTAAATATAGTGATGGTAAAATTGAGCTTACAATACAAAAAAGCTTTCAGCAAATTGAAATACGATGAATCAAAACAATTCACATATTCCATTTGCAATAAAATGCTAAGTATATAAAGCAGAAATCTACATCAACTGACACCACAGACAGTGGACCAAACACAAAAGAACGCTGATGATGAAGGTTTAGTGGCCTTCGAAAACGGCTGGCTGTTCCGTTCAACTATGTGTTTAGTCAGAATATTTGCAACAGACTTTGGTGTTATTTGTTCATTAATAATTATCACATGTAATTTGGCTTAAAAAGCGATACGAACTTTAGCCCGTTCAAATCACTAAAACATTTTTTTAATATCCCTTTTTTTTCACTGAACACACTTTCTATATTTTTTTAAGAACTACTAGATTGGTATAAGTAATCAGAAAAATCTAAAATTATGATTCCAGGGTTTGAAAATTATTATTTTTTTCTTTGTACATAAAAGTAACTATGTGCTTATGTATGTATCTCTATACTACATAAACGCACTTTGGTAAAGGGTATGTAAGATTCGGCACAGCCGAATATAGCTTTCTAACTTGTTTGTTTTTCTGCTTGCTTTTTGTAGAAAAAACTACCGCAATTAATATTTTTCAAGAACACTCACAAACGAAAGTCATTATAAAAAAAAAACATCTTAACTTCATGAAGAAAACATTTAAACAAATGATTTCATTAATCTATAGCTTCCTTAAATTGTATACTTTATTTTTATGGAAAAATAGTTGTAAATAATGAGATGCCATAAAATACTAGACAACAAAATCAAGAAATCGTTGAGACGAGTAAAACTCCAAGAGATAGGCAGGGCAAAAAATAACAAACACACAAACAAAAAACGTCTATACACGATTAAAAACATGTCGATTAGACATCAATTTCACAAATGAAAGCAAAAGAGACACATGCCCGACATCAACCATTAATGAATGTAATATGATGCCACGCAAAGTGCTGAGAAGGGGTTTAAGAATAACATAAACGAAGCCATGGATGGTTAAGAAAAAGATGAGAAATCTTAAAGATACTGACAGCCAGACAGACAGGAAAATATATGTATATTCGTACCATATTGCTACGCGAGGCTTTACAGTTGGGCAAGACCGAACTGGAGTGCCCTTTTTTAATTGATGTGTATGAGAATTAATTTAAAATAAGAGGCATTGTAAATTTTATAAAAAAAAACGGAATTAAGAACTTTGCTTTATATGCAGTAATGAAAAGTTATTTTACACTTATTAAAAAGCACATACCAAGTAGCAGATTTACTTAACATCACAAAAATGACTTCGGACTCACTGAAGAGTTATAAAAAATAAAAATAAATTCAGTAAAGTGCGACTTATACCTAATTAGCATTAAGCATTTTTTCTTGAAATTAATTTCATGAAAATTTTTAATTTTTGATAATAGGAGGCCTGGAGAAGAAACTTTATTTTGGCGACTTTTTCGGTTTTTGACGATTTATTTTAATTTATTTTTTATTTTTTTTTTTTATTTGGTGCTTTAGCGAAAACAATAGGGTTTCTTTTTACCTTAGTCTTGCAATGACTAACCTGTGTAAAAATCACTATGAATGATCCCAATTTTCACTTCTTATTCACTTCCTTAGAAGCTTTTCACAGCCTGTGTATTAGGGTTTGCCAAAAACCGTGGAAATTAGAAAACCGCTGTTTCTGGTTTTAAGCTACTAAAACCGGTCGGTTTCGGTTCGGTTTCGGTTTTAAGAATATTCATGTATATAAATAGGTATGTATGCTGGAAAGATAAATGATGATTTAAAAATAATCATCCATATCGTGAAAAACAAATGGAATTTTTCCTCATGTGAAATTTTCATTCCTCTCGAAGAGAAAAATGCTATCTATTTCCCCAGCTTTTATTTCATGTGAATGTAAAAAAGGAAGAATTTTTGTAAAGCTCAAAAATTAATTGAAAATCGGAAAAGTTTATGTTTAATAAAAAATTCACAAAAATGTTAGGTTATAAATAAAGTTTATTTAATTTAAAGTTGTACTCATGGAGGCGCTTCTGTTGATTTAGCTATTTTTTCATTAAGTATGCCACGGTGGTACACCACCATGAAATTAACTGTATGTGAACCAAAGAGATTCATACTCTATGAAAAAATGTGTTGTAATGAATTATTGTTAACAATTGTAAGCATTACATACTAATCTTGTCCCAAAAAAGTTTTAACTCTTAATATTCGAATAATAAATATCAAATTATTAGATGTAAAAATTCAGTTCGCCTGCAAAAATAAAGTGAACAAAACCAAGGGCGGGGTTGGCGTATTTCAAATACGAATACGAATGTTTGGTAATAGATTAAAGAAGACAGTTTTTCTTTAATCTATTGCCAAACAGTCGTAGTCGCATTTGCAATACGCCAACCACGATAAGGCAGATTATTCATGACAAGTGAAATCAAAAAATATATTTCTGGGAAAAATTTTTCGAGGAAAACAATTTTTACTAAAGGGGTGATAGATTTTCTCTGATTTGTATTCAAGTCAGGTACTTATATTAGAAAAGGAACATTTAGTAGTGAGTATGTGTATAAAAAGCTTAAGAACAAAAGATTTGTATTTAATTATCCAAGTAATAAAATTTCAGAAACGTTAAAGCGTTCAATGTAGAGTCCTTTAAACGAAATCTTATTTTTGTGCAGAAGTTACCAGTGACAGAAAACACTCTTTCGCTTTCAGCTGAAGAGGGCTTTATTGTGTTATTGCCTTGTGAAGCAATAATATGTTGGTTGATTTGTTGTTCGTTTTTTTATAAAGTACAAATTCTTGTCGAAGAACGTTTAAATTATCTTCTTTTTGCTTTACATCTGCTAGAGATTTTTTGTTAACAGATTACAATGCATCCTACAAAGAATTGTTATAATTTTCTTAAAATTTTAAAATTTTCTTTCCTTTCATTGTTACAGAATGCTTAGTAATGTATAAAAGTCTTCAATCTAAAGTATTTGCTGTATTTTTAAACAATATAATAATGTTAAGGTAAAACTTAAAAACCGACGGTTTTTTTTGTCGGTTTCGGTTTCGGTTTTTATGGGTTAAAAATCGTAGTTTCGGTTTCGGTTAAAACCGAGCGGCAATCCCTACTGTATATGACATAAGACTTCTGTTAAAGTTATGATCTATTGATCTATTCCAAAATTTGAATTAACGACTCCGAAAAAAGTAGTTAGTCGTATTATAAGTATAACGAGTATCAGTATGAGTATAATGAGTATTGTATCTCCCTAGTGTAGGGTCCTTAAGAAAACAACATCCATAACTGCTGCTGCTCTTGCTGCTGCTGCTGCTGTCACTGTATGGCAACCACAATATATATAAATTTTCTCATTCATTTTGAGTAAAATAACAGAGATACAAACGACATTAAGATGATATCCTGCTGTTGTTTAGAGTTGGTTATTTACTTAGTTTAGCTGCTTGGTGTGTTCAGGTATGTGTCCCATGTCAAGATGACCAACAAGAAAAACAGCAAACAACATCGTTCAACTTCACTAAATAGCTGCAGTGGAACTAGGTGTCTTTGTATATACGAGTAATTGTGTGTGTTTAGTCCATGAAAGTTTATAACTAAAAACCACCAAGTATGCAACCATCTAATTTATGACTTAATTATCGGGCCATATTTAATGTGTCAAATAAACTAAAGTATAAAACTTTACAGCACACACACACACACACACACACACACACACACACACACACTTATGCTGATATTAAAAGTGGTCTGCGATTTTTTTTAGTTAGCTGGTGTGTTTTGTACGACTAAGTATGTGGCAGGCAACATCAGTGGTGTTTCTTTTGGTTGGTGTTATCTGGACTTATTAAGCATTGGTTTTATTGCTAATGTTGTTGCTGTTGTTATTAAATAAGCAAGAAGTCAAATTGCCTTGTTGGAGACCATTTTTTGGTAAATGCATATGTTGAACTCGTTGCCTTCCTGGCCATTTTGTTGCATGCACAATATTATGATGACAATGAGTCAATAACTTACTGTAGTATGAGCGAAGATTTTTCAAAACTTGTATAGATCTTCACTTGTAATTTGTATGGCAGCAGTATCTAATGAGGCGCCAAGGATTGCAGGTTATACAAAAACAATCTCACTCTGAAAATTTTTTTTAAAGAATTTTTTTATTGATAACACATCAGGTCCATCTAAGGATTCAAAGGGTTTAACACTAACTATTGATATAGTATAACCTCGTGTAACACGGTGTAATTTTTGTGGAAACAATTGAAAAACCATATACATAAGTATAAGTCTCATATTTTGTAATATACTTCTCATTCAGTTTAAATAAATGCGTAATAGGGCTTGGATTTTAATAAAAAATAGTAATTTCTTTTTATAAATATATACTTTAGTCATTCCGTGTATAATTTCCACAATATTAATATGCAACACAGATTGGTTGAGACAACCGAATTTGTTGCCAATCTAATTTTGGCGGTTGCACCCACTATCATAGAATTCTGATATAACGACTGCAATTTTATTGTGGTTCCACTATATTTTAATTATAACCCTCAACCCAATAGTTGCAGCAATAGAAAAAATTGGCTAACAGTATGGAATTTGAAATAAAAGTTATTCTTAGGGCCTGTGCCAAACGGTAGCAAAGTACTAGTGTAAGCAAATTTTTGACACTTCTGAGGTGAATAAAATTTCACTAGCCCTAGGGGCTAGTAGAAATTTTGACACAACAGGTAAATTTTTGACAAGCTACAATAAAAAGCATGGTATCATAAAATTTAAGTCCACTGCCGTCACTTTGAGCCGTCGCCCAATACAAAGATTTTTACGTCTTTTAAGTTTAATTAGACTGTGAAAAAATCATTGTTTATTTTAGTTTCCCAGCTAAAAAAATTTGTATGGAGCATATATGATATCCCATATATGGTTCGGATCCAAGAAATGAGGGTATATGGGCATATATGATTTTCATACATGAATGTGTAAATATTCCCTCTACAGTATGCAAAGTTCATATTCATACTCTCTTGATTCACAAAAGCGCACTGCTGTGCAATAAATTAAATTACTAAAATTAAATTTTTTTAGACTTTGAACAGAGAGGTTGTATTTAATGAAACATTTGTTGGACAAATAATTCAAAACGAACTGAAAGCCATTTCATTCATCACTTTAAGTCAAAAAAACATAAAACTCATATACGTACACAAAATTTAATTTAAGAAATCAGATTAAAACTAATGCAATTAATTATAAAAGAAAAAATAATACGTCTAACAATAGTTTTCAATATAATTTTTGCAGTAATATGAACTTTGTTTCTTATCTAGAGAATTCTGTTATTTTCTCTAAAATTAATTAATGACTGTATAATCCTTTTGATTATTTGATACATTAAATGTTGACACAATGTATAAAATCATACAAGAATGGTTTTTTTGTAACAAAAGATTTCCTTTTTTAAACGTTGGGGGTACGCATATAAACTTTGCATACCGTATGTATTTTCTAATGGATTTGCAACGATACGATATTATGTGAGATATCATGTATGCATGAGCCATATAACAGGCTCCATATATTAAATCTTATATCTATATATGAAGAGCTTCATAATTAAATTTCCATATATGAGCTCATATATCATAATACGTTTCATATATTAGTCCATATATTAGTTCATATATAATAGTTTTGCCATGTATAATCCCATACATTTCCATACATGAATTCATACATATTCATATATAGTTATATACATTCATATATTAAAAATATATGGACCATATATAATTTTTTTAGCTGGGTTGCGAAAAATTTTGCATCATATATATAATATTATATAATTTATTGCTACAAGAATATTGTTTTATATAAAAATGTCCTCTTAAAAATTTGTTGGTAGACGGCGGCTTGTAGTCAGGCGAAGCAAAACCGCCGCCGCAGCAATTGTTTCATCAGCTTCTTCCTACGCTCAAGTGCATTTGAAAAAATTTTACATTGTCAAAAAGATGTCATTGGGCACAGCAGAAAAATTAAATTTTTCATAGTACTTTTCTACCGTTTGGCACACGCCCTTACTACCAAAAATATGGTTAATATAACTAAAACAATATCATAATTGGTACCTGCAAAAGAAAAATTGGCCTTTCTTGCTGAAATAAAAATAAACAATAAACACAAATAAAAATACACAATTCAAGAAATTTTGTATATGACATATTGTCATAAGTTTATTTTAATTGAAATTTATTTCTTGGTGGTGAAGCATGTCTATATGAATTTCTTCAACCACACATTTTGAACAGCCACAAACATGTTAACTTAAGCACAGACTTACAAAAACCATTTGAGAATTCACAAATCATAATATCTTTGAAAGTCACAAAAGTTAATTTTTAATTTGTTGCTATAAACTATGACAGAAAACTCAACCTCTAGTTAGTTGTAGCAACTGATAGAATGTGTTTATTTTAACCTTTTATATAGAATGACAATTTTTTAGTTTCCAATACCAAAAGTTGGCAGTAAAATCCAATTCATAATACAATTTTATTCGGTTGTGTTAATCAATCAGAGAAAAAACTAAATTTCATTTTCAGTAACCAAATTCGTTGAATCAGGAAATATTTTATTTGAATGCGGTCGGTCCTACAAATAATTTTGTAAATTCTGATAAAAATTTTGTAAAAATTTAAATTAATCATAGTTCGGCTGAGAGAAAATGTTATTTCAGTGTGTTGGTGTTTATTTTGCTTGTTGATAGGAACAACGTGCTGTTGTGCGGTTGTTATTGTTTAGTTGTTGTTTATTTTGTTTGATCGTGTTGTATACATGTAAATGCCGAAATGTAGCCGACAAACGTCGTGGCCTGTTTCTTTTCTATACAGTCTTTTGGTACAAATTAATTTAGTGGAACAGTACAGAATATTTACTGAAACTAAGTTTGATTTCAAACAAATATTTGTTTAAAACTTTTTTGGGAATAATTTTTTCTGTGATCAGTTAATTAGTCATAACAGAAGCATACGATCGGTTGATGCAATCAATTTAAGAATATATTTATAATAATTATGCCCTTATTGGCAATGAACATGGATTGTTTTTTGGATTAATAGAAAATTGATAGCGTGAACTGAAATATAGTTTGTGCAAATGATATTTTATTGGCCTAACCACTTTTCAACCAATCTTTTTTCTTGGTATACAGGCAGTTGCATAAAACCACTGTTCTTTTATTTGATAGTTTATGTATCTAAACCTTTTTGTATAAACAACAATCCTTTAGTTGTTGGAATTAAGTCGCACCTTAAGTTGTTTTAGTTTCCAACACGACAAGGCGTATGGGTACACCCAGAAAAAAGATTGGTTGGAAAACGGTTAGTCCAATAAAATATCATTTGCATGAACTTTATTTCAGTTCACGCTATCAATTTTCTGTTAATCCAAAAAGCAATCCATGTTCATTGCCATAAGGGCATAATTGTAACAAAGATATGATTGTGACAATACTTAAAGTGATTGCATCAACCGAGCGTATGCTTTTGTCATCACTAATTAACTGATTGGTTAACCCAACCGAATAAAATATTACAAATTGGATTTTACTACCAACTTTTGGTATTAGCAACTAAAAAATTGTCGTTCTATATTAAAATTAAAATAAAAACTTTCGATCAGTTGCTGCAACTAACTAGAGGTTGTGTTTACTATCATAGTTTATAGCAGCAAATTAAAAAATTAATTTTTGTGACTTTCAAAGATATTATCACTTGTGAATTCTCAAATGGTTTTTGAATGCCTGTGCATAAGATAACAGGTTTGTGGCTTTTCAAAATATGTGGTTGAAGAAATGTATAATATAGACATGCTTCACCATTAGGAAATAAATTTCAATTAATATAAACTTATGACAATATGTCAAATAATAAATTTCTTAAATTGTGTATTTTTATTTGCGTTTATTGTTTATTTTTATTTCAGCAAGGAAGGCCAATTATTCTTTTACAGGTACCAATTATGATATTGTTTTAATTATATCAACCAAATTTTCGGTAGCAAGAATAACATTTATTTCAAATTCCATACTGTCAACCAATTTTTTTCTGTTGCTGCAACTATTGAGTTGAGGGTTATAATTAAAATATAGTGGTGCCACAAGAAAATTTCCGTCGCTATAGCAGAATTCTAAAGGGTGTTTTTTTTAGAGGTATAGAACTTCGAATTGAAATAAAACACAAAAAAATCGTTTCAATGTCCATCAATTTGGCTTTATTGGAAGGATAATTTTATGCCATTAATGTTTAAATATGATTTCGGGCATGTGGCCGCCGCGGCTGGCTCGAATAAAGCCAATTCTACAGGTCCAATTTTCAACCACTTTTTCGAGCATATGGGGCCGTATGTTGGCAATAACGCCACGAATGTTGGCTTCCAAGTCCCCTAACGTTTCTGGTTTGTTGGCGTAGACGATCGACTTCACATATCCCCAAAGATAATAATCCAATGATGTCAAATCACACGATCTTGGTGGCCAATTGACAGGTGCATTCCGCGAAATTATGCGCTCATCGAATGTTTCCTTCAATAAATCGATTGTGACGTGCGCTGTGTGGCATGTAGCGCCGTCTTGTTGGAACCACAACTCATCCACATTCATGCCATCCAATTCGGGAACAAAATAGTCGGTTATCATGGCTCTATACCGGTCTCCATTAACGGTAACTGACTCTCCAGCATTATTTCGGAAGAAGTATGGCCCAATGACTCCACCAGCCCATAGAGCACACCAAACAGTCAGTTTTTGTGGATGTAATGGCGTCTCAAGGGTCTCATGTGGATTCTCTTCACTCCAAATGCGGCAATTTTGCTTGTTGCCGTAGCCATTCAACCAAAAATGAGCCTCATCACTGAACAAAATTTTGCGATGAAAATCAGCATCGAGATCAATCTCATTTTCGGCCCATACACCAAAATCACGACGCATTGCATGGTCTCTTGCACAAGCTGGATCTTGTAAGGTCGCAAGCCAAGATCTTTGCGCAAAATCTTCCATAAAGTTGATGGACAAAGCTCCAATTGCTGTGCACGGTGGCGAATCGATTCATTCGGGTCCTCTTCAACACTTTGCTCTACAGCGGCAATTGTTTCTTCGGTGCGCACTGCTCGACGTCTCTGCGGATGCGTATTATCACATAGAGTAAACGTAGTGCGAAAACGATCCATGGTTAACCGAATTAATTGCTCTGATGGACGATTATGTCGACCATAAAATGGACGGAGCTTGCGGTAAACTTCGCGAACTGAACCATTATTTTCGAAATAAATTTGCACGATTTGCAAGCGTTGTTCTTTTATCAACCTGTTCATGATGAAATGGCAAACCAAACTAAATATTAATCACTTGACAGCTGACAAAATGGCCGCCAGTTAAAAAAGTGATGCGAACTTAAAGTTCTATACCTCAATAAAAAACACCCATTATTATAGTTGCTGCAACCTTCAAAATTCAATTGGCAACAAATTCGGTTGCCACAACGAATCTGTTTTCTCTGTGTATGTATGGCATGTCCATATGACTTTAAGCTTTCTGAGCAGTATAATGTGGAAAAAAATAAGCTGAAACGCACAGACGGACATGAGGACAGACATACAGATAAGCTACATACATATGTACATATATAAACATTTCTATATTGTTGATATTTTAAAGATGTTGTGTTCTCTTAGTGCAGTTTTTTTATATTTCTTTTGTCATTGTGGCGTTGTTGTTGCAATAAAATTCCATTTAAAGTGGCAGCGATTATATCTCAACAGACCATTAAAGTCACTCAGATGACAACTACTATTCTACCCACCACCACTACCGCCATCGTCATGAGCATCACCTTTTTCCTCACCAGCAGCAGCAGCAGCATCACCATCAGCATCAGTATCATCAATTCCATCTGTCCATACATACTCGTACTATTTACTTTTTTCAAGTTCGTGTTTGTTTTGTTGTTGGTACTATTAAATAAATGCATGTAAATTTCTTTTTACTTTAGAGAATACATTAAAAAATTTATTGTAATTTTTTAAAAGTTTTTTACGACCTCAGAAGCTTGTTTTACTTCTTTTTTGCTCTTTAGCAGTGTGTATGTATGTATGTTTTTCTTTACAGCTCATTATGAATTACAAATTTTAGTGGTTTTAAAATCATTTCAGGTATGTGTTGAATAAATGTTGATGAAAATGTGTTGATATGTTATTTATAAAAAAAAAACAGTCGTAAAATTAATGTAACTTAATACGACGATTGCATATTGTTTGTACAATCAGCGATTGTGGATCAGCAATTTTCGAAGAAACAATTTACTGCGATATCTAAACCAGTCAACATCTGTTAATTAAGATAATGTTATCAATTTAAATAACTTTGAAATTAAATGCCATCAAAAAAAGAATTTATGGTAATAGTAGTTGGCTTATTAATATATTTCTGTAATATATGTTCATACATAAAAATTCAAATTTACTTCAACTATTTTGATAGTTTTTGAAAATGATAGCTTCAAATTTATGTATGGGCATAAAAAAATTATCTTAATTTGTTGCATGAAAATATATTATTTGTGCAGCATTTATATTAGATAAGTAATGATGCTTAAGACATGATGTTGAGAATTGCTATTAAAATCAATATAAATATAAAAATACACAAAACATTTCCCAAACGTTTCCCAAAAACAAGCTTGTTGAAAATGTTATTTACTCAGCATACACTTTTTGAAATTTTGTAATGGGTAGCGCTTTCTTAACGACTTACAAAGTAATGAGTGATACTTTTTTTATCAACTTTTTTTTATATGCATAATAATGCTGTTCTGTAATGAATAAAATAACAACTTATTTATATCATTACGTAAATGTACTTATTGTAGTACTTTCCAGTTAAAAATTAAAAATATCTAGAGAAAAATTTATTGATCATTAAAAAAACATCTTCGAAAGTAATAAAATAACTTTGATTTACTACAATTTTAATTGCAAAATTTAAGTACATAATTTATTTCTTTCGAAAATATGCAATATAAATACTTAATTATGAAAGAAATATATATTATAATATATTATATATATTATACATATTATATTATAATTAATTTTACATAATTAGTTGTATATACCAGAAAGTTCAAGTTTTCCAGGCCTGGAGCTATGCTTTTTATTTTTATAATTTTTTTTGCCAAACTACTTCTTTCTAAACAATAAAATATAAATAATTTGTAAGCAAAAAGAAAAAAATTATTTGGCCTACTTACTTTTATATACAAAAAAATTTTAATTTTCCAACCCTGGAACCATAATTTTGGTGTTTGTAATTTTTAGTACTTATGTTTTTCTTATGCAATGCAAAACATATATTTAATTAGCAAAGAAATTTTTTCTGTTATAAAAAACTAATTATAACAGAAAAAATTTTAGTTTTCCAGGTCTGGTTGGAGCTATGTTTTTTATAATTTTTTTTTGCCAAGCTAGTTTTCTCTAAAACATAAAGTATAAATTATTTATAAACAAAAAGAAAAAATAATTTGACCTAGTTACTATACAAAAAAAAAATACAACAAAAATTAATTTTGCAACCCTAGATTCATCCTTTTAGATTTTTCTGATTCCTTGTACCAATCTAGTATTTAGTAAAAAATATGTACATATATAGTATGTTAAGTGAACAAAGAAAAAAAGAAATTTAAAAAAAATACTTTTATTTAGTTACTTTTATATCCAGAAAAAATCTCAAAGTCTCCAGCTCTGGACCTGTGGTTTTTATTTCTATAATTTTCTACACCAAACTTTTCTTTCCAAAACATAAAATATATATAATTTAAAAAGAAAAAGAAAAAAAATAATAAGACCTAGTTACTTTTATGTGTGTATTAAAAAAAAGTGTGGGCTTTCCAACCCTGGAATCAGCCTTTTTGATCTTTCTCATTTCTTACATCAATCTCTTTCTTTTAAGATTATAAGATATGTTTAATTTATAGAAAAAAAAAGGAAAAATTTTATATAGTAAGTTACTTTTGTTAAAAAAAAATAAAGTTTTCCAACCCTGGAAACGTCGTTTTAACTTTTTTTAATTTGAAATACAAAATTCATTCGTACTGAAGAATAAAATAAATTTATGTTATAAAAAAAATAAAAATGACTGCCTCTTCCACTATTTCGAAAGAAGGTCTTCATGCGCATTTTAAACGAAAGAAAACTGACTTTCATTTCTTTATCTTACCTCTGTACGAATTTTGACTCGCACGACAGGTCGCAAGAAGACAAATGTTTCCATACAAATTTTGATACCACTAATTCTAATGAATTGTCAACAAAGTGAACATCATGTCAAAATCAAGCACTTGCTATTTTGCTTTCGACTAGCAACATTTATTTGAAAACAATCAGATAAAATTTATGAAATTAATATGTTATCACTTTAATATTTTTTTTATTCAAATTACTTGAATTTATTTTTTATTTGTAGGAAAAACTCATAAAATATTCATCAAAATGTTATTTGGCATTTTTGTTTTGATTATTGTTTTATATTCATTGTACAAAGTACTAGCATATTTCTAACATAACGAATGTAGTTTCAAAGCAAAACAGTAATAACATGCTGTTGCTGTGCGACTATTTTGTTGAATTCTTTTTCGTTGTTCAATATGGTTGCATTTATTTGCATGTAAATATTAGTAAATTTACAAAAATCGCTAGAAGTACTTGAAACTTACAAATTGGCACTACTTTGATTTACAAACACGTTAAACAAAAAATTGACAAACGTAATCATAAGCGAAAGAAATCTGACGACATAATGGAATGAAAATTTATTAATGTTCGAGCGACTAGTTTTCTTTCGCAGAGGTTTTCTTTCGATATAGTGGAAGAGGCAGTTAGTTTTCGGTAACTATTTTTTTATATCACAAAAAGTGTGGGTTTTCCAACCCTGAAATCATTCTTTTTGATTTTTCTTATTTTTTGTAGTAGTCTCTTTCTTTTAAGAATATAAGATATCTTTAATTTATAGAGAAAAAGGAAAAATTTATTTCATAAAAAAATAAAAATTAGTTTTCGATAATTACTTTTATATGGCAAATTAAAGTTTAAGTTTTCAGTCTAAGAACGAAGTCTCTATGCTTTTCTGGGAGCTTCGGAAAAACGATTTCACGTACAGACAAGCGGACATCGCTTATTCGTCTTCCCTATGCATAAGGATCCAGAATATATCGCTCATTTACTTCAATAGTAGCACAACTCAAAAAAACCAGTTTTGCAGAAAACGCGTTTTAAATTTTTAATTTGCATTCAACTCAATGGAGAAATGAAAAAAAAATCTTCTCTCAGGAAGTATTGGTACAAGCTATTTATATGAAATTTTTACACAAGATAAAATACAAAATGCAGCATCTTTCTGCATTATTAACTCAAAAAACTAATTTTTTGAGTTATGCCACTATTGAGGCAAATGAGCGATGTATACTTTATGGCTCGCTTATTAATATTCTGGAAATTACAAACGGAATGACAAACCTATATATACACTTTTACCATTTTTTAGTAAAGGGTATAAAAAGACGAAAATTTGTTGAACTTGCAGGCCTTCCTTGAAACTTCTCAATAATCTTTAGACATTTAATCAAATTTGCGTCATCTAATACACTTTTTAAATTTGTTAAAATCAGTGAATATCTTAAATTGATTTTACGAAGACTTTTGAAAAAAAAACGCTATCTCCCGGTTTTAGTCAAGTCAACAGCAATATTTTTTGCATTTTAATCCTGATCGGCTTTGTTGTTTAAAACTAAACAAAAACATTTTTGTAATACTTTTATTTTCTAAAAGTTCGATCTAAGTGAATTCAACGACGACTTACGAATGCGAAAAATTTGCTTTCAATCTGTGCATATTTAAAGACACAAACATATATATACATACCTCCATACGGAAATCATGGCAAAAATGATCAGAATAGACTCCTGGGACCTCAAAGCGTCAAAATATGATGACAATTTTATATTCGATATAATCAACAACTTTCTATAGGTGGAAGTTAAAAATATAATAACATCAAAAAAATACCCTGCAAGCCATGGCGGTCATATGCTAGATTATTTAAATTATAATGCCAGAAGATTATCTTTCGAATATACGAGTAGTAAATTTGATGTCAATTTAAAAAATTCAACTTTGTTTTATTCCATTTCAAAGGTCTTTACCTCTATAAAAACACCCTTTACTACCTGATGTAGAAATTAAAAAAAAACACATTGTCTCATAGCTTTTCCCGTTATGCCTTTTTTAGATTTTCGACAATCTTTTTAGTTTTAGCGATTTCATAACAATTTTTTGCGATTTTCTTGTTGGTTTTTTAGTTTTAGCGATTTTTTGTTTTAGCGTTATTTTCCGGTTTTTTTTTGTTTTCGACGATTGTTTGGTTTTTTGGTTTATCGATAATATCTGTGTAATAGTTTAGTGCAGCATTGAGCGAAAGAAGTGGAGTCAACATGTTCTGCTCTTTCTGCGATTGTATAGATATTGAGTTTGCACAGTAAACGTGGACGTGAGCTTCCATATTTTTCTATCATCTGCTTGAAGTACGTCCTTGTAAAATGAATTGCAAATGAAAGTAAAAGTGTAACGAAAAAGCTTGCGTATTTTCTTATATTGGTGGTTAATATAATTAAAGTTGTATGACTAAAGAATAAGTCATGTAAAATGCAAATCATATACAAATTATTCGCTAAAGTATTTACTTTTTGAAAGACTCTTGAGTAGTACAAACGTGCTTACAACAGTAATTGCTTATTAGCAGGGAAACCAGAAATATGCTCTAAAAAAAGTGTTTTATGCGCATTCAATATGCACTAAAAGCTTGAAAATATGCACTAAAAACTCAAAAAATATGCTCTTAAAAATAATATAAATTGGTTTATTTCTAAATAAAAATATATTTTTAATTAAAAAATTCAACAACATTTCCATATAAAATAAGACAAAAATAAAAAATAAAAAACAAAAAAAGGAAACAAAAAAAGTTAACAAGGAATAACTGATGTATTAAAAAAATAATTTGGGTTTGAAGCGCACGTTAAAACAAAATTTCCACACAAACGTTGACTAAAGGAAATAATAATAATATATTTTATATTTTTTTTTTTTTTTTTTTTTGATACTCCCGTAAAAATTTAACTTCAACTTCAAGAGAGATCACGATATCAGAACTTTGGAACTGTATTTTGGATAAATAATACAAGGTTTTTATTTATAATTTTTATTGCAATAAACAAGAAATGATTGACCCGAATTTTCAAATAAAACTTGTTGCTTGTCACATCTAAATAAGCTTTTATACATTGGCAATGTTTCATCAATTTCTACTCGAGGTGAAGCCCGTCACAAATGGCAAAAAAATTTATTCAACTACATGGAGCATTGCAAGAGAGATTCAGATGTTTTAAAATGTGCCCTAAAAGCGGAATTTATGCTTTAAAACTAGAAAATATGCTAAAAATATGGTGTAAGACTTTAAAGGGTAAAATATGCAAAAATATGCACTAACAGATCGATGCCAAAATGCATAAAAAGCTCTGAAACGGATAACTATATTATCCCCGCATTAATACGTCAGACAAGAAAAAACATGCAATTGCATATCTGCGGTTTCCCTGCTTATTAGTATTTGCACTTTTTTGTATTACGAACACTTTACCTTTCTCTTCAAAAATGCTTCTCAAGCCAATTATATTCATCATAAATTCATTCATTTATATACTTACATATTTAAGCATACATTAAATTCTAATATTTCTGCTTAGCTTGCAGTTCATTTATTTCATTTCATTTCATTTTAAAAAGCATTCCATTGGGTAATTCATGTTTCCCTGGAGTTTTTTTTCAAAACTTTTATTTTCTCAGTATGACACTTGGACAATGCAAACGAACAGCTAAAATTAAATAAATCTCACTTTACAGCGGGTGTTTTC
Organism: Tachina grossa; assembly: GCA_949987645.1. Lineage (NCBI taxonomy): Eukaryota > Metazoa > Arthropoda > Insecta > Diptera > Tachinidae > Tachina > Tachina grossa. The sequence continues at coordinate 153,891,021 of OX465275.1, forward strand.
ATTTCAATCATCTTCAACTTATGCCTGTATGTATGTACAATATATGCCAGCCCAGACTTCTTGCCTTCAAGCCTGTTAAAAGCACAGCTTGAAACTAGATAAATACCATTTTGCAGTAATATATTATTTATTTAAGATTTCTTTTCTTCTCGAACAGCTGAAGTCTGAGCAGAATCCAATGAATTTGTTATTAACAACGTAGTAAAAATGAATTAATATGATAAATTATATGTTTCTGCAATACACACTCATCATCATCATCATCATCGTCATCGTCATACAGGGGACATGCAAGCTGCTAAGATGTGTAACGAAACAAAAAAAAAATGGAATGTGTGAGACCAGTGAAAAAGCCCTTAACATAAATTAAACGTTTAGCTTGAAATGTGAAAAGAAAAATACTGATTCGTTCTTAAGACAGCAGGAGTTCAAGAAACAATCATGCCGCTTTATTTGGTATCAAATAAAATACTTATGTATACTCCTTTGGAATCTGCTGAAGTAATACGAGCAAACAAATATATTTTGTTTGATTTAACTGACAGGGGCAACAGCAGGGAGGCACCACCTTGACAATGATAGGTCTCTTGTATATTTTTTGCTCTCTCTTGTCCCTTTTTCCACTTATATGACTCTGTCGTTTGATTTAACAACCTTAATACCACAAATAACAGCAACAAGAGAATTAGAGTTTAACTTTGCTGACACAACAGGAAACCTTTTAAAGTTTTGATTTTGTTTTACTCTTATGTAGTTTATGCCGTATGGCCGGCCATTTCAATGTATGCTGTGAAATGATTACTCCTCTTCTGCTCATTTTCCTCGGCTGGTGGCTGCTCTAACTCATTTTGTGCGTTGTGCTGATGATGCCTTCAGCAACGTCTTGCTGCTTAAGTGTACTCGTATGTTTGTGTGTTCGAAACTGTTAAAGAATTCTGAGAAATCTGCAAATTGCCATGTCATTATTTGTTAGCATCAACAAAACGTGAACTTATCCCCTGAATACTCAATTGCCACCCATTGACATTAGATGCATTAGACATCTTTTGAATTTATTTGAAGGCGGTATTTCTTCATTCAATGCGTATTTGAGTATGGGTGTGACTGTGTGCAGAGTTTAGCTCATACTTAAGCTGACAGTTGTTATCGTGTTCGCATTAAGTTGGTACATGGTGTCAAAACTTATAATTGGCAACATGAAAATATTTCTTTTTTTTTTTCAAATTAATACATTAGTGCGTTCGTTATATGCTGCTCTAGGGGAACTTTCACAAGCTCTACTGTTATTTTGGAATTATGTGTGTATATTAAATCAATATTTTTGATTGCTGGTAAATATTCTTTATATTTGCTTATAAAGCGTATTTTTTTAGAGTATCACAACTTTAAGTTGGCATCACTGCTTTATTTGAGCACCCATTTAACAGCTGATAGTTGCTTTTTGTTGCATTTGCTTTGAAATTTCATTGTGAATCGACTTACATCAGAGTAACGCATGCAAATTGTTGAAATTTGTATTCAAAATAATTGTTCTGTTCGTCAAACTCATCGTGCATTTCTTCCTTTTTATGGCATACATAATCGTCCTTCAGAAAGGCTAATTCCAAGAAAGAAAAAAATCGTTTTCGGACCACATTTGCTGTTACTGATAATGTGCACCCCGTGAGACGCCGAAAAGAGCGCACTGAAGAAGCTGTAGTCGCTGTGCAGAAAAGCATTGAATATGATCCTACACTGAAAGAATTTTGCTTCATAAATCCAAGGAAACAACTTCATTAAATTTTTTTTCACAAATCTAATGACAATTTCACAAATGTAATGAAACTTTCACGAATATTGTGAAAGAATTTCATTGGAATTGCTTCGTTGGTATTCTAGTTTCGTAACAATATTTCATTGGATTTATGACAACAATATTTTGATATTATTAAGAAACCCTTTATATTTACAGTTGTTGCTTGAAATATATATATATATATATATATATATATATATATATATATATATATATATATATATATATATATATATATATATATATATATATATATATATATAAGTACATACCTTAAAGCAATTAAGTTATAGATAAATTCATTAAAACTAAAAAAAATAATAAAATCTACAGCAATTTAGAATTTCATTATGTCTATGAAATGTATTCATTGTCGCAATGAAAATTTTATTGTAGTCATGAAAGTCTGATAAATTAAATGTATTTCAACCGTTGTCAACCAAAAGCTTGCATCAAAAGTAGTTCTGTATGATTGCTTTAGTACTCTTTGTATGCTTATTTACACATACAACACTTACAATGAAATAATGTCATTGTTTTAAGGAAATTATTTGGTTATTTGAATGAAATTATATCGTTATTTTGATGAAACTACTTCGTGGTTTTAATGAAATTATTTCGTCGTTTTAACGAAATTATTTCCATGCTTCGATGAAGTTATTTCATTGCATTGATGACTCTGCTTAATACATTTGACAAAGTTTTTATAAAAGTAATTTTAACGAAACTGGTTTCAATAATCCCACGAAGCGTGACGTGGGTTGAACTTTAATGAATTTTTTCATTGGATTAATGTCAAATTTCATAGAACTTATGAAAAAAATTCATTCAGTGTAGTCAATCAATTTGTTGACGCTCCCAGCAACTGAGGTTGTGTCCTTCCACTTTATGGAAGATTTTAAGAAAGAATCTTGGCTTAAAAGCTTTTAACATTCAACTTGTGCAGGAATTAAAGTCAAACAATCATCGTATGCGCCGCCAATTCGTTGAATTTTTTTAATTTTGGAGTTTTTTTTTGTTAACTTTTTCCGGTGTGTTTTATTTTTACTCAGAAATAATTTCTTGTTCGGGCTTAAGTTCAATAATTTCAATTCTTATTGAATGAAATATTATTATTAATTATTGTGAGTTTTTAAAGAAGAGAAGTAAAATTAAATTAGACTTTTAAGCTGGGGGAAATACCGATATTTTTCTGTGTAGCCACGCACTTCATCAGCACCCTAGACTATCTACTTGGGTAGAGATTGTTATTAACATCAGCTATTTAACGTAAATTCTAATGAAACGGAATGTGAGAAATGATTGTTGTGTGCAATAATTGATTTACCTTTGGTAAATACATATGTAAGTATCACTATTCATTTCCCCTGTTTTTCCATTTTTTCATTTTTCTATTTAGGTTAGCACGAAGTTATATTACTCTACCTACATACATCATCACAATAATTATCTTCTACTTATTCGTTTACTTTAACGATTTATTTTATTATTGGAGACATTTTTCATTTAAGCGCTTTTTTCCTTTTGACGATAAGGGTTCATTTTCTCCTTTCTCTTTAAAAAGGACGTATATTGCAGCATTCGGTATTGATTGAAGTTTTAGAATATTTTATAGATATGGTTTTGAAATGGTGCGAATTCCAAAAACAAAACGACACTTCTTTTCCGCTGATCAGACAATTTAGTGAATTCGAAGTTGAGGTCGTACAAAATATCTTAAACATCTAAACATTAAAAGTAATTAAAAAGCTGCAATAGGTCACCATATTGTTTCAGCTCTTTTTGCTGGAAATTAGACGATTTAAAAATACGTGATTTACAGAACACATCAATAAGCTACAATTCTCAGTAGTTTCTTTAAAAATTATATACTAAAAGCCTTATTCATAAAAAATATTTTTGATTTATAAAAGCTTTAAAACAGTTTTTCACACAAAATCTGTTTTATAAAGGCTTTATAAAACAAACTTATTTTGTATGAACAAGGCTTTAAGTACTTTTAATTGAAAAAAAGCAAGTGATTGGTTTAACATTTGATTGTGTTGATTAATTTTTTTTCAATTAATTAATTTTTTAGGCAAAAGTTTTGATTGATTCAAATAAATTTTGAATTAACTAAATTAAAAAAACGTTTAATTGAGTCAATTAAATTTTTAGTTGATTGCTTGGATTTTTTTAATTTAATTTTTAAAGAAAAGCTTAATTCACTGAAGTAAAGTTTTAATTGATAATTAGAATTTTTTTCAATTAAAGGTGTTAATAGAAGAAAATGTTTTTTGTGTAGACTCCTAAGAGTCTTGCATTTTTGAAAATCTTAACCATGATAATAAAGAATATAGTAAAGTATTTTCTCTCTGATGCCAGGTGTAGCTATTTTTCACTAATAATGCATTTGGAATCACTTCTGAGCCTAGGAGCTGTGTCTAGATGTATGTTTGGATCGTTTTCCCTATTTTTGAGTAAAAGCTTTTAATCAACAGAGTGCGACAAGAAACTTTAAACATTTTATTTGGGATTAATCGCCTGAATCTCTGCTATGACACCTTAAGCTCATATATATATATTATTTGAAAAAAAAAGATCCACAAAATTATGGATTCCACGAATTTAATATTAAAAAAAAGTCCATGACGTTTTTAATGATACACAGGATTTTCGATTGCAATCCATTTTATTTTTTTCTCGATTTTTTTATACCTTTCAAAAATACGATTTGTCTAAGTCACCAAAATTGAAATTTGTTTGTGAGATGATTTCCTCGTTTGCATCAAGTGGCTCTTCTCCGAACCATTCCTTCAGGTTCGGGCATAATCTGGAGAATAGGGTAAATTAGTTATAGGATGAAAAACTCACCTTGGCCTTTTTGGGAGCTGATTAGTCTCAAAAATTCCCCTATTTTAAGATGACTATGAATAACAAAATTTCTCTCACTTTCAATTTTCAGCCCGCTAACACCATATTAAGTATTTTTTCAATTGTCTCGGGTATAGAGATCTCAAATAGGCGTCCAGATCGGAAGCCTCGGTGCTTGTACGTCCACAAGCAAATTTTTACCATTGAAATTGGTTGTAAAAAGTTCTCATAATGTTTATCAAGATTAGCTTTTTTCAATTTTCTTATCAAATCAGTTATAGTTTGCTGTCAATGGCTGTCAAATACAAACTAAATGACACAGCTTGTTCAAACTTTGACAGCAGTCAACTAAGAGTCAACTAACTGTAATACTTTCAATTAAGGGGCGTTAAATTAAAAAAAGACACAGACTTTTTGATAAACTGGTCTGCCAAACGACTTCTATTGAGCTAGCTTTATTTTATTGTACTCACCCTAAAACGGAATTATTGCCACTGTGCCCTAAAATAAATCTTCTTTCAATAACAAAAGCAACTGAATAAAAGTGAATTAGTTTAAGGTATCTTAAAACAAATCACCGGTAGTAAATTAAATGTTAGAAGAAGAAGAAAAAACATGAAGCCTCTTTTAAGGAAGAAATAGCTTGTAACATTATTTATATTCAAAACTTTATTTATGTCTTTTTTCTTTATATTTTATTTTACTTTATGGCTCTTATCCTCCATGATTAGGGTAGACAGCGGTCAGACATTTGTTACTGTATTTGCGCTGTCGTTTTAAAAACTTTCAAGATGTCAGGAAACAAAATAAAAGTAATTGAATAAGTAAACCTGTGTAGGTTGTCTTAAACATAAATTTAAATGTCAGAAAAAAATGTTTCTTTTCACATTTGACATAATATTTGTTTAATTGTTTTCTGGTTTTGTAAACAGATTTACACAATAACATTTGCTGACATAATCTGGACATTTTTAAGAAGTTTTTGGTTAGCTGTTTGTGCGTTTTATTTTAGGAAATAATAATGAAAAGATATGCATACATATGGAAATAGACAAGAGGACCATACTTGGATACATACATACATACATACATAATTATGTGCACTTTTTACCATTTTTTTTTATTTCACGCCACTGTGCATAGTTAAAGGTTAAACATGGATTGGTTGTCCTTTATACGCAAGGAAAGTTCTAACATTTCTTAGAGAAGCGACAAAAATAAAAAAAATCCGACTGCGAAACCTAAAGATGATTTTAAAATACATGTCCCATAAAATACCCATATTGATATAGTTTTCCGACTTCTTATTATTTTCGTACTTACAAAATGGCAACTGTTGGCCTTCATATTGAATCGGAATCGGTTTTCCGAAGCTCCCAGAAAAGCTAGAGAGTTCGTTCTTGAATTGGTGGGTCAGAAATGGTCGAAATAAGATTTGTATTGAAAATAAGCAAAATTGAGCAGACGGTTTCAGAGCTGGGATACTTAAACTTTATTTTGTCATACAAAATAACTACCAAAAACTAGTTTTTATAATTTTTTATTAAATAAACTTATTTTATACTTCAGTATGAATAAAATTGGTATTTCTAACTAAAAACAATTTAAAAAAAAAATTAAAAAGATGTTTCCAGGGTTGGAAATCCTTAACATTTTTTGTTATGCAAAAGTAACTTACTAAAACAAATTTTTCTTTTTTTTCTATAAACTAAACATATCTAATGTTCTTAAAAGAAAGAAATTGATATTAGAAATCAGAAAAACAAAAACAATGATTCCAGGGTTGGAAAACCTACGATTTTTGTGATATATACAATTAACTACCGTAAACTAATTTTTTATTTATTTTTATTAAATAAACTTATTTGATACATCACCACGAAAAGAATTGGTATTTCAAATAAAAAAAATTAAAAAATTTAAAAAGACGTTCCCAGGGTTGGAAAACTTTAACTTTTTTTCTTGCACAAAAGTAACTTACTAAAACAAATTATTGCTTTTTTTTCTATAAATTAAACATATTTAATGTTCTTAAAAGAAAGAGATTGATGTAAGAAATCAGAAAAATCAAAACGGATGATTCCATGGTTGGGAAACTGAAACTTTTTGTGATATAAAAAATTAACTACCGAAAGTTAATTTTAATTTTTTTTATTAAACGAACTTATTTTACACTTTAGTACGAATAAAATTGGTATTTAAAATTAAAAATTAACCTTCAAAAAATTAAAAAGATATTTCCAGGGTTGGAAAACTAACTTTTTTTATACAAAAGTAACTTACTAAAGCAAAATTTTCCTTTTTTCTCTATATATTAAAGATATCTTCCATTCTTAAAAAAAAGAGATTAGTGTAAGAAATCAGAAAAATCAAAAAGTTTGATTTCAGGGTTGGAAACCCCACACTTTTTGTGACATAAAAAATTTGCTACGGAAAACTAATTTTTATTTTTTATTTTTTTATAAAATAAACTTATTTTATACTTCAGTTCGAATGAATTTGCTATTTAAAAATAAAAAAAATTAAAACGACGTTTCCAGGGTTGGAAAACCTTACTTTTTATACAAAAGTAACTTACTAAAACACATTTTTTCTGTTTTACTATAAATTAAACATATCTTATACTCTTAAAACAAGATGGTGTAAGAAATCAAAAAAAAAAAAATCAAAAAGGAGGATTCCAGGGTTGGGAAACTTACACTTTTTGTGATATAAAAAATTAACTACCGAAAACTAATTTTTATCTATTTTTATTAAATAATTTCAAATAAAAAAAATAAATAAAAAAAATTAAAAAGACGATTCTGGAAAACTTTAACTTTTTCTACAAAAGTAAGTTACTAAAACAAATTTTTCCTTTTTTTACATAAAGTAAACATTTCTTAAATTCTTAAAGGAAAGAGATTGTGGTATGGAATCAGTAAATCCAAAAGGATGATTTCACGGTTGGGACACTTACACTTTTTTGATATATAAAAGTAACTAAGTCTAATTAATTTTTATCTTTTCCTTTATAAATTATATATATTTTAAGTTTTGGAAAGAAAAGTTTGGTATAGCAAATTATGAAAAGAAAAACTACAGCTCCAGAGCTGGAAACTATGATTTTTTTTCTGGACATTAAAGTAACTAAATAAAACTTTTTTTTTTTGAATTTCCTTTTTTTTACCTAACACAGGTTCCATATTTTTTTAAATCTAAACTTATGATTCTAGGGTTTGAAAATTATTATTTTTTTCTTTGTACATAAAAGTAACTATGTGCTTATGTATGTATCTCTATACTACATAAACGCACTTTGGTAAAGGGTATATAAGATTCGGCACAGGCGAATATAGCAAATGCAAATATCAGTGTATGTGCGTGTGTTTGGATGTAGCTGCTCTAGTATGTATGTTTGTTTATGTGTAGTTTATATAAATAATTACACTTAATTCTATGCTACTTCAACTCTGCTTGACATAAAGAAAAACATACACAGAATTTATTAAACAAGTTATATAAAAAAAAACAATTTTAAAAAACATCCCATTAGCAGAGCAAGGTTTCGATCCTCGGACCTCTGGGTTATGGGCCCAGCACGCTTCCACTGCGCCACTCTGCTTCATAACACAATTGTGACAAATGCTTAATATAATAGCGTTGCTTGAAAATATCAACTTGTTACTTCAGTAATGTTTAATTTTGGACACATCATTGCACACACATTTTATATATAGTTTTGAAGCAAAATAGATAGTTCATTAGCACTATTAACATTTAATGTTCTTAGTAACTTTTTGTTGAGTTTATGTTTAACGAAAACTAAAAGTATAACATCAAGAGCTTATAGTTACCTTAATAAAGTAAGTCCCTAACTCATTTTGAGGCACTGTTGCCAGTTTTTTTCTAGAGCCTAACCCCAATTTTTGATTTGTCATCCCCAAAAATCCCTAAATTGAGTTTTTTGATTCAAATTTTTTCTTTAGTGAAAAAAATAAAATATTTAATTTTATTTAAAAAGTAATGACAAAAATAACATATTTATTCAATAAAATTCGTATGTATCGATAGCTATATTTACATTCATATTATTTTAATTTGTATTTATAAAACTTGTAAAGAAAAAATTACACATGGTTTAATATACACAAGTATAAAAAAATGTTTAACTAAAGTTTACCATGTCAAAAACTTCAGAATCGAAATCTTCCGATTCATCAGCGCCAGAAATTTTGTTATACATAGTACTTGTATTAAAAAAGCTTTAGCATTTCAGCAGAAGGATTAAATTTGTTTAATTTAGTTTGTTTGTTGTGTGTGTGTATTTTGAAAAGTGCTTCCAACAAGTCATATTCCATTTTGCTACGTATTTTTGTTTTGGTAGTGTTCATTATTGGTTAATCTGCCTTGATAGTTCTTCTTTATTAGAAACCTTTCACTATGAATAGAAACACACATTTTTAGACTTGCCAGACTCACATTTATTAGCTCAAAAATCGTTTTTGTTACCATCAGTTATAAAAAAAATCCCAAAAATTCTTCTAAAATTTGGTTATCATCCCCAACAAATCTTCTGATCCCCAACACGAAATTTTCATCCCCAACTGCGAAAAAAAATCCCCGATTTGGGGATAAAACCCCTAAACTGGGAACACTGTTTTGAGGGTTCCGTACACCAAAGGTGATAAGGAACCCTATTGTTTTCACTACGCTGTCTGTCTGTATGGCTATTTTCTCGAGAATCGTAAGAGCTACGCACCTGTAATTTGGAAAGAGTATGTAGAACCTTGGCCGCTACAAAAACAAATACCTGAGAGTGAAAAATTAAGAGGTGTTCCAAAACGAGCAACGATAAATGCTAAAATTCCATGTAATATACATACATTTGTATGTACATATGTATGTGTATTGACACTTGAAATTTTTGTACAGACTACAACAATTAGAACACCATTTAATTTAAAGAATTTAGCTTAAAGGGTGTTCCATCAGTTTATGCAATTCTGACCATGTAATTTTGATAATTTATTGTATCTTTGAAATCGTAAGAGGCAAACTCTTGAAATTTTCAAAAACGGTAAAACTAAAAAATTCCAAAATTATAAAATCGCCAGACCAAAAAAAAAATTCGGCAAAACGAGAAAAAGAACCAAATTAAAAGAAAAATCTAACACTAAAATAAATCGCCAAAATGACAAAAAATCGCCAAAATGACAAAAAATCGGCAAAATGAAAAAAATTGCCAAAATGCAAAAAATCGCCAAAATGAAAAAAATCGCCAAAATTAAAAACAACGCCAAAAATCAAAAAAAAAAAATGCCAAGCCGCGAAAAATATGCCAAAACTAAAAAAAATCGCCTAAATGAAAACCAAATTTGCGAAAATGAAAAAATCGCCAAAATGAAAAAACTCCAAAACCCGAAAAAACGCCAAAGTTAAAAAAACTCTCAAAACCGAGAAAACCCCAAAAAACGAACAAAAATTCATAAACTATATATTATATAGGCTAAAGTTCGTAATAAATTACATATGTATCTAGTTTCCGTACGGAATCCTTCGTGCGCAGGTCAAAGTCGCACTTCACTGAATATATTTGTTTGAAATCGTGATTTTTGCATTTTTGCAATATGCAAAAAATTTTATATAAAAAAAATAAGTTAGGGCCTTTCTATATTAAGGGAAAGTTATATAGTATGTGTTTAATTTTTTAACTACTTTATCTTGTCATAACATCAGCTTCTTCTTATCTATTTTTTTTTTAATTGCCCATGCGAATATATGAGTTCATTAAGTTCTTGATTGCTATTAACATGTGACAATAAATCAGATTATTTAGTTACGACAACCAATCTCTTTGTATAATTAATTTTTTTTTTTAAATACTTGGCATATGTCAATATATAAAAAAACTTGTTCATTTCCTGACCAGATATTCTTTTTCATAAGGCTAGAGTCATTGAAGCCAACATGAAAGATGGGCGTCATTTTCATTTTTGACTTTTTAAGTCATCTTTTATTAACAAACTCTTAATGTCTCTATTCATATAGAAAAATGTATGTATGCCTAACTAAAGGTTTTATGTATTTTAAAAACATAATTGAAATTAAAAAAAAACCTGAAATATATTCACTTTGACAAGTTTATTGTAAATCGGATATTAAACTGTCATAAAAAGTACTTTGATTAACATACTAATACTTCCATGCAGATGTAAATATGTATATACAACCATAAAGCAACAGCGTACGATCGTCATTAATGTTCTTAGGCAACGGACCATAATTAATACATCGACCGTTAATAATTATTCTGACAACATCAAAAGAACACACAGCGTTTGAGTATAAATTATTTTCCAAAAAAAAAAAAAAAAACATCAGCCAAAAAAATTCATTATACTCGTACGATGGAATGACAAAAAAATAAATACAACATGAAGCTGAAATGCCCTACAGAAGAGTTTTTTTGTAGCAAAGATAAAATGATCTTAGATTTAAATATGCAAATTAAAATTAGGCGATATGATTTCACACTTTTAAGAATTTTGTAGTCACAAAAGAGCTGCCTTATTTAACCCTTTTCAATTTGATGGTTTACTTACGTTCCACAGTGTTAATCATGCCAAAATTTAAGGGTATAGAGCAAGAGAAAGAATATGGAATATGCAAATCAAAAGTCATTAATAACACACATTTCATGTTATTTATTTTTTTTATCTTTCAGTGATAATTTTTCGTATGTGTCGTACAAAAATATTCATATATTTATATGAGTGACAAAAAAGTTTTAATTTTTTTTTTGTTATAGGCGGTTTTCGCATTTGACTGTGGTCCAGGGGATAAACGAAACAAAAATGTGATGACAGTTTAAATTGAAAACGACAGACGATAAACACAATATATATGTATGCATATGTACGTATATATATGTATGTATATGCACACGCAAAGAAAAAATATGGTTGAGGTAACCATAATCAAACAGCAACATACTATGATTGAATTATATGGTTGCAGTCAAATCATACTATTGTTAATAGAAAAAAAACTTTAATAATATTATTATCTGAGTTAATTATAATATTATCTGAGTTAATTATATTATAATCTTAGTATTGTAAATATGACAACACTATTGTTCGATGTGACTAAAATACAATTGAGACTCACCATACCATGTTCTAATATTATATTAATATTGTTAAATACGACCACAGCATTATTTAATATAATAATACTATTTTGTTTTTCGATCATATATTTATTGTAGAAACAGCTGTGCGTTAAATTCGAAATAAAAATAAATTAATATTGTTGAAATAAATTGTATATACATACAATTATAATATAATTTAATTTTATACAGCCATGTCTGTATAAAAAGATACACAAATGTTTATATATTTTTATTGATCTACCCTTTTGTTTATACTTTATTTATTTATTCATTTATTTAATACTACCGATAGCTTACAAACGAAATACTGAACTGACAGATGTTTCTGAAAAAGATTTTTTTTTAACTTAACATAGTATGGTTTTGGAAAACATTATATTCTTATTTACATCATATTATTTTTAAATAATAATACAAATTATGTTGTAGTCATAAATTTTCAACAAAATTATATTGTTAAACTTTAACCATATGACACTTTTATATGGATGTGATAATGTAATTATTAAACTCAAACATTACTCTGTTTGTCGTAACGAAATAAATGTTTAAAATAGCAATAGCTAGTTTTCAACGACTACACACTTGTTTCAGAGAACATAATGTTGTGTTCTCAACCATTCTAAAACCATATCTTTTCTTTGCGTGCAGGCACCACTAAGAGCCACACAAACTTAACGATAAACAACAATAACAAAAACACAAAATAAATATTTAAAAATACAGATTTTTTTTTATATTTTATGACATTCACAATATCGTGGACTAACATGAAGAATTCTGAATTTTTAAGTAAATCATCATCAACGCCATCATTATCAGAGTACAAAAGGGAAACGAAGCGACACAGAGTCGCATGAGTGTAGCAAATGGCAAAGATTTAGAAGATTTATACATACACACATATATATATACTTAGATACATTTACACACACACATGCTGTGAGCATTAGAGCCAAAAGACATTAATAACAAATGACAACTGAATAATTTAAAAAATTGCGTATGTCATATTTCAAGCGTTAAATATCAACAATCAACAATTTTAATAGCAAACAACCAAATGTCAAATAAGAGGCAATCACGAGTATGACAAGAAACAGCACATATAAAAAAACAACAACAACACCACCAACAATAGGGAGAATAGAAAAAAAAACTACATAAAACCGTTTGGGGAAATATGAAATAATTTTATGTAGTTTTGAGAGATTTTACGCCTGTTTCGTACAAAAATATACGCTAATAAAAATTTATAATTTGTCTGACTGTAACAGTGTATTTTGCTCGTATCTATGTGTATGTGCGGAAAAATCATAAAATGCCAAAGGAAAGCATTGGCTTGCCATATGATGTTGATATCAAAGGCACTGATGTGCGAGATATTTATCTTTATAAACAGTGACAACTGAGTAAAACAGCAGCATCGACGACGATATTAAGTAACTATAGGACAAAATTTATTGCACAATGGCATTCGATACTAAAAATTTTGTAAAATTTAGCACCAAAAATGTCATTCCGGGTGTAATTTTTACAATATTAATATGCGGCACATAAAGTATATATCTTCGATTGGTTATTGGTTTGCTGCAGACATAATGTATTTTGAATATACTGTGCTGCAAACCAATAAAAAATCGAAGATATGTATCATGATATAAATATCGAAGGTACTTCCATTCTCTCTTTGTTTTTAAAAATAAGTATTTTTGAAGTTTGTTTTTTGAGAGAAATAAAGAAAAATGTTCCCATATAGTAAAAAATTTAAGTCTTCCCCTAGAAATTTTTTTACAAAAATATGTAATTTTCTTAACAAAAAATTTGGGAATAAATAAAGTTATATACATAAATACATATCTGTGAAGTTTAAAAAGTGATTATGTAATAACTTATCTCATATTTTTAAGTTTTCTGCTTAATACAAATCTTTTAACTATATTTTCATCTAAATTTGGCGCTGATAAACCAAATTTGATTGATGATTTGGATTATTTGACAACGAATTTTCAATAACGTACCTTTTCACAATGTCTGGTTAAAATATAACAGGGACTTTAACGGCAAGTTTTGTATGAAGAACTTGCAGTTAAAGTTCATGTTAACTCTTAACCATACATTGTGAAAAGTGACGTAAGTTTAACAAATATTAATTGATATTGCATTCTGTTTAATCTACATAATATGTTTCTTGTTGATTGTAACATCCTTTTCTAAAAAAATTGTTTTAATAACCGGTCAAATCTTTTGGCAAGTCTATTTCACAGATCTTATAGGCTCTTAGCCACTGTTTGTGAACACCAGGAAATGAAGGGAATTTAAAAAATGCTGCACTCTTATTTCTTTACTTTTACCCTTATTTAGTTTTTGAATTGTCTAAATTATTTTCTTCAAAATTTTTCTTCTTTGATAATGAAAAATTAAAATATTATTACCATGTTTTTAAAACATAAAAATAAAATGAAATTATTATACAAAAGTTTGAAAAATAAAGGAAAAAATATGTGTTGGGTATAATGTTTGAAACAAAATCATAAAGCAAATACACGAACCTTCTAGCATAGACAATAACTAATAATTGTTTTAAAGATTCTGCTTCTTTTTTTTCGTCCATAGACAAGACGATACAACCGTCGAACACAGTTTGGACATTAATTGTTTAATTTATACATTCTGTATTTTATAAAAACAATTTTGAAATAATTTTTGAATAAAATTTTCAAGAAAACAGGAAATAGAGGGGGAAATATTAAATTAATACGGTAGCACGATTTTACCGGAAACTTTACAATACTTATACTTGTCAGATGGTGAATGTCAAGAAAAATTGAGAGAAGGGAAGTACCTTCTATATTTATATCATGATATGTATATTCTGGGGCTTTATAAATAGGGAGAATAATAAGTGATAACCGTCAGTCCGTCTGTACGTGAACTCAGTTTTGCGTGAACTCGATCTTTAACTGGTGCGTAAATAAAGTGGTATTGAAAATCAGTAAAATCAAAAATACGGTTCCAGAGCTGGAAACTCTAAAAAGCTAAACAACATTTTTTTTTTTAAATAAACCTATTTTATGTTTTAGTTAGAATAAAATTGGCATTAAAAATCAAAATGAATCACAAACACTATTGCAGAGTTGTAAAACTGAAACGTGTTCTGTTGTATAACATATATATACATATATATATTTCCTTTTCTCTATAAATTAAACATATCTGAAGTTTAAAATTTTTAAACTTAAACATATCTTATAAGAGAAAAATATTTTGCCAAAACAAATCAGAAAAAACTAAAAACATGATTCCAGTGTTGGAAAATTAAATTGTATATAAAAGTAACCAGGTCATATAAATTTTTTCTTTTTCTTTGGAATTTAAAAATAATTGATGTTTTAGAAAGAAAAGTTTAGAAAAACAAAAAGCACTGCTCCAGAGCTGGAAAACTTAAAATTGTTTTGGTACATGAAAGTAACTAAATAAAACTAATTTCTTTCTTTTTTGATTATACTCTATATATACTCTATAATTAAAAAAAAAATAAGTTATAAAAAGTATATAAAAGTATCCAAATAAAACTAATTCTTTTTTTATTTTTAATTAAACTTATTTTGTATATTAGAAAGAGTTTTACCCAAGACTTTTTTGCTTCCAAATATTAGTAATGGAAAAAATTCGTAAATACAAAATTCAGAATAAAATATTCAACTATTGCTAATATCGAAAAAAAAATCTTATAATCAAATTTTGTAGTCGAAAAATACCAATAGGTCACTTACTCTAAATTTTATTAGAGCAACAAAAAATTTATATATTTTTTTCACAAAACAAATAACGAATGTACACACATACATACATACTTATGCATGCATGTATGTATGCACTCCACATGTACTTCGGTGAAGAGTGTGTAAGATTCGACACACCCGAATATAGCACTCTTACTATTTTTGTCTGTATATTGGGCTCTGTGCCAAGTTCTAAGTATCTAGAACCATTAGATACTTACAGTTCTGGGAAAAAAAATGTGTGAATCCATCCCACTGTATGGCACGTTGTGCGCTATACTACTCGTGCATTAAAAAGAGAGGTTAGTTATTCTCAAGTTTCCTGCTTGATTTTGAGGAAATAGTGTTATCTGGAGATTCCTCGCAATACGATTTAAATATTTCTTAAATTCTAGTTTTAATAGTTTTGATTCAAAAATGCATAATACAAAAATTGTGGTGGGCTTATAAGGTTCACCAGAAGCCTAACAAATGCTCTAAAATACGTCTTAAGGAAGTGAAATATATAATGGACACCTTAATTTCTTCTTTCCGTCAATTTAGCCGCGCATAATCAGTTCTAGTCGCCCTCTTGGCTAGTAAGTAGTGCTCTGGCTTATAATTCGGAGAATTGTGGATTCAAATAACAGCGCAAACTCTGGCTTTTTTGGCAGACATGCCAAAGTAGGTAATAGAGGTGAGCACACAACATTTGCTTGCTTAATCTTCATTCTATTATTAAGAGCGCACAACAATAGTTATGCTATAAAAGCATAACTATAATCCAAAACGGATTGGGTCAATATTGATTGCACTTCTTTTTAACATTACCTAACCTAAGCTTGTCTTCAAGATGTACATTTTCGAGTTGTTCTTTTTTTTTTTTTTTTTTGTTGTTGATTTATAAGAACACTAAAATTGTTATTCCCTTTTAACAAGAGCATGCAACTATATTTGTTTATCTGCTCAGCAAGAGCATTATTTATTATAGTGTCGAAGCAAATATCACTAATGCATAGCGATTGACAATAATGTCAAATGAAATGAAATACTGTTTATAGTGTGACAATATGTGTATGTGTGTAAGAAAAAACTAATAAAGGCAGATTCTTTGAGTGTGCTAAATCGCACGCGATGCTGTTTTAAGTGTTATAATTTATTAATATAACAAAACCAGGAAATATATTTTAATAAAGATATATATTTTATAAGTTTTATTGTCACTTAATATTTTATGAAACTTTGAGTTTGTGAAATGATTTATGGAGCATAAGAAGTGTACAACGCTGCAAATTTTAACTCGACTTGAGTGATTATAAGATTTTGTTACATATACCTTTACATGCTCGAATGCCATTTATTGACCTTTTTAGCATCAGAATCTGCTTTGTCCTCTCTTGACTTGGACTTCTGTCAGTCATGCTGCAGAAAAGTATTTGTATTACGGTTTCTATATAATGGAATGTAACAGCAACAGTAGGAAACAGCTGATCGATAATGTAACGTGAAAAGTAATGAAAATGGTTATAGCGATGTAATGCAACGTAACCTACTTTTCATATAAAAATTTCGATCAGCTGATTCCTACATTGCAGTTACATTCCATTACAGTCGGCTTACTGAGCCCACTGTGCAAGCTTTACTAAACTTATAAGCAACGACAAAAAGTGACCAAAACATGGTCACTTTTTGTCGTTGCTTTAGGGCAGTAAAGAGAAGCGAAATGGCACATAAGACCGGCTAGAACTATGATTCTGAGAATGGCTGCTGTGTTAGCTTTGTTTGTTTTTTTTCATATCTAGATAGTCATGTTCACGGTAATGTTGTTGTTATTATTGTTGCTGTCGCTGCTGATGAAGATGAAATATCTACAACACATTGAGTGAGGACGCAACAACGCATAAATTAAATTTAATGTGACATTTTTACAAAATGCTCATTTCTCACATTTCATTTATTGTAAGAATGAATGAATATGTATAAACGTACATATAAAAGTGCACATAAAGCGGCAATATGATTATTTGTATGTCTATATATGAATGGATAAATAAATATATGGATGTAGTTTTAAATGTATAAAACGACAGAAGAGAAAGATATGAAAAAAAAATATAAAAATAAAACAATATTTATGCATCAATGATAAAATGAAATGAATGTCGAAAAATAAAAACCCATAAGAAATATTTTGCCTTAAATTAGCCTCAATTAAATGTTAATGCATTTTGACATTTTCCCTGTTAAGATATATATTTTTCATTTGTTTCACACACACACACACACATAACAGTTGCTCCATTACAATAAAATACGTTTACATGCACACACACACACACACACACAGAGATGTGCAGTAGAAAGAGTATTGCTGTTGACTTTGAAATTTTTTCAGTCCTTAATATGGATGATTTTGTTTGATCATGTTGACAAGTTAACAACAGTCTCACATTTCTCATTATTTATGCTGAACTCTTGCAGTGACTGTGACGTAAATGTCATAGCCATCGTCAGCGCTTTTTTCTTGCTTGTAGCTGGGCTGGCTTGCTGTCTGTCTGTCTGTCTGTCTTCTTTGCCATCATCCACATCTTTTTATTGTATTTGTCATATAGTTTTTGGTTGATGGCAAACAGATTGTCATTTTGTCAGCATAGTTTTAAGATAGACATGAGCTATTTTTATGAACACACACACATACTTACTTACATATATCCATCTATGTATGCTTATGTATTTACTATTTGGTTTTGTTCTTTAGCTTTAAACGTGATTAGTCATTGTAGTGAGAATTTAAATGAAGGTAATCAATTGTGGTTAATTAAGATAGACAGTTCACATGATATATACAACAGTGTAAGAAGCATGACAATTGAAATAATACGTATGTATGTTGTATATATTTCAAACATTAGCTATCAAATGATTTAATTTTGTCGCAGTGGCTGCTTTGAAATATATATACATATAATGTATAATTATAATGTATTAGCAGAGGTCCACTTTAAAATGCGTTTTCGATTTATTTCTAATGATTTTGATCTTTGATGCAAAAAATAAATTTTCATTCGTAAGAACTCTTAGAAATTCTTGATAATGATGTAAAATTATTAGTTCTGATTTTTTTTTTCAGCTATGAGTGTCTTCAGTTTTTAGGGTTCCGTACGCCAATGGTGTTTTCGCTACGATGTTCGTGCCTCCGTCTGTCTGTCTGTCACACGCTGTTTTTTCGAGAACCGTAAGAGCCACGAATCCGAAACTTGTGTGTAAAAATTTTCCGCTACAAAAAAAATCTATGACAGTTGAATATTCAAGGGAGTTCTAAAGCGAACAACGAAACATATCGAAATCCCAATGTAATCTACACAGAAAAAAATGTACTGCAATAACCACGTGTAATTAAAAGAAAAACTAAAAATTAATCAAAGAAAAAGAAAAAATTAGATATCATAAAAAACCAAAAAATATATATCCTGAAGAAGTTAACCGAAGGTTAACGAAATATTGAAGATAATAAACTCAAAATATAAACTGACCGAAAGCTCAAGAAAATAGTTTAATTTAAAACATAAAAAAAGGTCGAAAAATTAGATAAAAATATTAATCAAAGATGTAATTTAGTCAAATATACTTCAGTTTATAAACTTAATTTAGTTAATTGACTCAATAAAAAATTTAATTGTTTTTTTCATTTTTTTTCAATTAAACGTCTTTATTGCAGAAATATTTTTTCTGTGTGCAGGCAATGATACATGTATAAGCACTTGAAATTTTCAAAGTTACTGTATTTTTATGTCAACTATATCAGTTTGTGTAACTTTGACTATATAATTTTGACAACTAGCTGTATCTTGAAAAGCGTAAGAGGCAAATTTTTGAAATTCTCAAAAATGCTAAAACTTAAAAATCGCAAAATCAGAAAAAAAAAACGCTGAAATGAAAAATCGCCTAAATTAAAACATCCTATTTAAAATTAATCGCTAAAATGAAAAAAATCGCCAAAATAAGAAGAAACAAAGAAAAATTAAAATAAATCAAAAAATCACAAAAACAAAAAAAAAACTCCAAAACTAAACAAATTTTAAAACTAAAAATATGTATTGTAAAACTGCAAAACAAAATCACCAAAAACTGAAAAAATCGTCAAAATTAAGAAAGTGTTCGTTCAAATGAAAAATATCATCAAAAATAAAAGAAATCGCTAAAATTAAAAACAGTTACCAAAAGAAAGAAGATAGGAAAAGAAACTAAAAAAAATCAAAAAAATCCAAAAAAAACTCCAAAACGAAAATCACCAATGACCGAAAAAAATCGCCAAAACCAAAAATGCGCATGATTGAAAAATATCAAGATATAAAAAATAAAATAAAAAGCAGAAATTTTAAAAAAATCACCAAAAGTAAAAAGGTCGACAGGAAATAAAAAAAAGTCGACAAAAATATAAAAACCGCCAAAGATAATAAAAGAGCCAAAACTAAAAAAATCGCTTAAATAAAAAACAACACAAAAAAGTCTCCAAGAACCGAAAAAGTCGCCAATACGAAAATAAGCGTTAAAATTAAAAAAAAAACTCTAAAACTAAAAATATTACAAAAAAAAAAAAGAAAATCTCGGAAAAACTAAAAAACGCCAAAAGAAAAAAATAAAAAAAAATGTCTACGTCGATTCGATTGTTTAGGCTAACGTTCGTATGTAATACATATTTATGTGGTGTCCGTATGTAATCTGAATTTATTCTATTTTATTGATTTGCTAATGCACCAAGCATATTCAAACGTCTTCAGAAAACGGGGAGTTTATTAATTCGTCTGAATTTTCTTATACATAGATATTACTTTATAACTTTATAGTTTTTAGATGTTTTAAAAATTCTATTGTTGTCAACTAGCATAAGCTTCCGTTTGATCCCACTGTCAAAAAAATTTATGTTGAAAACAACAGTAAAATGTGAAAATTTGTTTTTGTTTTCAATATAAATTGTAATTCGAAAGTTTTCTTTCGATATCGTGAAACAGTACATTAGTACCCTCTTTTTTTGGCAAAGGTACCAAATGGAAGCTTAAGCTTGTAGACAAAAGTAAAATTTTTGAAAGCAATATAAATCAACGAAGTAGTGAAGTAATATCTACTAGTATCAAAAAAAAAATTAGACGAATTAATAAACTCCCCCGGTTAAATTATTATGAAATAAGTTTTATTTCCTTAATGATCAGAAAACAATTTTTACTTATTTTAAAATGAATGATAATTTTTATAATTCAAAAAAAAAAGAATTATAATTGCTTAGTTTTCTCAAATACCTGCCTGATAAGTGATCCGCTAAAGCCTGAGCCATAGACGAAAAATTTTGAAAGCTGTAAATAAAAAATACAAGCACCTAAAGCAGCAGCCAATAAAGTTGCCAAAAATTAAACTCTAAGCACAGACTCACGATAAGCATTGCCTGAGGTGTATAAAAATAAACATTTTCTAAATAATTATCAACAAAGTTACACAAATCCGCTCTAAATGATCAAAATCTAGCACATTCCCTTTACTTTTTTTTTAGAAATATTTTTTTTTTCAATTATCACTGATTAGCTAATGACTGTGAAATTAATATTCTTAATCTACAGCATGAAGTTTAAATACACGCACAAACTCTACTAGTACACATAGAGAAATAAAATGCATTGTCGGTTATTTATTTAAACTTTTCACAAATATTTTTATTAATATATTATTCTATTTACTTAAAAAGCACTTTTATGATAATCAGCAAGACATTAAAAAAGATTTATTAGCCGTCATAAAATATAATTAAAATGAGGTTGGGATCTGTATTTTTCTTTAATAATTTTTATTTTTTTATTTATTATTTTAATATTATTTTTCAGCTTTTGAAATGCACAATAAACATACATACATACAACAATAAATAGATACGAGTTTATTATGAAATATGGCATTTTTATGACTGAAATATAAATTATAAAATGTTAAGAAAAAAAATCTTGTCTTCCTTCTCTGTGAATTTGTTTAATTTTCTTTAAATTTGTTGATAAATAATATGTGTTATTTTTTATTGCTTTCTGTTTTAATTTTTTATTCTTAACTTCTTCTCCATAATAAACATGAGTATTAAAAAAATAAGTCATAAAATAGAATTTATTATGACAGTCTTGTGTTCATTCAAAAGAAAAATATTCTTGAAATTTAAATAAATAACATTTTTCTATTGTACGAAATTTAAAAATTTTAAATATGTAGATAATATTTATGTGCTTGCATGTATTACCTAGGAGCAGATAATAATTAAGAAAATTTTACTTTTATCTATAAAATAATAAGATTGTATAAAAATGATATAAACTTCATCTTAAATAATTAGTAGGTTTTTGCAATTAAAACTAGAAATATTTATAGAAAAGTTTATAGAAAGGGATGAAGTATGTTCATTATGGCTGAAGTTCCTTATAACTGAACTAAATATTTTTTTTACAATTCACAGAAAGTAACAAAAAAATTAAAAAAAAACCGACTTCAGTGCAAAGATCTGATAGAAGGAACATTTTCGAAAAAAATTTATGAAACCAAAGTGAAAGTAAACTCTTTCAAACAAATTTTTTTTTTTTTTGAAAATCTCTTGGTTAAGCAGAAGTTCGTGAAATATTAAATAAAATTTTAGTGGGCGTGCCTCCACCCATTTTCAAAAAATAAGATTGTGCATTTTTTAGAGCTCAGGATGTGTTTTCATTTATATAAAAATCGGTAAAGTAGAGCCCTCTTAAAATAAAATGTTAAATTTTAATGGGCGTGACTCTGCCCATATTTTTTAATATAAGATTGTGTCTTTTTTAAACTTCATGGTGTGTGGTAAGTTTCGTAAAATGGGCTAAATAGAACCAGGTGAAATATAATAATAAATTTTAGTTGGGCGTAGTCCCGCTTATTTTTTCAACTTTAAAATTTTGTAATTACAAGAACCAAAGGTGTTTGCTAAGTTTCACAGCAATCAAATAATTAGAATATCATAAAATCAAATAAATGAAATTTTGGGCGTGTACCCGCCCACTTTTTTTTAAATGGGAGCAATTGGAAACTATAACCTCTCAGACAAAAAAATAATTTTTACAATCGGTCTAAAATGTACCGATTTAAAAAGAAATACAGACGAATTGATAAACTTCTCCTTTTTTTTTGAAGTCAGTTAAAAATAATAAATTTTATTAAAAAAATTACACATTTAATTATCTCGTTTAATCTTTTTTTTTTTAGTTATATGTTTACAAATTTGCACAAAATATTTTATAGGACTTAAAAAGGAGTTCGTTATAGCTGTAAGTTACTGTGGTAAGTATACCCAGCAAAAAAAAAACGAAGTAATTCAAAAAATTGCCACCCTAAAAAATGCTGCTCATTTTTAATCTTGAAAGAAAAATGTATGTAAATATAAATTAAAATTATCATTATAGCTTGCTAAGAAATAGAAAGGGCTTGTAGTTATATTCAGGGTTTTACTAAGAAATTGATAAGAATCTCATAATAGATATCGTTATATTTATTTTTTAACAAGTCATATATCATCTTGAAGGCACCCGTTATAAAGTTAAAAATTAAAATTAAATACATATACATATGTATGTATATAAATCATAAAAGTTTTGTCAAATTTTCAAAAACAAAAAAAAAAACAACACATATAATTTGTTTTCATATTTGTAATCTTAAGTTCATTAAGTTTAACACAAAACATATAAATTAATAAACTAATTGCCCAGACTGAATAAAATCTTGAACATGTGGAAAAAAAATTCTAATAAAATAAAGCTCATTTCTAGACAACTAAATTAAATAAAATATAAAAATTGTTACTTCAAGTGTTAAGATCACTTGTTCCCAACAAAAAAAAAATTAAAAAAAATACAGTAAAGTCGACTGGGAGAGGAGCTCTACCCTATACCATAGCTGTTAAAAAATGATTAGTAATCGTAATGATTACTAATTTGATTACTTTTTTTTAAAGATGAAGTAATGATTAAATTACGATTATATTCAGTTTCGTACTTAGTAATCGTGTTTACGATTACTAATAATGGAAAAGTAGTCTGAATTACTTGAAATTACTACAAAATAATGAAAAAGAATCAAAAGTATTGAAAAAATAATCCAATTAGTTCTAAGGATTACTTTTAGTTCTTTTTGATTATTTATTAAGTTTATTGCATTTCACTTACATTAAAATTTAAAATATTTAATAATTTGACAAATGAGCAAAATTTTGAGGAAAGCTTGAAAGATATCTGTTGAAACATTTTTATAGTCTTTCAAAAAATTGGCGTGTATATGTTTTTTTTCTTTTGTGATTTTCAAAAATATTTTTTGTGACTTCTAAAATAATTTTTTAAAAGTCTGTGAATAAGATAAGAAGTTTGTGGCTGTTCAAATTGTGTGGTTAAGTCTACTGACATTTTGTCAAAGCGACTATGAAATGCATACGGACAATGCTTAACCACCAGCAAAAAATTTCAATTTATATTTTTTCTCAGATGGATATTATTAATGTTGTTATATAAACGAATATGTTAAGAATTTCTTAAACAAAAAACATCTAATTATAATTATAAATTTCTTTAGAACTTTTTCAAAATAAAGTAATCTTAATTCAGAATGCTTGAAAATAATCAAAAAGAATCAAAAGTAATCTTTGAAAGTAATCGGATTACTTTTTGATTAATTTTGATTCTTTTAGATTATTTTGTAGTAATTTCAAGTAATTCAGATTACTTTTCGATTTTAGTAATCGTAATCTATTATTCATCAGCAATTTTTTTGAAGGCAGTTATATAATCATTACAATTCTTTTTAAAATGTAATCTAATTGATTACTAATCGTAATCGTAATTTATTAGCTCTGCTCTATACAACAGAAATGATGAGATTAATAGTTTGAAGAAGAAAACGTTCCTCGGTTGTGGAAGTCAAATTTAAATTACATATCTTTAGCTGGAATGCAAAATCAAAATTTTATAATAGAAAAAATACTACACAGAATTATTCAAGGACCGGTAGTAAAGCTTGAAAATAGGGACCTCAGTAGACACCAATCCTAATGTAATATCAGAGCGTCCGTCTTCGCCGGTATTGTGTAAGCAGAAGCTAAGTTAAATAACCATTAAAATGGCGACTAAGCACAGCTTTAAAAATTTAATATGCCTCATTGACACCAGAGGCGCTGCAACACTGCTTTATCAAAACAAAAAAAACCTGCATTAAGCAGAGTTGTAAAAGAATAA
Organism: Tachina grossa; assembly: GCA_949987645.1. Lineage (NCBI taxonomy): Eukaryota > Metazoa > Arthropoda > Insecta > Diptera > Tachinidae > Tachina > Tachina grossa. Next base: position 153,915,864 of record OX465275.1, read on the forward strand.
AGCTCTCCTCTCTCTATATTTTCTTTCATTGCCTGTCTTCTCTATCACTATCGGTTTGCGAAAGAAGTTTACACCTAGTAATAGTAGTAGGTATTCATTTCCTAAGAGTAAATTCTCTTAAAAATTAAAAAAAGTACAATTTTTTGTGTTAGTTACTTGGTTTTGCATTTCAACTGACGATATACAGTACAACACCCAAGTACTTTCAGGGTGCTGACAATAGGGTGCGCTACAGATTTACATAATCAGCTTCCAACTACGTTTAATCTCATGAAGGTCTTAACACCGGCTGAAGTTGAGCGTCCATCAGCGCCCCCACGTGCCCATGAAAAGCACTATGTGACTTGCCAGGACACATAGGTAGCAATCTGGTAGAGGATTAAACAAAATATATATACGTGTGTCAGCCGACGTTTTGAAGGACTTTATTGTTCGGGATTAAATTTTCTCTCCTTCACCCTGCTCAATGCAGCCTATTGGTAAATGAAATTACTCGTACAAATGTTGAGCATTTTTATAGATACGAGTATTTTAAGATATATATTTTTGTGGACTAGAGCTGCAAAACTATCGATGGTACTGTCGATAGCATCGATAGTTTTATTTTAAGTGGACTATCGATATTTTTTTTCGATAGCGATACTATCGACAATAACACGCTACTAAAAGAGAAAAAATCAAAGTCAATAAAAACGGAATGATGGCGACAATGTAATAAAAAATGCAACATTCAAATTTCGCCGCCTGTAAACCTTTATAATAATGGTTATCATTACATAAATATATAAATGTGAAAACAAATTAATAAGTTTTGATTTGTTTCAACATAAGATGTCAGTTTTTATCTACTAGATGCAAGTTGCATAAAAATACAATTATTATGTACCAACGGCTTTGACACATGAAGAAATTTGACGGCGGCTAAATTTGACGACTACTGGTGGACTGTCTCCGCTTTTTACTTTTAAATAAAAGGTGACGGTAAATAGCTGCTTCTCCTCCTGTTAAACCAATACTTTTTAGCTAACTGCAATAGTTTAAGTAATGATGAAAGATTATTTTATTCCTTTTTAATTTATTTTTTATTGATCCGTCTATCTATCTGTTGGCTTTTTAGTTTATTTTTTTATAGAACTGTGTATATAAGTATGTTTGTTGAATATGTGTATTAAAAACATTGAAACTAAAAGTTTTAAAAAATCAACTTTCTTTTTAATCTAGGGCATGATTAAAAAATTCAAGATTTTATATTAGAAAAATACACAATTGATGAGAATCAAAAACTATCGATAGTATCGATGGCATCAAAAAATAATATCGAAACTATCGAATGGAGCCACTATCGATAGTTTTGCAGCTCTATTGTGGACTATATGAACTCTCTTACTTCCCCACATAATGATGATTTTTTTCGCTTTTCTAACAAATTGTAAAAAACACTCTTAAACATAGGGAATGGGTTGATGTTTATTTATTGATGTTTTGCAAAAATTATGGGCAATAATTTTTACTACATACAAACATATCAGAGAATGACTGTGATTGTTCCCAAAAGCAAAAACATTTTAACAAACAGTCTTAATTTTAGTAACAGCGCTTAATTATAATTATGAGCTTACGCTAACATATTTACTCTCCAGCATCTACAACTATACCTGATACCAGCACACAAGAGAATCGTCACCTCGTTTTTTTTTAAGAAAAAGGTTTAATACTCTACAACTATAAATAAAAAAGGCAGAAAACCTTTGTTGTTAGCACCTGAGCCCCCTTTTTTTATTTGCATAATTTATTATGTTTGTAAAATTTTTTAAATAAAAATATAAATAAAATGGAACAAAGGCAAGATATGACAGAGAGTCGAAACGCTTGTACGCATAAGTGTATTCACTCTCTGTCATATTTATAATCGTATTATGCTTACACTCGGACTATGGATATTTAGTCGGACAAAAAAATATGTACGCATGATACTCGGAAAATTTATTTATCATTCGCCACCATATGCATACGTTTGTGTACATAAAATTGGAATAAAAAAAAAAAGCAATGTGAGTCCGATCACAGGGGAGATGTGTAAACATCTAGTAATGAAAAATGTTCTTAAGTTGGAAGTACTATGCTTTTAGTAATATTTTTTAATTAATCAATTAAAAGTATCAAAACTTTCAATATTGTAAATACATAGGAATTTGCTGGTTTTTGTTTCTTTTATTTAACTTATTTGGTTAGTAAATGGGCACACTGCTGTTTAATGAAATGTAATGCATGTAGTTATTTAACATCAATGGTTTTCGAACTATACAGCGCTAGCACAATTATATGTTAGTGAAAATTAGTACCTACTATTGCACACAAGATGGTGTTTATATGAAGCTGTTAAGTTTCTCTGTACTTCTTGTTGGCCGTATGAATGACAATCTCAAAGACGATGAAGACTTTTAGTTTGACAAGTTTAGGTTTTTGTTTTCCTTATTTTGCTTTGTTTTAGTAAATTTCTTATTAAAAGTGCAAAAAATCTTTTTAAAAGTTATTAAAATTAAATGTTTTTGTATTCATTTTATTTATTTGTTTTTATTTGCCTATGATAACTTAATGTGCGACAATTAGTAATAAATTCAGTAAAGTGAGGACACTTTAGCCTTTATAACAAATAGTTTTGGCTTTTTTTTCGTTTATTGCGTTTTTTCGGTTTTTGGCGCTTCTTTTATTATTATTTTTACTAACATTTTAGTGGTATTGCAGTGCTCATCTATGGTAAATGCCTTTACTTTTACTTTTTACTTTTTAATTCCTGTTGTTCATCGTTTAGTTGTTGCTGTTCTTGTTGTTGTGTACGCATTGTAATTAAAATAAATTCAGTAAAGTGCGACTTTGACTCGCGCACGAAGGGTTTCGTACATTCGGTTTTGAGCATTTTTTTGATGTGGCGTTTTTCTTTTTTAATTTTTTCCAGTTTAAACGTTTTTTTCAGCTTTGTCGCTTTTTTTTCTTTTTGGCGGTTTTTTTTCTCTTTTTGGGTTCTTTTAATTTTCGAAATTTTTTCCATTTTGGCGATTTTTTTCTGTTTTTGGGTTTTTTTTCATTTTGGCGTCTTTTGTTTGTTTTTGAAGTTTTTTTATTTAGGCGATTTTTTCATTTTGGCGTTTTTTTTTAATTTTTGCGATTTTTTTTTTATTTTCGCGATTTTTTTTCATTTTTGTGATTATTTTTCTGTTTTTGGATTTTTTTAACTTTGGCGATTTTTTTCATTTTGATGATTTTTCCGGTTTTTCGCGATTTATTTTAGTCCTAGAATTTTTTTAATTTGGTGCTTTTTTCGGTTTTGGCGTTTTTTTAGATTTGGCGATTTTATAATTTTTTGATTTTTTAGTTTTACCGTTTTTGAAAATTTTAAGAGTTTTGCTCTTACGGTTTCCAAGATACAGCAAGTTGTCAAAGTTACAAAGTCAAAATTGCATTAACTGATGGAACACCGTTTAATTTAAATTTTTTTAAATTTACTGTTAATTGTTGTAGTCTGTATAAAAATACACTAACTTTACAAAATTCAAGTGTATGTACATATATTACACGGGATTTTAACATTTTTCGTTGCTCGTTTTGGAACACCCTTTAATTTTTTACTCTCATACATTTGCTGTTGTAGCGACCAAATGTCTACACACTGTGTCCGAATTTCAGGACCGTAGCTATTACGGTTCTCGAGGAAATACCCTGTAACAGAGGAACGGACAGCGTAGCGAAAACAATAGGGTTCATTTTCACCTTTGGTGTACGGAACCCTAATAAAGCAATTATTAGTTTCACCTTTGGTGTACGAAACCCTAATGAAGCAAAAAACCTAACGACCCTAACAAACAAAAACCAGCAAATTCCTATGTATTTACAATATTTTAAATAAGTTTGTACTGCTTCTTTCAAACACTAATACACTCATACATAGCTCACACCGATTTGACAAAGCTGTGTGCATCTCAGCAAAGAAATCTCAGTGAAAAAGATTTTTACCCCCTAGCGTATAGATGTTTACACATCAAAATTTGTTTTGGCTGCTTGAAAACATGGTGTATATGTGAGGAAATAAAATACTGCTTTATACACGCATGTGTAATAGTTTAATAGTCAGAGTATTTTTATACTCATGTGTATGATTGTAGCTTGCACAATCTATTAATTCTAGTTATACTTGTTTGTGCTGCGTAATTTAAAAATGTGTATAAACATAGTTATAGGATGTTTTTAGTTATACGTATTCGGTTTAATATTAATGTTTTGTTTATTTTCAGCTGTACGCATTCATAGTAGAGGCCAATACTTAAAGAGTACTCAAAACCATACTTTTGTCATTCTCTGATATATTAATTTATAAATAAGTAATTGTTTGTGGCAGCAATTTTCTTTAATAAAAAAAGTCCAAATTCTCATTATAGTGTACACTGTGTGGCTCTATATGCTTAAAAGTTTTAAAAACACTTTAAAATAATTATTTCGCCTGTCAGTAAGGCCAAATCATAAACTGATAAGGCAGAAAAAAAATCCAGATTTATGCACATGGAACAACAAAACACTTATTTTTCTTTTAATTTTCTAAATGTATAATTTTATGCGATAAGTTCTAAAGTCCCGGAATACCGTGAATTAGTGTCAAAAAAATAAAAGCTGTATATAATTTATAATTGCTTTTTTGTACTGTCATTGTTCTTGCTTTTCATTTATAAATTATTTTGTGCTACGGCCATTCTATTAATAAATTGCGTGTAGAATTTTTAATTAAAATTAAAAAAAAAACAAAAACCATGTAGATTAAACTTGAAATTTATAGCGAATCATAAAAATTAGTTTTTTTATAGTTCTTTGGAAAGATAATGTTGATAATGTTATGGTTTTATGAATCGTATTTTTATAATAATTTTGGTACGTGAATTTCGGTCTTTAGTATTTGTTAGAGATTTTAGGTAGAATTTTGTAGTGAATTTTGTTAAAACATTATGGCTATGTTTCCTTTGGAGGAAAATAATATAAAATACTCTTAGTGTAAATATTAAGAAAATAATTTATTTGAAATTGCTGAACACAACAACAACAACACAATACCAGAGCAAATAAATACAAAATTTATTCCTAAACGAATTTAAAGTTTTGTTTTAAAAATTGTTGTATTCAGAGATTTAGAGCAGACTATTATGGCGAATATTATTGTGTGACTTTTAAAATCGCGTTAGGCTAGTTTAACTAGCTTTTTTTGCTCCATTTTCCATAGAGAGCAAAAAAGCCAATACTTTAGGCACGGCCACACTTGGCAAACATTTGCCCAAGAAAAGCGTAACAACTAAATACTAATGAAAAACTTTTTGTTTTAGACACCTGTTTAATAAGTTAAATAGTTTCACAGTTAACTAATAAACAATATTATTGATAACTGTTAAACTTAACAGTCACGTGGTGGGCAAATGTTTGTCACATGTGACCAAACCTTTGGAACAGTCTATCTATTCTGAAATAAGTTTAAAATATTCCTTGAAAATGTTAAGCTTAAGATCATACATAAAGAAACTAAACACTTTCTATAGCTAAAATGCAAGAATTTAATGTTTTTATATGGACGTGGCGAAAGTTTTAATAAAACCACCTTTACGAATGATTCAGAACCTCGAGACGCCTACCGTACATATTTTTTGTCTAGGCTGGCCTTAACACCTTGTTACTTAAAAAAGTATTATTAGCTAGAACACTGAAGAGTCATTTTAAGTTGAGAGTAATCTTAGCTTGATCATTTCATTGTGACGAGTGTGACTCATGCTTCTTGCTTTAATTCCAAAATATAGAATTAGTAATTAATTAGTAAAACAAAAGGGTGATGTATAGTTAGACACTAAAAGAACATGATTTCTGCCTAGAATATCAATCAGATGGCTGTGACGGGTGTGACCTTAAAAATTTAAGGTTATGCCATATTATTGGTTGTGGGATATATTCTGTAAAATCTTTCAAGGTAAGCAATGTATTTCACAGTCTTTTTGATTGTACTAGGGACGACCTTTGTAAAATGCATCAATGTTGCATCGATATTCCATAAAACACATCAAAGTTTTTTACACATCGATTGTTGTTTTTTTTAAACTTTTATTAAAGAAAAACCTTTACTTTATTTAACATCTTCCAATACTTTTTTCCAATACAATACTCCACCACTCAATCTGTTTCTTTGTTGAGTCATCACCTGCGTCGCTGGCGAAAATAATCTTTCAGGCGGAACCGATGTTCCCACTTTTTAAAAGCGATCGGTGGCGGTGGCTGATCAAAACTATTCGGCGGCTCGACTTAGCCGGCTCACAGCCGATCGGCCTCAGACATGCCTTGCGTGTGGCTAGCAAGCTGTTTGTTGGGAGTAAAGATACCAAACACGAGCTTATTCGCCGCTTATAATAGTGTTGCCAAGTGTCCATATAACATTTACCACGTTTACTTGTATAAATTTGAATCATGCCAATACATATAGATACCCGCTTATATATCAATCTGCACGTTCTGTATACAATTTGTGATTTCGAAGCACCGGCAGAAAACATCAATGTTTTCCGATTGGTTAGGAGCAAAAAAATCATCGAATTATATCGTTTTTCGACACAATACATCGAGTGTTTTTAAAACATCGATGTTTTTTGTCCATCCCTAGATTGTACCAAACAACTACAGCCTGAAAAAAATTTTGTTTCAATAAAGAGAAGTTTTTAATGTGACGGGTATAACACAGTATGAAAATTTTTACTAAGTTCATTCATATAATTAATATAAGGAAGTTTTGAGTCTTGTGCTTATGAACGGCACCAGAGATTCTGAAGGAACCTCTTTGAAGAGTTCCTTAATAATAGCAATACCAAATTAATATTTTACTTATTAAGTAAAACATTTTTAATAAAAACAAGTAAGAGTGCTATATTCGGCTGTGCCGAATCTTATATACCCTTTACCAAAGTGTTTTTATGTAGTACAGAGATACATACATAAGCACATACATAAAGTATAAACAAAAAGAAAAAAATAATTTGACATAGTTACTTTTATGTACAAAAAAATAAATTTACAAACCCTAGAATCATTATATTAGATTTTTCTGATTCCTTATATCAATCTAGTAGTTCTTAAAAAAATATAGAAAGTGTGTTAAGTAAAAAAAGAAAAAAGGAAATTAAAAAAAAAATGTTTTATTTAAACTTTTCTTTCCAAAACGTAAAATATGTATAATCTATAAAGAAAAAGATAAAAATTAATTGGACCTAGTTACTTTTATATATCACAAAAAGTGTAACTTTCCCAACCCTGAGATTATTCTTTTTGATTTTTCTGATTTCTTACACCAATCTCTATCTTTTAAGATTTTAAGATATCTTTAATTTATAGAGAAAAAGGAAACATTTGCTTTAGTAAGTTACTTTTGTATAAAAAAGGTGAAGTTTTCCAACCCTGGAAACGTGTCTTAAACTTTTTTAAATTGAAATACCAATTTTATTTGTACTATAGAATAAAATAATTTTCTTTATATAAAAAAAATTAAAATTAGTTTTCGGTGGTTAATTTTTTATATCACAAATAGAGTAAGTTTCCCAACCCTGGAATCATCCTTTTTGATTTTTCTGATTTCTTACATCAATCTTTTTCTTTTCAGTATATAAGAATTGTTTAATTTATAGGAAAAAAGTAAAATTGATATAGTAAGTTATTTTGCATAGGAAAAAAGTTAAAGTTTTCCAACCCTGGAAACGTCTTTTTAAATTTTTTTTTTTATCTGAAATACCAATTTTATTCGTAGTGAAGTAAAAAATAAGTTTATTTAATAAAAATAAATAAAAAAATAGTTAAAGGTAGTTAATTTTATATATCACAAAAATCGTAGGTTTTCCAACCCTGGAATCATCCTTTTTGTTTTTCTGATTTCTTACATCAATCTCTTTCTTTTAAGAACATTAGATTTGTTTAATTTATAAAAAAAAAGGAAAAATTTGTTTTAGTAAGTTACATTTGTATAAGAAAAAAAGTTAAAGTTTTCCAACCCTGGAAATGTCTTTTTCATGTAACGAGTATGATCCCATTCACATAATCAATATAAAGGAATTTTGATTCTTGTGTTTATTGGAAGCAGCAGAAATTCTAAAGAGACCTCTTTGAATAATTGTTTAATAATAGCAATTGCTATTCATTAACTAAAGGGAAGATGACGACTAACATCGAATATTTTCTATTAATAATTCACAAATTTTCCCCCTTCTTATTTTTTTTTTTTTTTTTTAATGAGAAAACAAATGTGACCTACTATGAAAACACCATAGATTCTTTAGCAGCCTCTTAGAAGAGATGCTTAATAATAGCAATTCTTTTCGATGGACTATAAATCAGGTTACGTTTAACTTTACTGACTGCTACTGTGATTTTAAAGAATCAATTTTACAATTTGACTTTCATTCTTTATCTTCGTTGTCTCTGCTTTCGTGTTCTTTATCGATAATTGTTTCAGTTTTATTTTCAATGATTCTATATTTATTATATTAGTAAAACTTTTATGTGACACATTTTTAAATTAATAGGAAGATTTTTTAAAAATTTTTTTTTCTAAAAGTTCAAAAATTTTTATGAAAAAGAACGAAAGTTCGTTTCGAAAATACATTTTTTCATACAAATTTCAAAACAAAAAAATAGTTTGAATTTACAAAAACTACCCTTTAATTAAACTAATGGACAGATATTGCAAAAGCAAAAATTCTTTTATAAACGTTCAAAAATTTGCATGAAAAATAACGAAAAATTCGTTTCAAAAAATATTTTTTTCCATGCAAATGTCAAACCCAAAAAATCGTTTGTATTTACAAAAATAATAATATTGTTCAATCTTCTGTAATAAATTAAATCTCTAAATAGTTCCCAAGACTAAACAGACAATCATTAATTACATTATGATACGAAAGCATTAAAGCATAATTATCCATACAAACAAATTCTCAACAATGTTGCTGTCACAACTGTCTCAAATATTAATCCCTCTAAGCAATCAGTAGAGTTTGGGGTGGCAGCGGTTCACTTCAAAATGCAAACAAAAAAGGCTCTAAATGTAATTAATATATATTTTGAAAAAAAAAAAATATGGAAAATAAAAACGAATTACAGCACACGCAGCTTGACTTTAAGTTGACTTAAATATGTATCAACAAATAGCTTAACAAAAACTTATACAACACTTACATGGCTTTTACCCATACACTTATATTCATTTAACATAAAAAAAATCACAATAAATATTTCTACTCTCATGGGAGTTTGTTTGAAAATAGTCAAACAAATTTCACTCATATGGATTTTTGATATATTTATTGTATACACAACCGAAGAATTATGATATGTGACATGAAATCTAGTGGCAGCTTATACTTTATAACTTTTAAGATTTGCTTTATTAATTGCACTCTTAGCTGTCGGGCGGACTTTTTTAAATCAAATAGTACCGCCAGCTCTACTAGAGATAATTGTAAACTGTTGGTTGTTTCGCCGTTTGCTTGGACGGGCATAAGTAAGTACAAACATTTATACTTTCATAAAAGATAAATAGATGAATGAATGGTTGGTTGGTAAAAGTCATCCATTTAAACAGTCAAAATGTGGAAGGAGAAAAAAAAATCATATAAAAGACAGTTGTACAAAAAGCTAGACGGCATGATTGCCCGAAAAAATAAATCGCAAAGAAGGAGGAGAATACCCCTGCACGAATGGAGCTTTTATCGTTAATTTATTGCTGCTTTTTATTTTGTAATTGTGATTGATGACTACGATGAGTATCCGTTGGATATATTAATGTTGTGAGCAGTAAGCACAGTGGTTTTAAACTATGTCAGCTGGTTGCTTAAAATTTCTGTTCCGTTTTGAGGGATTCCATTTTCATAGGTGCAACTATAGTGTATAGAGTATATTTACTCTCCCTTGGCCACAACTATGCCCCCCAGGGGAGACTATTATAGACTACGGGTGTGGCAACCCCGGGGCCCCAGCTGGCTTGATGTGGCTTTTTCCATTGACGTACCTTTGGTACATTACCCATGGAACTTATGTGTTACTACCCGATCTCTGAACACAAACAGATTAAAGGATGTGCACATATTTATAAAAGGAAAACAAATATTGTACGCCCGTTGTTGTCAGCTAGGTGCAGCGTCACCTAGAACTGCCCCTGAGTTCAAAAGACGATAGAGGTGAAGCCCTTGTGGTGGAACTTCGAGGTCTAACCAGAGGCTACTTCTGGTACCACGCGTTCCGGTTGCCCGACAGCTGGGCTGCTTAGAGATAAATGCACTGCGGTTGCCGGAAATTCCTGGTCCAAAATGGCTTTCCTCCTGGCTACGACCCCAGGACTCTTTCACTCTTTAGTGTCTTGCCGTAGTAGGCACAGAAACTTAGGTGGCGTGCTTGCATTCTTCTCGCGTAAGTGGTCCTCGCTGCTCTGAAGTTCTGATTGCCTTTAGCGGTCGTCAGTTTCCTTTGCTAAAATGCCGAGGTAGTCCTACCCCAATAGGGTATACCCCACGGGGTTAAAGGGACGACTTTGGTAGGTGTGGAGTAGGCACTGGTTATTTGGCGACACAGGCATGCGTTCTTTATGGATGAGTGGTTAGCTGTGCCGGCAATGGTTGAGGAATTTTCTTGGGGACCTCGCTTAGGTGTAAACACAACACTTAAGCGTGGAAGCCGGAGAAATATCGTGGTGGTTGTGGTTGCTACCAAAATCGCTGGGAGAATAGTCTTGGCTTCCCAGTGTTAAATCAATGCTAGTGGTTGGTCTGACGCGGTCAGCCAGACACTGTTCTAGGTGCTGTTACCATTCAACAGAGCTGCTATGGGCACGGACATAGCAGCAGAGTTTAGATAGCTCAAATTACCTCAGCAAGGTAATTGAATATAATACAGGGATAACTATATTCAAAGATTGCAACCTATGTGCCTTATGGAGTGGGCCATAGGTTCATTCTAAAAGAGTGCATGGGGGCGTTAGTCTGGCGTCTAACCCACACCCGGTGCTTTGGCACACGTGATATAAGGCCGTAACGGCAGGCACTCACGTAAAGCAATTGCACATCTGTCCACACCTATGAAAAAGCTTAAGATCTAGTTTAATTTTTCTACAGAAAAATTTGCGGTGATACATTAATTTTTTCTATAGAAAAATCTACTGTGACACATTAATTTTTTCTATAGAAAAGTCTACTGTGAGACAGTACATTTTTCTATAGAAAAATCTACTGTGAGACAGTCAATTTTTCTACAGAAAAATCTACTGTGAGACAGTCAATTTTTCTATAGAAAAATCTACTGCGAGACAGTCAATTTATCTATAGAAAAATCTAGAGTGACACAGTCAATTTTTCTATTGAAAAATCTACAGTGACTCAGTCAATTTTTCTATAGAAAAATCTACTGTGACACAGTAAATTTTTCTTTACAAAAATCTACTGTGACACAGTCAATTTTTCTACAGAAAAATCTACTGTGACACAGTCAATTTTTCTATAAAAAAAGCTACTGTGACACAGTCAATTTTTCTATAGAAAAATCTACAGTGACACAGTCAATTTTTCTATAGAAAAATCTACAGTGACACAGTCAATTTTTATATAGAAAAATCTACAGTGACACAGTCAATTTTTCTATAGAAAAATCTACAGTGACACAGTCAATTTTTCTATAGAAAAATCTACAGTGACACAGTCAATTTTTCTATAGAAAAATCTACAGTGACACAGTCAATTTTTCTACAGAAAAATCTACAGTGACACAGTCAATTTTTCTACAGAAAAATCTACAGTGACACAGTCAATTTTTCTATAGAAAAATCTACAGTGACACGGTCAATTTTTCTATAGAAAAATCTACAGTGACACAGTCAATTTTTCTATAGAAAAATCTACTGTGACACAGTCAATTTTTCTATAGAAAAATCTACTGTGACACAGTCAATTTTTCTATAGAAAAATCTACTGTGACACTGTCAATTTTTCTATAGAAAAATCTACTGTGACACAGTCAATTTTTCTATAGAAAAATCTACTGTGACACAGTCAATTTTTCTATAGAAAAATCTACTGTGAGATAGTCAATCTACTGTGACACAGTCAATTTTTCTATAGAAAAATCTACCGTGAGACAGTCAATTTTTCTATAGAAAAATCTACCGTGAGACAGTCAATTTTTCTATAGAAAAATCTACTGTGAGACAGTAAATTTTTCTATAGAATAATCTACTGTGAGACAGTCAATTTTTCTATAGAAAAATCTACTGTGAGACAGTCAATTTTTCTATGGAAAAATATCCTGTGACAGAGTCAATTTTTCTGTAGAAAAATGTACTGTGACACAGCCCAATTTTCACAGATTTAATTCTTTAGGTCAAACCACTGTCACATATTTGCCAGAGTGTTGTCAGAAAACATTTGCGCTAATTAAGCGCAATGATAAATTAATAAATTGTTTTTCCTTATTCTTTTTATTTTTTTCCCAACTTTCAATAATTTTTTTACTGTAAATTATGCTCCTCTTTTTTTTCTACTTTACTTTATGATTATAATTTATTTTCAAGTTATTTTTCATAAGTCATTAAGTCGCCATCTTTTGTATATACTGTGTTGTCATTTTAAACTTTTTTTTTTGTTTTCTCTTTATATTTTCAGTAAATATGATATTTTTCATAATTTATGTTTTATTTTTTGGTCATTTATCATATTTTGACAGGCACAACGTCATTTTCAATCAATATTTATAAATAATTTTTAATATGAAGAAGAGAAAAGGCATAAATGCTAAATGCTGTAAAAAGAAATACCCAACATATTGTTAATAATAAGTTTGGAAAGCGTAAATATCATCATTGTGCTTAAGTTCTTTATTATTTCTTTCATATAATTAAAAGTTTTTTATTATTGTTTTTTTTCTGTAAGGCTTATAAAACTGTCAAAAGCTTAAGCTTTTAAATACAATAACAGCAGCAGCTGATGCAGCAGCAAATGCAAAGAATGGGGTTTATTATCATTTGTATGAACATGTCATTTATAGTATTTCAGTTTCAGTATATTATTTTCGCATTCAACGTGCCAAAATGACCAAAACGTCAAATACCTATTAGCATTGACAGTGCCAGCAACCACCACTAACAGGCCGTCGCTACGTGTGTATGGCTGCATGCATGTACTTATGTGTATGTGTAGCTTCTCATATATGTATTTATGTAATAAAAACAATTTCAACTTCAAAGTATTTTGTTGTCGGCATTTTGCGTTTGATGGCAAAAACAGCTTAAAATGCTTTCTGACGTTTTTAATTCTCTCTCTCTCTCTGTCATATACGCTCTAAATTTAGTAGTCTTCAATAAAGTTTAATATGAACGTCAAGTCCCTTGATGTCTGTCGTTATTTTATTTTTTTTATAACAGGTATGTAGTTATTGTGTGTATAAACGTTTACAACACATTGAGTTGGAAATGAATAAAAAGCGCTTGTTGATGCCAAGATTTATGGAAGTTAAATGTCATGACAATAAACAGACACATTCAGTATTTTTAACGATTGACAGCTACTCAAAGGCTTAAACTGTTATTAAGTGTTGTGCTTTGACGTTTCTTTGATATCTGTGTGATAACATAAAATAAGCAATATGATCATACATAGCAAGCAAAGGAGGGCAAGAGGGCAACAGTGCATTCGAGCGTAAGCACTATCAGCAAAAGTGCACATTTATTTGTGAGTCAGTGATTCAATATATTTTAAAAATCTGTTGACAAAAATATATTTTTAGTATTTCCGTTTTTTTTTCATACTGTTTATTATTTATTAAGCTCTGGTTTCCACCCTACAAACGGCTCTAGTCTTAGGAAAAATTATATGAAAATCTCTCAAATTTTCTAAGCGATATCTAGACAAGTTAGCCAGCTCGTCGTTAGGTCACAACCACACCTTAATTATTACAAGTTTCTGAAATATGGAAATTGGCCCAAGAGAAACTTTATTTTCATTAATTCTCCTTCTGTTTTAGTATTAAAATATTTTCTTTCCCGAAAAAAAAAACATGTGTAACTCTATATGTTATTCTTGAATAAATATTATTAACTTATCGCTGACATTTTTCATCGTGTAGACAGACATAACAAATTGTGTTCAACAAGATGTAATTAAAATAACATCTACAAAATTGTGATATAAAGATAGCGAATACAACATTTCATCACTAGTCATATTGAAGCAATAATTCACATTTGGTTCTGTTAATAACAAACTTTCGCTTGTAAACACACCACATACGCATACATTCATATGCATACACAGTGACTGACAAAAGTAGCCTACCATATTATTTTCTCTAATTCTCACTAATGAAAAAATTTTAATACAATGTTCTTCAAAAATTGTTTTTTATTCATATACAAAAGTATTGCAATAAAAGTTTATAAAAATTAAATGAAAGCGAATCCATATCAGCTGGTCGCAACAGATCAGCTGATTTTTGTGCCGTTTGCAGTTTGAATATCGCTCATATGTTAATACACTGTTTTCAGTACATTTTTTTTCGATACAAATCGAGATGAGAATACTTTAAGTGAATATATTTTGGGAAAAATAAAACAAAGGCTTGTTAGGAGCCTGCATATGACTCAAATTAAATCAAAATAATTACTTACACATTATTTTTTAATATTTATGAAAGGGGTCTTCGTAATAGCGACTGTTCATAGCAACCATTTCAAGCTACATCTATCGACTTGACTGTCATTTATTCGGTATATTTTGTCCAATGACGGTGGATGAATATAGCCTTCAACATGTATAAAGCACAAAATTGCTTTATCAAAATGGGTATTCTTTTAAGAAAACAATCGGCACGCCGCGCCCCTTTTACGGCCACGAGCGCTATAGGTCGATGTTTATCAATTTTTTTGGATGATCAGTAAGGATAATATCGTTATTAATGACATATTGTATTATTACAGGAAGAACATTGAAAATAATCTTTATAATGCCAAATCGATTAAGAGTGAGGCTGATATTGAAAAGTCTGTTAATTGCTTAACGAAAGCCATAACAAAATCGTATGAATCAGCATGTCCCCTCTCGCGCGTAAAACGTATGTCTAGACCACCATGGTGGAGTAGTGATCTAGACGCACAAAGACGTGACCTGCGTGACTTCTTCAGATTGGCTAGATACATAGACCAATTTGAATGCTGGAGGGACTATAAAAAGCACTGAGATCTTTTAAAAAAAGAGGTGAGAAAGGCCAAGAAAAATTCATGGAAGAAATTTTGTGGCAATATAGAAAAAACTACGGACACGGCCAGAATGAGGAAGCTGCTTGCAAGCAATCCATCAGTGCCTAGCACAATATGTAAAATTAACGGCGATTGGACTAACTGCAGCCGAGAAACGCTGGAAGTTCTCCTGGACACACATTTCCCAGGTTGCACGGAGATCTCCCCTCGCTCAGAAATGACAAATGAATTAAATACTGAGAATTGTGACGTCATTTCCCTTAGTAAGGTGGAATGGGCAATCGATTCCTTTAAACCATATAAATCACCAGGA
This sequence comes from Tachina grossa, assembly GCA_949987645.1. Taxonomy (NCBI): domain Eukaryota; kingdom Metazoa; phylum Arthropoda; class Insecta; order Diptera; family Tachinidae; genus Tachina; species Tachina grossa. The sequence continues at coordinate 153,931,472 of OX465275.1, forward strand.
CCAGATGGTATTTTTCCGGCTTTTCTACAGTATGGTAAACAGAGGATAATTCCCTGGCTAGTAGGAATATTTAGAGGATGTCTCAGACTGAATTATGTGCCAAAATCATGGAGGATTGCCAAGGTTGTATTCATACCAAAGGCAGGTAGGAGCAACCATATGTATCCAAAAGACTTTAGGCCTATCAGTTTGACGTCCTTTCTACTGAAAACGTTAGAGAGAATTCTGGATATACACATCAAAGAATTTGTATATCCAAATATCCTGTCTTCCAACCAACATGCATACACAAAGGGCAAATCGGTTGAAACAGCACTTCATAATGTTGTTGAACAAATCGAAAAATCGTTACACTATAAGGACTTTGCTATAGGGGTCTTTTTGGACATCGAAGGTGCTTTCAATAATGTCTCTACGGACGCAATTATGGAAAGTGTTAATCGTTCCGGGGCTAATTTGCAAGTCAAAAACTGGATAGGCAACCTATTGAAATGTAGAATAGTATCTGCGGAATTAGGCAATGCCAAGGTAAACAAAGAAGCTAAGAGAGGAACTCCCCAAGGTGGTGTTCTATCGCCACTTCTTTGGACGCTGGCTGTAAATGAAATTCTCATGGAATTCGAGGGTAAAGCAGCTAAGATTACAGCATATGCGGACGACATAGCTATCATTATAACTGGTAAGTTCCTCGATACAATTAGCTCCCTAATGGAATCCTCGTTGAGGGATATTCATAGATGGGCAACAAGGGTAGGTTTGAACTTAAACCCAGGAAAAACTGACCTTGTGCTTTTTACTAATAGGAAAGTAAAGGAATGGAGAACACCAAAATTAGACGGTATATTGCTCTCGCCCAAAACACATACAAAGTACCTGGGGGTTATTTTGGATAGTAAGCTGACGTGGAGGTACAATATAGAAGATAGAGTTAAAAAGGCCACCATTGCTCTATATGCATGTAAAAAAATGCTGGGCAAGACATGGGGCCTTTCACCTACTCTTACGTATTGGACATACACAGCGGTGGCTAGACCAATTTTACTCTACGGAATACTTGTATGGTGGAGAGCGACTGAGACAAAATCATACCTGAAAAAGCTGGAAAGTATCCAGGGGCTAGCAGAGCTCTGCATCACTGGAGCTTTAAAGAGTACACCTACTGCAGTCTTAGACGTTATATTGGACCTTAAACCAATAAAGCTAATTGCAGTGAACGTGGCATGCAAATCAGCTATCCGACTAAGGACAACAGGTCAGATGTCGTACAGATCATTTGGTCACAGCAAATTACTAGAAAACATGGAGTGTAGCTCGGACTACATCATTCCAGTGACGAACTTTTTTACCAAACCACAGATCACTATAAGTGAAGAAGGCTATTTGGAAAGTCTTAATCATAGTGGTTCTGGTTTTAACTTTTTCACTGATGGTTCAAAGATGGATAGAGGGGTAGGAGCTGCGGTTTACTGTCAGGAGCTCGGTATAGAGGAATCTTATAAACTTCCTGATCATTGTAACATCTTCCAGGCGGAAATCTATGCTGTCAAAATGGCAGCAGAGTTAGCCTTCACCTCTCTAACTATGGATTTGCGTGTAAATCTGTATATAGACAGTCAAGCAGCTATTAAAGCAATTTCAGCTGACTGCAATTACTCCTCGGTTGTGCTCCTGTGTAGAAAGGCCCTGGATATGTTATGTACTGGTAGACAAGTACATATATTCTGGATCCGGGGACACATGGGGATAGAGGGAAATGAAATGGCCGATACACTGGCCAAAAGGGGAATTCTATTACCGGCTGAGGTAACGGTAAATATCCGAAAACCAATTCAATACCTTAAAGAGATCATACATTCTAATATGAGGGAAGAAGCGGAGAAATGTTGGCGCGCGACGAAAACTTGCACAACTTGTAAAATCATGTGGAGCTCCTATGATCCCAAATTGACTAAGTTCCTTTTATCATTAACTAGAAGCAACTGTAAGCTTCTAGTGGGAGTATTAACTGGGCACTGCTGGACGGCTTCGTATGTTGTCAAAATATGACGAATAGCCGACGGTACCTGCAGGAAATGTAAGGAACCCGGAGAAATGGAAACAATGGAACATCTACTGTGTCACTGCCCGGCCTTAAGCCGTACTAGATATAACTATCTTGGTGCTTACACTTTTCGTAGTCTTGAGATTGTATCGAGAGTAGAAATGTGTAGGTTGCTAAAATTTGTTAAATCTGTGTGGGAGTCATTCGATACAGGCACCACAAACTAGGCTGCCATACTAACAGGTTCTCATTTCATTTGCTGGTATCGCTAAGGATCAATGCCGGTCTATGCGAGGTCTTGGACCAGCCAGATAAACCTAACCTAACCTAACCTGACATATTGTCTTATAAAGGTGCCGTTGTGTGTCACACATTGGATATTTCGCACGCGCAATTTGAGAGGTCTGATCATTTCAAGTGGAGATAATGGAGTCACTATAAACTTTGTCAAAAAATATGATTTTATCTATAGAGAGAATTGGAGGATCATAATATTGTTAAGAATGGTAAATAATGTAAATGCACGTATAATATACAAAAGAATCTCGTTAACAATTCTCTCATCTTTCCAATATGAGTAAAGCCGTGTTCAGACTATTATACTTTGTATTTATACTTGTCAAAAATTCAAATAATACGTGCAAAATGTCATCAAAGTGGCAAATAATACGATAAAAATTTTGACATCCCATAACACTTTTTCATTTTTAGAACATTTTCTAAACGATAATACTTTTCATTAGATCAGGGTTGCATTTTCACAGAAACCAAACTTCCAAGTCGGCTGTTTCGCCGCCGATAGCGTGTCGTCATTGATGTAATATGTTTTGTCATATGTATATCGGCTCAAAATTTTGAATAAGTGAATCGTATGGAAGTATATTTCGTTGACGTAATTTTTTAACGTTTTTGTAATATATTTTCTTAAATTTTTTCTGTTATTTACATAGAATATTTTTAACTGCTGAATTTTTTCAAGTGTCGGCACGTCCCCGCCTGCATGAAACCGTTTTTCCGCTGCTAGTAAATGAATAGCACAGACATTTTCATTGAACAGCTGTTTTGTTTTCTACTTGTATTACACATTTGATTTGAAGTGTGATGGTCTGAACACAATATGTGATTTTACGTTAGATTTTTTTGACAGTCGCAACGAATGTATGTATTTAGATTTCTGTATCGTAAAATGTGATGAAAGTATTAATACTTGTATAATAGTCTGAACGGGGCTTAAGTAGGCTTTCGCTCTGTGAGATCTTATCTTGACCATCTAAATAGTGTTAAAATTATCGTTGGGCAAGCGGGGAAATTGATATCACCATTATATCTCGTATTTATAGACACTGAGAGGGCCTTTGACACACTCAACCATAATACTATATAAAACTCGCTGGTATGCCAGGGTGTCCCCGAAAAATTAACACAGCTTATGAAAGCACTGCAAAGGAATGCCACTTATCGTTGGTTACATGATGTTACAGATAAACAAGATCTTATTTATACAAAAATTTCATATTAAAATAGTCGAAAACAGGTATAATTGTGTTTTAATCATGATTTAGCTTCATGTGTATTTCATGTTAATTCAATCCTCACAAAAACATAAATGTGAAAAAAGCCCAAGTTCCTACAAAAAAGTTCGGCCATTAAAAGTAGTGAGATATGAATTTTGACCAATTTCTTGTTTGGTACAATACCTATCACTGAAGTATGCTATGCATTATATAAATTTGTAATCGTAAGGTTGTCATATAATTTCTAGATAATCTGCTAACTTGACAACATTTTTTACCGATGAACAAATATAATTATTCTCTCCTTTTCTAGAAATTTAAAAATATTTGCCAAGTTAGCAGATTATCTAGAAATTATATGACAACCTTACGATTACAAATTTATATAATGCATAGCATATTTCAGTGATAGGTATTGTACCATGATACAATTATACAGGTAACTGCGAAGCGCCAGCTGTTTTGCTTGTTTTGTGATTTGATCTGCCAAATTGTGCTTATTTTTTATCAAAAACTGATAAGCCGAAGTAGATGAAAGAAAAAGCTAAGATTTATGGGTGAAGTCACGGCCACTTTTCAAAACAGGAAATTTTTACTTTGGATAAGTGCAATCTGTATGAAAAGTTCCAACAAAATTGAACTTAATTTTGAGTTTACAGTTCTTCTTCCCAATCCCTGATTGAAACTTCTGGTTTCTTAGATTTTTCTTAGTGATCTCTGATTAAGATTAATTTGTGTACCAAATTTCAGCTCTCCAGTGCGAATTGGAGTTTTAGCGGATAAAACTTCTTGGTTTTATGATTTTCCCATTGGCTTACTCATCTACATTTGCTTGCGTATAAAATTTTAGCTCTCTAGCGTGAACTGTACCTTATAAATTTATGAGCATTTTTTAAACTCACAATATTTCTGTGAGCAGCGCTTATAATTAATGCTAATTTTCTTCTAAAATATGTCAGACCGAAGTAGATAAAACACAAGGCCAACATTTTATGGGAGTGATCACGCCCACTTTTTTAGGTGATAGTTTAAAGTTTTGTATACGTGTAACGTATATGCAAGTTGTCACTAAAATGGCTTAAGTTAAAAGCTGTATATTACCAGCATTATTTATAAAACTTTTTAAGGCTTTATAAAGGGATTTTGAGACAAATTTTCATAAGAAATTTTTCTTTAAAAGCCTTAATAAGATTTATAAATAAGGCTGTAAGTTTTCAGGTTCAAGCAATAGTAGCGTAGCCCCACCCATTCTGGTAATATATTTTGGTTTTTCAGATTTTTTTAGTTGGTTTCTCACATAGACCTACTTGTGTATCAAATTTCAGCTCATATGCGCAACTTTTAATTTTTAATTTTAATGGGCGCAGTCCCGCCCCTCTGACTTAGATTTCTGGGGTTTCAGGTTTTTCTTGTTATTTTCTCACCTATACCTATTCGTGTATCCAATTTCAGCTCCTTAGCGCAACTTTTAATTTTTAATATTTGTGGGCGTAACCATGCCCACTTTTCCAAACTTAAGATTTTTTTCGGCCGGTGTTTATTATGTGTGCCAAGTTTTGTTGCAAACGGATAATAATACATACAGAAATAGTATATCTAATTATGCTGAGGCGTAGTACACGAAAACGAAATTGAAATCGGATGGGCATGTCAACGACCACTTTTTTAATGAACAATTTATAGGCTTGCCCTATGGCAGTATGTATGCCGAATTTCAATAAAATAGCTTCCATTAAGAGCCTTAGATTTGGTTTTTTAATTCTAGCCCTTGTGGGCGTAGTCCCGCCCTCCTAGCCAAAATTTTTGGATTTTAAAATTTTTTTAGTTTATTGTCCAACTAGACCTAGCTCTGTAGCAAATTTTAGCTCACTAGCACACATTTAAATTTTTAAGGGCGTGGCCCCGCCCCCTTGGTTAAAATTTTCGGGTTTTCAGATTTTTCTAGTTCATTTCTCACCAAGATCTACTTGTGTACCAAATTTCAGATCTCTACCTATAGCGGAAGTGCTTCATAATATTGATGAGTGAGTCAGTGAGTATGTCTTAAAATATGCACTTTTTGCACCTCCATATCTCCGGAACCTTTGATTGTAAAGCTTTCAAACTTTGCATATGAGGTAACATGAATTTATTCTAATTATGATTGAAATTTCATAATTTTACGGTCGCGGGGAACAAAGTTATGAGGGGGATAAAAACAGCTCGAATGGCTTCCTGTAAATATACACACTGCGCGCATTGGCCAGAACTTGGCCTGGCGCACTGCCGTGCGCCTAGATGTGATATAGAGTAAAATTCAAAGCAAATTTTTCCTTTTCCCTTATTTCATATTGATTTAATATCCCGGTACTATGAAATCAAAATGAAGAATCATGTTGAATCATAGTAATTTCAAGTTGATACCACATGAATTGAATTTATTGATGTACTCAGTCCTTTTATTAATATTTAACGTACGTGATGTCTATGTGTATTAGCACAGGCTTCCCCCACCCAGATATGAACTCGAATTCATGGCGCGGAAGTCAACGTGCTTATCACTGCAGCCACAACAACCTTAAATATTCTTTATAGGCCATTTACACCAGCACAAAATCTAGTAGATTTTAATTAAAATCTATACCGTTTAGACCAACTTTTTTGACATTTATCAAGGCTTTTTATCCAAAACAAAACACATTAACTAAAAAATTTCCCAAACTACAACAAAATATAGGACTTCCTACAAATCTACTGGCAAAATAGGTTTTGGTTTGTATGGGAAATCTAGTAAAAAGCAGCAATATTTAGCTCGAAATCTTGTAAGTACTAAGAGTTCGAGGTAATGTAAATGTCCTATTAGAGAAAAACTACACAAACACCATCACGAATTAAGTTTTAAGTCAACATGATTTAACATTAAATTTATTTAAGATTAAATTTTTAAATTTTTACTGGTTTTTTGTTTAAGCAAACTCTATATGCATTGCGTTCGCGCTTGTGAAACTCATCAGTATACTTCAACACAAACGATTTTTGAAATAAGCTGAAAAACTTCCAATGTTTGCATATAGACACTTAATGCGTTATTGAGAATCACAATATACAAGCATAATAAGTTTAAAAGCCTTGAATAAAAATATTTACAAAAGAAGCATATTTCTTCGATTTTGCATCTATTTTATTTTGTACCAAAAACTTTAAATAAAATAAACGCAACACTGCGAGGCTACTTTGTCTTGCCTGCAGAAATACCCAGAGTCTCTTTTAAGAATCAAGGCTGCCATCCTCCGACTAGTAGACTAATTCACTGCCTAGTTGGCTGTTTACATAATACGAAAACAAACGAAATAAAGAACAATGCAAGAAAAATGGACACTACTAAGCACAACTGTGCATTGAAGCTATCAATATTAACAATACATATTTATAATAATTTAAATATGATTAACAATCACCATTTTTGCATGTTGATTTTACATTAATTTTTTTCTTCTTGTATTTATATGTACTTTCATTATGTATAAATGAGTATCGTCTGGAGACTTTTGTGCATCACCTTACATCTACAATGATTATTGCATGCGCTTATAGGATCACACATACAATTTGTTTACTTCGAAACAATTAAAATGTTTTTTTTTTCACTTATTTGTCGTGTTGTAGCGTTAATACCCCACAATTAAATGATAAATATTAAATAAAATAAATAAATAAATTTTAAATAAATATTAATGCAACAATAAAAGACAAAAAGAAAAGATGGAAAAAATTTATTTAAATGAAAATAAAATTAACAAATAATAACAACGATATATTTAACCATTTACTTGCTGCGAACAGATAAAGTAACAAATAAGTTTTGCAAGAATTTTTTTTTGCTTTTCTTTGGAATAAAAATTATTTTGTATAGGAACTCGACTTCGAACTTCAGTTGTTTCCTTCTTTATAATTTGATTAGGCTAAAGCTCGTATCGATCTATGGGCCAAATAACATGTGATACGAGTAATTCTTAATGAACAAATAACACCAAAGTTAATTGCAAATATTCTGACAAACGCGTAGTAGAATGGAACAACTAGCTGTTTTCGAAAACGTTCAGCGTTCTTTGTGTTTGGTCCACTGTGTGTGGTGTAAGTTGATGTAGATTTCTGCTTTATATACGCAAATTTTATTGCAAATGGAATATGTGAATTATTTTGATTCATTGTATTACAATTTTCTGAAAGCTATTTTTTTTGTAATAAAAGCTAAATTTTACCATCTCTAAATTTACAACAGTCTTGCCATTGTAGTTTATTCTTTACTAATTATGTACATGTTAGTTAATTTGTTTATTTTTTCTACTTAAGACAAACTTTTATGGTTTGTTACTATTTGGTATATTTCTATTTTTAATTTTTGCCACAATCCCATAGCTACTAAATTTTAGTTAGCTTTATTATTATCGTTCGAACTTCATTTGTTTTTTTATTTATGATTTGATTAGGCTAAAGCTCGTATCGATCTGTTGGCCAAATTACATGTGATTCCAGTAATTCTTAATGAACAAATAACACCAAAGTTAATTCTAAATATTCTGACAAACACGTAGTAGAATGGAACAACTAGCTGTTTTCGAAGGCCACTACACCTTAATCGTCAGCGTTCTTTGTGTTTGGTCCACTGTGTGTGGTGTCATATTGACTTTGTTAATATGCTCCTCAAAATAAGTTAATATCTAATTTGTAACAGTTTTTAAATGCATAAAACAGAAAAATAATTATAAAGGACCAACTTTTTCTAAGTTATAGGCTCCAGACCATGTTTCTTTACATATTAAGTCTTGCAATCTAGCTTTAGAAATAATATACTATAAATATTTTTTTAGTAATTAAATAGCCCACTAAATCTAAACCTTGCTGTAATGCATAACAAAATCAAGAAGAAGAAAAAAGAAAGGAAAAACACAATGGAAATTAATTATATTTAAGAACAAATACGAGTATTTTATACAGCTTGTCATATTTACAATTATAAATAATATTTATTCTTTTTTACTGGTATGAACTTCTGTTTATTTTCAGCTTTTAATTGTTAAACATGTCATATTTATCTTCTCGCTTCCTTGGTTTACTTTAACACAGCTGATACTCGCAGACAAGACTTTACATGAAGACAGACAGTCAGACAGACAGACAGACAGACAAGCAACCAGCAACTGATATTCGGACAAATGGCAGAATTGTGCACCAAGAGACAATAAATATTCGTATACCAGACCAGAAACCAAAACAACTAACGACCAGGCTGCCAGCCAACAAGAAATAAACCAAGACCGGTAGAGGGTATTTTTGTATTGTTTTTTGTACAATTTGTTTTAATGAAATTTAATTTATTACACCACTCTTGAAAGTAAGATGAAATGTTGCTGATTATTTATATAAAGTTGTTAGGAAAATAAAGGAAAAATATTTATAATCCAGTTAATATTAATTATAAGCAAATAATTTACACAGTTGCATTAAACTAAAGAAAGACTGATCGAATTTCAAATGAGAAAAAAAACATAAAGATAAGGAAAATACTTTGATAATAATGAAGATGTTTTTGCTTTTGTGTGTGTTTACAGTCCAGTTAGAAATTACTTTTCTATGGAAATTAAGGCAGGAAATGTTAGCATAACATCCGTTTAAAATTATGCATGAAGTTATTAAATGAAAGGAAATGATCCAACTAATTGAGCGCTATCGTTATCAGTGGTGTTTTTTTTAATCAATTATGGCGATGAGTCTTTAAGCCTTTAGTTAGAAAATAAATCAAAAGTAAAAGGTATTTATTATATCAAAATTTCTTAAGTACTGGCAAAAAAGGTCTCACAATGAAAGCTTTCATTTTGGTATTTAAAAAAAACAGAATTTTTAGCGATATAATCGTTATTATTTAACTGTAAAGAAATGTCTTAGGGCCATTATTACAACTCAAAGTTAGTTAAAAGTAGGATTTTTTCGGACGTATAAAAACTTTATCATTTGCAAAATTTTACTTTAACATAAAGTGAGTGATAAATAACAGTTAAGTTTAACCTACCTGGTAAGTTAAATCTAATTTGCAATAATGAAAAGCTTTTTATACGTCCGATAAAATCCTACTTTTAACTAACTTTAAGTTGTAATAATGGCCCTTAGACTAGTTGGCCAACTGGTATTATACGCTTGTCTATAAGGGCTGCCAGCACGCCTACATATCTACAGACCTACATACATATGTATGTATGTATGTATGTGTGAACATGCATACAAACATAGCTAGATTTAATTTTTTTTTGTATTCTTTTACTGGCTGCACTTACAAAACCATTCATATCTGTCTAACGTGACAGTTCATAAAAATGATGTGTCAGTTCCCCACTTAACTGATTTATTTATTTCAAGATAACCTTAAAAAAAAAGCAAAGCAACGATACCATCGCCACAAATAATTGCAATCATAATTTATATTTATTTATTTTTATTATTATTATTTTTTTTTTTCGCTATATAAACACAATTGTCAGTTGGCTTTTTTATTAATGGCATTGTTTACATATTGTGGAAACGAAAAAGAAAATTTAAAAATTTTAATCAGTGACTTGACGGCAGCTTTGAAGATTTATGTATGTACATACATTGAAAGGTACAAAGTTTGATTTAATTGGAAAACTATTTTACAGTTATCAAACATATTGAATATATTCATAAGTACATATGTATGTAATCTATATCGATGGCTTAGTATTAAAAAGACATAACTACAATTTTCGATATTTGTCAGCTGAAGGAAAAACTAAATAAAAAGTAATACTACGTTTATACGTAAGACTTATTTTTTTTTTCTATAAAGAGAAGTAACACTCAGGCAATTAATGCCTACTACTATTACTAGGTGCTACCTTCTTTCGGAAAGGGATAGTGATAGAAGAAAGGTGGTGAAGGAAGAGATAGGACGAAAGCTTCATTCTTTTACAACTCTGGCTTTTTGCACGCTTTTTTTTAATAATGCAGTGTTGCAGCGCCTTCTGGTGTCAAATGAGGCGTATTAAAATTTTGAAGCTATGTTTAGTTGGCATTTTATTAATTATTTTACTTCGACGATGATTATGCTACACAACACCGACGAAGGAGGGGCGCTCTGATGTTACATTAGGATTAGCATCTGTTGAAGTCGGCATAGTTCAGTGACCACTGAATATGCCTTCATCACATGAACTTTCCTACAACAAGTGATACAAAGGGATTCTAATGTATGTACATCAGAAAAATGCGTGGTGTTGTTATTTAATGACTGTCGGATACAGGGATTGAACACAGGATATTCGGTTTTATAGTCAACGTGCTAACTACTTCAGCCAACGCCACCTGCAAATAAAACTGTAAATTATTACCATAAACTAATTCAAAAAACTATTTACGATTAACGAATTATTTGGAAATAAAATGGTTGAGGTTACCACCCTTATAAATACTTGCTAATAATAAATTATAAAATGAACAAATATTGCACAAAAACTATTATTGTTTTATACATTAACATAATTTTTTTATAAACATAAGTTACTTTTCTATCGAATTGCTGCCAAGTTATTGTACATTTGCTTTGCCGCATAAACAGTGAGTTAATTTATTTGCAAATAGTGCGCGTATAAACGTAGTATAAGACATTTACATGCAAGCTTAATTTTTTAAGTGGCCATACATCTTCTATTTTTTTAAGTGTAACTTATTCCGAGTATACACTATGGCAATTTGGGATATCGCAATACTGTGTACTAGTGGCAACGTTTGTCATTTTCGATATTTTTCGTTGTGTGGCCTTGCTTTCCATATAAAACTAAAAATTTGAACGGCGTTGAACATATTTTGAAAATGACAACACAAAAAATGCCAGATGTGTATTCAGCATTACTTACTTAGTTTTTTACGCAGCATGTACGTTGGCTAACAGAAAACGTTAAAAACGGGTTTTTAAAAAAATATTGAAATGCACATTTTTTATATTAAGCCATCGATTTGTATCACCATATATACATACATATATAGTTATTTGAAATGCAAAATCATGTAACTACACTCTTTGAAATTTTATAGGAGATATTAAAAACTAAACAAAATTGTTCAAGTGACGGAAGGTAAAGTTTCTTTATTCTCATTTTTAAGTCGGCTTATTTTTGTGTCTAAAGTTTTTACATTTGTAGGGATTAAAAATAATATATTGTTAGTTACATGGTTTTGCGTTTCATTTGACGATATATGAACATTTTAGTCAGCAAAATAGTCTGACATCTGTATAACATCTAATAGACACGTCTACAAAAAAACCTAATCCTCTACGAATTCTAACTCAAAAATATAAGAAGTAGTTAACACGAATTCTGACAGAAATCTTGTGTGAAATTCTGAGAGCAAATTACGCCACTCAGTATCGTTCGAAATTTCAAAATATTTCACTGAAATTTATATGAAAAAATTTTGCAATTTCCATCGATATCGATAGTTTTTCGCCCACATATTGAAGAGAAATCGTATGAAAAATCATTGTGAATGGTGATATATTGGATGACATTCGCATTATTTTCTGACAGATAACTAAGAGAATGTCGAATGCAATTCTAATGGACTGGAATGAAATTTGAAAATATTTCAATAATGTATGTGGGGAAAAATTTTAGATTTCTTATAGAAATGTTATTTAGTTTCTAGTCTTGTAGAGATGTCTTACAAAGCTAAATAAATCTTTTATAAATGTTTTAAACGAGCACATCTTCCTAAACGGTCCATAAAACTGTTCATATAACACAAACGAAAGCTTGCAATGTGTTAAAAATGTGAGCGAAAAAGATATAGATTTGCTGAAATATTTTGACTTATATCTACGTTCATATGTAAAATATCATTAAAAATATTAGCAAATTGATATTATTTTTATAAAAAATACCTTTAATTTTCAAAAAGGCAATTATTATAACTTAAATATATGTATGTTTGGACTTCTAGTCTGGTATCCTCTTTGGTTGAGAGCTTGGAAACATCACAATCAGTGCTCGGACTCCTATGTGGGAATAGTTTTCTAATTTTGTATTACACTGTACAACACACACAAAAAATAGCAATGTTTCATTAATTGATTCTTGTAGAGTCGACTGTAAAAATAAATACGTGTATCAGCATAAAAAAGTTTACATCTAAAACACATTTTGCGGCCTATTTAAAATGGCACGATTGTGTAGCGGCAAAGTGTAGAAAATTGCGTGATACTTAGGTTTTTGGTTTTGCTTTAGAGCATTTATTCAGAACATTGCTTGTATACAAGCAAAATTTTTTTGATATATATTAACCCTCTAACTCTTCTGGAAATAGATATTTTTTGAAATTTTTTTGAAAAAGTAAAAATCTCCTTCACAACAGGGATGTATTTAGTTGAAATATTCTGAGAAGATATCAATAGTAGGTCTCAAAACATACTTAAGTAGAATATTCAACTTTAATGCCAGAAATAAGCAAAACTAAGAAAATAATTATATAATTGTTCGAAGAGAAAAGATTGGTTGGAAAATGGTTGGAATAATAAAACATCATTTGTATAAACTATATTTCAGTTCACGCTATCAATTTTCTATTAATCCAAAAAACAATCCATATTTCTTGCCATAAGGGCATAATTGTAATAAATATATGATTCTGATAATTCTTAAATGAATTGGATCAACCGATCGTATGCTTTTGTTATGACTAATTAACTGATTGATTAACACAACCGAATAAAATATTATGAATTGGATTTTACTACCAAATTTTGGTATTGGAAACTAAAAAATTGTAAATATATCAAAAATATCAAGGTTAAAATAAACACTTTCTATCAGTTGCTGCAACTAACTAGAGGTTGAGTTTTCTGTCATAGTTTATAGCAGCAAATTCAAAATTAGCTTTTGTGACTTTCAAAGATATGATGATTTGTGAATTCTCAAGTGGTTCTTGTATGTCTGTGCTTAAGTTAACTTGTTTGTGGCTGTTCAAAATGTGCTGTTGAAGAAATGCATATAGACACGCTTCACCAGCAGAAAATAAATTTCAATTAAAATAAACTTATGACAATATGTCATATAATAAATTTCTTGAATTGTGTATTTTTATTTGTGTTTATTGTTTATTTTTATTTCAGCAAGAAAGGCCAATTTTTCTTTCGCAGGTGCCAAATATGATTTTGTTTTAGTTATATTAACCATATTTTTGGTAGTAAGAATAACTTTTATTTTAAATTCCATACTGTTAGCAAATTTTTTCTGTTGCTGCAACGATTGGGTTAAAGGTTATAATTAAAATATAGTTGTACCACAACAAAATTGGAGTTGTTATACCAGAATTCTATGATAGATTGGCAACAAATTCGGTTGTCTCAACGAATCTGTTGTTGGTTATTTCTGGGGCTAAAGTTGAATTTTCGACTGAAGTGTGTTCTGAGATTTATAGTAGAATTTCATGAAAAATATTTTTACATAATATAACAACTACATATATCCCTGTTTTGAAAGTGCTTTTTTGATTTTCAAGGATAATGTTTTTATCGGAAACCGGATTCAAGTGTCTTGGAAATTAGCTTCAGAATACTCGCATGGTAAGCCGATATTTTTTTCTGATATTTAAACTTTTTTTATTTCTTCTAAATTTTGGCCTTTTACACTGTAAACTTTTCTAATACTTTGTGTTTAGTAAGCATATTAAGACATTGCAATAGTGTAATAGTTTCACTTAATATATTTAATGTGAATATAAAAAATTAAACTAATTTTTTATAGAATTGAAATATATTATTTGTTTAATTAAAAAAAAAAAGCAATTTGAGTCCTATCACAGAGGAAATGTGTAAATATCTGGTAATGAAAATTTTTTTTTAAGTTGGAAGTACTTATGCTTTAGTATCTTTTTTTTGAATTAATTAATTAAAAGTATCAAAACTTTAAATATTGTTAATACATATGAATTTGTTGGTTTTTGTTTGTTTTATTAAACTTATTTGGTTATTAAATGGGCACACTGCAGTATATGTATATGTACTGCATTCAAAATTGCAGTAAGCAGTAAATTTACTGATTACTAAAAAAAATTATTAAATTTTTACTGCTAATGTACCAATAAAATCGTAGGGCCGTAATCATAATAAAATTGTAGCAAGTGCCAAAGTTTTTTCATTCAAATTTTGAAACTTTTGTATGAAAAACATTTAGCCACTTGGTAGAATTTCATTATGAATACGGGCATTACTGATTACTGAAAATTTAATGCATCTCATCATATAACAAATCATTTGGGCAATTTATAAAAATTGTAGAAAAAAATTTTGGTAATCAGTAAAAATTTACTTGTTAAACATTTTTTATTGTTTTTACTGCAACTTTAGTGGTACTGCAGTGTTCATCTATGGTAAATGCCTTTACTTTTACTTTTTAATTTTTAATTCCTGTTGTTCATCGTTTAGTTGTTGCTGTTCTTGTTGTTGTGTACGCATTGCAATTAAAATAAATTCAGTAAAGTGCGACTTTGACTCGCGCACATTCGGTTTTGATCATTTTTTTTTGATTTAGCTTTCTTCCTTTTTTAAGTTTTTTTCAGTTTAAACGATTATTTTTCAGTTTTATCGCTTTTTTCTCGTTTTGGCGTTTTTTTCTCTTTTTGGGTTTTTTTAATTTTCGCAATTTTTTTCATTTTGGCGATTTTTTCATTTTGGCGATTTTTTGTGTTTTTCGTGGTTTTTTTCATGTTGGCGATTTTTTTGTTTAAGGATTTTTTTCATTTTGGCGATTTTTCCGGTTTTTCGCGATTTATTTTAGTCCTAGAGATTTTTTTTATTTGGTGCTTTTTTCGTTTTGGCGATTTTTTTTTTTTGTTTTTGACGATTTTTTTATATATGGCGATTTTATATTTTTTTGATTTTTTAGTTTTACCGTTTTTAAAAATTTCAAGAGTTTTGCTCTTACGGTTTTCAAGATACAGCAAATTGTCAAAATTACAAAGTCAAAATTGCATTAACTGATTTAAATTTTTTAAATTTAGTGTTAATTGTTGTAGTCTGTATAAAAACACACTAAATTTACAAATTTCAAGTGTATATATGTATGTACATACAATTGTATGTATATTACATGGGATTTTAACATTTTTCGTTGCTCGCTTTGCAACACCCTTTAATTTTTAACTCTCATGTATTTGTTGTTGTAGTGGCCAAATGTCTACACATTGTGTCCAAATTTCAAGTCCGTAGCTCTTACGGTTCATTTTCACCTTTGGTGTACGGAAATGCACAGAAAAATAACCGGTGGCGGCGCACCATCGGCTTCGAGCCGGTCGAATTGTTTCTCTGCTTGGTATTGCTTCTTTCAAACACTAATACACTCATGCATAGCTCACACCGATTTAACAATGCAAAGAAATCTCAGCAAAGAAATCAAAGTCAAAAGATTTTTACCCCCTAGCGTATAGATGTTTACACATCAAAAAGCTAACCATACATTAAACAGTTAATAAAACTGCAAAAATATGCGTATTTAAAAAAAAATATGTAAAAATATGCACTTACCAATAAAATATGCAACTACAAATCGATGTCAAATTACTTAATATCTTATGATTATATCACTAAAAATATGCATTTACTTGAAAGTCCCAGCCCTGGTCCTAATACATTAAATAATTAAATATTATGTACATATATACATACATACATCTGAACGTTTAAATATATCATATCTACCATATGAGGTCTAAAAAAGAAAATTCTACTAATATATTATCTAATAAATTATGAGCATATTAATAAAACTTTATGAAAAGACTAGAAATATCATATAAGATAAAAATGACATAAAACATATTTTTGACAGTTTTGTTAGACACATATTTGACTTTGGTTTATTATTTTCACCCTTTCAGCTTAAATACAACACAGCACAGATTTTTTTTCTTAATATTTGTGTTTGTATGCGGAATTATTTATATTGCACTAGCGTTAGACTGGTTAAATATCGCTGACAATGTCTGCTAGTTACACGTTTAAAGTTATCTTATTATTTCTCTTAAAGTCATCAGTTTATTTGATTTAAGTTAAAATTTTCTAGCGCAATGGTTATATGTCTTAATTGTTTTGCTCATCTTGCTCTGCTTTAAAATTTTTATACAATTATTTTATCTCTTGAAAAATGTTACGATTACTGCTAAACAATAAATATTGTTTTCATTAAACACTCTACATTAGTTATGTTGGTTTCTCAAAATATGGAAAAATGAAAGGTTGGTATAAATAAAGGGGAAATTATAAGAACAAAGTAGAGATTGGTAAATATCTTCAAAAATCGATTTTCGATTTTCCGATCAACTTTTTAATTTCGATTTTTGAAATCGATTAATTTAATCGTACGTTAAAATCGATTTTTAAATCGACTTTAAAATCGTTTAAGACAAATTGGCTAGTTTATAAACAAAATAATCTTTATTCATAAAAATTCAAATAACAAACAAAAATAAAAGTTAACATATTTATGTACATTAAAAATAGACACAAAGTTAATTTAGCGAAACACACTAAACTCAGTAAGGTACATACATATGTATGTATATGAATATTAGATACTAGAGCTGTATTTTTAAATTAAAATTACACGTAAACTTGCTTTAGTTTAGCAATTTTTTATATAACATAAAATAAATTTCAGAAATTATTTCTAAGGATTATTAGTTTAAGGGCCATTATTACAACTTAAAGATAGTTAAAAGTAAGATTTTATCGGAGGTATAAAAACTTTATCATTTGCAAAATTTTACTTTAACCTAAAGTTAGCGATAAATTGCAGGAAAGTTTATTCTACCTGGTAAGTTAAATCCAATTTGCAATAATGGAAAGCTTTTTATACGTCCGATAAAATCCTATTTTTAACTATCTTTAAGTTGTAATAATGGTCCTAAATGTTTTAAACTAACCACCTTTACTTGTTCTTGTTAACATCAACGTCAGGCTATGTCAAAATAGGGCACTTAAGTACTATTTTTTCTCAGTAATTGTTTGTTTTTAACCGACTCTTGCTATTTTCTAGCCCTTAAAGAAAGTAAGTGTTCTATTTTCGATATTGTCTTGGCATTGATGTCGACAAAAAGTTACGGAATAAAGATGAATAATATTAGTTATCAAACCAATCTTTTTCACTAAGTAATACTTAAAAAAATTGCCAAAATTTTGATGATAATAAAAAAATCGATTTTTATAGCCCAATAATCGATTTCAGTATAAAATCGCAGTCGTAAGATCGATTACAAAAAATCGGTTTTTTTAACATAAAATCGGTTTTTGATTGGAATCGAATTCGATTTACCAATCCCTAGAACAAAGATGAACTCTATTTTTACCTAATTTATAAGCCTGTTAAGGCCTACTCAATTTTGAAATATTAACAATCATTTGAACCATTTAAATTTTAAGTACTATTTAATTAAATTGAACGTATGTACGTACATTCACTTATTTTTTTTTCTAGCAAAACTTTAAGTCGTTTTATTTACCCTCTTATTTAAACATCTTTTGCTTTCTATTTTGCTGTTCCTAAGCATTTATGATGGAAAGATAAGAAATCGTACATCACCTACATATATATAAAAACAATAACAACAGTAACTCTAATAGTTGATATTTTATGACAGTTATGAGTACTTTGCACGAGTTTAACTGCACAGTTATAAATTTTGCTGTCAGTTTCACGAGATCTTTGATTAAGTAATTCTTATTTGTTAATCGCATTGTTTTCGTTTAATATTTAACGATTTCTGCTGTTTTACTGACTCTTTCATAACTGTAGTAGACACTTATAAATTGAAATATATTTTAGAAGGCCAAAATATTTTTGTTAAAAAAAAATTGCAGAAACCTTGTTGTTGTTTTTTAATAAAAATTGTTTTGTTAAAAAAAAAAGAAATTTCATAAGCAACTTTTTAAAAGTAAAAAAAAACTAAAGTTCAAAGTTCAGACAATACGTGGAGGGGTCAGCACCTTCTAAGCATTTCGTACATACATAGTCCCAAATCACACTATGCAAGTCTTATTGTTAAGCTGATTCGCTTCAGGGAGAGAGAGACGAGGGGAACAGCAACGTTTCTTTTCCCCCGTCTCTCTCCCCTAGCAAACTAATCAGCTTAGCAATATGACTTGCATAGTGTAAATTGGGACATATAAACTCAAAGTCTTTAGTTAACTAATGAAGGCGCTTTAACGAATGAAATTGATAAAGAATATCGATAGTTAAACAATGAGCGTTAGTTAACTCTAAACTGTGTATTTGGACCTAAGAAGCGTTTGCAAGTATGTTTTGTTTTCAAAAAAAAAAAATAAAAATAAAAATATATTAACTGTAATAATTGCATAATAATTGTTGACTGGTTAACTAAACGGAAGAAAAATCCTTCATATTAATTATTACACATTGGGAGTAATTAATTAACAATTCTCAATTATGTTGAATATATTTCCCATTAAGCTTATAGCTGTAAAAGCTGCAATCTGTCGTTTGCCCCCAGAAAGTTTAGCTAGCTGTAAAAGCTACAATCCGTCGTTTGCCCTCTGAAAGTTTTGCATACACATACAAACATATACATATACAAGAATGATTTAACATACTAAAGCCATAAAAAGATTTATAGCCGACAAAGCTTATGATCATAGCAGTCACATTTCTGTATACATACATACATACATAAATAATAAAATTTAATTTTCGATTTCGAAAAAGTAAAATAACTCCATAAAAAAAGATACAAGACAATAGTAGTTTATTATGTTTCGCTGTTAACAAGAAAAGCAACAAAAATAATTTATTGCCACTTAAGTCATAAATACATTTATAATTTCTACCAATTTCCTTTACAATCTCTTATGTGCATCTAACGAAAATATACATACATACATATGTATGTATGTATTATATGTTTGTACTAAAAACAAAAGACACAGGAAAAACAAAAGAAATATAAAATGAAAATTTATGTAGTTTTTTTATGGTCTTATTAAACATATAAAAGGACGGAGGCAAACAAAGCATATTCATTAGGGTAGTACATGAGTTCTTATGGCCATGTGATGGAGGGAGAAAAGTATATACCGTATATATGAAGAAATCTAAACAGAGAATCATGTCAAGTCGGCACAATGATAGAGCAGACGGTTTCCGAGCTGGAAAACTTAATTTTTTTTCCTAAAACTAATTTTTATTTATTTTTTATTAAATAAACTTATTTTATATTTTAGTACGAATAAAATTGGTGTTAAAAATAAAAATTAATATAAAAAATCAAAAAGACGTTTCCAGGGTTGGAAAACTTTAACTTTTTTTATATGAAAGTAGCCTACTAAAACTATTTTTTTCATTCTCTCTAAAAATTAAACATATCTGATATTCTTAAGAGAAACAGATCGGTGTAAGAAAACAGAAAAATTTAAAAAGATGATTCCAGGGCTGGGAAACTTATACTTTTTGTGATATATGTACATATCTTTATAAATTATATGTATGTACATATTTTGTTTTGGAAAAAAAAAACTAGTGTAGAAAATTACAAATTTAAAATCCACAGCTCCAGAGATGGAAACTTTGAATTTTTTGATATTAAAGTAACTAAATAAAACTAATCTTTTTCTTAGTTGCTTTTTCTTCGTTCACTTAACATACCTTTTTTATATTTTTTAAGAAGATTGTCATAAGGAATCAGAAAAATCTAAAGGAATGATTCCAGGGTTGGAAAATTAATTTTTTTTTTTGTACTTAAAAGTAATTATTCAAATTAATTTTTTATTTTTGTTTACAAATTACATTAACTTTATGTTTTAGAAAGAAATAGTTTGGTATAAAAAATTTGAAAAATGAAAATCATAGCTCCAGACCTGGAAGACTTAAACTTTTTCTGGTATATAAAACTAATTAAATAAAACTAATTATTTCTTTGGTAATTAAATATATTCTTTATTTTAGAAAGAAATAAATAATTATGTAAAAAAAACTTAAATTTGTGGTAACAGGGTTGGAAATTAAAAAAAATTTGTTGTTAAAAATATAAGCAAAAATATTTCTTTTTCACTTAAACACAATGCATGTTCTAGGAAGATCTTTACTCAAGATTTCTTTTATATATGTTCAATTTTAATACAGATATATATTTTAAGTATAAACGATGTTTTGTGGCATGTTGTTTATTATGCTCTCAGTACAATTATATTTAAAATCTGTGGTATTTCGTTGACAGCTTGTAACAACTTTTTATTAATTTTTAGTATATGGAGATACAAATAAAAATTATCGCTAAAGAACTGTCATAACTATGAACTAGATTGAAGAAAATGTTTCATTTCATTTTCCTGAACAAACTCAAAAAAAAATTCTTAGGATTAAAATATTTAGATAATACCACGATATATACCATTTGCAATGAAATTTTTAAATTGAGGCACTAAACAATTTTGCAACATCAAAGATTACTAAATACGGTATGGAGGCACAATACTAACACTTTTTCAGGGTTATTAATCAGTGGCACGGTTTTTTATCATCAGGAGAGCGAGTAAAGAAGCCTCAATTTTTTTGTATTGTATGACGTAACGTCGATGTTGACAATTCGAATAAGGGTGATTGAAAAATATTTTTTTAAAAGCAGAGTGTAGAATGAAATACATATTCAACTATAACTAATATCGAAAATAAAATATTTGAATTAAATTTTTAAAAATTGCGCTAGAAAAAAAATAATAGCTTTTTTCACAAAACAAATATGTATTTATGTATGTATATTGCCAAGTTAACAGATTATCTAGAAATTATATGACAACCTTACGATTACAAATTTATATCATACATAATATATTTCTGTGTTATGTATTGTCGCAAAGAAGAACTTGGTCAAAATTTATATCTCACAACTTTTAATGGCCGAAATTTTGGATAAGAACTTGGCCGTTTTGCACATTTATGTTTTTGTGAGGATCTGATTACTTTTTGAAAAGATTTCTATAATAACACTTTTTAAACTTAAAATTTCTAGTGTATTTTATTTCTATTCATGATCACTGTGGCAGTTGAAAATGGCAGAGTTACATAAAATAATGGGTAAGAGTGTGATGGGTGTGGAATTGTTGAACTGAAAAATGCACTATTGTGCCATTATAACGGGTCGCCAGTGTGTATGCAATTTAGTAAGAGTCGTCTGGAAAGAAACATGTAAAGTGGAGCGTAAATCTTAGTGGACGTGAACCCGTCTTTTATCTCAATAAATTTACATATTAAAGTCTGATTAGGCAAAGTACATATATCAAAAGCATATGCCCAATGTGCATGCAAAGTTTCAATAGGGTAGCTGGTGCTTTAATTTTTGGATTTTCTGATTGAGTAATCAATTACTATTTGTCTACAAAATGTCAGCTCTCTATAGTATAATATTACGTAAAATTTTTATGGGCCTGGCCTCGCTGACTTTTATATCCTCTAGTGCTTATGGTTCATGCAAAGTTTGGTATTAAAAAGTTAATAAGAAATACCTGAGTATTATATTAAAAACTGCTAAGCCGAACTACCTGAATGAAAAAGCTTAGATTTATGGGTGAAGTCTTGGCTACTTCTCAAAATAGGGAATTTTTATTTTGGAGATTTGCAATGTGTATGAACAGCTTCAATAAAATTGAATTGGGTTTACAGATTTTTCTTAGTGATCTCTGATCTAGATTTATTTGTGTATCAAATTTAAGCTCGCTAGTGCGATTTAGAGCTTTAATGTCGTGCCCCGCATCTTGGATGAAACTTTTTGGTTTTAAGATTTTCCCATAGGCCTACGCAGCTACACTTACTAGTGTATAAAATGTCAGCTATCTAGCGCGAATTATATCCTAACTCAAAATTTTGTTGTGAGTAGCGCTTCTAATTCATGCTAATTTTCTTCTAAAATATACTAGACAGATGTAGATTAAACACAAGGCTAACATTTTATGGAAGTGATCACGCCAAATTATTAAGGTGATAGTTTAAAGTATTGTGTACGTGCAACGCATATGCAAGATTTCACTAAATTGGCTTGAATTAAAAACTTTGTATTAAGTTCTTAGTTCAAAATAATATTAGCGTGGCACCGCCCATTCTGGTAAAATTTTTTGGGTTTTCAGATTTTTCTAGTTGGTTTCTCACTTAGACCTACTTGTGTATCAAATTTCAGCTCATAAGCGCAACTTAAAATTTTTAATTTTTATAGGCGCAACCCCGCCCTTCTAACTAAATTTTACGGGTTTTCAGATTTTCTAGTTGTTTTCTCACCTAGACCTACTTGTATATCAAATTTCAGCTGTTTAGCGCAACTTTTAATTTTTGGTTTTTATGGGCGTAACCCCGCCCACTTTTCCAAAGTCAAATTTTTTCTGCCAGTGCTTGTTATTAGTGTCTAGTTTCGTTACAAACGGATAATAATAGCTAGATAAATAGTATATCTAAATATGCTGAGCCGCAGGGCATTAAAATGAGGTTGAAATTGTATGGGCGTGTCAATGCCCAATTTTTTAATGAAAAAGTTTTAGGCTTGTCTTATCGCAGCATGTATGCCGAATTTCAATAAAATAGCTTCCATTAAGCGCCTTAGATTTGCTTTTTTAATTCTAACCTTTATGAGCGTAGCCCCGCCCTCCTGGTTAAAATTTCCTTGTTTTCAAATTTTTTTTATTTTATTTCTCACCTAGACCTAGGTTTCTATCGAATTTCAGCTCAATAGCACAAATTTCAATTTTTATGGGCGTAGCCCCGCCCACCTGGTTAAAATTTCCGGGTTTTCAGATTTTTCTGGTTCATTGCTCACCTGGATCTTCTCGTGTACCAAATCTTAGCTCTCTAGCGGAAGTGCTTCATCAATTTGATGAGTGTGTCAGTGGTCAGTGAGTATGCTTAAAATATGCACTTTTTGCACCTCTATATCTCCGGAACCTTTCATTAGAAAACTTTCAAACTTTGCATATGAGGTAACATGAATTTATTCTAATTATGGTTTAAATTTCATAATTTTACGGTCGCGGGAACAAAGTTATGAGGGGGGTAAAAACAGCTCGAATGGCTTCCTGTAAATATACACACTGCGTGCATTGGCCAGAACTTGGCCTGGCGCACTGCTGTGCGCCTAGATGAAAAAATAAAATAAATTAAAACGAAAAGTCATACCCCTAATACACATTAATATAAATGATATAAGGTTATGGAATTTTTAAAGCTGATATCATAGAGACGAGTTTATTTATGAGACTGTTAGTGAGTGCTACGGCTGTTGCTGGTGGTAGGTACATGCGAAGTTTCACATTGTGCATGCACAACGTTCAAAGTCAGCAGCAAGACAAGTAGTAGCGAAACTCTCTAACAAGGGGGCCAATTTCACAAAAGTTACAGTCGTACAAACATATTTATATACAGTAGTAAAACTAATTACAAGGTGTGCCGCCAAAAGCCACCATATTAATAATAAAATATACACACAGCTACTTATGAATATTCACACACTATAGTTATACATACATACATATGTACATATCGTACACTAAGTTGTAAACAGTCGAAATTTGAAAAAAATATTCCAGATGTTTAGGAATAGCAACAAACTGTTGATATTGTCTGTTTCATATAAAACAGGTATAAAGGTATTTTATATTATTCAAGAAGCTGTGCTGTAAAAGAAATTTTTGTTTTCATTAGAGATTTGTTCAGTGAAATGGTTTATAAAAAAAGAAATCATATTGATAATTTTGACTTGTGAGTGTTTATGATTCAGTGTGCGATATGTTAATATATAAATTAGATAAAAATAAAAGTTATTGTTTCAGACAAAAACTAAAACCATAAATTAATAAAAAATATATAAAATAAAAAAAAGTAATATTTTTTACTAGAGATTTTTTACTCATGTGTTTGATTTTTTTTTTTTTTTGTAAGAAACTCCTTTAACTTTTCTTCTAATATTTAACTCTCTCTCTATTTTGCAGTTAGCGGAAGATAATTTTGTGAAATTGACCATAAAGATATAAAAATGCATCATGTTGTGCCTGATTATCATGATCTTAATGATAAAAAAATAAGGAATAATATTATTTAACCTTTATTCATAAACCAAAATCAAAAAAATTTATGAAAAAAATAAACAGTTGACTGACAGCAATTTTTGGCTGTTTAAATTTAGTTAGCGAAATGAAGTTCGTAATATAAAAGGATTTCCAGCTTAGTAAGGACCAGTGATGCCAATTTAGCCATTTTTTGGCTAAATTTAGCCATTTTTCATCCCAATTAGCCGGAAGAAAAGTGAGTGTAGCTATTAACTATTTTTTAGCCATTTTTATTTTAATCTAGCTATTTTTCCAAAAAATGCAATTTGTTTGTGATTTTTCACAAAAAACTTAAACTCGGAACATGGGAACATTAATTAACTACCAAAAAAAAAAACACAACTGAGTAATATCTTATTGTTTTCGCATTAATATCTAGAAATCCCGGTTCAAACTTGCCATTTTTGTTGCAGCAGTCTAAAAGCGCTTATATGAAAGAGATGGCTCAATTGGTAACAATAATATTTGCTACTCTATTCTTATAATCGTTGCAAGGTGTTCATAAGTTGTCGGGTCTACAGTGAAACCTCTCATAACGGACACCTCCTATAACCGGACACCTCTAATAACCGGACAATTTTTGTAGATCCAACACGTTCATTAGTTTTTCCATACAAAATGCCCTCCCATAACCGGACACTCTCATAAAAGCATAGAAGCGGTGAAACACGGCAATAAGAGTTGCATTTAAATAGTAGGTCGTTCTTTATTCAACTCTGATTCATATTTATATTAGTGTCAATGATATTGCTGGTTCCGTGGTTAACGCATATGATTCGTTGTAGACGCAAAGAAATTGCTGTTTATATGAAGAAGTTTTTTGCTTAGCTGGTGTCCTAAGATGGCAGTAAAAAAATTGTTTTTATCAATTACAGGAAAAAAATTATATTTTAAACGAGTTTGAAAAAGGAAAATATTCGGTGCACGAACTTGTGAAGATATAAAGTTTCTTGTGTATTTTAACAATTCATATTGCTACATTTCTTATACAAACTGCCTTTTCAAAGCATTTTTCTAGAGACGACTTTGTTGTATTCCAACAAATAAAATCATTGCAAGTCATTTGAAACTCAACAGCTGAAATTATACCAATCTAGTTTGAAGAAGTCTACTCTTAAAATAATTTTTCAACTACAATGAAATCCAAAAAATGTGTAACTCTCTCATAAGCGGACACCTCTAATAAACAAACAAAAACAGGGCGACCGTGAGTGTCCGGTTATGAGAGGTTTCACTGTTATTTGTGGTTTATGATATCAATCAAACAAGGGTCATATTTGTTTTACACGAGTGAAAATATCAAGAAAAATCAAAGTTTAAATGATAGTTTAAAAAATTGAAAGTTAATAAAAAGTATAAACAAAAATTTCGCAAGGAATGGATAAGTATCCCAAAAATATCCAAAAAATTGCGTAATGCAAGTATTGTAAGTTTGCACTATATGCGCAGTTTTTTTTATCACCTGAAGAAAAATTATTTTATTTATTACTTCAATTTATTTACTTTAAAAAAGTTCCCGATTTGCCTTAAAAAACAATATATGAAATACCTTCTTGTTTTTGCTAAAGTTCATGATTTTTGCGTTAGATTTTGCTTCGCCATTTTTCAGCTAGTTTTTAGCCATTTTTTAGCCATTTTTTGTCTACATTAACCCATTTTTGGTGGAGGAATTCTGGCATTACTGATAAGGACACTCACTTTTGTACAAAAGGTAATCTTTCTTATATTATTTTAAAAACAGGACTGATCAAGTTTTTGACAATTTCCTTAATAACTGTTAGTCAAATATGCGTTTACTAAATTATCAAATATGTAGAAATTTCCACTAAATCCAAAAGCAGAAATTGGCTTCATCGCTGATGATGATTTTTGATGAAGACGTTGCTTGAAAAGAAAACATTTTTATTACAAAATAACTTTATCGTTTGTATTTGTTGTTGTAACACTCAGTCAATCAATGCCTACAACTAGTACTAGGTATTACCTTCTTTAGAAAGGGGATAGTGATAGAGAAGACAGGCGGTGAAGGAAGCCACAGATTTTTCACGTTTTTTTTTATGTTTTAATAATGCAGTGTTGCAGCGCCTCTGGTGTTAAATGAGGCGTATTGATTTTTTTAAAGCTGTAGTTAGTAGCCATTTTATCGGTGATTTTACTTTGCCGATGATTCTGCTACACAACGATGGAGGGCGCTCTGATGTTACATTAGGATTAGCATCTGCTGAAGTCGGATAGTTCACTGACCAGTGACTATGCCTTCATCACTTGAACTTCCCTACAACAACTGGTACAAAGAGACACTAATGCACATCAGAAAAATGCGTGGTGTTGTTATTTAGATGATGGATACAGGGATTTAAACCAGTACCTTCGGTTTTGTAGTCAACGTGCTAACTATATACCTCAGCTAACGTCTTTCTATTGATTTGACAAAACAGACTCAATAAATGACAGTCAATTCGGCACATGTAGCTTTAAAAATATGGCCACTATTAATTTTCAAACTTGGGAAGTTATTTTTGGTTCCTTACCAAATATAGCCCTGATATTGCCATTTGCATTTTGTAACTATGTATTAAATTATATTTAATTTTTATGAAATCATTTTCATCTTCTAAACTTAAAAAGAAGCAACATTTTTTAAATTTCAAACTAACAAGTATTTAGATATACAAAAAAATTAAAAAATCGAAGCGACCAACCGTTAAATATCCTAAATGGCCATTCAAAATGAAAAATCATAAGAGAAACCTAAAGTTGATTTTAAAATAAATAAAGATAACCGTGTCTGTCATGACTTTCACATCCGTGTGAAAGTGAATCTTTTCCGCATATTTTGGTGTCCTGACATTCACTTCCGAATAATTTTTTCGTTTTACTTTCGACTGCACCAAGCAATGTGAAAGTAAATAGAATTGCCTTTTTTCCACATTAAAATTAATTTAATTTAAACGAAATCTTTTTTAAAAATAGGCTTGATATCTCATCTACCTAATTTGGAAATTTAAACCAATATATATTTGGTTTTAATACATAGAAAAGGGGACATGAAAAACATGCCCACATTAGCAACCAATTTTGCAAAAATATTCGGAAGTATGCAGACACCAAATCTTTTTTTTTGCGATTCGGAAATTTTCATTCTAATTGAAAACGTTCGAAATTCGGTACAGACACGAATATAGTTCGCCGACTTTTTATATATTTTACATATACAAAATTTCGTCTGGTGGTCGCCATATTGAACAACTGATATATCTTTAGTTACACTCCTGGGATTAAGGCAAATCTATTGACGTAAGAATCATCAAAATCCATCCAGGCCTTCGGTTTATATAGTGCCGCAAAGGAACACACACACACACATACATACTATATGTACATACATATATACATACATACGCACATAAATACATGCATACATACATACATAAATGCATACATCCATATATATATATACATCAATGCTGCTCACAGAGAGAAAACTGAGAGTAATGTATAAGCGCATGTGCATTCATTTGTACAAAAAGCCGATTGATGTTCGGCACTCTAGCTCTTCTCTGGCCAGCAGCGATGTACATACATACATACAGTGAGCTGCCCAAAGTAGCACCAGAGTGCAGAACATCAATCGGCTTCTTATCTTCTATATAATTAATAGGCGAACATGTTTTTTGTAATCCCTTTTACGCCGGTACCACTGCACCGATTTTAAAAAGATTTACATGGTTTTAAAGGATTTTTTGTACAGATGTGCAGAATCTATATTTTATTGAAATCGGTTTAGTATTTTTGGAGCTATAAGCGCTTAAAGGTGCTACTACTACATGCACACAAATTGCACACGCATTTATTAGCTTACAAGTAAAAAAGAAACAAAACATGAGTGTGTGTGTGTGTTTGTAGTATTTCTCTTGATCTAACAAATTTTTTTTCTCTTATTTGTTGTTGTATGAAAGCCATAATACTTAAAGGAAGAGATTTGAATAAATTGAATTAGCTTGGTTGAAGGGATTTTGTTTCTTTTTTTTTTAATTTCATGTATTATTTAATTATGCTTGCATATGTATGTAAGTTTGTGTGGGGCTGTGTTTTAATGAATTTTTTATGACGTTCAGATACATTTTCTTTGAATCTTAGATTATTTACATTTTGATTCTAGAATACGGACGAGTGTGTCGTCCGTTTGGTATATCTAGTACAAATGAATGCACATACGCGAATACAATACTCTCGTGTTTCTCTCGGTTGCCAGCTCTGAGATACATACATGGACTGATAATCACAATACCCTTCTTTGCGCTGCGCGGTCGGGTAAAAAGATAAAATAGGTCTGGATAAAATCTCTTTCACAGTGAATATCTTTACTTAACGTGTTTATTCGTCTTCTTCAATATTAAGATGGTAATAAAATTATTTTTACCATTTATATTTATTTATTCCCCCCCACACCTTTAATAATATTTGGTTTCTTTTAACGGTTTATATTTTTAATGTAATCTCATATTAATCACTGACCATTCGTCATCTTGAAGTATCAAAATACCATTGCGCTTTTAAATCAATTTTGACATTAAGACAGTGAGTAAGAATATTGGTTGGCGCAACACAAGATAACAGCTGTTGTGTGCTGTGTTGTGTTGTGTGCGCCAACGACAACCGGTAGCGTTTATTATCTTTATGATGAAATATTTTCTCAATGTAAACATACAACTAAAGGTAAATATACATACCTGTACTGCTGTATTTGATATTTTATTTGCTTATTTATTTTTAACACTTTTGCACGAACGTAAAGTGAAGTTGACAGTGAAACATGTAAATTGAATATTTTTTATAAAACAGACTTTTTAAGCAACAAGTACTTGTAATATTTACATAGTATTATTTGTTTATTTAGCACAACAATTATTTGCATTTACTAATTAAGTGCTTTGACATTTTCAACCATAAAGACACTTATTCGCCCACCCACCCACCCACCCACCACACACAGTTTGTTTATTAAAAGTGTCCATTATTTGTTTTAAAATTCTTGCTTAGATTGTCATAAGTAATTATGCATATTTGTGGTTAAATTTGCATACATTAATGATAATATGAATTTAATTGAAATGGAGAAAAATAAATAAAAAAATATTATGACTTAATTACAAGCATTATATTTAAGTGTTATAATTAATAAAAAATAGTTGTCGCAAGTGACAGAAACACTGAAGTGAAGTTCAATAAAATATTTCTATGAATATTCATTTTAGAGGTCCAGTTTGGTTGCTGGAATTTTTCTTGTACAAAGTCTTACTTTGTTGGCTATACTGAAAAGAGGAATAGAAAGTGGTACATACGTTCATACACTTGAAATTCGTTTTGTTCTCTTTTTCGTCAGTTCAATACTGAACTTTGCCACACATAAAAAATTTATGCAAGAAACATTTCTTCATGTAAATATCGATGTAATAAAATAAATTGAGATCAAGGAAGCACTACAAAGGTACAACCAGGGCGCAAATTACAGCATTTGACATCTATCGAAATTTGCATAGAAAATTTTATGAAAATTCTTTCGACATCGAATACTGTGATTCGGTCTAATTGGGATTCTATCACAAATGATGGTGGTGACGTTTTGCCTAGGTAAAGTATGTATAACACGTTAGTACTTGGTTGTAATTATATTCTCCTGTTAGCTATTTACCCATTACCACTAGTCTTGGAGCGGCCAAATGTGCCTCATATTTAACCTGTATATCAATTGCCACAATAGAAAGAATGTTTTGCATCGCCTAAGTTGATGTGGTTCTTATTGCGCCACAGATTCAAATACAAAACTGTCTCTGTATTTTTTGAAGATGTTGTACCCATGCGTGCGTTATGATTGGTCGTATCACACTCGTGTAAAGCCAGTGTATCATCTTTATATCGTTACCTTAATATCGAAAGGCCCTAACTCATTATTTTTTTGAAATAGAGTCTCTTGTATATTTCGATAAAAGATTCTCTAGTATATGGAAAAACGCAAAAATTTCGGTTTCAAAAAAAATAATGACTTAGGGCCTTTCTATATTAAGAATACGATATTTAATCCCCATTTGGATCCAATTGTCCTTTTGCAAACTCACTGAGCATTATATGGCGAGTCCAGGATATCCAATCAAGCATTATTCTTTTCATTTGTATTATTTTGTATTGAAATACGGGATATTCAAATGTAGGAATTGCTTGTTTTCCAGGTTAACAACAAGACCACGATCTCTGGCCCGGTTTTGAGATAAATTAAAAGTTTCTGTAGATTTTTCAATTAACATTCAGGGGTGATGTCCCCTTATTAAAATCGCTACGTTGTCTGCATAACAACCGGACTTGAGTCCTTCTTCGGATAGCAGTTTTAGTAGGCTTTGTATGATGGTAGGTCACAGTAAAGCAGATATTTAGTATACCTCTCTTGGTATTCCGTAACATACATAAGCTCTTATTTTTGTATCGTTTACCTCGCAACTTATACAACTTGTGTTAAGCATATGACTTATCCAAGTGGTTATTCCTTGATCTAAATCAAACATGTTTAGGGATTCGATAAGACTCAAGATCGAAACATTGTCGAAAGCACCTTATATTTCAATAAAAATAGCTAGGGTATAAATGTCTAGATCAAAAGATCTTTCAACATGATATACAACTTTCTAAAGGGCTGCCTCAACAGACCTGCCTCTAATATAGGCGTGTTGTTTAAATTTTAATATCAAGTGTAACGAGTATATCTTGGTTACAGTTGACTCGTTTACAAAATTCACAATCACAAAAGCTATGAGAAGTACTAAAATTAAATATGTTATAGATGTTTTGAATGAATTTTCCAGCTATTTTTGGGGTACCCGTACGTATAATTACTGATAGAGGAACATCGTTCACCTCAAAAGATTTTGAAAAATATTGTCCAGATAATGATATAAAACATCTTCTCAATGCTGTAAAAACTCGTTTCTCTTTTAAGTAAGAATGATGTTAAGCTAATTGGTCTGTAGGCTCTTGGTTTTTTATAGCTTTCCTTGCCTTGTTTGAGGTATGAAAATAACTCTTGCTTCCCTCCATGTCATTTGGGTGTATGCATATGTTAGACAGTTTGTAAAGATGGTAGTCGACCCAACTTATTTTCTTAAGAAGAGCCGGAAAATACCATCAGGCCAGACCCAGATGTTTTAAATGGCGAAAAGTTTATAATTTCATTATTTACCATTTTCGTGATGATAATTATATTTATTGTGGCATCACCATAGCGCCTGAAAGTGTGGAATGGGAAGGAGGAAGAATAATAGGGAATAGCCCCGAAACTAGCCTTTACACGGACGAATCAAAAATTGGAAACCGATCGAGCACTGAATTTTGTCGACATGAGTCGTAATATACGTACATTCATAGTACAGTCTTTCAGACTGAGATCACGGCTACAACGGAATGCCTTAAATGTCAAAAGAAGTTGACAAAGAACTACCTATTCATATCTTTACATCTAGTAGAAAAGTTATTGAAGCCTTAAGAAATCATAAAGATTAATCTCGAAGCGCCCTTTAATGCAAAAATTACATAAACTCATACCCTCATACCTAAATAAGAGCGGCGTTGACAGCAGTCTACGTATTTTCAGTACATTTAAATGTTAAAATATTAGTTGATTGTACTGAAAATACGCACTCTGCTGCAAACGCAATGCTGGACGCTCTTATGAGGAATACGTGTATTGAGACAAATCGGTATAATATGGACATCAGGGAAATTATAAATCACACTAGAAATTACCAAACCTTGTCAAAAATTTAAAAGTGAATTGAAGCAATGGGCTATAGAAAAAAAAACACCAGAGATTGGCAGAACTCTACTGTTGGAAGAGTTACCGAAATTCTCTGGGAAGACCCAAATAGTGAAAAGATGATAGAGATTGGAAGTTTAAAAAGGCCAACACTTTGGAACTTGGTTAGCATAACAACAGGACATACAGAGTTAACAAGTCATCTGGCTCGCATGGATGTTGTTGGCGATACGACATGTAGAGCTTGCCCAGAGGGCAATCTTCGATACACTCTCGAACACTAATTGGGTCACTTTCGAGCATTAAGTCCAATTAGAAGACAAATCTTCCATATGGAAAATGTATCAGATATGGAATATCTTAGAGGTTCGGACTGGAAAAACCAAGGAAGGTATATTGAGGTTCCTAATCTTTCCCCGTAACTTGCTATATCTAAATCTATAAAGTCAATTTATCGATTTTCGGCTACGAATTTCCACTTTCAAATTTTTATTGCTAACTCAGGCATTGACTTAAGAATTTATTGCGCCGAAACTTTTGTTTTTTATGTCGTTACCATTTTTTGGCAATTTGTTCAATTTTCTATTTTTTCAGCATTTTAACGATCGAATTTAGCTTTAACTTTAGCGAGTTACAGAATACGGGGGCTGATTAAGTTAAATAGGTTTTCATGGTTTTTATTGGTTATCTTCTCAATATTTCTTATTGTATTACTGCCCTCTTTCAACCTAATCTAACATAGCCTACCATTATTAATCATTTAATTTTAATCTGTTCATTTGCTTATATCTGCTTTTCTTTATTTATTTAAGGACATATTATTTAGCTCTAAGTATGTGGAAAAATACTTAATGAATTTCATTTGTGAAGGGTACCCCTTATTTGCTTAACTTCACAAAAAATTAAATTATATAAGCAGTTTACGAAAAGTTAGCGACCTAACCTATGCACACGAATTCGTATGTTGATAACATGAGAGTTCGACAAAAAAAATTCGTTTCGAATTAAACAGTATAACCAGACTTTTTAGCCTTCTAGTAAGCAAAGATTTTGCAATCTTTTTAAAACTTTTAAAGTTTATTGAAGTATAAAGTATAGACTTAAATACATACATACCTACATATTTCATTATTATGACCATAAAACATAATATTAGTAATAGGTATTCATTGCTTTTTAAATTTCTACCAAAAGAATTATTAGATATTCTAGAAGAAAACGACTCATAGTATCCTCAGCCACTTCCCTTTTTAATTTGCTACTCGCGTGGCATGAGTTCGGCTAATCTTATTCTCTTAAACCAGTTTTCACAAAACGAAACACCCTAAGAAAACTTCAAAAACACTAAACCACTATTAACTGCAAAATTTTATAACCTGACACATAGGCAACAATTGTGTCCAATCATTTGTTGCCATATAAATCCTCAAATCTTGACAATGTCTGTCTACAAACTGTATGTAGTAGGCACTTTACAAGAAGAAAAAAGACTTCCAATCTACCAATATAAACATATGTCTCCACTAAGTGTTGTTTAATTTACAGCTAAAGATCAAGTACTTAAATTATTACAATATTTACTTTGTGAAAAACTAGACATCTACTTAAACGGATTTCCTTGAATTACAACAAACAATACGACAAGACACCCAACACGAAAATCCAAATACTGAAGAAAAAAAAACAAAATTCATAGCAACAAAATAACAAAAAAAAAACACACACACACAAAAGCAAACAACATGAGTAATGACGACTACAAGGAAAAATCGAAGAAAAAGAATAATATATAATATAATAAAAAACCTAAGACCTAAGGCGTCAACCTTAAAGGAGTTACTAACACATTTTTACATCACTTTGCACAAAATAAATGTCTCCCATGTGAGTGCTGATAGCATGTCACCTACAAATGTCATATAGGAAAATGAACAAAAACGAACAGCCAGCGACCCAAACAAAAAGCAAAAGGAAAAAATATGTATGTATATAAAATGAATTAAATAAAACAAAATTTTATATACAATACATTCATACAAACATTGTTGGTGTTATTTTTGTCGGGCTGTCATTATAAAATGAACAAAATATATATTTAACAGCAATGACAAGAACAGCAGCAGCAGCAGCAGCAGCCACGTTAAGAACATGCGAGGGTTATGCCAGAATACTATGCTAGATCAAACGTATAAGATTACACAAGGTAGAATAAAGGATAGGGATTTTGAGAATGTATACCATTTGCTCTGGATTATATCAGCTGATAAGATTCTTATATCAAACATTATTCCTTTATAAAGAAAAATATATAATCGACTTTCCTAGTCAATGGTCGTAGCATTCCTAGAACCTCACTGGTTAGCATAACTCTTACAACAGCCTACGTATATGAACTGTCAGCAACTAAGAGATGTATGAGATATACAAGTAGAGTTTTTAGTCAAAATGTAAATGTAACATAAAGAAAGTGTCAAAGTAAGCATTATAAAAATGACAGAAGGAAGCCATAAATTTCAAACCAACAACTACAAAAAAATAATAATAAAAAAAATTAAGCAGAAAAAAAGTCAACAGAAAACAAAGTACTCGAACCTAGTGCAAGCAACAAACACAGTAGTGTGTATTGACAAAGGCAATAGCAGCAGAAACAATATCAGCAAGAGCACAAACAAATTAAAACAAAAAATTTTAATATAAATGAAAAAATATTTGACACACAGGCAGCAACTGATTTACCACACAACTCACTCACTCACTCACTTAAACCCCAAATCATGGTGTTAAAAAAATACTTAAATAAAAAATGTTGTAACAAAATCAGAGGAGGTGGCACTGCAACATGACAGTATTACATTATTACAGTAGGGGTATGTATGAACAAACTTAAATCAACACCTTCACGTTGTCAACAGCATCATTAAAATAATAATTATTTTAATCGTCGCTTTTAGTGGCAGCCTTAATTTGTAAATACGAGTATGGTTTTTTGTTATTCTTTAATTTAGAGGATACTGATAAAAAAAAAGACAACACTTGCCATGAACATGTTATTTTTTGGAGCGTTGATACCTTTCAAATGAAGCCAAATAATGTTAATGATATTTACTTGGCATACAGTTTGTCAAAGAAGTATTTACCATATATGAAGAAATAAAAATATATTGAAATATAATAGCTTCTAACAATTTTTTTTTCCAGTTTTTAGCTTTTAATTTTTTTTTTTTCATTTGTTAATGTGTAAATATATTTCTCTTCAAACAAAAAATCAGTAAAGTGCGACCTAGGCTCGCACACGAATGGTTCCGTACGCACGTTACGAATTCTAGCGACGGTTTTAGACGATATATTTCGTTTTGGCCAATTTTTTTCAAAGAGTTAGTCTCTTACGATTTCCAAAATATAGCGATTTGTCAAAATTATATAGTCATAATTACAGTAACTTATGGAATACCCTTTATTTTATTTTTTAAATTAATTGGTGTAGTCTTCTTAAAAATAAATTTCAAGTGTCGCTGCATTAAATTAGGATTTCAACAGGCTTCGTTGCACGCTTTGGAACACCCTTTAATTTTTAACTATCATATATTTGCTGTTGTAGTGGCCAAAGTTCTTTATATTCTATGAAAATTTCAGGTCCGTAACTAGTACGGTTTTTGAAAAAACAGCCTTTAAGAGATATAGGGACGGACATCTTAGCGAAAACAATACGGTTCCCTTTCACCTTTGGTGTATGAAACCATGATTAACTGCAATAAGAAATATTTAAATTTGTTAACCAAATTCAAATAAATTCAGTGAAGAGCGACTTTGACCCGCGCACGAAGTGTTCCGTACATACACTAGATATGTAATTCAATACAAACTTTAGGTTTTTTTTCGGTTTTTAGCGTTTTTTTAAGTTATGGCGTTTTTTCGGTTATGGGAATTGCTACAATTTAAGTTTAAAAATTTTTTAAACGCACTAATAATCCCAAATTAATATTTTACTTATTAAGTAAAATATTTTTTTTATTAAAAATACATTGAAATTGATTATTGAGGGATTTAGCTGGCTCCTATGCGCATTTCACTGTTGCTAATGCAGATCATCAGGGAACCTTTACCCAAAGATTCTTAGAACAACTAGACTTACTATGTTATAAACTTTCATTTAAACAAATGAGAAGCTTAAAACAAATAACAAAGTTGAAACAAGAACTCAATAATCAACATGTTTTTATTTTCTTACTTTACCATTAATACATTGGCTGACTTTTTTTTAAGCTTCAAATTGTATTTGTAAGAGTATGTAAAAAGAAAATAAATTTAAATAACAACAACAGCTATTTAAGAATAAAGTGTTGCCACACAAGTATTTTTTTGACCGGGATTATTAGAGCGTTTAAAAAATTTTTAAACTTTTTTTAATTTTAGCACTTTTTTCAGTTTAAACACTTTTTTTCTCGTTTTGGCATTTTTTTTTTAATTTGGCACGTTTTTCGCGTTTTGACGATATTTTCGGTTTTTGGCGTTTTTTCATTTTGGCGATTCTTTTCATATGGGCAATTTCTTCGAATTTGGCGTTTTTTTAGTGTTAGATTTTTTTTTAGTTTTGGCGATTTTTTTTGTTTTGGCGAATTTTTTTAATTTTTGGCGATTTTTTTCGGTTTGGCGATTTTATAATTTTGTGATTTATTATCGTTTTTGTTATCGTTTTTGAAAATTTCAAGAGTTTGACTCTTACGGTTTCCAAGATGCAGTACGTTGTCAAAATTACATAGTCAAAATTCCATTAACTGATAGAACACCCTTTAATTATTATTTTTTTTTCATTTTAGTGTTAATTGTTGTAGTCTGTATAAAAATACAATAATTTTACAAATTTCAATTGTATGTATATTACATGGGATTTTAATATTTTTCGTTGCTCGTTTTAGAACACCCTTTAATTTTTAACTCTCATGTATTTGCGCTTGTAGCGGCCAAGGTTCTAAATATTTTGTCCAAATTTCTGCCTGTGACGGACAGACGGACAGAGCAGCGAAAACATTAGGGTTCCTTTTCACCTTTGGTGTAAGGAACCCTAAAAAAGTAGAAGATCAATTCGTCTGTATTTATTTTAACACTGTTGCTTCATAACTCAGTTCATTTAGGTCCAATTGAAAAAATACATTTTTGGTCTGAGAGGGTATAGCTTCCCATTGGTCACAGTGTAAAAAAAAAGTGTACACTCTCACAAATTTTTTTATTGGATTTTATGAAATTCTACTTATTTGATTGCTGCGAAGTATAACAAAAAGCTTGGGTTCTTGTAACTACACAATTTTTAAGTTACAAAAATGAGCGATGCTACACCCATTAAAATTTATTAGTATACTTCACGTGGTTCTACTTAAACGATTTTTACAAAGCTTAACACACACCTTGAGCTCTGAAAAACACACAATCTTGCATATTAAAATTTGGCCAAGGCACGCCCTTTAAAATTTAATTTTGTATTTTACGTACTTCTTCTTAACCATCAGATTTAAAAAAAAAAATTTTTTTTTTAAGAGTTTACTTCCAGTTTGGTCCAATAAATTTGTTTTGAAACTGTTCTATGAGATCTTTGCGTTAAAGTCGGTTTATTTTCGACAGAATTATTTTGTATACATATGTATGTCTTTCTAATCAGAATTTTTAAGCTCGGGGGTTAAAAATTTACTTAAAATAGATTTCAAACACAATTTTATTTTTTATGAATATAAGCAACTAAATTACTATTGAATGAACAGATAATTATATAGAATATATCTGGCAAACAAAACTAGACATTTCCTCAGTAAATGATTTTGTTTTTAATATTTGTTTCGGGCCTTCCAAGTACATATCTCTGAAGTCACGAAATATTTTCATTCAAAATCAGTTCGATCATACCTTAAAAAAATAACGAAAACTGACTTTTCCTTATTAGTCTCTATCTAGAAAGTTCAGTTACTTGCATCTCCTCTAAAAAATGGTTAACGGATTTAGTTTAGTTTTGTTCGACAGCACTTCATATATAATAGATAATATTTCATATTCCTTAAATTTTTCTCTCTAACGCTTAAAACTCTTATTATTTTCTTCGCCGCCTTTGCTAATCTAAACTTAAATAATTTTAAAGTGTGTAAACATTTTTAATGTAATTTTTTTTTTTAATTTGAAACTTACTATGTCGCACGTGACGAAATTTGTGTAGGTATCATGATAAAAAAAACAAGTAAAAGTGCTATATTCGGCTGTGCCGAATCTTATATACCCTTTACCAAAGTGTTTTTATGTAGTATAGAGATACATACATAGGCACATACATAAAGTATAAACAAAAAAAAAAAAATAGTTTTACCTAGTTACTTTTATGTACAAAAAAATAAATTTACAAACCCTAGAATCATTATATTATTATTTTTTTGATTCCTTATATCAATCTACTAGTTCTTAAAAAAATATAGAAAGTGTGTTAAGTAAAAAAAGAAAAAAGGAAATTAAAAAAAATGTTTTATTTAGTTACTTTAATATCCAAAAAAAAAGGTCAAAGTTTCCAGCTCTGGAGCTGTGGTTTTTATTTTTATAATTTTCTACACTAAACTTTTCTTTCCAAAACGT
Source organism: Tachina grossa (assembly GCA_949987645.1). Lineage (NCBI taxonomy): Eukaryota > Metazoa > Arthropoda > Insecta > Diptera > Tachinidae > Tachina > Tachina grossa. Next base: position 153,970,576 of record OX465275.1, read on the forward strand.
AAAATATGTATAATCTATAAAGTAAAAGATAAAAATCAATTAGACTTAGTTACTTTTATATATCACAAAAAGTGTAAGTTTCCCAATCCTGAGATCATTGTTTTGATTTTTCTGATTTCTTACACCAATCTCTTTCTTTTATGAATTTAAGATATGTTTAATTTATAGAAAAAAGGAAAAATTTGTTTTAGTAAGTTATTTTTGTGCAAAAAAGGTTAAAGTTTTCCAAACCCGGAATCGTCTTTTTAATTTTTTTAATAGTTTTTTTTTATTTTAAATACCAATTTTTTCCGTACTCAAGCATAAAATAAGTTTATTTAATAAAAAAAAATAAAAATTAATTTTCGGTAGTTAATTTTTTAATCACAAAGAGTGTAAGTTTCCCAACCCTGGAATCCCCCTTTTTGATTTTTCTGTATTCTTAAAAACCATCTTTTTTTTAAGAATGTAAGATATGTTTAATTTATAGTAAAAAAGGAAAAACTTTTGTATAAAAAATAAGGTTTTCCAACCCTAGAAACTTCGTTTTATTTTTTTTTAATTTGAAATACCAAATTCATACGTACTGAAGTATAAAATAAGTCTATTTTATAAAAAAAATAAAAATTAATTTTCGGTAGTTAATTTTATATATCCCAAAAAGTGTAAGTTTTTTTTAAGTTTCCCAGCCCTGGAATTATCCTTTTTGATTTTTCTGATTTTTTAACCCAATCTCTTTCTTCTTAGAATATAAGATATATTTAATTTATAGAAAAAAGAAAAATTTCTTTTAGTAATTTAATTTTGTATAAAAAAGTTAAATTTTTCCAACCCTGGAAACGTCTATTTAATTTTTTTAATTTTTTATTTATTTATTTTTTATTAAGAAATATTGATTTCATTCATTCTGAAGTATAAAATAAGTTTATTTAATAAAAAAAAATAATAACTAGTTTTCGGTAGTTATTTTGTATGACAAAATGAAGTTTAAGTTTCCCAGCTCTGAAACCGTCTGCTCGATTTTGCTGATTTTCAATACCAATCTTATTTCGACCATTTCTGATACACCAGTTTAAGAACGAAGTCTCTAGCTTTTCTGGGAGCTTCGGAAAACCGATTTCACGTACAGACAGACGGACAGACGGACATCGCTTATTCGTCTTCCCTATGTATAACGATCCAGAATATATATACTTTATGGCTCGCTTATTAATATTCTAGAAATTACAAACGGAATGACAAACCTATAAACACCCTTTTACCATTTTTTGGTAAAGGGTATAAAAATTATATTTTTCAGCATAGTTTTTTTATATTAATTGTTTGAATTATTTCTGATTGTACTGATTATCACGGACAAAAATCATGTGATATTGAAGCAAATTTGTAAGGGAGAGAGAGAGATAGATAGAGAGAGCTGGGTTATAATAAAATAAGACATCGGGTAAAAGATGAACCCGTTGTTTATTGTCGCGAAGTCGGACCAATGAAACTACGATTTTACGATTACGATGGCTTCCTTTTTTTTTGAAAACAAAATGTGATATGATGCTGTCTAAAATTGGGTTGTGGGGGCCCCTTGTGTGGTAATAATATGCAAATATAAAAAATTTTTCTTTTGTTCCGAATTAGGAAATATCTTTCTTAAATCGCAACAGTACAAAGATCTTTCGTTAATATTTTATATCATTTGAATGAGTTCACACACGGAAATTTAAGCTGAGAATAAAAATATTCATGGATGGGATAGAAAAATATGATGGCTCCCCTCTTCATTAACTTCGCCATTCTTTTCAATAAGCTCAAAAGTTGCTCAACTAAAATTGATATGTGTGAACTCAGTATTATAGAGTGTTGTTAAGGATTTCAAAATCTTTAGTTTAAAATGTGTGTTTATATTTTGTTAAATTTAATTAAATTTCGCCTGCTGTTGAATTTAGGGCAGCGCATTTAAAAAAAATGATTTTCCCTACCAACCATAACAATCAACACAACATCAACGAAATATGTCAACGAGTAGTTTACTTAAGTTATTCAATTATTCTCACTGTCTGTTGCTATTGTTGTGTTTTATTTCTCGGTGGATATCTACACTATCGTCTACCACATCGTCATCACTGTCATTGCTGTTGTGGCTGTTGTCTCCTACAAAATTTTTGGTTTAAGTAGTGTTGTGTCACTTACATGTCACTTAACACATGATTGAGTTTAAATATGCGTTTCATCTTACATTAACGAAAAAATGAGACAAGTAAAAGAAATATCTATAAAAAATTTAATTTTCTTTCTATGTAGTTTTTGGTTTGTTGTTGAGTGATGCTGACACAAGAGTTTTCTATTTTACATTAAAAAAAAAAAACAACCGAAAAATAAATAAATATATATTTTAATGCGCTATAGTATTATAAACACTTAAAAAAATATATTTTAATTTAATTAAATATAAAAAGAAATTTTATTTATTTATTTATTTTTATTACAAAGTAAATTTGCTGTATATGATTGCACAAAAATTGACAGCGTGACATGACTATAGGCTCAATCTGACGTGACATAACCATAGCCATAGAAAACAGCCGTTCGAACCAAACTAATGGGCAACACTGTATTTGATTATAGTTGACTCGCCATAACGCCATAACTCTCACCTTAAAAACCAATTGAATTTTGGTTTGGTTATGGCTATAGCATTAATGCCGGAGCACAATGAATCCGTCATACGTTATACTTCGCCTTTTTCAACTGACATTAACCAAACGACGGAGAAGGTTGGCACAAGGAGTATTTTATTGACGGAAGCATTTGAAGAGCTTCAATAGGTTGATTCTCCATTTTATTTATTAAATTCAAATTTTTGTATTTATTTCGCTTATTTCTTTTGTTTAATTTTATTTTTGCTGCCACAAAACACAAAAACCTACTTCAGAACATAACAAAAAACCAATATCTGTCAAACTATTCAACGTAAGCAAAAAGTTAAAAGTTGACCAAATTTTGTACATTGCGTTGACGAACACGTACTGAATGTAATAGACCTCATAAGAAACCATGTATTTCAACTTAGCTGTCAGTTGAAAAAGGAGAAGTTTAACATATGACGGATTAATTGTGCCCGGGCCTTTATGGCTATGTCACGTCTAATTTAAGCTTATAGCCCAACTCACAGTCTTGTGCAAATGGTCTTACATCGTAGCATGTGCAAAATGGTATAGTATATTGATACTCACCACTAAAATATGTTAAGTGGTTAGTATCAATATATTATACCATTTTGCGCCTGCTACGATGCAAGAGCATTTGCATAAGATTGTGAATTGGTCTTATATTCCATGTTGTTATAAACAGTATTCTTAAAAATGTTTTTGTGGCCGACTATACCCGACCTATGCCATTATATAGGAAGAAGCAACGTGGTTAACAACGAAGTTCCACAAGACTATATGGTTATTCGTGGCAAATCAGTCAACCAGTGAGAGCGAGACGAAAAACTCTCAAAGGCCAAACAACACAGACAAGCCTGACCGACAGCACTTAAGAAGAAATAACTACGATGACGCGAGAGCTGTTCTTTAACCCAGAGCTGGGGTCTAATCGCCGCTTTCGATAACGAGCTGATACGATGACGTTTTTCATCAGCCCGTTATCGAAAGCAACGATAACGACTGCGAAAAAAAAATTTAATGAAAATTTTTACCCAGGAAAAAGAAAGTAAACCTTAAAAATTATTTTATTTTATAATTTTAAAATAAAACATTACTGCATTTTTTAAATGAAGCATATCTAAGAAAACATTTCTCTCTGTGTATTTGTTTATAACACTTCTGCAGCCGCCGATTTTATGTAAATTATTCCTTGACATGAATAATATAATTTATATGAAATACAGCATTTAATGTCGCAATAACATGACGTTTCACTTGTGCACTTTTATAAAAGTGTCAGCAACCAAAATAATTTATTAAGATTTGTAGAACATGTTTCTACTCGTATATGCTCGTATAATGAAATGATTTTTGGGGGAGCACTCAGTTCAGTGGCGTTTGATATTTTTCTTCTCGCTGTAATTTATAATAACAAAGTTGTTAATTAGCTGTGACATCAGCTGCTATTATATTATGTATAATAGCAAGTATGTATGAAATAAATATACATACAAATAAAAATTTCAAAACGGGCACTAAAAATATAAAATTATTAATAACGTTAACGTTTACAAAAAAGTGAAATTTTTTCTTAATTCGTAAAGTTTATTTGATGGTGTCGTTTAAAAAAATTACATGGCCTTAGATTCCTATACCACTCACTCCTAATAAGCTGTAGCTTCGTAAAGAATATTAAATTTATTCCTTTTTTTCGAGGGCAAACATATTTTTAGAAAAGAAACCACTGAGAATTTTTGCATTTTTTAATTTTTTTTTTTGGAAAGCTTATTAATTATTTCATTCGATCCTAGAATATATATATATATCGCTGTGATAGTTTATAGAAGTTAGTGGTTCGAAGAATGGAGGCGAAATGAAGCCTTTCTGTTATTGACAAACTCGTTTTCCACTTCGTTCTTTCTCCAGGTGATATCTCTTCAAAATTAATTTTTCTGTGCAAGACTGTCTTATCTTTGGAATATTTAAACCTTATAGAAATAAAAAAAATTAACTACCCATAAACAACTGCATATATGAAGCCATTTTACTTACATTTTTATTGAAAAAATCGTTTAATTAATCTTAATTTTGAAAAAGAGTAATAAAATGTTTATATACCGATAAATAATGCGGTTATCGATTGGTTGTTAAAAACCATATTGATTATTTTAATATTTGAAATTTACTTACAAAACAAATTTAAGACTTTAATAAATATAATTTATTATTTGCTCACTAAATTTAATTTGTTTATTTATGCATTTATGACTTAATCATAAAATTACTTTTGAGGAAAAATGATAATAAATAATACAAGAATAAACATATAAAAAATATATAAAATAAAAATTGGGGAGTATGAAAAAAATACCAATAATTAGTTCATTATTAACGTTATTGGAAACTTTGCTAAAGAACAAGTGTTATTGTAGCAACAAAAATATAATTTATATTTTGAAATTTAAAAAGAAAAAACTGATTGGTATGACGTTGAAGTTGATGCTTATTTATATATTTATATATTTATGTATTTATATATTTATATATTTATATATATATATATAAATAATCTCAAAAAATAAATTAGAGTTATTTTATACATAATACTATACATTTATAGATATATAATACAAATTATAAGTGCTATAGGCCTAACCAAGTCCAACAGCTGTTATAACCATACATATGACCGAAAATGTATTTGATTACCTAGAAGTGACATGCCATAACACCATGGGCATAACCATTGATATCAAATCAATTTTAATTTCCTGTCATAAATAATTTTAAAGTTTTTTGTTTTTCTAGTTAAAAAATTGGTTATCGTTTTATTTTCAAATATGTTTATGTTTATGTGTTACATTGTAAAGATTAGTTATGGATTTATTAATCGACGACAGAAAATATTATTAGCCAAATTCACAATCTTGTGCAAATGGTCTTGCATCGTTGTATGTGCAAAATGGTATAGTATATTGACATTCACCACTTAACAATTCATAGTGGTGAGTATCAATATACTATACCATTTTGCACATGCAACGATGCAAGACTTGTTGTTGTTGTTAACACAATGATAGATATTACCAAAAAAAAATTAAACGTTTACGTTTGAATAATGAAATACTCTCATGATATACATGAAGAATGTTGTTAATTCAATGAAATAGTTCGTTAAAAAAATGTAAGACTAACACACTTCATTGTATAAACTAAAAAGCTTCATTGCAATAATTACATTTTTCATTTAAAATATGAAAATATACGTTGCTTAGTAAAAAAAAACATGTCGTTACATGAATGAAAATATTTCGTTGTATAGATGACATTTTTTCAGCTAATGAAACAATTTTCCTAATGTGAATGAAGCGTTGCATTGGTTGAAAAATGATGACAAAATCATAAATATAATGTCCAAAATCATTGCATTTACGCAGGTTTTTCTTTAGGTGTAATTTTACTTTATAAGTAAAATATTAATTTGGGATTATTAGTGCATTTAAAAATAATCAGATTTTTTTTTGTTGGATGTTGATCGTTACTTGTAGCTAAATTTTATTTTAAAAATAAAGGATATGTGGGAGGCAGTCATAACTTTGCACCAATTGAAATGAAATTTAGCAACAGATTTGAGTTTATAATTCTACAAGTTGTGACCGCCTTGCAGTATCCTGTTCGTTATTTAAGCTAATATATAAAACGATATATCACAAATGAAGTATATATGCGATGCTACAACGTTGCATGGTGTTAGAATATGGAATACTATATTCGTAACAATATTCACGAGTTATTTCTACATTTTTCGCAAATTGGAGCTAAAATTTATTTTTCCAAATAAAGGATATATGGGAGGCAGTCATATCCTTAAACCGATTGAAGTGAAATTTAAAACCAGGTTTCACTTAATAGTGCTACAAGTTGTTAGTAGCCTTGCATAATCTTGTTCGTTATTATAGCAAAACTATAAAATGATATGTCATAAATGAAGCACATACATATATGTACGTATATGGGATTTAACAACCCAGCAAAAAATTACACATTACCATCAGAACTACTTGCCATATAATGACTTACTTTTCTGAATGCCAAATTTTATTACTCGCTTACAAATCACATTACCTAAAATTTAAAAAAAATATGTACAAGTTGCTAACTGAAGAGAATGGTTTTTTTTTAGATTAAATCGATTACATGATCAAGTTGCCAAATAAAAAAGTAAGTACTTCTCAAGAATCGATTATTTTAGTCTCACGCCTTGTTAAAATCATTAAGTTGGTAATCCAGTAGGAAAGTGCTTCCACCAAAAGTGCTTAATTCCAAACTCGATTACCTTTTTTGAAATTTTTTGCTGGGAACGTTGAATGTTATAAGAATATTGAATGCTATGTTTGTAACAATAATTCCATGTTTTTTGTACATTTTGATCGCAAAATGTACCTAAATTTTTTTTTCAAAATAAAGGATATATGGGAGGCAGTCATATCCTTGAACCGATTAAATTGAAATTTAGCAACAGGTTTCACTTAATACTTCTATAAGTTGTTAGCAGCTTTACAGTATCCTGTTTGTTATCAAAGCGAATATATAAAATGATATGATATAAATTATTTAATAACGCTTGCATATTCTCAGAAAATGGAATCCTATGCTTGTCACAATATTCGCAAATTTTTTCTAGATTTTGATCGCAAATTGTTGCTAAAATTTATTTTTCCAAATAAAGGATATATGGGAGGCAGTCATATCCTTGCAGCAATTGAAGTGAAATTTAACAATAAGTTTTCCTTGATAGTTCTACAAGTTTTAAACAACTTTGGAATATCCTGCTCGTTATTGAAGTAAAAAAATACAACCATAAGTCATAAATTAATGTATATATATAATGGGGTAATACAACTTTTTGACACTGTTTGTAATACAATATAGTTCTACTTAATAGTAATTACTACATGCTAAGAAAAATTGTAGAGCTAGTGATTTTGCTGAAAGATTTTTAATAAAAAGTTTTTATAAAAAAAATTCCCTGTAATATTTTTCATGAAAATCACACAAGAAAAGTAGTGCTTTTTATATAATTTTTCTTACTCAGGTTGATTGTCTGCTTTGCGGAAGCAGAGGGTTTAGCTCTAGAGTAAAATTTAAAGTTTAAGAGGTATAAGATTATTTCGCAGTTTAGACAAGTATCCCAGAGTATATGCAACCTACTCAGAGAAAATTGACCTAGTGTGAAAACTTTCATCAGAAATCTAACTCATTTCATCTTATTATACACCCCTTTTAGGTACCAGAATCCATTCTTAAGTCCAAACCCGTTTTTTGACACCCTAGGTCCTTTTTCTCGGAGAAGGTCACATATATGTCTAGGACTATACTGAAATTATATGTTTACAAATTTTTTCAGAGGTCAATGTTCTGTTTATAGAATTATGTTTTATAGTTTGCATTATAAGGTTAACAGCATGTTTTGCATTCTTAGCTTTCGGTAAACAGTTAAAATTTCCATTTCTATAAAAAACCTTCTTCATTTTTTTGTTGCTAAATTTTTTAATGTTCCTATTTTTAAAACATTATTTATAAGCACATTTTGTTAAAACCCCAAAAAATTAATAATGTTCATTTCAAATAAAATAAATTATAGCAAAAAAGTTTTTTTTGTATAATTTTGCTATAAATTTGCTTAGGGAATATGATTAATGATGGTCATAAATTTATTTATGTACAAACCTTAGCAATTTTATTCGCTATACCACTATTAAGTTATTGACCCAAAAAATACGTGCTTTTCAGGAAATAGACAACAGTCATTTAATTTTTTTTAATGATAAATATTAAAAAAAAATATTAATTGTTGTTAGATTTAAATGGAATAAAGGTTTACCTGTATTGTGGTTTTGCTTAACCAGACCACTTAAGAGAACTAATTAATCATGAAACGTATTAATATTGAATTTTATTTATTTCCTGTTGTTATTGCATACTTTAACTGCAGCGATAAATTATGCTCTTCGTTATAATGGATGAATTAGCATAGGAACGAGATTTGCAAAAAATAAAATTAATAATATAAATCAAAAATGTATTTCCTACTGCATATGATCTTTATATCAATTGATTTTCACACCATCAAAATCTTTTTAATTTTAAAGTTAGCAGTTTAAATTTTTTTTATTATTTACTTAAAGCTTTTTAATTAAGATAACAAGTTTGGTAATTACTCGAGTTTAGAATTGCATGATTATATATTAAAAAAAAGCAATGTGAGTCCGATCACAGAGGAGATGTGTAAACATCTAGTAATGAATTTTTTTTTTAAGTTGGAAGTACTTATGCTTTTAGTATCTTTTTTTAAATTAATTAATTAAAATTATCAAAACTTTCAATATTGTAAAAACATATAAATTTGTTGGTTTTTGTTTGTTTTATTAAACTTATTTGGTTAGTAAATGGGCACACTGCAGTATATGTATATGTACTGCATTCAAAATTGCAGTAAGCAGTAAATTTACTGATTACTAAAAAAATTCAGTAAATTTTTACTGCTAATGAAATTTAAGTTGCATTACTAGTAAAATCGTAGGGCCGTAGCAAGTGGCAAAGTTTTTTCATTCAAATTTTGAAACTTTTGTATGAAAAACATTTAGCCACTTGGTAGAATTTCATTATGAATACGGGCATTACTGATTACTGAAAATTCAATTCACCTCATCATAACTATAACAAATCATTTAGGCAATTTATAAAAATTGTAGAAAAAAATTTTAGTAATCAGTAAAAATTTACTTTTTAAACATTTTTTATTGTTTTTACTGAAACTTTAGTGGTACTGCAGTGCCCATCTACGGTAAATGACTTTACTTTTACTTTTTAATTTTTAATTCCAGTTGTTCATCGTTTAGTTGTTGCTGTTCTTGTTGTTGTGTACGCATTGCAATTAAAATAAATTCAGTAAAGTGCGACTTTGACTCGCGCACATTCGGTTTTGATTTTTTATTTTTTTTATTTAGCTTTCTTCCTTTTTTAAGTTTTTTCAGTTTAAACGATTTTTTTCAGTTTTATCGCTTTTTTCTCGTTTTGGCGTTTTTTTTCTCTTTTTGGGTTTTTTTAATTTTCGCAATTTTTTTCAATTTGGCGATTTTTTCATTTTGGCGATTTTTTTCTATTTTTTGGGGTTTTTTTCATTTTGGCGATTTTTTTCTGTTTTTGGGTTTTTTTATTTAGGCGATTTTTTCATTTTGGCGATTTTTTCATATTGGCGATTTTTTTTGTTTAAGAATTTTTTTAATTTTGGCGATTTTTGCGGTTTTTCGCGATTTATTTTAGTCCCAGAGATTTTTTTTAATTTGGTGCTTTTTTCCTTTTGGCGATTTTTTTATATTTGGCGATTTTATATTTATTTTGATTTTTTAGTTTTACTGTTTTTGAAAATTTCAAGAGTTTGACCCTTACGGTTTCCAAGATACAGGAAGTTGCCAAAATTACAAAGTCAAAATTGCATTAACTGATGGAAGTCTGTATAAAAATACACTAACTTTTAAAATTTCAAGTGTATATATGTACATACAATTGTATGTATATTACATGGGATTTTAACATTTTTCGTTGCTCGTTTTGGAACACCCTTTAGTTTTTAACTCTCATGTATTTGTTGTTGTAGTGGTCAAATGTCTACATATTGTGTCCAAATTTCAAGTCCGTAGCTCTTACGGTTCATTTTCACCTTTGGTGTACGGAAATATACAGAAAAATAACCGGCGGCGACGCACCGTCGGCTTCGAGCCGGTCGACTTGTTTCTCTGCTTGGTATTGCTTCTTTCAAACACTAATACACTCATACATAGCTCACACCGATTTGACAATGCAAAGCAAAAAGCAAAGAAATCTCAGCAAAGAAATCTCAGCAAAGAAATCAAAGTCAAAAGATTTTTACCCCCTAGCGTATAGATGTTTACACGTCAAAAATTTAATTATTGAAAGAAGTTTTGTATCATACTTCTGCCAAAAGAACATTCTAAATTATTTTAGATAGATTAAAACTAAACAATAATCATACACTGCAATACCTTTCCAGAATAGTCTTTACTAAGTTTTAGTTGCTAAATATTTTTAAAAATTATAAAAAATATATAAAATAATGGAAAGAAGCTTTCATATCATTTGAAGATTTTTTTTTAATTTTTGTTGGTGTAAGAATTTTTTTTAAATTAAATTGTCCAATTATGATGCAAGAATTTGCTTTTGCCATTAGTGTACTTGTAATAAATTGTAAAATGTAACTTTTTAGTGAAAAAAGATTTAAGTCCACAAACTGAGCCAACTTTTAATTAGATTGGTAATATCTCTTGACCTTAACTTAACTGCAAAAAATTAAAAAAAAAAAAAACTTTAAAAACTTCCATTATAATCAAAACAGCGTTTAAAATATTTTTAATACTTTAGAATTAAAGAAGAAAAAAACATGATTTATTGTTTTCTGACATATTTATGATTTGAACTCATGCTCGAACACCCAAATTACCAACTAAATAATTTTTATATTTATCAAAAAAAAAAAAAAAAAAAAAAGACAGAAAAATATGACTAAGATTGATTATGTTTCAAATTTTTAAATAAGTATGTGGTACACAACCAGCCACACAATATCAGTCAAATATCATTAATTAAATAAACTGATTGTTTAAAATATACATTAACAAAGGCTGAGTTTACATCTGGCATTTCTTGTGTGTCATTTGCCCAAAAAAGCGTAACCAACTAATTACTTATGAAAAAATATTTGATTCAGACATATATTTATTGATTTAAACAATTTCCAATCATGTTGGATTCTATAAAATTGTCTATTAGTTATGTATGGAACTATTTAACTTAATAAATACGTGTCTGAGTCAAACAGTTTTTCATTAGTAATTAGTGGTTCCGTTTTTTTACGCTTGTGTGGCACATGGCACACAGATTGAAACCCGGCCAAATACATAAGTATATGCATGTTCAGGTATACACACATACATACATATACATACATTTATGTATACATACATCTATTTGTTTAAATTTAAATTTTGTGTTGTCTTTTGCTCTGTATGTTGAATACGAATTTAAAAATGGACCTTAAAATATATTTATAATATATGTTTTGTTCTTATCATTTTGTTAGTTAATGTGAACGTGCTTTTTATTAAACAAGTTTGTATGAATGTTTGTGTGTGGTAACTTTCACTTTTTTCATAACATTTGCTATATTTTTATTCATAGATGTCTATGGATGAATGTGTTAGTAATGAAACAGTTTAATTTTTGTCACGAAATTTATAACTGGCTCGTTGGTCTAGGGGTATGATTTCCGCTTAGGGTGCGGGAGGTCCCGGGTTCAAATCCCGGACGAGCCCGAGTTACAATTTTTTTTTATTTTTTTCTTAATGTTTTTGTATTTTTAGTACAGTTACAGCCTGTTTGTAGAACACGACTCGTCAATAAAAAGCGCTAACATGTTAGCATTTTTTATTTTTTGGGGTTTTAGAACACGAGTGTTGACGATTTTTATTAAAAAACGTAACAGATGTCAATTTATTTGGGTTTGTACAACACGATTTGACTCAGCATAAACGTGATGATGGGCGATTAAAAAATTCTAGTCGTGTTCAAAATAAGTAAACAAAATATTGAAAAAGTGGTTGATTTTGAATTTAATTAATAAAAATATAAAAATATGGAATTTCAAACAAAAAAAAAAAGGTAAGTAAACTTTCCATTTAACATTGTGCTTGTTTTGATTGGTGAAATTTTAGCATCAAAATGACAACGTTAAACGCAATAAACTCGTGGAAATCTTATCGTGAGGTATTATCCCCTGGTTATTACGCTTTTAAATCAGAAAAAGCGCTGAATTTGGCTAAGGGTGCGAACAGAGTGAGGGCTGATGCCGAGCTGAGCCAAGCCGAGCTTATTGACGCTTATTTTCATGCGAGAAGTAAATTTGTATATAACACAGTGAATGCGAGAATCAGTGCTGAAATTCTATTTATTCCATGTGTTTTGCTTTTATTTTATTTAGTCTTGTTGTTCATTTGTGTTTATAAAATTGCTGTACACGGTAATGGATTCATCTGATGAAGAGTATTTTGCTTCTCCTAGTGTGATTAATGCAATTATTAACACAAAAGAATTTGGAAAACATCCAATTACACCATGGGTGACCAAGATAAATTTAAGGTTGTATAAGTGATCGAAAAAGATAAACACACAGGCAGAAACAATTAATAAAAGTAATTCTTATATGATTTTTTTATGAAAGAATTTTTTTCTAGAAAACCGTTTCAACAAAAAGTAATAAATAAACATTATTATTTTACTTAAATTCTGACTAAAAACCAATTTATAAGAGAAATTAAATCTACCCCCTGTTTGTGTAAGACGTTTGAGTTAGAAATCTTGGCGTTTTTGTAATAGATTAATAAAGGAAACTCGTACAACTTTTCTTTAATCTATTACAGAAACGCCAAGATTTCTAACTCAAACGTCTTACACAAACAGGGGGTTACTTTTCATGTAAGAAAAGCATTTTTTAACATAAACAGCATACATAATAAATTTCTCGCAGTGCAGATAAGCAAAAATTTATCTCAGATAGACTAAATAAAAGAGAATAAGAATACGTATGAATTCGATTTGCAAAAATTTGCTACATGATGTTCACCCATGAATTACACTAAAAAGGAATGAATTTGGTGAATTTCATTTCATCATTTCTCATCTATATCCATTTTTTTATTATTTTTAAACCATTAAAAAATACGACTGCACGCTAAAAAATAAACATAAACAATGTTTTCGGCTCTGAAAAACGCATTGAAACTGTTTTCTCGCACTCATCGGCTTTGCTCTCTGCTCTTGTCGGCGTTCACTATGTTATACACAAGCTTATTTGTATTGATTTGTATGTAATCAGTTTTATCGCACTGACAATCTTTATCGCACTCACAATCTCGGCTCGGCTTTCAGCGCTCGCTCTGTTCGCAGCCTAAGGGTCTGGATAAGCTTGGCTATAATTTTTTGCCACTACACTAAAGGCTTGATACCTTAAGCACTCGGACACTAAAAAATTAAAAATACATACATGCATATGTATGTACGTATACATATAAGTTATATTAATATATTTATCTATTTCATAAATACTTTTACAAAGTAACTGTTATCCCGTTTAAAATAAAAAGTGTGTTTTAAATAAGTATTTTCTATAGCTTTTGTAAATATTCTAAGTTCTGTAGCTTTTGCTGTAGAGTGTAATAGAGTATGGTCCCAAGAGCAAATATAATGGGGACTTACATACACCGCCAATTGGTCTTCTATGCCATCTGTATCGCCTTGCAACTGAATTGCCAATGTATAGCTGCTAATAAACGGTAGTTTCAAAAGCTTCAATATTCATTAAAATTTGAATGAATTTTCTTGGGATTTCAATGGACAAGCATAGTGGCACATGTCTTCATTGAATACTATACGTTGTGGGTTGCAGTTTTTGTTGTTACATGGACACGGTAGAAAATTAAAGTTCTGCCTTAAATTTTCTATTCTCAACTATATTTCCTTCATGGGTAGTCCAGATTGCAGTATGATTTCTTCGTACTCCACCAAGGTTTGTTTATCTTGAGCATACGGCTGAAGGTATTCCAGAAGTTCAGCGCTCACAACTTTAATTTAAATATTTTTTTTAAATTTTCTTTAACACAAAATTATAAAATTTTTCTTTATTTATGTATGTGCATGTCAGAACATAATAGGGTTGCCGTTTTTTTAAGCTAAAAAAACTATTTCATATGAAAAAATATAAACTAAAACTATATTTTAACATGCTGGCAGCAGTACGATTTAGTACATATTTGACATATGGGCGAATTAACGTAAGCTGCACGAAAAAGTCGAGTCGCGTTATAAAAACGCTTTCCATTACGTAGTCGTCCATGAACTGGCTCGTCGTGAGTCGCCCTTGTCGCGTTCTACAAACAGGCTGTTAGATTTTTGCCCTAATTTTTTACTTAAATTCTGACGAAATTGTTGTCAGATAAGAGAAATTATCTTCAACTTGTGGATTTTTATAGCAAATGGGTATTAGACCCCTGCACAAGACCGCTTACATAAGGGATTTTTGAAATGTTTTAGTACGGCGTACAAAACTAATGTGCGTTTGTATGTGCGCAGAAAAATAAAAGGGCATACACAAAAGGTGTGTCTTTCGTCACCAAGTATTTTCTTCTTTACTATAATCTGCAATAACTGAAAGAAATAGCTTCCAAACAGTGTTGTTAAGCGTTTGTTTTAGAAGACTTCGCTGTAGTAAATCATTCGAAAAATCGCTCATGCCTTCAAAGCTCTTTTAAATGATTTTTTGCAGGGGTCTATCGCATACCGTATATGAACATTTTTTTACAGTCAAGCATCCAAATAACAAAAATATATGCAAATTTCCAGTTTAGAAATGATGTAACAAATGTCAATTTTTGATATTCGCGAATACGAACACGAATACCAATAGTTAAAACGATATTCGCGAATACGAATAGGAATAGTTGAAACGATATTCACGAATACGAATACGAATACGAAAATTATATGCAATATGAAATATAACAAGTAAGAGTGCTATATTCGGCTGTGCCGAATCTTATATACCCTTTACCAAAGTGCGTTTATGTAGTATAGAGATACATACATAAGCACATACTTACTTTTATGTACAAAGAAAAAAATTATAATATTTTTCAAACACTAGAATCATAATTTTAGATTTTTCTGATTACTTATATGTAGCAATTTAGTAGTTCTTAAAAAAATATAGAAAGTGTGTTAAGTGAAAAAAAAAGAAATTCAAAAAAAATGTTTTATTTAGTTACTTTAATGTCCAGAAAAAAAATCATAGTTTCCAGCTCTTGGACTGTGGTTTTTATTTTTATAATTTTCTATACCAAACTTTTCTTTCCAAAACGTAAAATATATATAATTTATAAAGGAAAAGATAAAAATTAATTAGACTTAGTTACTTTTATATATCAAAAAAGTGTAAGTGTCCCAACCGTGAACTCATCCTTTTTGATTTTCTGATTTCTTACACCAATCTCTTTATTTGAAGAATTTAAGAAATGTTTAATGTATAGAAAAAAATTTGTTTTAGTAAATTGCTTGTACAAAAAAGTTAAAGTTTTCCAACCCTGGAATCGTCTTTTTAATTTTCTCAATAGTTTTTTTTTTATTTAAAAACCAATTTTATTCGTTATCAAGCATAAAAAAGTTTATTTAATAAAAATAGATAAAAATTAGTTTTCGGTAGTTAATTTTTTATATCACAAAGAGTGTAAGTTTCCCAATCCTGGAATCCTCCTTTTTGATATTTTTTGATTTCTTACACCATCTTTTTTTTTAAGAATATAAGATATGTTTAATTTATAGTAAAAAAGAAAAAATTTGTTTTAGTAAGTTACTTTTGTGCAAAAAATAAGGTTTCCAACCCTGGAAACGTTATTTTAATTTTTTAAATTTTTTTTATTTTGAAATACCAAATTCATTCGTACTGAAGTATAAAATAAGTTTATTTTATAAAAAAATAAAAATTAGTTTTCGGTAGCTAATTTTTAATATCACAGAAAGTGTGTGTTTTCCAACCCTGAAATCAAACTTTTTTAATTTTTTTTAATTTCTTATACTAATTTCTTTCTTTTAAGAATATAAGATATCTTTAATTTATAGAGAAGAAGGAAAAATTTGCTTTAGTAAGTTACTTTTCTATAAAAAAAAGGTAAGGTTTTACAACCCTGGAACGTTTTTTAAACTTTTTTAAATTTAAATACCAATTTTATTCGTACTGAAGCATAAAATAATTTTATTTATTAAAAAAAATTAAAATTAGTTTTCGGTAGTTAATTTCTTATATCACAAAAATAGTAAGTTTCCCAACCCTGGAATCATCCTTTTTAAACTTTCTAAATTTCTTACACCAATCTATTTGTTTTAAGAATATAAGATATCTTAAATTTATAGAGAAAAATGAAAAATTTGCCTTAGTAAGTTGCTTTTGTAGCTATAAGAAAAAAAGTTAAAGTTTTTCAACCCTGGAAACATCTTTTTAATTTTAGAAGGTTAATTTTTAATTTGAAATACCAATTTTATTCCTACTAAAGTATAAAATAAGCTCATTTAATAAAAAAATAAATAAAAATTAATTTTCGGTAGTTAATTTTTTATATCACAAAGTGTTTCAGTTTCCCAACCCCGGAATCATCCTTTTTGATTTTTCTGATTTCTTACACCAATCTTTTTTTTTAAGAATATAAGATATCTTTAATTTATAGAGAAAAAGGAAAAATTTGCTTTAGTAAGTTACTTTTGTATAAAAAAAGTTAAAGTTTTCCAACCCTGGAAACGTCTTTTTTTTTTTTTTTTTTTTGTTTTTTGAAATACCAATTTTATTCGTGGTGAAGTATAAAATAAGTTTATTTAATAAAAATAAAAAAAAATTAGTTTACGGTAGTTAATTTTATATATCACAAAAATCGTAGGTTTTCCAACCCTGGAATAATGCTTTTTATTTTTCTGATTTCTTGCATCAATTTCTTTCTTTTAAGAATATTAGATATGTTAAATTTATAGAAAAAAAGAAAATTTGTTTTAGTAATTTACTTTTGTATAAAAAAAGTTCAAGTTTTCCAACCCTGGAAACATCTTATTAATTGTTTGAAGTTTAATTTTTTATTTGAATTACCAATTTTATTCATGGTGAAGTATAAAATAAGTTTATTTAATAAAAATAATTAAAAAATTAGTTTACTGTAGTTAATTGTATATATCACAAAAATCGTAGGTTTTCCAACCCTAGAATCATCTTTTTTATTTTTTTGATTTCTTAAATCAATCTGCTTCTTTTAAGAACATTACATATGTTTAGTTTATAAAAAAAAGGAAAAATTTGTTTTGGTAAGTTACTTTTGCTTAACAAAAAAAAAAAAAAAAAGGTTTTCCAAACCTGGAAACGTCTTTTTAATTTCTTCTTAATTTTTTTAGTTAGAAATACCAATTGTATTCATACTGAAGTATAAAATAAGTTTATTTAATAAAAAATTATTAAAAAACTAGTTTTCGGTAGTTATTTTGTATGGCAAAATAAAGTTTAAGTCTCCCAGCTCTGAAACCGTCTGCTCGATTTTGCTGATTTTCAATACCAATCTTATTTCGACCATTTCTGACACACCAGTCCAAGTCTCTAGCTTTTCTGGGAGCTTCGGAAAACCAATTTCACGTACAGACAGACGGACATCGCTTATTCGTCTTCCCTATGCATAAGGATCCAGAATGTATATACTTTATGACTCGCTTATTAATATTCTAGGAATTACAAACGGAATGACAAACCTATTACCATTTTTTGGTAAGGGGTATAAAAAAATTGTTATGAAAAAGGACTTCACACTCTTGTTGGCGTACTTTAAAGTTACTAAAAAGTATCCAAAGTTTTAATGATCGTCATTAAATAATAATTGAAAATGATACAGAGCACAAATTTCTATAAAAAATTAATGTATTTGTACAAACTAAAATTTTTAGCCATTTATTTAAATTTCGTTTAGGATTGATGCATTTATTTATTTAATTTCTTTGGAAAAATATTCGTATTCGCCTGAAAATGGCCGAATATTCGACAATACGAATACGAATACGAATATTCGTGCATCACTAGTTGGTATCGCAGGAGATAACCAAAGTCATTCAAAGTACATGAGTAAGTGCAACATTGTTTAAACTGAACAAAAATATTTATAGCTCAAATTACGTTAATAAATTTTTTTTATCAGACGAAAATTATGTAATACAATATCGATGGAAATTTTAAAATATTTCCATTTAAACTCTATTAACATATGCTTTGATATTGAGCGTAACCACTGAATACTAATGAAAAACCTTTTACTTGATTTCCAATTTCCAGAACACTGTCTATTGGTTCACACAAAAAAATATTCTTGCAATAAACAACTGTATTTGAAAATAAAACCAAAAATCACCTAAAAATGTATTTGAGTCAAATAAGCTTTTGTTGGAAAATAAAAAATATTCCTTCAATAAACAGCTTTAATTTAAAGTAAAATCAAAAATTAATTAAAAATGTTTTTAAATGAATTAAACTTTTGTTTAAAAACTTCATTAATTACAAAGTTTAATTGACTCAATAACATATTTAATTGATTTTTGGCTTTACTTTCAATTAAAGTTGTTTATGAAAGGAATATTTTATTTTTAAACAAGAGTTTAATTGACTTAAATACATTTTTAATTTAAGTTGTTTATTGCGGGAATATATTTTTCTGTGCTATATCTGAAACTGTTTAACTTAATAAACACATATCTGGGTCAAAAGGTTTGTCATTAATTTTTAGTGTTTGTGCTTTTTTTGAGGCAAATATTTCCCAAATGTGATAATAAAATAATATGTATAAGGTGAATTCCATTGTAAATTAGATATGGCATGTCTTGACGATTAACATTAAAAATATGTAATCTATTCCACAAATTCGTGTCATAAATAATTTTTCAAACGATAAATTTTACCTAATTTATCGGAATTTTACAAACTTTGATTTTCAACTCAAAATAACGATTAGTCATAATTCCCTACCTAAACTTATTTATTAATTTATAAATTTATAAATAATCTAGAAAATTTATAATGTTGTTATTGAATTGATGTCTATTTCTTTTTTGACGTGCTAATAAATAATGGAATGAAATAAAAAGAGGTTCAATAGACTAAATGCCGCGATCTCTATGAAGAAATATTATCAACAATCTGCGACTATAAACCATTTATTTGGCAGATTATTTATGATACGATTAAAGCAAAAATTTATATTTATGTACGTGGAAATGTACACATGTATAAAATGTATACTATAAATGTATGTGTATATGTACGTATACATGTGTAACTGTACTCTTTCGCATGATATATATTAAACAAAAGGTGTGTGTTTGTAAAAAAAAACACGTATTGTTTTGTTAACTTATGAATAATTTATAAGAATAATAAGACTAGTACTAAAATACAGAGTTAAAAAAATAAATTAATTCTGGGTAAAATAAAGTGCACCCTATAAGTAGAATAGTTTGCTTTATTGGCAGCAGGGACATACGCAACTAATTTTTACTTTGAAAGTTCGCCATTTAAAGCTTAAAAGCTGAGATAGCCCACTGTAATATAATGTAACTGCAGCAGTAGAAAATAGCTGATAGCATCATCACCAGCAATGTACCGGTTTTTGTCGTCTAACTGCAATAAAGTCATAAGTAATACCCCTAAATAATTCTATATGTCTGCTGTTTTTTTTTTTTTTTTTTGAAAATTTTACTTAATTGCCTTTAGCGCTCTTTTTTTCTTAATCGCGTGTAGAGTATATTTAGTTTTCATATTACTATTTTAAAATAAAATATAATATTCCACTGTATATCTTAATCAGTTTTGAAATGAAGTAAAAGTGTTAATACTTTAATAAGACATCTATCATGGCATTATGACATGTTTTATTATGAATTAATCAAAATGGAAAAAAGCTGTGTTAAGTTTTTACAAGCTTGCGTATAAACATACACATTTCTATCACACATACACACTAACCAATAATTCTATAGAATTTATGCACGCCTCTAAGATAAATAAGATCTCAGACTCATTTACAACCAAAAAAGTATTTATCAAATACAAATAAATATAAACACACTGATTGTGCCATTTGCTGTAAAATATTGTTTTTATACAGGGAGCACAAATCATTGGTTGTGAATAAAAATTAGCATAAAAATATAATTTTTACTGGCTAAACCTGCGGCTTGGAGCGTAATTGATCGAACGTCTACTGTCTATATCGTGAACCAAGCTGTTTATTATTGGTATCAATCACCCGTGTTACTTATGCTGAATCGAATATTCGTCTGCGAGAATTTTTGTACTAGATTAATATTCGATTCGATATACGGAATACGGGTGAATGTAAAAAAATAATATGGATTGGAATATGAAATCAGACAAAAGACTAGCTCTTGGACTTTGCAGATATCCTATTTTCATTGAATATCTAAAATAAATTGTACTTCCAGAACTAAAGAAACCGTCGTATTATGTATACGGTGTATGTACATACATACATACGTATGTGTAACATACATATGTATTTAAATGATTTTTGTGTACTAAAAAATTCTATTTTCACAAAAATGTGTAACTAAAACACATCCAATTGCAATTTTAATTATAATTACTTGTAATTGTACAATTGTTATTACAATTACAGTTAAAATTATAATTACAATTACAACTACAATTACAATTACAATTACAATCACAATTACAATTACAATTACAATTACAATTACAATTACAATTACAGTTACAATTACAATTAGAATTATAATTACAATTACAATTACAATTACAATTACAATTACAACTACAATTACAATTACAATACAATTACAATTAAAATTACAATTACAATTACAAGTGCAATTACAATTACAATTACAATTACAATTACAATTTTAATTACAATTACAATTACAATAACAATTAAAATTAAATTACAATTACAAATACAATTAAAATTACAATTACAAATACAATTACAATTACAATTAAAATTACTTACAATTACAATTACAACTACAATTACAATTACAAGTGCAGTTACAATTACAATTACAATTAAAATTATAATTACACCTACAATTAGATTTACAATTAGAATTACGGTTATAATTACAATTACAATTACAATTACAATTCCAATTAGAATTACAAATACAATTACAATTACAATTACAAGTACAATTACAATTACAAGAGCAACTACAATTAAAATTAAAATTACAATTACAACTACAATTACAATTACAATTACAAGTACAATTACAATTACGATTACAATTGCAACTACAATTATGATTACAATTAAAATTATAATTACAACTACAATTAGATTTACAATTACAATTAAAATTACAATTACAAGTGCAATTACAATTATAATTACAATTACAATTACAATTACAATTACAATTACAATTACAATTACAATTACAATTGCAACTACAGTTTCAATTACAATTAAAATTACAATTACAACTACAATTACATTTACAATTACAATTACAATTACAATTACAATTCCAATTAGAACTAAAATTACAATTACAATTACAATTACAATTATAATTACTTTACTATATTATTGTAATTATATTTTGTAATTGTAAATACAATTTTGGAATTTTCAATTGAAAGAGGTTCAATTATAATAATAGGTAATTGTCATGGAAATAAAGGTAACTGAAAGTGCCCAGTTCTAATATGGAGTATTAGATCGTGTAAATAATAACCTCACATATACATACTCGTACATCTATATAATTAATAGGCAAACATGTTTTTTGTAATCCCTTTTACGGTGGTACCACTGCACCGATTTTAAAAAGATTTATGTGGTTTTAAAGGATTTTTTATACAGATGTGCAGAATCTATATTTTATTGAAATCGGTTTAGTATTTTGGGAGCTATAAGCGTTTAAAGTTGCTACTACTACATGCACACATATTACACACGCCTTTATTAGCTTACAAGTAAAAAAAGAAACAAAACATGTGTGTGTGTGGGTTTGTAGTATTTCTCTTGATCTAAAATTTTTTTTCTCTTATTTGTTGTTGTATGAAAGCCATAAAGCTCTAAACACTTAGACGACAGCAGGCAGCAGACAGCAAAGTGTCAAAAATAAAATACATGTGTTTAAATGAAAACGATTATTTTGACGACATCACAGCAGCACGACTACACAACAGCATTTGCTGCTGCTGCCAACTTAGACTAATTTCTATTTTCGTGAGCAGCAAAGAGCAAATGCAGTGCTGCCACTATAAATATAAATTGGAAGAAATAAGAGCTTAAAATTTTTCGTAATATTTAAAAGAAAATAACATTACAAAATTAAAATTATGAAATAAATTGATGTGTTTTTACATTTTTACGTGATATTAGTACGTTTTGAGTCAGTAACTTTAATTTTATTTATGTAAAATATATATCTGGCACCCCTGAAATTTGTACTGCAAAAATACTCAGCTGTTCATATTAAATTGGACATTATTGTTTTGATTGGAGCTGATTTAAGATGGTAAGTATTTTTTTGTTACTTATTTTGTTATTTTTAATGCGTTCGATATATATTCCAGGAGAATAGCATGGATGTAGATGAAGTGTTAATTGAGGAAGTGCGCAACCGTACAATTTTATTTGATTTGGGCCACTCCGACTATAAAAATTTAAAGAGGAAAGAGTATGAATGGAGGGAAGTGTCGGGAATTGTAAAGTTGAATGGTAAGATATATTTATATAGGTATGTATGCATATCTTTTTAAATTTAGATTTATTTACTTGTCGAATAGAATTGGACTGTAAAAAAAGATGGAAAGTGCTACGTGACTCTTACAAGCGGTGTAAGAGAATGGAACAAGTCGCTTCTGGCAGTGGTGGTGGCATTCCCAAAAAGAAGTGGAAGTATTTCGACGCCATGTCATTTTTAGACAATTTTACAAGTTCTAGGCGGTAAGTAATGCCCTGTCAGTGCCATAAATACATACATGTATGTATGTACATATATATATGTAACTAGTATTTTCTTCTACATTTTAGCACTGTTGGAAATATCTACAGTGATGTACTCGAGCAAGCAGAAGAGTTTATTGACACGGACTCAAACGATTTATTGCAACTTCCTGATGTGGAATGCTCAACCCCAAGTCCACGAGAAAAAAAAGGTACATATGTACATACATGTTTAATTCGCAAACCTAGTTGCATCGTTTGTCATTGTATATGAAAAACAATTTCAAAGCCATTTACTTTTGATGACAGAAATTTTGTTTGAAATTGTCTTCATGTACAACTATGAACAAAACAACTAGGCTTCTGAATTGAACAACCGTTTCTATTTCTTTTAGGCTAATTTGGCTTCATTATGTAATTATACAAATGTATGTATTTCAGAAAAAAGACAGCGCAAAATTTCAGGAATTTCTTGATTTGGCCGCATCAAGTATTTCTGGCACTTGCGGGGCTTTTGCAGCTACAAGAAAAGAAGACTCTACCTCAAAACATTTTTTGGGCTTAGCTGCAAAAATAAGGGAAGCCGAAATGCCGCCGAACTTAGTTAACCAAATTGAAAGTAAAGTTTCAAATTTGGTTTTTTCAGAAATTGAAAAATTTTATTCAAGAGATTTAAATTTAAATCTTTTTATGTAGATCTCACCTATACATTTTTACCTGATAGTCATTTATTTCTTTATGTGATACTTGTTGATCTCAGCTATGTATGAATATCATATTGCTTATATATACATACATACATATCGTTGGCTGACATGCACATAACTATATGTACCTGTACATTATTTTTTTATTTCATTACTACTGAATATTGTTAGTTTCTTTTTTAAATATTTCATGGTATTGAAACAAATGAAGTAATAAATTTTTTTTGAAAATTAAAAGAAAAAAATGTTCTTGTTTGTACTATATATTAAAAAAGTTTTATTAGAGAAATTTTTTACTTCATATAGGGTTAGTTTGCAAGAAATCTTTTAATGTATTTCGCAGTTGAAATGCAGTTGTGGATGAGCGGTTGGATGCTGTAGGTTGGTATGATGACAAAGAATATTGTTCATTTCTCCACTGACCCTGGATTTCTCTGTTGTCAAGTGAGTGGTCAGCAAGCTCAATAGTAAAGTAATTTCTGTCATTTTGTAACATTAAAAAGTTATGGAGTAATACGGTCGCTAAGACAATTTTGTCTACATTTTTTGGACACATATGTATCGTTGTGTGTAACACCCTCCATCTGTTGGCTAATATGCCAAAAGCATTTTCAATATGCACTCGAGCTTTAGATAACATTGTGTTGAATTGATCTTTATCTCGTGGCAAGTTATTTCCGGGAAATGGTCGCATTAAATTAGGTTTTAACGGAAATGCGTTATCGCCGACAAAGTAATAGGGAAAACTAGTAATAGATCCCGGCAAATTTGAACTTTGGGGGATTTCTAAAGTGCCATTCAATAATTTGTTTCCAAAGTTACTTCGAGCAAATACGCCACCATCGCTCTGGCTTCCTAGAGCACCCACATCTACGTATGTGAAAACGTAATTTGCATCACAAGCTGCCATTAATATTATACTAAAAGTTTTTTTGTAGTTATAATATAATGAACCGCTTTTATTTGGGCAAACTATGCGCACGTGCTTTCCATCAATAGCTCCTAAGCAGTTTGGCATTCCAGTTTTTACATAAAACTTGTCCGCTATTGTTTTAAACTCACAAACGTTTGGAGGTGACAAGTACACACTGTGAAGCTCATGCCAAATTGCATCACAGGTTTCATAAATTATTTTGCGAACAGTTGAAATCCCCAGCTTATAAGCCCAAGCAAGAATTTGGATGCTACATCCTTGAGCCAAGTATCTAGAATTATTTTGAGTATAATACAACATAAGGAATAAACTGATTTTACTTACATGATAGTTACAGACAAGCGTGTTTCGGCATCAATGGCTTTTCTGTTGGAAAATCGTTCCATTTTTTCCTTTAATAGTCCCAATAATAAATTGAAACTACCTACATTCATCCGAGTTGCCTTGAAAAAGTGTTCTTCATCTTTTTCTTTTAGTTGGTGTACACAAGTTTTGTAGAAGCCTTCTTCATCCCGGGTAATATTTACTGGGCGAACCCACCATCTTCGATTACTTTTATTTTGCAACTTATGGACTTCATATACTTCAGCTGTAGTA
Organism: Tachina grossa; assembly: GCA_949987645.1. Classification (NCBI taxonomy): domain Eukaryota; kingdom Metazoa; phylum Arthropoda; class Insecta; order Diptera; family Tachinidae; genus Tachina; species Tachina grossa. The sequence goes on from OX465275.1 coordinate 153,996,074, forward strand.
TGAGTTATTTTAGCAATAGCTGTGATAAAACTCACTAAATTTTCTTCACTCATTTTTTTTAAACACAACTTTGTAATATTTATCGAAATTTTAAATTTATTTATCAGCTGATTATATATAGTGCTGCTGCTGCCTTCAAAATAATTATGTAGCTGACTACACGGCAGCATTTGAAGCCAACTTCATTTGAAGTCGTGAAGTTGTGAAGTCTGCTGTCGTCTAAGTGTTTGGAGCTTAATACTTAAAGGAAGAGAGTTGAATAAATTGAATTAACTTGGTTAAAGGGATTTTGTTTATGTTTTTTTTTTAATTTCATGTATTATATAATTATGCTTGCATATGTATGTAAGTTTGTGTGTGACTGTGTTTTAATGAATTTTTTATGAAGTTTAGATACATTTTCTTTGAATATTAAATTACTTACATTTTGATTCTAGAATACGGACGAGTGTGTCGTCCGTTTGGTATATCTAGTAATTACATATAAATATTTATTTCTGCAAAAAGTGTTCTAGTCCAAATTATTATTGTTTTGATTTATTAAAGTATAATCCAAAAATTTTATATTAATATTATTTTGCTTTATTAAAGTATAATCCAAAAATTAAAAATTTGCTTAGCATTAAGAGCACATAATATATACAGAAAAATTTTCACTTAAATGCTTAATAGGAAGTGTTGCGTATGTAATGGGGCACCACAGCAGGCCTGTGTTACCCTAACTGGCTGCCGTTCTGAACATTTTGCTTTTGTAATATCATTAACATGTACAAATGTTATCTTCATGTAATTAAGTTGACTCTAATATTTATTGAGCAAATACAGCTACTTTGTGTGCAAATGTTATCATTCTGAGTCCACAGCTAAATATTTAAATAATGAAATAAATAAATAGTAGAATTTTCAGTAAATATATTATATTACCAGAAGTTTCACTTAATCTCGATGTATGTATATGCTTCACAATAAGTTATTCTAGCCCAATGTATCGTAACGAAAAGGGTGACACAGAAAATAGCTTTTTTTATTTAAAACAAAAAAGCCTTTCAAATGAGCTGTGATTTTTTAATGGAATTGTAGCGGAGAACGTTTAGATTGAATGTGAAAAAAGTTTTAGTAGATGGCCCTTTGTACATTTTTATTCACTCCTATCATGAATATTGTTTCCCTCGAAATATTTCCACTTTTCACCAATTTGCAATCGTGAATAATTTTTACCATGAAATTTGTTCCCTTGATTTGATTCCCCTTATCGTGAATAATATTTTTCACGTGAATTTTTTCACTTTTCCCTTAGATTTTTTACTTTATTTTTGCAGGCGAACTAAATTATTACATTGAATAATTTCGATATTTTCCTTTGAATTATGTATCAAGATTACAAGATTATACAAGATTAGTACGAAAAGCTCATGATTCTTAACAATAATTCCATGCAACACCTTTTTTCATGGAGTATGAATATCTTTGGTTCACACACAATAAATTTTATGATGGTGCAACGCGGTGGTATACTAAAAAAATTTCTCCACTGCACATAGAATAGATAAGAACACAACTTTAAAAATAAAAAAAATTCATAGGGATCCTAAAATTTGTGTATTTCTATTTGTTTAACTTAAATTTGTCTGATTTCCAATTAATTTTTAAGCACTACAAATCTTCTTCCCTTTTTTACATTTACTGGGACTGAAAGCGGGAAAAAAAATTCACGGGAGATTCATGATAGCATTTTACCCTTCGAGGGGAATAAAAATTTCACGTGAACAAATATTCCACTTGTCATTCATTCACGATAGGGGTGATTATGTTGTTGCATCTTTACGAAGGAATATTTAATCTTGGTCTAGAACTGAAGAATTTCTTCGCGTTAATTTTTAAACAGACAAATTTCGGGTTGTAGCCCCAATTTCACCAACTCTATTTAAATATCAATTCATATTTAAATGTCAATTTTCATGAATTTTTGTATTGAAAAATGACTTTTAAATATGAATTGATATTTAAATAAGTTGGTGAAATAGGCTCTTAGTGTTTAATTGATTGAGTGGAAAAAAAACACAATATAACTATATATAGGGTAGTGGCGCGGAATGCCCGTAAGGTGGATCTAGGCGCACGGCAGTGCGCCAGGCCAAGTTCTGGCCAATGCACGCAGTGTGTATATTTACACGAAGCCATTCAAGCTGTTTTTACCCCCTCATAACTTTGTTCCCCGCGACCGTAAAATTATGAAATTTAAACCATAATTAGAATAAATTTATATAATTTCATATGCAAAGTTTGAAAGTTTTACAATGAAATGTTCCGGAGATATGAAGGTGTAAAAATTGCATATTTTAAGACATACTCACTGACCACTGACACACTCATCAAATTGATAAAGCAATTCCGCTATAGCTAGAGAGCTTGAATTTGGTACACGAGAAGATCTAGGTGAGCAATGAACCAGAAAAATCTGAAAACCCGAAAATTTTAACCAGGAGGGCCGGGCTACGCCCATAAAATTTAAAATTTGTGCTATTGAGCTGAAATTCGATATAGAGCTGGGTCTAGGTGAGAAATAAAATTAAAAATCTGAAAACCCGGAAATTTTAGTCAGGAGGGCAGGGCTACGCCCATAAAGGTCAGATTTAAAAATGCTAATCTAAGGCGCTTCATGGATGCTATTTTATTGAAGCTCGGCATATATACTGCGGTAATGCAAGGCTATAAATTTTTCATTAAAAAGTGGGTGTTGACACGCCCATACAATTTAAACCTCATTTTAATGCCCTGCGGCTCAGCATATTTAGATATACTATTTATCTAGCTATTATTATCCGTTTGTAAATAAACTGTACACGAATAATAGGCATTGATCCAAAAAAAAATTGACTTTGGAAAAGTGGGCGGGGCTACGCCCCATAAAAATTAAAAGTTAAAAGTTGCGCTAAGGAGCTGAAATTTGATACACAAGTAGGTCTAGGTGAGAAACCAACTAGAAAAATCTAAAAACCCAAAAAAAATTTTCAGAATGGGCGGGGCCACGCTAATATTATTTTGAACTAAATACTTAATATATAGCTTTTAATTCAAGCCAATTTAGGGAAATCTTGCATCACCTTAAACATTGGGCGTGATCATTCCCATAAAATGTTAGCCTTGGTGTTTAATCTACATCGGTCTAGCATATTTTAGAAGAAAATTAGCATGAATTATAAGCGCTGCTCACAACAAAATTTTGAGTTAGGAATACTGGGGAGAGGTAATGCTGATAAAATCTAAATTTATAATTCGCGCTAGAGAGCTGACATTTTATACACTAGTATGTGTAGCTGCGTAAGCCAATGGGAAAATCTTAAAATCAAAAAGTTTTACCCGGTATGCGGGGCCACGATGTTAAAAATCCAATTTGCACTAACGATCTTAAATTTGATACACAAATAAATCTAGATAAGAGATCACTAAGAAAAATTTGAAAACCCAGAAGTTGCTATCAGGGGGCGGAAACAAGCACTTCAAATTCAAAATTAACATACATTTTGCATTACACATTGCACTTATCCAAAAAAAAAATTCCCTATTCTGAAAAGTAGCCGTGACTTCACCCATAAATCTTAGCTTTTTCGTTCAGATACTTCGGCTTAGTAGTTTTTAATTCAAAACTCAGGTATTTGTTATTAACTTTTTAATATCAAACTTTGCATGAATCATAAGCACTAGCAGATATAAAAGTCAGCGGGACCAGGCTCATGAAAATTTTACGTAATATTATACTATAGAGAGCTGACATTTTGTAGACAAATAGTAATTGATTTACTCAATCAGAAAGTCCAAAAATTAAAGCACCAGCTCCCCTATTGAAATTTTGCATGCACATTGGGCATATTGTTTTGATATATGTACTTTGGCTAATCAGACTTTAATATGTAAATTTATTGAGAAAAAAGACGGGATCACGTCCACTAAAATGTACGCTGTATTTAACATGTTTCTTTCCAGAGGACTCTTACCAAATTGCGTACACACTAGCGACTCTTTGTAATGACACAATGGTGCATATTTAAGGTAAACAATTTAACACCCATCACACTCTTACCCATTATTTTATGTAACTCTCAACTGGCAAAGTGATCATGAATAGAAATAAAATACACAAGAAATTTTAAGTTTAAAAATTGTTATTATAGAAATCTTTTCAAAAAGTAATCAGATCCTCACAAAAACATAAATGTGAAATAGTGTTTTTGCATACAACAAGTTACATTCAAAACTCTTTGATGCATTTGCCGCAGAAAGTTGGTTAACCTTAAACTTTTTAACGCGTTGTTTTGTTTTGACAACTTATCAGCTGACAATAAAAGAGAACAAATTATACAAATCAGACTCATCTAAGAGTATTCTAAATAATATTCTCTAAGGTATCTTGATTTTATATTAAAATTTTGTATATCTATTATTCCTGAAGAAGCCACACAAAAGAGTGGCGAAATATCAATATATGAAATGTTAGTATAAAATCAAGAGCCCTTAAGCTTAATAAAATTAGAGAATATTATAATTACAAAGAAATAAAAAAATTAGAAGAATTAAGAAATTCAAAATTTTTCAAGTCGATTCTTCAACAAATAAAAAAATGCCGATATAAAAGGCTTGTAAAACGCGTGTTGCCGTTTCTCATGTGCTAAAATTTCCAAATGCATAATACTCGCCAACGAACTATCGGGTGTTATGTACATACTTCTTTCTACCTTTATTGCTGATACAAATTAAAAAAAAATTAAAAGGTAAATCAATAATTATAGACAACAATCATTTCTCATATTCCGTTTCATTAGAATTTACGTTAAGTAGCTTATGTTAATAACAATCTCTAATCAAGTAGATAGACTAAGGTGCTAATGAAGTGCGTTGCTGCACAGAAAAATATCGGTATTTCCCTCAGCTAAAAAGTATAGTTTAATTTTTATTATCTTCTTTAGAAACTCACATTAATTAACAAAAATATTTCATTCAATAAGAATTAAAATTACTGATCTTAAGCCCGAATAAGAAATTATTTCTGATTAAAATTCACTACAGTTCAACTAAATCTAAAAATGTCTAATAAAAAAATGTTATTACAAAAATATTATTTTTGCTCCTTCATGCGCATGGACATACAAATTTCTATGCTATTAAGTGTGGATTAATCAGCGATTCCACGTAACCCCCCAAGTCTTATATTTCTTGAATATTTTTCATAAATATTTTTGCAATCGGCGTCAATGTACGTTGGCAATTTTAGCTGCCGATAAAAAAAAACTTAGTTATTCTGTGAATACACCTTAAACAAAAACAAGTTCATTAAGAAGAAAATAAAACTCTGGCATCATTTTAGTTGCAGCTGCGAAACAACATGAGCAGTACTTTTTTCGCACGGAATTTTAACAATGTTGCATACTTTCAAGCAATAAAAGCAAGAAATTTATAAAAAAAACCGCGAGTTGGGCTACATTTAGTACATGTCAAATTTTTCAAGCGAAATAATCAATGTTACGGAAAATTTTTCACTACTTCGAACAGAGTACCAGGCTTAAATCGTTACCTTAATATAGAAAGGCCCTAACTCATTATTATTTATATGTTAGTGTAGATTGTATACAAATGGTTATACGGGATTTACACTATGGCTGAGTTTACATCTGGCATTTCTTGTGTGTCATTTGCCCAAAAAAGCGTAACCAACTAATTACTAATGAAAAACTGTTTGATTCAGACATATATTTATTGATTTAAATAATTTCCAATCATGTTGGATTCTATAGAATTGTCTATTAGTTATGTATGGAACTATTTAACTTAATAAATACGTGTCTGAGTGAAACAGTTTTTAATTAGTAATTAGTGGTTCCGTTTTTTTTCACGCTTGTGTGGCACATGGCACACAGATGAAAACCCGGCCGTATCACCGTCAAAATACAATTCCAAACAGTCAGCCAGCGGCAAAACTTCGTAAATAACTTACAAAATCATGCAAACGAAATTTTGGAAAATAATTGATAAATGTAACAGAGATACAAGGAGTAAAGTTAATGCTAATCAGCATTATTTTCGATAAGCTAAAAAAAATTAAACGAAAAAAAAACAATCTTGCTTTAAAAAACGTTACTTGGCTCTCCTGTAAAATTATTATTTTATCACTTACAACGTTATTCGCGGCTAAGCTTCAAATATTAAACTAACAATTTAATTGATGTCAAACATTTTTATTACACTTATATATATATATATATATATGTAATTGATTAAGAAACATGGATTTATATATTATAAAATGATGGTGGGAAATTTTTTAATACCACTAGAACTGTGTTTCTTGTGTGTATAAAACACTTGTAAAGTTTCAAATTAATGGAACCCGCATTGTGAAAATAAAAAAAAAAAATATACATAACTTCAATTTCTTTTAATATAAATAATCCCAGTGAACATTACTTTTGTCTTCTAGAAACCCCGCGCAATTTGCTACGCTTTTATACAATTATCAATAAAAAAGTAATTGAATGACAGACAAAAGGTTCTGTCCATGAGAAAGTAATTGAATACAATGCAAGACTTCAGCTTAAATCAAACTTTTTTGTTCTAAAATAACAAAAACATATTAATTAATAAATAATAAAGGCCTGACCCACGATATCGACAACGTTCGACTTCTCGCACACTTACATTTGAAACAACAACAAAATATTAAAATTTGTTATTTTTTTGAATGTAAGTGTGCGACAAGTCGAACGTTGTCGATATCGTGGGTTTGACCCTAAATTTTTGATGTGTAAACATCTATACGCTAGGGGGTAAAAATCTTTTGACTTTGATTTCTTTGCTGAGATGCACACAGCATTGTCAAATCGGTGTGAGCTATGTATGAGTGGATTAGTGTTTGAAAGAAGCAATACCAAGCAGAGAAACAAGTCGACCGGCTCGAAGCCGAAGGTGCGCCGCAGCCGGTTTTTTTTCTGTATATTTCCGTAGACCAAAGATGAAAATGAACCGTAAGAGCTACGGACTTGAAATTTCGACACAATGTGTAGACATTTGGCCACTACAACAACAAATACATGAGAGTTAAAAACTAAAGGGTGTTCCAAAACCAGCAATGAAAAATGTTAAAATCCCATGTAATATACATACAATTGTATGCACATATATACACTTGAAATTTTAAAAGTTAGTGTATTTTTACACAGACTACAACAATTAACACTAAATTTTAAAAATTTAAATCAATGGGTGTTCCATCAGTTAATGCAATTTTGACTTTGTAATTTTGACAATTTGCTGTATCTTGGAAACCGTGAGAGCAAAACTCTTGAAATGTTCAAAAACGGTAAAACTAAAAAATCAAAAAAATATAAAATCGCCAAATATAAAAAAAATCGCCAAAAACAAAATAAAATCGCCAAAACGAAAATAGCACAAAATTAAAAAAAATCTCTAGGAATAAAATAAATCGCGAAAAACCGGAAAAATCGCCAAAATTAAAACAAATACTTTAACAAAAAAATCGCCAATATGAAAAAATCGCTAAAATTAAAAAATCGCCTAAATAAAAAAACCCAAAAAACAGAAAAAAATCGCCAGAATGAAAAAAACCCCAAAAAAACAGAAATAAATCGCGAAAAACCGGAAAAATTGCCAAAATGAAAAAAAATCATTTAATCGCCAAAATTAAAAAATCGCCTAAATAAAAAAACCCCAAAAACAAACAAAAAATCGTCAAAATGAAAAAAACCGCAAAAAACAGAAAAAAATCGCCAAAATGAAAAAATCGCCAAAATGAAAAAAATTGCGAAAATTAGAAAAACCCAAAAAGAGGAAAAAAACGCCAACGAGAAAAAGCGATAAAACTGAAAAAAAAATCGTTTAAACTGAAAAAATTTAAAAAAGGAAGAAAGTTAAATCAAAAAAAAAAAAAAAATAAAAATTATCAAAACCGATTGTGCGCGAGTCAAAGTCGCACTTTACTGAATTTATTTTAATTGCAATGCGTACACAACAACAAGAACAGAAACAACTAAACGATGAACAACAGGAATTAAAAATTAAAAAGTAAAAGTAAAGGCATTTACCATAGATGAGCTCTGCAGTACCACTAAAGTTTCAGTAAAAACAATAAAAAAAATTTAAGAAGTAAATTTTTACTGATTACTAAAATTTTTTCTACAATTTTTATAAATTGCCTAAATGATTTGTTATATGATGAGGTGAATTAAATTTTCAGTAATCAGTTATGCCCGTATTCATAATGAAGTTCTACCAAGTGGCTAAATGTTTTTCATACAAAAGTTTCAAAATTTGAATGAAAAAACTTTGCCACTTGCTACGGCCCTACGATTTTACTAGTAATGCAACTTAAATTTCATTAGCAGTAAAAATTTACTGAATTTTTTTAGTAATCAGTAAATTTACTGCTTACTGCAATTTTGAATGCAGTACATATACATATACTGCAGTGTGCCCATTTACTAACCAAATAAGTTTAATAAAACAAACAAAAACCAACAAATTCATATGTATTTACAATATTGAAAGTTTTGATACTTTTAATTAATTAATTTAAAAAAACATACTAAAAGCATAAGTACTTCCAACTTAAATAAAAATTTTCATTACTAGATGTTTACACATCTCCTCTGTGATCGGACTCACATTGCTTTTTTTAATAACGAATCTTTTATCCCGATAATTTGATGTTATTTTGTTATAAGAAAAAAACATGTTCGCTGGGTTATTTATTTTTGTCACAGCGTGTTAAACAATAATAAAAAAGAAATCACAACAAAACGATCAATTTTAATAAAATGTGATGTGATACTCACACTCGCACATTGTTAGATTGAATAAACGGGCAAATAAATAAACTGTAACAAATCATAAGCATTTATGCTGCCTTATGATTTCAACAAGCTCACAAATAAATTAATAATGACATTGTACAATTGATTTGATTATTGTATAAAATTATCAGACATGCATGCCACTACTTCATTCAATTGAGAACAAAAAATAAAAACTTGTCAAAATTAACACAACAATCAGTTAAACAATGTTACAGCAAATTTTTAATTTTATTTTAAATTTTATTTCTGTCGATGATGTTGATGATGATGTAGATTTCTGTTTACAGATTGTTTAACAGTTGATTGATTCAAGTGGTTCAATGAAATGTTTTCGATTTTTAAAGTGACTGCTTATGATTTGTTAATTTAATCAATTGGTTTTTGTGGAATAAGTAAACTGGGAATGTCCTACACACACAAATTACTCGTAACTGTTCGTTACAGTTCTTGATAAGCAGTTTAAGAGCTTTTGAGTAAACTTTAAATATGTTGCTTAATTTTTGTATATGTTCATGTGTATTTTTTGACATTTGATAATTATTTTGTAATATTATATTATATCGATGGCAATATCCAATCAAACAGAGTAGTATTCCATTGAAAAAAAAAATAAATAAATTTGAGCTTATTTAAAGATGTTTTTTGTGACAACATTTGCATTTGACATTTGAGGTAAACAGCCTTGAAAGCTCTTACAATTTATTCTTAATTATTTGCAAGTAAGCAACAAAGTTGCAAAGTTGTCGGTGAGATCTGATTGGCTGTTGTGGTCTCATCGTTGTGAAAGCACAAAGCTCTTTTTTTAAAGCTCGCACGTTAAGCATGTGGTTTCGGCGTAGCTGTTATAAACTATTTTATCTCCTCATAACAGCTTGAATTATTATTATTATTTCAACATTATTATACTCTATACAAAGTCATATTTTGACTCAAACAACAATATTTTTAAAACAATCACCTAAAGATAATTTTATAATTAATTCTTTTTAATTAAAACAATTATTTTTATAACTATTTGTTCTACTAGATATTGTTTTTATTTTCTTTTAAGTATTAATTGTTTTTTGAGAATAAATATTTCTCTAATGTTAATAAATATTTATACATTTTTGTTAGCAAAAGATTTCTATAGATTGCTTTTTTGTTTTGTATTAATATGATTGTTGAAAAGCTTATTAGTTGGATTATTAATAATTGTTAAGTGTTTTCACATGTTCTCTTTGTGTCTGATTTAATTTCTCAAAGCCACTAATAATCCCATTGTAGTTTTTATGGGTGAGCAATTTGTTTTGTTTTAATGCCGTCAAAAGCCTGATGAATATTTTTTGTTTTATTTTATTGCCTTTAATTTATTCTATTAATTTTATAGTCTTCCATATGGCATAGATTTTTAGAAAGAAAAAAAAAGTTTAAAGGCATGTGTTGTTGTTTGTGCCATAAACTTGTTGACTTGTTGGAGCGATTGATTTTTTTTTCGTTTTTTTTTACTTTTCTTCACAAGTGTTATAAAACTATGTAGATGGAATATTCATACAAGCTGATTAGGGTGGATCGAAAACTTGTTTGTTTTTTCCTCAAATTTATTTTAAATAGTGAACACATCTTTCTCATTGAATATAAAGTAGGGTTCTAAATTTTCGGACTTTTCCAATTCCCGGGAATCGAGAAAAAAATATCCTATTCCCGGGACTTTCGAAAACATATGAATTTAATTAAATGGCCTCAATAAAAAATATAATTTAATGAAAAAAAATATACAACATTTAACAGTTAAGAAATTTATTATTTGACATATTGTCATAAGTTTATTTTAATTGAAATTTATTTTCTGGTGGTTAAGCATTATCTTTAATTTTCAAAAATATTCTTATATGTGAAATCTCAAATAGTTCTTAAAAGTCTTTGCATAACATAAGAGGTTTGCGAATGTTCCAAATATGTGGTTGAAGTCTACTGATGCTGAGCACCAATGAAATATATAGACAATGCTTAACCACCAGCAAATAAATTTCAATTAAAATACAACATTTAAATTAAAAACAAACCAACTTTTATCGTTCATTTCAAGAACAACAATATTTAAAAAAAAAAAAAAAAAACAAATAAATTCATATGCTGTGAGTTATAACATGGATGGAAATTCCATCTTCATCTGCCAACCTAGATACTGTTTCCCATAAATTGTTTTTAGGTTGAAAATATTTCGTAACTCTTGAAGTTGTTAGAGTCATCTCGGAAACGTCTATTACATCTGTTTCCATGCTAATATGAGTATTGTGCATCGTTAAAAAATTGTACTTTAAGTAAAAAAAGCAACAAACAGCAATGTAAAAAAGCAAATTCCAAAAACGTAAATATTAAATTCCCGAAAATTCCCGTTGAAAGTTTCCCGGGATTTGCAAAAAAATAATTCCCGGGAATTCCCGGATTTTTTTCCCGCGTAGAAACTCTAGTATAAAGATAAATACATTTCAAACCAAAAGTGTTATTAAAATCTATAGAAAATTTTTCTTTCAACAGAATCCGTTGAGCTCGAGTTTATTTGTAATTGCTTACTTTTCTAGTTCCTTGTGCTAAACCCAACTGTAGGTCAAATTTCATTCACATCCCTTCAGCCATTTTTTTGTGACTAAATAAGAAACTACAAAACATTCAATGACTTAAAAATCAGTTATGGAATCTTTCATAATTATAGCAACACAAGGTTCTTCAAAAGAAGGTTCATATTTGTTAAGCTTCCTGCGTATATTAACGAGTCAGCAGGCAAAGTTATGAAAAAATGTCTGCAGTTCGATTCACTAACTTATTTTAAGGATAATCGAATCTTTTAGAAACAATAACAAAAATAGATTTCGAAAAATGCGTCTTTTACTTGCACACAAATGGTTCCGTACGGACACAAATATATATATATATGATAAATTATAATTTTTTTTCTATTTTTGGCAATTTTGTTAGTTTTTAATATTTTTGTTAGTTTTTCCTTTTTTCGTTTTTGGGACTTTTTCGGTTTTTGGCTATTTTTTACTTTTTTGTGTTATTTTAATTTTTGACGATTTTTTCGTTCTTAGCGACTTATTTTAGCCTTAGCAATTTAGTTTAACCTTAGCGATTTTTTTTTTAGTTTGGCGCTTTTTTCGTTTTGGTGATTTTTTCGGTTTTTTGGTGATATTTTCGTTTTGGAGATTTTTTACTCTGGGATTTTTTAGCTTGAGCGTTTTAAAAAATTTCAAGAGTTTGCGTCTTATGGTTTCAAAGATACAGCAATTTGTCAAAATTACACTTACTGCTGGAATAACCTTTAATTTTGATTTTAAAATGTCAGTGTTAATTTTAAATCTTAAAGTATATTACATTAGGATTTTAAAATTTTTTCGTTGCTCGCCTTAGAACACCCTTTAATTTTTGATTGTCATATATTCTGTATATTTTTTATATATTGTGTAAAAATGTCAGGCCCGAAGTTAGTGTATAATATAATCCTTAATGCAAACAGTAATAATTGTGGACGAAATTAACTTTTATCTAATCGTTTAAAATTGGGTAATTTCACTACTATAATTTATACATATCTATTTGCCATACATTAATGATCCTCCCTAATATTATTTTTGAGTTGTGTACATGAAGCAAACAAATATAGTTAAGCCAAATATATTTTTGTGTTTTGTGTTTTTCACAATAACAACTGGCTCGTTGGTCTAGGGGTATGATTTCCGCTTAGGGTGCGGGAGGTCCCGGGTTCAAATCCCGGACGAGCCCAAGTTGGAATTATTTTTTTTTTTTTTATTTAAGGCGTAAATCACCGCATTCGAAATCGAGTGCACGTTCGTGTAGAGAAATATATGGCGACGGCTACAATTTTTTGATCAGGGTATTCGATCGTAATTAATGTTGTTTACTAATATTTTTTACATTGCTGTTAGCATATGACAATAAGAAAAACAAAACGAAACAAAACAAAACGAAATTTATTTTGGGTAATCTTTGCATCAGATATTCACTTTCCCTAAAAACAATTAAAATTATATTTCCTATACTAATTTTGCGCAAATATCAGCAAAATGCTTATATTTTTATTACTTCTTTCTTTTTTCATGTATTTTGTTTCGCGGTAAAAAACTATAGTTGAGTTGTTTTCGATAGTAGATAACCACTCGAGTGCAACTTCGAGTAAATATGTTTCAAGAATGATTGTCGTGATCCACGTTAACAACATTTCGATGACAAAGTACTCGATTTCGAATTCAATGACTTCCTCCCAGAACTGTACGAAAAGAAATAAAAAATACTTTTAAAATTTCTCTTAAAAAATTATTTGCATTATCTTAAGCTTATAAAAAAATTTAACATAACGTATATTTTGCAAGCATTGTTGCGTTTGAATCTACAATAGCCTTAAAATTTAGTGATCGAATATCGAGTACCAATCGTTTAATTCCTATTTTGAAACGGTATCTAATACAATTAAATTATTTCGTCAAGTATCAAATAAACTAAAGGGTCCGCCAGATAACTTTTTTTTTGAAAATTCTATAAAAAAAAAACTACTGAATATTTTCTCAAATTTCTTTTTTTTATTTGAAAGTACAATCCTTCCGGTTAATAATGAAAAATAATTGCATTGAAACGGCTGCCTCGGCTGGCCATGCAGTAGCCTACACGATCGGTCCAATTTTTAAGCACATTATCGATTGTGTGCAGCTGTATTTCACCAATGCCCTTTAAAGTAGTGTCCTGCACAAGACTATTTATAAGACCTTTCAAGACATGAGAGATTTTTTCAAATGCTTTACTGCAGAGAAATATTCTAAACGAATCGCTAAGTAACACTGTTGGCAAGTAATTTTTTTCGGTGGTTTGTCTTGCCAACAGTATTGTTTAGCGATTCTTTTAGAATATTTCGCTGTAGTAAAGCATTGGAAAAAATCTCTCATGTCTTGAAAGGGCTTATAAATAGTCTTGTGCAGGACACTACTTTAAAGCGTTAATTGTCTCTGGCTTGTCGCCGTAACACTTATCTTTGAAGGCACCCCACAAATAATAGTCCAACGGTGTCAAATCGCAGCTTCGAGGTGGCCAAACGACATCAGCTCTGCGGCTGATAATGCGATCTTCAAAAACAGGGCGCAAAACATCGAGTGTAGCTTCGGCTGTGTGGCACATAGCGCCGTCCTGTTGAAACCAAATGTTGCCAATATCCTCCTCTTCAATTTTTGTGAACAAAAATTCGTTCAACATGGCCTGATAATGATCGCCATTGACTGTAACGGCCACTCCTTGCTCAATGGCCCAATTATGCCTCTGGACCAAAATCCGCACCAAACAGTAACTCGTTTTGGGTGCGTCGGCCTTTCAATGTATGCGTGCGGGTTTTCTGTGCCCCAAATGCGACAATTTTGCTTGTTTACATACCAGCCAAGATCAAAATGAGCTTCATCTGAAAAGATGATTTTTTTTTGGCAAAATCGGCATCTTCTGTAAGTCGATCGCAGGCCCACTTAGGCCCACTTGTTCAAGCGTATACACAACCATATTCGTTTAGCGGAAGGATAAAACTAATTATCTGTCAAATCAGACACGAGCTAAGTGTTACCATTCACGAAATAAGAACTAGTTGAAAAAAAGCGTTAGATGGCGGACCCTTTATATATTTTCTATTTTAATGAGAAAAGTTTCGTCAACTATTCAACTGTTTTTGAGATAAAAAGTATTCTATATGAACTATGTATTAGGATTCCTAGACACCTTCGAATTATATTAATAGGATTCCCTGGGCTTATTTCCTTAATATTTGCACAAAAAAAGTGCACGAAGAAATTATTTTCTTCGCTTTATGTGTTAACAAGATTTGTTTGATATACTTTTAGCTCTATGACTGACATGGTTTAGTGCTGTCGCCAAGTCTGAATCAGCTGTTGGCCAGAAACAGATGACATCATATTTAAAGGGTGCACTGATTTTCGAAATCTTTGGAGACTCATAAATAAATGGTCACAAAAATCGCCAAACTCAGTACAGGTATTTACTACTGTTTGGGAGTACTATCGAACCTATACTGTCAATACCGTGTGGTTTTTTGTGTATAATTATCAAAATTGAAATTTGTGAGAAACAGTTTGCACTTGATGACTTCAAAAATTTCTCACAGTGTTACTTGGGAATATGTTTCTTAATGAAAAGATGACATCTTCTAGCTTGATACTACTTTTTTGCAAGAAAATAAGAAGAAAAACTCCCGTCTCCTCTAACCCTTGCCCTATTTCGGTTTATCTGTGAAAACAGCACACCAGAAAGATTTTCTATCATAGTTCCACGGGTAGCAGATGTGATTAAACCTTTTACTGTTCAACGGTTTGAATGAGCAGTAGTTTATATTTTTCGTGAAGAGTTCGAATTGTGCCAGTATCAATGCGTCATAAGTGAACGCTTTTGCTGCATCTCATCTGTAGATGGTGGCTTGTTCAGAAAGGCCTCTATTAACAATGAAAACTTGTTAGTAAATTTGTCTACAAAGACCCTTCACAAATCTCTCATACATATGTCGAAACCCTTTTAAAATAATTTAGTTATTATTCTTTTAAGGGCATAAAACCACTCCTGAATTATTTTGTGTATCTGACCAGTCCCACTACACCTTCATTACATGTGACGAATTATAATAGAACATCTTCATAGTCATATTTTGCTTTTATTTTAATTTCTTATCTAAATTGTACCTCCATACAAAGTAATTTTTAATTATGAGATAGACGGAATATTATATTGTTGAGAGGCTTTGCACTTTATGAGAATTACTTTATAGCAGCTAAGATTAATAACATGGTCATTCGAACCCTAGAACAAACATCCGTGGGAGTTTGCTGATACATGGATGGCTCAAGGCTAGGAGAAACAACTAGCCTAGGTTTCTTCAAAGAGGAACACAGAGGCCGAGATTTACTGGCGCTTGCCTGACCATAATACAGTCTTCCAGACGGAGGTTCTTGCGATCACGGAGGCTTTAACATGGGTCAGTGTGAATATTAGACCCACAGAGGTCAATAGATGTACCGACAGTAAGTCGGCAATCATAGCAATCACAACCGAAAGAGCAAATTCTAGGACCGTTTTAGTTTGCAAAAATATGATAAACGATTATGCGGTTTATGACAACATTCATCTCGTATGGGTGCCGGCCCACTACGGTGTAACCGGAAATAAACGTGCAAATGAACTGGCGAAAAAGGCCAAAACGTTACGAACAATAACTCTAACTAATGCGAAGCATTTCAAGGCAATGAAGATTGAGCTACAAAATTGGGCGAAGATAGCCCGCAGTACACGATGGAATTGTGATACTGTGGGTAATTAACCAAGGTTAGATGGGGCGAGCCGGACGAAGACAAAACAAGGGAACTGTTGAAACTAAACAAGCCCGAGTTAGAAAAATTGACCGTCATCTTAACGGGGCACTCTAATATACGAAGGCCTTTATATCGAATTGGAGCCACGAATGGCAATGAATGCAGGGCATACATGGAGAACATGTATACAACGGAGCACTTCCTTTGTATTTGACCAGCTTTCGCCCACCCGACCTCCCGTTATTTTGGGAATGACACCTGACCGGACATTACCCATCTTAGAGGTATTGACTGGAAAAGCTTTAAGGATTACGTGAAAAATACTGAGTTCCTATAAGGCCCCATCTTTCATTTCGTTTTCGATTCTTAATTTATATTACAGCAAACAACAGGTTATACTGGCTTATATATATGTATGGCCCCGGACATGAGCGTACTGGCTCAACTTTTCAACCTAATCTAACCTACACAGAAAAAAATATCATCGAATTGCAACCAACAAAACAAATTGTTAATATATAATTTAAAAATTAACAATTATCCTTGTTGATATAACAAATTTAAATTTTTGTACTCAATTAAATTACCCAACAAAATTATTTGTTAAATTATAGCATAACGGAATGCGCACATGTAGAAAAAACAAGAAATAATTATTTGTATTATGGGTATTCATCATTTGAGTGTTTAATAAAGTGTTTCTCTTTAGCTGAGAGGTAAGTGAGTTAGTTTATTAGTCCTGAGGTGCCGGTTCAACTCCGCACAAAGACATTTAGTGTTTTTTGCAGACAAGCAAAGATCGTTTCGCGGATTGCGATTGTGTATAAAAAGCTGGTAAAATAACAATTATGATACCGAAACTCAGCAATTCACATTGTTAATATAATAATAACCTTAATTGAATTAACTTTGAAATCTAACAAAAATAAATGTTGAAAAAATAAATAAATTTCAGTAAATTATTTGTTGATATATTTAATTGAAAATATTTTTAAGATTTTCCTTTAACTTACAATTTCGTTAATTGTATTTACAAAAATCGTTGTAGGTTGAAAATCAATTAATTATTTAATTGATATAACAAAAAAATTGATATAATAAAAAAATTACTTGTAAATACAATTAATTTTTTTTCTGTGTAACTTAAGTCCAATCACAAATACTCTGACATTTGCATTTGAGGTAAACAGCTTTTAAAGCTCTTCAAATTTGTTCTTGTTTCTTTGCATAGTAAGCAAGAGACGTTGTTGCCAAGACCTGATTGGCTGTTGTGCTCCCGTGGATGTGAAAGCTCAAAGCTCTTTTGTAAGATCTCGCGCATTGTGCATATGGCTCAGTTAGCCGACGGTAATGTAAAGTAACTGCAACGTAGGAAACAGCTGATCGAGATTTTTATATGAAAAGTAGGTTACGTTACATTACATCTCTATAACCATTTTCATTACTTTTCACATAACAATATCGATCAGCTGTTTCCTACTGTTGCAGTTACTTTACATTACAGTCGGCTAACTGAGCCTTTAGACTTAGCTGCTTTACAGTTAATGCACGTAATTAGTTGTGGTAAGTGGTGCTGTAAGAGTAGGGGAAGGGCTCTCTCCATTAATTATTGCATATTAATATTATTTGTGAGAGTCTTGAAACTTAGTATGAATTCCCTTAAAATCAATACGTGTATTCAAGCAGAAAATTCGTAATGTAGCGACGGGGCAATGGATACCTCCAAGAATGTTATTAACTAAACACAGAAATAAATTTCTAGGTTGTCAACTAATAAGATAGATTCTGCCTTCTTGGCACCATCTTCAAATAGTGAATTATTTTTTATTATTATTTTTAACTCTTTAGTGCATAAAGTTGATTTAATTTTTTTTATATTTTGTAAATTTGAATTTTTTTTTGTGTTCCAGCTGATACAATATTTAGTACAATCACAATGACTGAAATTCACAATAGCAAAGCTCTTCAACTTCGTCTTTTTCAACTGACATTAAGGCAATGACGGAGAAGGTTGACACAATGAATACTTTGTTGACGGATATTAATCATTTTCTTGTTATAGCATATTTTTTTAATAGATGTAATTTATTACAGATGGAGTTTGAAGGATCTCCAATGACTTCTACATTGTTCAACGACAAATTTGTGCAATAATTTTATGTGTAGAAACATAAAAACACTGCTTTCCTGTTGCAGTTGCTACAGAAGCTCACGACTTTTTCCTTTTTTAATTTCTTGCGGCACTATTATTTACTTTTATCAAACAGGCAAGGAAACATTTGGACAGCTTCAATAAGTTTGTACTC
This sequence comes from Tachina grossa, assembly GCA_949987645.1. Taxonomy (NCBI): domain Eukaryota; kingdom Metazoa; phylum Arthropoda; class Insecta; order Diptera; family Tachinidae; genus Tachina; species Tachina grossa. Next base: position 154,014,590 of record OX465275.1, read on the forward strand.
CAATTTAATTATTAAACTTAAGTTTTCTTTAATTTATTTTAATTCTTTTTGTATTCTGTTAATTTTTCCTGCAACAAAATACAAACACATAGAAAACAAAAAGACAATTTATAGCTGTGAAACTACTCAACGTGCGCTATATGTTAAACATTTACCAAAATTTGTACTTTGCGTTGAAGAAGACGTACTAAGTGTAACAGACCTCATAAGAAACCATGTATTTCAACTTGAAAGGCGAAGTTTAACGTATGAGGGATTCATTGGTTGCCGGCCTTTAATATCAAATGAAAATTCAGTCGATCAGCGCTTTAAAACACAATCGAAGATTAAAGGCAGTTTGTACTAAGGCACATTGTTAGATCAGATTGATCCAACATATTTGAGGCGATATTTGGAGAATGATTTCCGAGGCTTAACAAAGAGGAAAAATATTTTCAAAAATCATTCAATACAAATTTGTACTCTTATGTTTATGACTTAGTTCATTTCTATATCATAACGAACACTAATTTCAATTTATACATTCCACATCCTTCAAATATGTCCATCAAGTTGATTGATCGCTTGTGAGTCACTCAGTTGCGTTCAAGTAAACAATCGAATAAAAAAAAGTTCAAAGAAAACCCAAAGCAAACATTATCTGTTATTTGATTGATTATAGAATGTCATAAAAGCACTCTAATTAAAGTGGCTGCCATAAAGAGAGCCTTATTGAAATTATTAAATTTTAGATTTCATTTTCAAGTTCAAAATATATGTATAACGTCAGCTGTAAAAATAACCAGTTCATGAAGCACACTTGTCGACAGAAAATGAATCAATTTAATTTTTCAAAAAATGATTTTTGTATTTCATATATATTTTTTAATATATGTACATAAGTAGTTTATAAGTTGTTTTTTTACGCAATATTCATTTGTTTTAAAAGTAGCAAATCTAAAAATTACAATCTATTAAAATTACGAATTTAACTTATGCACTAAATAACTAAAGATGTGTTTTTCTTTCTTTTATTATTATTATAATATTATTAATTAAAAATTAGAAACAAGTAAATTACTAAAATAAAAAATTATTAAAAAAAAAATTACCATCAAGAACAAGTTTCTTTAGACATTTATAAGCAACAAAAGTATGGAAGTTTTAGGATTTCTCTTCTTATGGTTTGAAGTCATACATAAAAAATTTTATAATGCTTTGGCTGCTTTAAATTAACAAAATTAAAGTTGTGTTTTTTTTATATTTTAAATTAATTAAAAATGTTGGCGGATTGTTTTTTTTTTCTTTTTTTTAGGTTTTTCTTCATATGAGTGTTATTATTATTATTAAAGTTAATGTTTAAAACTAATAAACTAGCGCTCAACTACACTTTATTATCACAGTATAACAGATCGGTTGTGGATTTAATGATGATTTTTCCCTTTAACCGATATGACTCATTTCCTCATTCCTACCCGGTTTCTTTTGTTTTCCTTTGCAACAGTTACAGAATGAGTTTAAAAACTTGGTTTCTTTTAAAGGTCATTTATTTCTCAGTAACTCGGCCTCTCGTTTGTTTGTTTTTGGTATTTTCTTCATGAGATGGTTGTATTTGTTTTGTTCTCTTTCTTGTTAAAGATCATCACATATTTCGCTACTCATTATTAGTCTTATTGGTGCACTGCCGCAGAGCCAATACGTTGGCCATACATGGCATAGGGTGAGTAATAGGGTCCTAAGGCTGCAGCAGCAGCGGCAGCAGCAGGATTAAAACTTCCGGGTCCGCCAAAGGGAGAGGGACCACCGGCAGCTAAAGCACTTGGCGGCTTAGCATAAGGATGATAGCGGGCAGCTGCAGCAGCAGCTGACATAGGACTTAAGGGTGGTGTTGGATAGCCGGCTCTTAAGGCCGATGGTGGAAATAGAGAGCCCAAAAGAGATTGAGCCTGTGACTGGGCTAAAGCTGCGGCGGCAGCAGCGGGATCTGACAGATTACCGGTGTGGGTTCTGAGGTGAGTGAAGAGCTCATCGGAAGTCTGGAAACGTTTGCCACAATAAGCATCGCCTACCACCCAACTGCAGACATAAGGAGCTGAACGAGCAGCGGCCGCACTAGCAGCAGCAGCGGCTGCAGCTTGTGAATAGGGATGGCCCGGTGGTAAGCCGGCACCGCCCATCATGGCAGCCATGCCATACTTTTGATGTTCGCACTGTGTACAGCCGGCGGGACATGGAGCACCCATCAGCATTTGTTGTGTATGAGCAGAGTAGGGACAGCCGGGGCAGTAGGGATCTTTACAAACGGGAACTATGGCCTCACCACCAGATGGAGTCTTGATGCGCTGATAGGTTATGTAGGGATTGGGTTGAGCACTACCAGGACCATTGGGATTACCGGCATAAGCACCATTAGCGGCGGCTGCTGCCAACATAGCAGCATGATGATGGGTAAAACCGTTTGAAGCAAAAGGAGGACGGAAGGCTGGATTGGCATGTTGCTCCATACCCGGGGGACAGCATAAGGCTGACAAAGGATTGAAACCATAAGGGCCGCCAGCAGCCTTATAAGCGGCCGCAGCAGCTGCAGCAGCTTGAGCCATACTGCTCATTTCTTTGGGATGTTGAGCCGAACCATTGGCATTATTTAAAACTTCCATGCCGGATCTTACAATGGGACTGGCGCCTCTTTGCGACGAATGGGAACCCGACGGTGAGACAGTTTTGCGACTGTCGTGTGATGTTGCCGATCCCGTTGTCAAGTCTTGTGTTTTATTGTGCCCATTATCGGGTGTTGAATTGGATTTGTTGCGTGATGGCACTCTGGTGGCATCACCATTATGTGACGATGATTTAGAACTGGGACGTTGTTGTATATCCTCTGAGCTGGCTGTTGATTTAAAGGAATTGACATTTTGTTGGCTCAACACATTCGTCTCGTAGGGCTTAAAGGCCAATTTGATTTCGGTATTTGTGGGTGTAGTCGATTTGGGTGATTTGGCTTGTGTGGGCGACTTGGCCGAACCCGTTTCCGATGTTACACTCGACGATGATGACGAGGCCGATGATGTCGATCCCGATTTTTTCGTTTTATCTATGGAGAGTATGGGTTTGACAGCCGAAGAATCGGCACCAATTTGTGAACATGTTTGCGCCAACAAGGCTAAAGGGGATTTTTTGGCGTCCATCTGGAATGAAGGGAAAAAGTAATTTTATAAGGTTATGTCACAACAAAAAAAATATAACAGCCTTATTTACAAACAGATTTTTGTATAAAAATTTTCTTATCAAGCCCTTAAAAAGCCTTAATAGTTTTTTTTTTATAAATAATGCCTTAAGGATTTACGTACCTTTTCACAATGTAAGGTTAAAAGATAACAGAGACTTTAACGGCAAGTTTTGTATGAAGAACTTTCAGTTAAAGTTCACGTTAACTCTTAACCGTACATTGTGAAAAGGGACGTTAATATGAAATATTTGGTTTAAATTGCAGCAGAAAATACTTTAATATTTTACGGGTTAGACAAAGTTTAGGGATAAAGGAACGAGCAATAGTTTGGGTTTTTTTTCGTACAACTTTTTTGTTCAAAATATTATTAATTTTTCTATATGAATTCAAATTGAAAACTTTGAGCCAAGTGCTTAATTTTTAAGGAAATTTTACTTAGATTATATTGGGAGAGGTTCAAACTCTCTCTATTTTAGTTTACAACCAAAAATTGCTGCGCTTGCGTGTGTATTCATGTTTATTTATTGAATGAAATTAAAATAAGTTTTGGGAATAAAATAATAAATAAAGTTTGCTTAGAAAAAGCAATTATATAACTGTAGTTTTACTCCCTGTTTCGACAATTTATACGGCCGACCTGAGTAAAGGATTTATATGAAAAGCACTAATTTTTTGAGTGATTTTCATACACATTTTTTCAAACAAGTCGTATGCCTGACTTATGGAACCAGGAGATTAGTGTAGGATACAAGTTTTATAGTGAGCTTTTTACAATTCATTGAGAATTTTTAAAATTATTTTAAAGAGTTCCTTGGAGCATTTTTCAGTGTTATTAATATCATATTTCGAATCTCAGTTGCCCTTGGTCGGTAATTATTTATCGATGTCCATATAATACATAATATAATATGATATTGGAAAATTATTATTTGTCTTTTTGTTCTCAAAAGCTATTGACTGGAGCGTCTGGGTAGTTTCTAAGGCCTAGAAAATGGAAAACTCTATACATAGTAGTCCATAACAGCAATAAAAGCTTAAGCGACATAGTTTTCGAACTTTAATTTTTTTACCAAAATCCATCATTTGCTATCATAAATAATCGATTTTTGTCAAAAAAAAAAAAAAAAAAAAAAAAAAAAAAAAAAAAAAAAAAAACGAGAACCAAATATGCGTCGGTTAAACTGTTATGGCTCGATCTGAGTAGAAATTTCGCTGTCTATTTTTGTACTCATAATGAATTGGGATGATGTGGAAAATTGGTAGCAGAATAAGAAAATTAAGTATTTATAAGTAGTCTTTTTAACCCCCGACTAAAAAAAAGGGATGTTATAAGTTTTTAGTGTGTGTCTGTGTATCTGGATCGATTTTGATTTAGTTTTTCCTGTCTGAAAGGTTACTTGAAAAAGGCGTTTTAAAAATTTTTAATTTTTCGGGTCTGTTCTGAAAATCACGGTGATTTAAATCACTGTGATTTCAAAAGTAAACTATTAATAACTGACTTGTTAGTGGGTTTTTGTTGTATTTGAAGTTTTTGTCATGTATAATAGAATATTTTAATGGAACTTCCAAATTGTCAAATTTACAAAAGCAATGATTTAAGTTTTATCGATTTATTGAAATCATCGTGATTTGACATGTCGTGATTTGCAGAACAGACCCGTTTGTTATATTTTATTCTGTTTTTAAAGCGGGAATAATTTTGGATTTTTTGTATACTTTTTTCATAATTCTTTTTTTCAAGTTGAATAACAGAATTTGCTTTGTAGTATATTTTTATAAGTTAAAGAAACTTGCTTTTATTCCAAAAATGTATTATTTTTTAAATTGTTTTTAATACAAGAATATGTTGAGATAGTTTAACAACACTTTCTATTATTCAATATGTATTGGATTGTCAATATTACAAGGAAATTGAAAACTAAAAATATATCAAAGTTTTTATTCATTGCTACCTAAAATGTTCAAAATTGTATATCATAGTTGTAAATTTTCGAAATAATTGTAAATTGTAAATTTTCGAAATAATTTACATTTTGTAAATTTTATATAAAGCACAAGTAGTAAAAAAAAATATTTAGGAAATGCTGCGTCACATTTGGCCAATTCACAAAGTTTCCTATTATATCATATGGTCATAATGTACTTAAATAAATTAATTAAAATAATTTAAAACGTTCTGACAATATGACATAATAGAACACATTGTGAATTGGCTAATAAAATATTTTTATTTCATTTTAAATTTTTCAATACAAAAAAAAAATACTCAAGTTATAGAAATACAAACAAACCTTAATTATAAAAAAAATTATTTAAATTTTACCCAAATATTTAGGGATTTAAAGACTTAATAAATTTTTTTTTTATTAAAAAAAATTAAATAATAAGCAGAATTTGCTATACTTTATTTAAAACATTTTTTTTTTATATATTTTACCTAATTTTCAGTATAATTTTTATAAATTTTTTTTTAAGCAAAAACTACTAACCGCTGCTGGCAAAGGAGCCAAGTAATCTGGTTGCAAATACTGGTTATTGCCGATGGTAACAACACCACCGCCACCTTCTAAAACCACCATGCTTGCTGATTGATGACTTGTGTTGAAAAGTTTTTACAAAAAGTTATCAAATTTGTAAAAACGCTGCAGCTAATCCACAAAATTTAAAATGCCAAGTGATGACAGGTAATCCACAAAAAGGTAAAGTAAACAATAATATTTCTTTAAAGCTTAAATATCTTTTTTCACCAGAATTTATTGTTTAATAATGCACAGACAAGCATTTACAGAAATCACTTTAATTATTTGTTACAAATATGCAAATTTTATTGGTTTATTATTTTTTTGTTTGAAGCTTTTTTATAGTATTTGCTTTAATAATAAAAGTTAATTCTCTTTTATTTTTTATATTGAAATATTTTTTTTCTTCTTAAATTTGTATCATTAGTTATTGGTAATGAAATATTCAAATATTTAATTGTATATATTTGTCAATTTTTTTTTCTCTATAATTTCACTTTTTTCCGAATACGTCTGAATGCTACGAGAGCTAAACTCGAACTGAACTGTATGTCGGCCTGCACTAGTGTACTTTACCTCCACGAGAATTTGCTGTTATTTTCCTACTGCCATCAAAAAAAAAACAAAAGTGGTGGATTTTCATTATTTACTCTCAACTTAAGTATTTCTCTGGCCGTATATAAAATTCTCAAGCACTCTGGCATAAATTAAATAGTACTCACTTAAGTTAATACAAATCTCGTTTCACAGTATTAGTATTTTCCATCACAAAAGCCAGACAGAGAAGTAAAATAATGGCTGACATAAACATTAGCAGAGCAATTTTCAAATATGGCGTCTTTATTAACCAATCATTAAGCATGCGCCATCAGGAAAATCTTTGATGTTTTCCGTCTTAATGAAAAGGCAAGTCGTTGTGCAACAACACTTGCCAGCAAAGCAAACAGGTTTTTACCTGAAAAGAGCCAGCAAAATTTATAGAAAAGAGTAAACTTCTCTTTGCCTATAAGTACAGCCAAGAAATTTCCTCTTTTGAGAGTATTTAGCGGAAATTATGGCTCTTTTTCTTAAATTACCAATCAAATTGCAGTTTTTGCCTTAAACTTGTAATGGCAACACTTGAAATTAGGGTTACCATTAAACCATAATTGAAAAAGAGCAACTGGTAGCAGCTCACAGCCAAATGAGTATTTTGCTCTTCAGGTTTAACCGCAAACTCACTCTCCTGATTAGTTTGTTGTCGGCTGAGTTAAGTTGATTATATATAATTTTTATTTCACTGTTGACTGCATTAATGTGTAAAATTAATGTTAGTTTTCAAACATATGCCTCGAAATGTTGTTGAGTGTAATAAAACTGTCACGTTTATCACGCCTTTCAAAAATAAAATAGTTTTCAAAATCGTTATAATCATTAGTTGTTAGAGCATTTTAATGGCGGGTTCTTCCTGTTTATGTTGTTGGGTTTTTATTGTCCAAAGAGAAAAAAAAGTTCATAAAATATTTATTTTTTTTAATGTCATGTTAATGATATTCGTGAAATGATTATTTGTTTTATTTAATTTTTTTGTTCAGCTACTTAATTTTTCCTCATTTTCCTTTAAAAACTTTTAAAACTTTTTAACAATTAGTTTTAGCTCATTTAAGTTGATTTTATTTGCTTTTGAATTGTAAAATTATTATTTTATGTTTAGCGCCGCTTTGTGGATTTTAAGTGAAAATTGCTGTTTGAACGTCAAACTTTTTTAATTGAATTTATTTTTATTTTCTTTAACATACAAGAGATTAAAAATATTTTTATATATATACATATATATGTAGTTTTTATTGCCTCTGCGATTTGTGGTTTTGTTTGTTTGTGTGTGGATTTTTAATAGTTTGTGTTAACTCTTGCATTAATTTGCTTAAAAAGTTTTTAAAAGGTTTTGGTTTTTGCCGGCGGATGGTGATGGTTGTGCTTATTTTTGTTTGTTTGAGTTTTTCTTTTTCATTTAAACTTTAAATGTTATTGCCGTTGCTCATACCACAGCTTCGGAAGTTTAATCTAACCGAGATTTTTTTAATGGGGAATTGGAGGTTAATTAATAAAAATAAATTTTGTGAGATTACTCTTGGTTGGTTGGTTGGTTTACGTAGCTGCCTTCTTCATGTAGCCATTCAAGTAAAATCTAAATGATTTCCTTTTGAGAGACTACTCCAGTCGTTGGTGTCAACCTATGTAGAACCGTATCTAAGTATACGGATACGGTGATAGGTACTAGATCCAAGCCGTCGCCTTGATATATCTGATAAGGTCACTCAACCCAATATCAGATAAATATGAAAGGTCAGCTAGGACATTACTGCCAAAAAAAAAAACTTGTGTCTCAAGAGATGCAAAGCTGGACATTTGCAAAGAAAGTGCAAGATTGTCTCAACTTCGGCAGAACCCATAATAGGACAGACCTATCCTTCTAGCATGTCTGCCCAACGTCCAGTACGCCGTCATGACTGCCTCGACATGTTCCTACGGTTTCTACTTGTTAACTGTGTTGAGCGCCGATCACCGTACCAGGGTCACATTTTCTTAGCAGCATTGCACGTGTTTATATTGCGCCATTTGTATTCAGCAAAGATGCAGTTTCTAATAATACCAAACGGCATGGCTACATATTCGGAAGTGAAAGTATTCAGCTCTAGCCAGCTTGTCCGTCCGTTCGTTACCTAAAAAATTGATATGTGCTGGAACGCAGATGAAAGTGAGTTCAACTTGACCACCCAGTCTAGATTGTGAGTGAGTGATATTACTCTAATTATTTAAGCTGAATCTGTTATGTGCATCTTCAAACCAAAAAATATTTGAAGGCCCAAAATTCTTAATGGATACGGCTTTTGTTAATTCTATCTAACGAATATAAAAATTCCATGGCTGCTTTCTTTGACCACAACTATTTCAAAGCTTACCTCAATTATCTTTTTTATCGTTTCCTTCTGCATTTTGTCTGAAAAGACAGCTTAAATTCAGTGGAAGGATTTAATAGTTTTTGCAAAACAAAGAGTTTTGTTAAGAGATAATCGGCAGTTTTGTCGACAACAAAGATAGCAATTTATGCTCTGAGAACACTTGAAACCTTCTTTATTTTATTTTATTAATGTAAGAATATGTTAAACAAACTTTCTTTTCAGACCGACACCACTCTTATCTGGTTTTCTCCATTTAGTAACTTCATAAGGCCCTCGCTGTAAATGTCTCTAATGTGCCGTTCGGCACCATAAGAAATAATATACTCAAATGCAGAAGATAGCTCAAATAGTCCGAGTATGTGTAGGTTAGCAAAGAAAATATAGGCACGGTTGGGTTACAATGCATAGGTTTCCATCCCGCTTGGGTACTAGCTGGTCTGGTGTTGTTAACTGGAACGAAGACGGTAGGAAAGATAATTTCTTGCTCATCTCTCTATTTGGTTCAATATTGAACAAACCTGATTACTGGATAATCCGTCTGATGTGGCAGTTTGCCAAAGTTGTCAAACCCTGCAGCAGTGGACTGCACAGTACACTGGACAGAAGTGAAATCAATATTTTTTTAGAGAAAGCTGGGAAGTATATAGACGAGGTGTTCTACCGTCTAATCCCCCTCCTCATTATGATAACATCTAACTAAAATAGAATAGAATAGCGGGAGAATCTGATTCAAAGACCGGCACCGCGAGACCTGATGGATCCTTTGCACCATAGATCCGTAAATCAAATTAAATGAATTTCGGTATACTTTCTTTATGAAAATTAGTACATATATTGGAAAAGACCGCCTAATATCATCTGAATACAGAAACTCTGAATGAAAAATACACTTTCTACTCTCACATAATACAATACACTCACAAAGAATGTATGCCGTTGTCTCGTCATTTTTAAAGCATAAGCGACACATGGATGAAGGAACTTAGTTACTTTCCATTAAGTAAGCCATTATATAGTAGATTTTACCTCCTAGCACGCGCACCTATAAAACAGTGACCTGTAATTACCGCAAGCCGACAATATTTTAACGGTTTGCTTCTTGTAAAAAATGTACATTCGAGTTCTGGATCGGTCTAATTTATTCGCAATAATATTATCAGGCACATTGTTATGCCCTGAAAGCCAAAGTAGCTCCCGGTTTGAATATATCGCTATCTCATTTAGAGACATTCGGCATTCATACATCAGGTGGGATGTTGTAGCTCCAGCATTAATAATTTCGCTCTATAGTTTAGAGACATCCGGCAGTCATACACCAGGTTGGATTTTGTATAGAGAACGGATAGACTTGATCGCAGCCTTGCTGTCCGTACAGATTTGAATATATTTATTGTATATTCTATGGTATCTCATCCATGTAGCTTATGTTTCATCTTTTTTACGCTGCATTGATTCTACAGCTTAAACGTCATTATCTGTTGAAAACGGGGAACAAACACACCTCCACTAACACCCACATCTTACTTTTATCCATTCGTATAAATCTCTGCACCTGTAATCATGAAAGTAGATGTTCATAGGATTATTTCCATGATCCGATAGTATGTGAACTTGTCTAGTACTGTCCACTATACTAGTGAGTCATAATCATGGGACTTATTACTGTAGAAAGAAATAGTAACCAAAAATAGGAAGACCATTTTGATGAGCTAGTATATTCTGTAGCAACTGTAAAAAAAAAACAAAGAAGAGAGAGTTTGCCACCCGTGGGTGGCCGGTATTGTTCAGTTTGTGATACAGGGTGTCTGGTAGCAGATTTATATTTTCAAAATTAAATAAAAAACGTAATAATTGATACAAAGTTTTATTAAGAGCATTGAACGATATAATAGAAATGCGGATTTTATTTTATCAAGATTATATCAACCAGATATTTTTCGTCGAGTTTAACACACTGTTCGAAACGGAGCCTTGTGTTTTGAGCCACACGATGCCATAAACTTGGTTCAATTGTGCTGATTTCTCGACAAATATTTTCCTTTAATGTCACAAAAGATTGGCGATTGTCATTATAAACCCTCCCACAAAAAATCCATGGGAGTGGACCGTTGACATTCGTCATAAAAGAAAATGGTCCAGTTATTTCGAGCGTGGATAAGACACACCAAACAGTTACCCTGTTGCAATACAATGGTTTTTGATGCTTCAGTTGAGCGTTGCGGATTCTTGGCTTGTTGACGTGGCCGTTTAAGAGAAAATCAGCCTCATCGCTCCAAAAAATTGGATTTACAGTGCCAAAACGTTCCAAAATCGTACAAATTTTTTTGAATAAATCAAAGCCACTTTCTTTCAGTTCTTGCACGATTTGAATTTTAAAAGGATGAAACTTCAGATCCTGAATAATCGCTGTTGGAAGTCCCAGTGAGGCTGCTTTTTTCCGTATTGAAAGTCGCGGATTTTCACGTAAACTGCTTTAAATCAGTTCAATGCTTTTGGGAGTCCATGAAGATCGACTGGGACCTTTCCGTGGCACATTCTTAGCCGAAGCAGTTGCGCGGAATCTCGGAACCTACAAACAAATTAAATGTACCCTCGGTCCATCAGGTATTCACCGAATACAGAACTTTAAACAAAATTGCCAACAAGCAATTACGTAAGAATCATTACTCTCTGAGCGATGCTCACTCGACCACTGCGGCATCGTGACCTGTACATCGAAGTTATCACAAATCTCTATATGGGACCTTATGTGGCACTTTTACGCATTGTGTTGGATCTAGTTCTACTCATCACTGGATCTAGCATTAGATACAGACTTTTTTCTTGATTTAAGACTTGGAGAAGTAATAGTACTACTGATCACTGGATCTGACATTGCGTATAGACCTTGTTCATAATTTAGTGCTCGTACGAGTGGTAGCACAACTGATCTCTGGATCTAGCATTTGATATAGAAAATTTTCAGGGTTAAATCCCGGACGATTAGTAGTATAGTCCTGTGGTCATTCATAAGATCTAGCATTCGATATAGACATTTTTCTAAGGTGAAAACTTGGGCTGGGGCGAGTAGTAGTACCAGTGGTATCTATCAAAACGAAATCTCACGGTTCTAATTGATTGCTTTTAGGTAGCAAAAAGCCACATAAACCAACCAAGTAATAAAGAAAAACAATCTCCATTTGCTTATCGAAGTGAATATTTCCAGAATTGACATATTTCTTGAGACAATAACAACGCCCTAATGTAAGCTCTGACAGTTAGTGACAGCACTAGTTGTATCGAGTATAAAATTCCTTGAGACAGTTCGACATTTAGAATCCATGATGGTATACTTTAAGTAACGAACATTTTCCTTTAAAAGCGCCAGGGAAGTCGATTTAATGGTGTAAACTTAAGACTTAAAATAACGCTATACGAGTAGAAACAGGATAATAGAAGTTGTTAAATCAAAACTGCGTTGAGGTTAGTTTGTGTCACTTTTTCTAGAAATTCAATTTCCAGATTACTCAAGCCTCTGTCTGGTTTTTTAATCCCTTAAATCCTGCAACACCATCTAGTATACATATATAAGAAAACGGCATGACTTCGTTATGCGCCAAGATAAGCTGTTCCTTGAAGTTGATAACACTTGATCTCATGTCGAAAAATTTATATTATTATATTATTTGATGAACAATGTTCCCTCTGATATTGAAATATTGCGACAATTTCAGGTAACAATCTCACATCATAAAATTTGAAATTCTAACAAACGTAGATCAACAACACGACGTATATACATATTTGCTATGGAATTCGAAAATGGCCAGAAGTATGAAGGAAAACTAGTAATAATCTGAAAAAATCGTTCTTCAAGATAATAGTTTTCTCATTAGGATTACGTCACATATAAACCCAGGACAATGTCTTTCGCGTTTGCTAAACAAATAACACACAATTTATCTAAATATTTTCTCAGGAAACATAAGTAATTCTCAAAGATTAAACGACCACAAAATTCTTCAGCCTAAATACATAAATTTGTGTTACTTTACATACAACAAATGTTTGTTTAAACAAAAACAATGTTCGAAAATTAAATAAGCCGCAACAGTAATCAACAGCTTGGGCAATAAACCTAAGATTACAAAATACCTATTTATGTTCAAATATCATTTATATTTTTCTTGAAATTATTGCACAAGATACAAAGAAATTTGGCAGCTTAGTCCTTGGGTTTCAGGATCATTAGCAAATTTTGTTTGAGTAAGATTTTAAGAGTTGTGCAAGTGCAGGTAAAATCTAACGTTCTTTGTTAATTCTAATCTGTTGTTTAAGTATTTATAACTTAAGTAGAAATAATATGGTATTTAAAATAAAATCTTATATAAAGGACTATGGTAAAAGAAAATGGAAATAGGGAAAATTCTTGCCTTAATATATATATATATATTTTTTTTTAATTGAAATACTTTTAATTTTTTGTAAGAATATAACGATCATTTAAAAGTATGTTTATCACATAAACATTGTTTCTGTTTTCTCCTTGCAAAGAAAAGGACATTCAAACAAAAATTTACGTCAATCCAAAAAATTATCGCATGTAATTTAAAATCATGTTTAGTCCTTTGAGGAAAAAAATTAATGAAAATACCTTTAGTCTTTCAATAAACTAAAAAGTATTTATAAATTTATTTAAATCGTGACAATTATTCGAATCATAATGCTTTGAAATATGTATGTTATGTCTGCATACAACATTTTCTATTTTCAACGCTTATTTTGTTTCATCTTTTAAAATATCAATGTATAAAACTGATCAGTGAAAAATTTTATATAATTTTTATTTGGAACTTTTTTTAATATGGATATACTCTCCAGCAGAGACCATAATGCATGGTCTTTTTTTTTTTTTTTTTTTTTTTTTTTGAAACGGCGAAGATCGATATAGGTTGTAGTAAGAAGACTAATACGCCTTGGATATCTTTCGCTATTTGCAAAGTTACTCCATCATGTATGATAAATTAAGCTTAATTAAATAATGATACTTTATTCCAACCCAAAGCAGCAGTCTTCCAAAAATACAATGAAGATAATCGTAGACTAAGACAAAGTGCAAGAACTGTTAAAAGAAAATACGCTGATAAATTAGCAAAGGATCCTCAAACAGCCAGTGAAACAGATCGATCCAATGACATCTCTAGAATTACTTAAGAGATATCTGGTCATAATCACTATAATATCAAACCTCTAAACAATGCGGAAAGTGCCCTGTCAAAGACCAACAAGTTGACTACAAAAATTCAATTTCTTTCACTAAGAAGAAGAAGATTAAGGACGTTTTTGTTTGAAAATACTTTTGAGTTCTTATTTTTGAATTTACTAAATTATTTTCTTCAAAAATTGTTTTTGTCTTTGATAATAAAAAATAAAAATATTATTACCATGTTTTAAAACACAAAAAATTAAATTAAAATATTAAACAAGATCAAACTATGTGTGAAAAAACATGTGTTGAATATAATGTTTGGAATAAAATCATAAAGCATATATATATATATATATATATAGAATCCCAGCAAAAAATAAAATGAGTACTTCTTTAGAAAGTACTTCTAAATTACTTCCAAAATAGGTAATGCATTTTATCTAGGCGCACGGTAGTGCGCCAGGCCAAGTTCCGGCCAATGCACGCAGTGTGTATATTTACAGGAAGCCACTCGAGCTGTTTTTACCCCCCTCATAACTTCGTTCCCCGAGACCGTAGAATTATGAAATTTAAACCATAATTAGAATAAGTTCATATAAACTTATATGCGAAGTTTATTGCCAAGTTAGCAGATTATCTAAAAATTATATGACACCCTTACGATTACAAATGTATGTAATGCATAGCATATGTCAGCGATAGGTGTTGTGCCAAACAAGAACTTGGTCAAAATTTATATCTCACTGCTTTTGATGGCCGAAATTTTTGATAGGAACTTGGCCTTTTTTCACATTGATGTTTTTGTGAGGATTCTGGTTTAATGAAGTTATCTTTAATCACAAATCTAAAGTAATGACAAATCACCTATTTTATTATTATTATTCTCTAAAATAAAAACCCAGTAAAAAAGTGATGGAAAAAGTAGAAAAGCACCACAACTACTGATACGAACCATTTCTAACTCCGAGCAAGCCCGTAAGCTAATAAATTGACTGATTGATTTAATTGTTTAAAAGTACCAATACTTCAACTTCATAAATAAACGAAAACTAGAACAGATTTCCCTTCTTTTTTCTTCTGAGACAATTGTTTTAATGAGTTGAATACTTTTAGGAATTAAGTAGCTTCCAATTGGGTTAGTAAATAAGTGAATAAGCACCACTTCCTAAATCATAGATTTAAGGTGCTTTAGAAAAGTGGTTAAGAACCACATCCTAAATGTAAAATATATTGGATTTACTTCACCAATAAAAAATCACACCTTATTTTAGAGTTTCTATAGCAAATAAAACGTAAATCTTATTCACTCACGGGTTGTTGAAAACAAACCACTTCACTCCTTTTTGCTCGGAGTTCGAAGTGCTTCGTATTAGTAATTTGTGGTGCTTTTTCTACTTTTTGTCATTACTTTTTTTGCTGGGATCTAGACTGCTGCTATTTTTCGACCATAGACAAGACGACAGAATTGTCGAAGAGAATTAATATTTTAAATATTCTTAAGCTTTACGGCGTTTTATACATCACTCCACATATCGTCACCTTAAAGACCAAACGACCTATCAGCAGTTTTCAAAAGCTTACAGGAGAGAAAAAAAACGTTATAAAATTGGAACTATTTGCAATATTGAAACGAAAATTATATATTCAGATTAAAATGAAACCAGAAGTATATATCGGTTGAGAAAGCTCGGTTTTTCTAAACACAGCCTATGATATGGAGCTTAGGTTATTTGGAATTGTAAAAATCTGAAACCAAACAACTTATCAGCAATACTAATTAGTATGAATAATTAAGCATTCCTTTAAACACATGAATATTATTTAAATTAAATATTAACAGTTATAGTTTATTTTACTTGTTTAAACAAAAAAGTGCCTAATGTTTGCTTAAATTACACTATGCAACAAAATTAAAATTTTATCATGATTTTTGATGATTTATTTTGCTCTTTTTTAGTACGTCACGGCCTTCTAAAGTATACATTTTTTATTTTTCCTAAAATTTTTAATTTTTAAATAAAGTTATTAAAAGTTATTAAAGTTAATTTTTCGGAAAAAATAGAACAATGTCGATTTGAAGCTTTTTCACAACATTTTGCTGTGCACCCTTGCCTTTCTGTAAACGATTTTGCCTTT
Organism: Tachina grossa; assembly: GCA_949987645.1. NCBI lineage: Eukaryota > Metazoa > Arthropoda > Insecta > Diptera > Tachinidae > Tachina > Tachina grossa. The sequence goes on from OX465275.1 coordinate 154,030,580, forward strand.
TGAAAAATCTTCATATTCCTTACCGTTCATACGATTTTTATTTTTCTTTTTCTTCTTTTTTGTTGACTTTTTTAGGAACTTCCATATTTGCCCGTTTTCAGTCAGTCAAAACGCGAAAAAAAAATTTTTGGCCCCAAACTAAAAAAGGCGCAAACCTAGCATTTTTTACAGTAATATTTTAGCCCCTTTTTAGTTTTTGCTCGATATGGCTACATTTAAACTTTTGCGAACTTTTTCTTCCTTTAATCTAGCAAAATCAAATGAGTAAAAAGTCGATATTCCCTTACCAATTTAAAAAACAAGAATAATATAGAGTAGTCTTTTATTTTTTCCAAATTTTTTATGACTTGAAAGTTATTCAGTACAGCCTAAAACAGATAATGTATGTTTTTAGAAGAGCGAGAAATCGAAATTTTATTTAATAACGGCCAGTTTTAAATGTATCTACTTATGTAAACATACATATGTATATATATTTCTATTATATATATAAGCTAACTATTTAATCTACGTATGTATGAAATATGTAAAATATTGAAGCTCTCAAGCTATGCATATACATATGTGTTGATCTCATGATAGTTATTTTTATTCTAATAAATTACTTTAAAAAAATTGATTTGATGTTTTTATTTTCAACAGAAACATTTTAATACTAGCCCCTTTTCGCGCTTTTTCGAAAAATTTTACTATTTTTTTTTATTTTTTAATATTTTTTTCAATTTAGCCCTTTCTAGCCCTTTTTTCAAAAATTTGCACGCGTTTTGAGTCTCAAAATTTGGCATTACTGCATTTTATTGCGTTTTAAAACTTTTTTATTTTCTTTTCACTTCTAACAATAAATAAAATGTAATAAAAACAAAGAACAACAAATCAAAAGTAACTGTTTCTCAAAAAGAAAAAATTCAAATAGTTACTCTGATTTCTTCTTTGGCATGAGTGCTGATAGGTTATTTGGTTTCAGAAAATTGTACACTTGCTGATAGGGTATTTGGAAATTTGGTAATAGCTTGTTTATTTGTAATAAATATTAGGCGTTCAAAATTTTGCATATATATGCGTTATGATATACGGAATAATATTAAATAAAAAACTCAATTTTGAAATTTTTGCTGATAGGTTGTTTGGTCTTTAAGGTGACGATATGCTTGATTGGGATTTAATCCCGACTAGATGAAACTTAATCCAAAACATTGAGAGAATTGTCCGTAAAAGTTTATTTCTATACTTTTGCCGTGCAACCCATGGCATCATTGCATCATTTAATATTAAAACTTGTTTTTCCTTGTTCAAAATTCTACCAATTTTATGGAACGGACCAATAGAATTACAGGAAAATCATCCCCATACCATAATTGATCCTTCACCATGTTTCACTACGGGTGAAATGGAGCGAGAATTAATAAATTTCTTGGTAATGGGCCATCTAACAAGGCGATTTATCTTTGTTTCATCACACCAAAGAACATAGTTCCACTGATTTGTGGAAATGAGACTTAGCAAAGTCTAAACAGTGTTTCCTTTGGATCCTACTCACAAGTGGCTTCTTGCGTGCTGCTCTGTCATGTATTCCAGCTTCTACCAAACGACGTGTAATGGTTCGCTTGGACGTTATAGTGTTATATTTTCCTGAATATCCCGTTGAGTATCAGTGGATATCGTTGTTGGGTAGCTTTAGGCTAGACGACTTATTCTTCGGTCGGTATACTCCGACGTTTTCTTGTTACTTTTTCTTCGCGGAACGTTAAGGATGTTGTCATATTTTTTATATGTTTTAAACCGTTCTGTTGGAACACTTGAGATGTCTGCTATTTCTCTAAAAGAATTTCGTGATTTGTAAAACCCACAAATAACGCTCCGTTGCACAGTGGGGTGAATGATAGAGAAACGGGTGCTTAATTCATAGAAGTCGTAATAAAGGGTGTTTTTTATTGAGGTATAGAACTTTAAGTTGGCATCACTTTTTTAACTGGCGACCATTTTGTCAGCTGTCAATTGATTAATATTTAGTTTGGTTTGCCATTTTATCATGAACAGGTTGACAAAAGAACAACGCTTGCAAATCGTGCAAATTTATTTCGAAAATAATGGTTCAGTTCGCGAAGTTTACCGCAAGCTCCGTCCATTTTATGGTCGACATAATCGTCCATCAGAGCAATTAATTCGGTTAACCATGGATCGTTTTCGCACTACGTTTACTCTATGTGATAATACGCATCCGCAGAGACGTCGAACAGTGCGCACCGAAGAAACAATTGCCGCTGTAGAGCAAAGTGTTGAAGAGGACCCGAATGAATCGATTCGCCACAGTGCACAGCAATTGGAGCCGACTAACCGACTATTTTGTTCCCGAATTGGATGGCATGAATGTGGATGAGTTGTGGTTCCAACAAGACGGCGCTACATGCCACACAGCGCACGTCACAATCGATTTATTGAAGGAAACATTCGATGAGCGCATAATTTCGCGGAATGGACCTGTCAATTGGCCACCAAGATCGTGTGATTTGACACCATTGGATTATTTTCTTTGGGGATATGTGAAGTCGCTCGTCTACGCCAACAAACCAGAAACGTTAGGGGACTTGGAAGCCAACATTCGTGGCGTTATTGCCAACATACGGCCCCATATGCTCGAAAAAGTGGTTGAAAATTGGACCTGTAGAATTGGCTTTATTCGAGCCAGCCGCGGCGGCCACATGCCCGAAATCATACTTAACCATTAATGGCATAAAATTATCCTTCCAATAAAGCCAAATTGATGGACATTAAAACGATTTTCTTGTGTTTTATTTCAATTCGAAGTTCTATACCCCTCAAAAAAACACCCTATATTAAAGTCTTGCTACTTTTTATTGCTGACTGATTAATAAATACATAAAAAACCAGCATTTAAAAAAAATTTTGAATTTGGGCTTTTTTTTGTATTTTGGAGGAAATGGTCTTCTTTGATTATTTTTGCTCTAACTTTGGAATCAAAAATGATAAATTAGTAAATTAAATTGTTAATTAGAGCATACTTTATATGCCTTTAAAAAATATTTTTTTTTTGTTCAAATAAAAAACAAGCAAATATGTACTTTTCACATTGATTTTTAACAACTAAACTTCTCTCACAAAAACTTTGATAACTCAAAAATCGCACATAAGTATTCTGGAATTTATTAGTTAAAATCTTATATTTTAAGAGCATAAAACCATTTTTCCCTGCACTCATCCGCAAAGTTGTTGAAACTCAATCAAATCTAAATCAAAAATACCACATTTTTAGAGCAATTTAATTTTTATTTTTTAAATTTTTCTAAAACATTTATCTCAACAAAAAATTATTTTTTAAATGCTCATATACCTGAAGTTGACGGTTCCATTATAAAAATTTTACGTATAGAAGTCTTAGCAAAAACTATAATCACTTGAAATATCAAAATTTTCTCTTTTAATCAATGCGCGCAAAAATGACTAAAATTATTGAACCTAAAACACACACTGCAAATAAAGTACACTACCAAGAACTTTTATTTCTGCAGTTTTATCAGAATGCAGAACTTTATCTACTTTCATATGGTACCAAATACGATTGTAAAAGTTAAAGTTTATCTTTTGAAGTAATCGCCACTTGTGAAGGCTTTCACCCCACAGTGCGTTGTGCAAAAGTGAAGCTCTTGCCTTTACAACATTAAAAATATAGTTTTATATTATAATTTCAGCTAATTTGGAAAAATGCATTTAACGATAACACAATAACCTTGATCAAAAAATACTTTGCATAAAAGATTTGTGTTGAGAAATGTTGGTTTGTAATTACATATGTGCCACAGCGTTTTAAAAAAATTTTGTTTATATCTAAAATTTATTAATATAGAAGAAGGTTTTAATTTGTTTTTGTTAGTTTACTAAATATTTCTATGGGAAATAAACCTAAAATGTTTTTTATGAATTAGACCGTTAATGTCTTGAATGAAAAAATATACTTTGATATAAACTAACCCACCCTAGAAACACAGTTATCAAAAATCATAATATATAATAAAATAAGCGTTGACAACAATGAAATGTATCAACACTGCCACTCATCCCACTAACAAAACTAGTAACTAATTATGTATAATTATAACGTCATTATGCGCTTTATTAGCATAATAATATTATTGTCATATGGCAAACATTTCTACACACCAGTGCATAAGTTTATATGTACATACTTACATACAATTAAACATACCTACTTACATATGTATGTATGTATATAAAACCGAATGTCCCTCTCAATTATGATGAAATTGAAATAATCACATCAATCACTCACTCACTCTTTCATTCTTCCTAAGAAAATTATCTTCCGGCTTTTAGTTCTTACCGGCTTTTTGTTCGTAGCAGGTTGTTTTGTGTTTAAATTATGTAGTTTGTTTTATGCAATAAAAATACATACATATTCATATTATTTTATAGAAAATGTTGAAATCTTTTATGTATATTATTGAAAAAACATTAAATATTGTTAAAAAAGTAAATATTTAAAAAGTTTTCTTTGTGCTAAAATGCATATTTAGAAGTTCTTGTACCAACAAAATTTATACGCACAAAATAATAAGAAAAATTAACTACTCTGTGTGTGTTGTTGTTTATTATTTAGTGTGTATCTGATTTTTATTTAGTGGTGTTTTGTTGTTGTTATTGTTTTTGATTTAATACGAAGGGCAAGTGCATTCGGTCGCAAAAAAATAAGGTATGTGAAGTAATTGATTTGTTTTTCTTGTTTTTTATACATACTTACATATCTACATATATTTATTTGGAAGAGAACGTGAAAAAGGAATTAAACACAACAGTGTTGCCACTTCGTGGGTAATTACCCCAATTGAGTTTAATTTACTGTCGTGGGAAGTGTGTGGGTAATTTCTTTTAGTTTTAGATCAGGTGTAATTTAAAATTCTTTCGTTTTATAAACATACCATTCGATCCTTTTGTTTTTCAACACTTAAACTATTGTATGACATACTTGAAAAAATAAAAATACATTTAATTACACAGTGCAACACGAAAAAATATAATCCTATACGGACACCACTGTATGATAAAAGACCAAAAAAAAAAACCCGTGTCCCAGTTTTGCTACAAGTCAGGCACTTTTTTATGGGCTCCCCAAGATTGGGGCCTCGTTGTCATTTTTGCATTTTCTCAGCCTCATCTTGCAAACCGTTCGGAATTTTGATTTACTCTCTGAGACAAAGTTGTATCCCCTGTCATAGAGAACAAAAATTTTGAACGTATAAAATAGTCACCCTTATTCCATTTGTCGTCATCGACGTCACTTTAACGCAATACCAAAAAATTGGGGATTGTGTACCCACTGTCGAAAACAACTGACCCCTGTTGGCAGGTTTATGCTAACTTAGGAAACGGAAGTAGATTGTCAGTAGCACATAATTGTTCTCGAGAGCGAGTAAACAAGCCCCAATTTTTTGGTATTGTGTTAAAGTGATGTCGTTGTCGACATCTAGAATAAACGTGAATAATGAAATCATCTTCAAAGCCAAAATCGCAAAAAATTAAAAAAAATTTAATTTTTTTTTACCTTTTTACCCTGTTTAGGTGCATAGGTAGTAAACTGTTCAAAATTCAAGGAAACAATCAACTAAATAAATTTAACTAAGATCTCAATAAACTACTTTGTAGAACATATGAACCTAGCAATGATTCTTAACGCCGTTTTTGAAAAATTTCCCGAAAATTTTTTAATTTAATTTGTTTGGAAATTTTTCACTTCTGCGGCTACCTAACCCTGCGTTTACACATGCAAGTACCTTGCATGCAAGTTCTGTGTACGTATTATCAACGAAAATTTCGCACAAATGCCCGACTGTCTTGCAACTTGCATGTTTACCATTTAAGTGCAGAGTTGTCCATAACATAAAAATGTTTAATTTTAAATCGTATTGTTTCAATGTTCTTTATGTCTACAAAATTTATTAGCTGCTTGATTGATGAATATTTAAGAAAGAAAAAAATATTAAATTAGCTTTTAATTGTATTTAAAATTAGTAAAAACTCATATAAATAACATTACACTGAAATCCAGTTAATTTGCGCTAAAGTATTAATAGTGCAACACTATTAGCTAACTGTTCATTTACTTGCTACAAGTGAAAACAAGTCACTCACTATCTTGTAAAATTTCTTGACAGTTGAGTTGGAAATAGCCTGCAAGTGCCGAAAGTGTGGTTGTGTTAGTAAAAGAGTTTGAGTGTATTGAGTTTTTCGAACTTCCACTTGCACGTGTAAACCCTAGGTGTTAATAATCATTCCTAGAAAGTTCATATGTTTTGTAGAAAGTTGTTTTCGCTTCATCTAAAGTGTAATTTTTAATTTTGCTAGCGGTAACACTGTGTGTGTCTGATTTTTATTTGACGGTTATTTCGTTTTGTTATTGCTTTTGATTTAATACGAAGGGCAAGTGCATTCGGTCACAAATAATAAAGTACTTACTTAATGTAATTGATTTATTTTTCTTGTTTTACTTTGTACATATTTTATTTGAAAGAGAGCGTTAATAAGTAATCAAAGAGTTTTAATTTGCGAACAAATACGAGTATTTAAACCAGAGATAAGAATATTTTTTGTTCTTCTTCAAATTAGTGTTACATTTTGGCATTCTTTGAAGACGGTATTGAGAATTTTAAAATTGTACCAACAACTTTAAAAAATTTTACATTTTTGACCTAAATTGCTTAAAAATAAATTTGTAGTTCAAATTGCATATTTTTATTAAAATACTCGACTTTGTTCTGTCTACCGAGTCGTCTTCACAAATTTGGTTGGAAGAGTTGGAATGTTAAAACATATGGTTACATCTGTTTAATTTGAAATTTAAGATATACAAATTAAAAGCATGTGCTCTAGTATCTGAATTTAAAAGAAAAATGATTTGGAAATGAACGAGTTTATTCACATGTTTTGATTTTCTCGTTGCGTTTTGTTTTCACAAGACTGTTTTCAAGTGAGAAGAATATGAGTTTCATTGAACAAAATAGAAAATTGACACATGTAATCGTTTGAAAAGAAATACGGAATGAAACTATTGAGATTCCTTAACAGCCTGTTTTTAGAAAACATAAGCTCATTCGTTTTTATGTTTCGTTTACAAACGATAACGTTTAAAATTTGATTTTTATAAAACATATTCTAAAGCTTTCATTTTGACATAAAAAGAGCTTTTTAGGTATAATCAAAAACTCACACTCACAAAATTATTACAGTGAAGGAATACAAAAAATAATATCTATTAAAAAAAATTTCAATGAAAAATTTAAAATAAAAATCATTTCAAATTAATTTTAAATTTTATGAATAAGGGGGTAAGCAATTTAATTTTTAATTGATTTTAGCATTCAATTGGAAATCTATTTACCTATTAAAACAGATTTTCATTGCATTTCGTATTTTCCGTTGTTTGTTAGAACTAACTATGTTTTATGTTATTATCTGTTCATACTGAATTTGGTCTTGAGTGTTTCACAGAAAAATTAGAGAAGCAAGGGGAACATCTTTGCTTTGTACGGAAGTCAAGATTCGTTCTTGTGAAAGTTAAATCAATCCGCTTATAGAAAAAACCATTTAGATTTTTTCGTTTATTTAATTTTTCGTAATTTATAGTAAAAAATGAAAGGAAAAAATAGTTGTTCACTGTTTTAAGTCAGTTCAGATTCTAACATTAAAAATTAAATAACATTTTCGTTAAAGTCAAATGAAAAATATGTAGACTGAATTTTAATTAATTTTACATAAAAAATTTTATGAGTGTGGCAAACTGAAAGCTCTTTTGTTGTCACACACATAAAAATAAATAAATGTTTTAAACACGAAAACATGGTTTCATTCGTTATTTTAAAGAACGTATAAACTTATTAATTTTCGAAAAACAGGCTGTAAATGTACTAAATTAGTCATTAATGGTCCTATTTTACTATGCGAGTTTGAATAGTACAAAAAAAGGTACAATTATACCAACGTTGTCATCCTTGATTATCAAACTTGCGAATAGAAATTCTGAATTGAAGTTAGGTTTTAGTGTTTTTATGGGAATTGTTAAAATATAATTTAAAAATTTTTAACGCACTAATAATCCTAAATTATTATTTTATTTATTAAGTAAAATATTTTTTTATTAAAAATACATTGAAATTGATTGTTGAGGGGTTTAGACGGATCCAATACTTAACTTAATAAGTAAAATAATAATTTAGGATTATTACACAGAAAAAACTAAATTTCATTATTTGTAACCAAATTCTTTGAATCAGTAAATATTTTATTTGAATGCGGTCCTATAAATAAATAATTTTGTAAATTCTTATAAAAATTTTGTAAAAATTTAAATTAATCAGAATTCGGCTGAGAGAAAATGTTATTTCAGTGTGTTGGTGTTTATCTTGCTTGTTGATGGGAACAACGTGCTGTTGTGCGGTTGTTGTTGTTTGTTTCGATTGATCGTGTTGTATACATGTAAATGCCGAAAAGTAGCCGACAAACGTTGTGGACTATTTCTTCTCTACACAGTTTTTTGGTACAAATTAATTAAGTGGAACAGTACAGAATATTTACTGAAACTAAGTTTGATTTCAAACAAATATTTGTTTAAAAATTTTTTGGGAATAATTTTTTCTGTGTAGCGCGTTAAACAATGTTAAGCTTGAAGTTAGTTTTGTTTTAATATTTTTAATGAAAGGGTGATTTTTAGTGAGATGGTTCTTACTAACCATTTATTTGTAAAGCTGAATGATGAAGCAATATACCCAATTCAGACGATAAATACAATTAATGAATAAAATATTAGATGTTTTCTTATTGTTGTTTTGCTGTACTCTCATTCTGCGTTCAAATACCCCTTTTAGACGCGCAAATTTTACTTTGCAAAGTCTTAATTCGGCTAGGAGAAAGACAGAAAGAGAAAATATTTCTCCCCCTGTCTCCCAATCAGCATTTTACAGAACATACATAAGTTATTTTAATAAATGTATCCAACAATAATATCTAATTATTTTTTTTTTTATTTTAGTATATATTTCAATATACTGTGTTTTATATCGTTGCCTGGTCACAATGAAAATTTTAAAATGGCACAATCTTACCACATTAAAATTTTTAGATACTCATTGTGAATTCCCTAATTGTAAAGATTAACGGGCATGTTATAAAAATTGTGTTTAATACCGTTTGCTTTTCTAGAAAATCATATTACATTTATTTCACTTTTCAATGTGCAATTGCTTCTAGGGCACTGTGGGCAATAACTTTATTCTGTTGAGATCATATCTCATATATGTTTTCAAAAGCAGGAAAAAAAATAAATCGGTATGGCTCTCCATTTACAGTTGCGGCACTTCCATCTTCATTTTCGAAGAAGTAAGGCCTAATAATATTTTTAGATGTAATGCCACACCATACTGTATATTAGAGTTGAGCGATATTTCGAAACCTGTTACTTTTTCACAGCGATTGAAAAATCACTAATCACAACTGTGACTGAATTTATCAAGTAACAGGTTTTGAAATATAGTTCTTTCATGCAAACTATGATTGGTCTTTTATGCTTACTTTACAGTAAATAGATTTAAATTTTTGTTATACCTTCAGTTTTTGTCAAGATAAAATCGTCAAATCGTGTCAAACCGTCTTTTCCGGCAAATATGTACAGCTCTCATATTTTTTATTTGCAATTTTATTGTCTAGCATCTCAATATTTGGACGGGGTTGATTACTAATCGTTTGTTCTTGTCGCTCTTCTTATTAGTATTTCAAAATACTAATACTAATATACACTTTTAAAGCAGAAACGCTGAAATGTGTTAAAGTCACAGTCACATTTTAATTTCACTGTTGCTCTTCTTATTAGATTTTCTCAAAATAATAGAACTCACAGTTTTAAAGAACAGAGATTTAGAAATCACGTTCACAAGGAGCAACATTATTAAAAAATCACAGTTTCGATCATCTCTACTGTACACCACCTAATGGGTTGCAATTGGCGTAATATTATTTTAAAGTGTATCAAATAAATTGGACTAGATCTCATCTAAATTTATTGAGAAATAGCGTTCACATATACATACAAAATTTATGATCTCTTGACTATCAGCATTATAATGTAGACGCATAAATAGTTTCCCCTGTAGCCCTCATTTCTTTTGTTATTACCAAAATTCGCTTGGGCTGGCTCTTGAAATATTTTTTCTATTAAAAGAAAAAAAGTATATTAAATCACTACATCAAACTACATCCTGCTGTTTAACGCTGTATGGCCTGCTGTTTTTAGTAATATTGCCACTGCTGTTTTTGAAAAATGTTCCATAATTTATTGACAACAATTTATCTAATAGAATGGAAAGGCTGTCAGAAAAAAAAACTATACAAATAAATCGAATGTACACGCACACACATACACTTACACACAAAGAACTCTTTAAGTAAATGTTAAGTAAATACAATAAAGGAAATTTTTTTTTTGTTAAATTTATCCTGGTACCGAAATAAATAATGTGACATTGAAAATTTTACAGTTAAATTAAGAAAAATTTACGATTTCTTTTGTACGTGTTCACAAACTGTATTTTTGCCAATTTACAAACTGCAGGACATTAAAAACACACTGTGTTTTTTTCTTAGCAGTAACTTTTCTACATTTTTGTGAAAATATGACCATATCTAAACGATCATGTGTTGTTTTTCTTTTAAAAATCATGCTGTGTTTTGCTATAGAAACGGAGCTTAAGCAGAAGGGTGTTGCTAAAACGTGAGGGTAATAAAAGAAGGGCATTTTCCATTTGTTTCGATTTTTAGATATTTTTTTTAAGTTTTTGTATAGTAATAAACACCAATTAATAATTTTGACATGCAACAATAGAATTAAAAGGTATTAATAAATTATAGTTTTATGAGTGTATTAAGGGAATAGGAATAAATGATTTGTGATAATAACAAGGACTTCATGATATATTAATGTTGGAAAAAAAGAATTTTAAGTATAAATACCCTGGTGTGTATCGACGGAAGTATATAATGTTTCAAAACAATATTGAAAGGATATTGAGTGATGTAAAGTTAACAAGGTTATTGATGTTTAATGAAGCAACTATACAAGTCGAGCTGAAATAAGGCCAGAAATATAAAGTAATCGTAAAGTAAGAATATAAAATAAAACATGTTCATTATTGAGTTCTTGTTTTAACTATGATGTTAGTTAAGCTTCTCATTTGTTTCCATAAAAATTTAATATAATATCACTAGTTGTTGTGATGTTGTACTCAATAACGAAAATTATATTTTAAAATAATTACATATGTAAAGCTTTTCACAGAACAAAATCCCAATGCAAAATCACTATGTAAAAAGTTTGATTCAAATTCATTCAAATCACATAAAATTTACTAGAAATAATATGTTGTTAAGTGTGTTGGTGTGTATTTGCTTTGTTATAGCTGCAATACACTTTTTTTGTGCGTAGTTGTGTGAGTTGTTATACCCTTTAACAAAAAATGGTAAAAGGGTATATATAGGTTTGTCATTCCGTTTGTAATTTCTAGAATATTAATAAGCGAGTCATAAAGTATATATATTCTGGATCCTTATGCATAGGGAAGACGAATAAGCGATGTCCGTCTGTCTGTACTTGAAATCGGTTTTCCGAAGCTCCCAGAAAAGCTAGAGACTTTGTTTTTGAACTGGTGGGTCAGAAATGGTCGAAACAAGCTTGGTATTGAAAATCAGCAAAATCGAGCAGATGGTTTCAGAGCTGGGAGACTTAAACTTCATTTTGCCATACAAAATAACTACCGAAAACTAGTTTTTAATGATTTTTTATTAAATAAACTTATTTTATATTTCAGTATAAATAAAATTGGTATTTCTAACTAAAAAAAATTTAAAAAATTAAAAAGACGTTTCCAGGGTTGGAAACCTTAACTTTTTTTGTTATGCAAAAGTAACTTACTAAAACAAATTTTTCCTTTTTTTTCTATAAACTAAACATATGTAATGTTCTTAAAAGAAAGAGATTAGCATAAGAAATCACAAAAAATCAAAAAGTTTGATTTCAGGGTAGGAAAACCCACACTTTTTGTGATATAAGAAATTTGCTACAGAAAACTAATTTTTATTTGTTTTTTATAAAATAAACTTATTTTATACTTCAGTACGAATGAATTTGGTATTTCAAAATAAAAAAAACTAAAAAAACTAAAATGACGTTGCCAGGGTTGGAAAACCTTATTTTTTATACAAAAGTAACTTACTAACACTAATTTTTTCTTTTTTACTATAAATTAAATATATCTTATATTTAAAAAAAATATGGTGTAAGAAATCAAAAAAAATTAAAAAGGAAGATTCCAGGGTTGGGAAGCTTTAACTGTTTGTGATATTAAAAATTAACTACCGAAAACTAATTTTTATCTATTTTTATTAAATAAACTTATTTTATGCTTGATAACGAATAAAATTGGCATTTCAAATAAAAAAAGACAATAAAAAAAATTAAAAAGACGATTCCAGGGTTGGAAAACTTTAACTTTTTTTGTACAAAAGTAAGTTACTAAAACTAATTTTTCCTTTTTTTTATAAATTAAACATTTCTTTAATTCTTAAAAGAAAGAGATTGGTGTAAGAAATCAGAAAACCAAAAAGGATGAGTTCACGGTTTTGACACTTACACTTTTTTGATATATAAAAGTAACTAAGTCTAATTAATTTTTATCTTTTCCTTTATAAATTATATATATTTTACGTTTTGGAACGAAAAGTTTGGTATAGAAAATTATTAAAATAAAAATCACAGCTCCAGAGCTGGAAACTATGATTTTTTTCTGGACATTAAAGTAACTAGCTAAAATATTTTTTTTGAATTTCCTTTTTTTTCACTTAACACACTTTCTATATTTTTTTAAGAACTACTAGATTGGTATAAGTAATCAGAAAAATCTAAAATTATGATTCTAGGGTTTGAAAATTATTATTTGTTTCTTTGTACATAAAAGTAACTATGTGCTTATGTATGTATCTCTATACTACATGAACGCACTTTGGTAAAGGGTATATAAGATTCGGCACAGGCGAATATAGCACTCTTACTTGTTTTTGTATTGGTTTTGTTTTTCTGATGTTTTTCAACAGCCGACAAACTGGTGCTGGCTGACAGCCAGTGTACTAGTCTTGCAGTCTTTTTAAATAAAACTTTTCAAGTCAAAATATTTTGTATTTTTTAACTAAAACTTTTCAAGTCAATTAAATTGTAAGTTAAACGATCAAAGAAATAAAGTTAAATTAAAACTTCATTCATGATGGTACGAGTACATATTTAGTTTGTATCTAAATAATATTTAAAGTTGATGTGGCTGCAGGGGTAAAGCACGTTGACTACCACGCGATGAGTTCCGAGTTCAAATCTATTGGCCGGGGAAGCCAAACAAATAAATATTTTCTTGATATCTATGTCAACCACACGTAAGTTGAGTAATTAAATTAATAAAATACAATTACTACACTAAATTAAATTCATGTTGTTCCAACTTGAAATAACTTTGATTCAACATGATTTTTAATTTTGATTTTCAAAGTATGTAAATGTTAAATAAACGTGAAATAAAGTTATTTCAAAAGGAAAAAATTTCTTTGAAAATTACTATCAATCATGTTGGATTAACATGAAACATATGCGAAGCAAAATCATTGCCGAAAAAGATAAGATTAACCTTGTTTACGTAGATTTCAAGTTGAAATTTTTGTGGCATGTACAAGTCGATTTTGTCGTAAGTCGACTTATCCCGCTATAGCTTTTAAACACAGAATTAGGGCCATTTTCACAACTTGCCTTTAGTTAAAGGTAGGATTTTGTCTGCTCGATAAAAATCTTTGCATTACTACAACTAAAATTTTTTATTGTTACTATTATCAACAATAATAATATTTAATGGATAAAAAAATAATAAACGAAGACGTTATAGTTCAAAGCCATTTATAGGACAGACAAAATCCTGCCTTTAGCTAAAGGCAAGTTGTGGAAATGGCCTTTAGTGTGTTAACAAAAATTTAAAATAAATTGTTCTTCAATATTGACAATGTTTATTTTCTCAAAATCATTCTTTATGCTTAAAATATTTTACACACATGAAATCGATTGAAAAATTAGCACGCTTATGCCATAAATCACGTATAATTAATTAACGTATTACGAAAACCAAGAAAATTTCACATAAACCTAAAAACTGTCAATGATAACAATTGCTTTAAATCTATACACCAATAGAGAGAGAATTAAAATGAAAAATGTATTCTAAATGAAAAATTAACAAAAATGTGACATTTGCACAGAAAAGTGCCAAATTTTATTTGCAGGGATTTCAGTATAGAGAAAAATATAATAAAAAAAATGTATCACAGCTGCCAACTGTAGTGGAAGGATACACACACACACATAAATAAATATTATTCTAAGACCTTTTCAAATATTTTATTATTGCAATATGGTTTTCCTATTTTTTCTTTTAGTAGAAGATTAATCTATTTTTTTATATATACTGACCGTTTTTTTTTCTTTCTGTCTTTTAACAATTTTATGGCCTTTATGTGGGGTCGATTTTAATTTATTGGTTTTACTCAGGGATAAAAAAAACTTTTTTTTTTGGTCCAATGATGTTTGAATCACAAGAATATAATTCTGAAAACACGCAAAAATAAAACATAATTTTTTTGGAGAAAGTAAAAAAAAGTATTTAGTACTAGCTTCTTCGCTAATTAGGAAATTCTCTGTTAACGTTTATTTTTTTAACAAACATTATCATTCTATACACCATTAGTAATTCATTTCAGTAGAAATATGCCAAAATATAACTTTAATTAAGCTACTAAACCAAATGAGATTAGAAATTTAAAACAAACAAAAAAGTCGCAAATCGTAGTGCTATAACTTCGTAAAAAATCTCATAATTAAGATTTTGCCCAGGGATACTTTCATATATGCAGATTACGGAGGTACCATTAACTTAAAATCAGCTTATCTCAATTCAAGCACTTTTTCCTTTTTGCAAGAGATATTAAAAAAATATTTTCTGCACCAAAAATTTCATTGTGTGCTCTCCCAGAGGCAAGTTTATGAAGTAAAATTAAAAATTTCTCTAAGAAAACATTCATCATCTAAATTGTTTCTGTCTTTCTTTTACTTTTTATTTTCATTTTGCCATCTTTCATTAATATTTGTTTTACGATTTATTTTCATTCATTTATCGTTTTTTTTGTATTTTCCTTAAAGTATGTGTAATTTTTACGACTTAAAAGCATGTAAATTTTAGTATCTTTTAGCTGCCGTTCTATCATACAAAATATATTATTTTGCATAATAAACCTGTTTACCGATTCTAAGTATACATTTTGAATATACACACTACCACAAGTATAAATTTATTATTAGTGTGTTCACGGGAAAAAATGAATACCAAGATAATGCCAACTTTATTGTATTTTTATGACATTTTTAGTGAAATTGAGCTTTATGCATGATAATTTGGGGGGGGGGGGGGGGGTGTATTTTCTAGACTCTGTTGGTAAATATAAATAAATTAAATGGGAAGTTATATGAAAGCTGTATTTTTTTATGGGAATTTTATTATAATTCCTAAGATAATTTGTGAAAAAGATTAACGGTCTCTTTTGGCAGTGCAATGCGGTAATGAATTATCTCAGCGCAACATGATGAGAACACATATCTAAATTTATTAAAATAATTCCAAAAAAAACAAAGCATTATAATAAGTAAAGCAGAATAGCTACGAGCACAGTTTTCAAACCGTACATACCTGTTAAATTACGATTACGATTAGTAATCAATTAGATTACATTTTAAAAAGAATTGTACTGATTATATAATTGCCTTTAAAAGAATTCCTGATAAATAATTGATTACGATTACTAATAATCGAAAAGTAATCTGAATTACTTTTAATTACTACAAAATAATCAAAAATAATCACAAGTAAATAAAAAGTAATATGATTACTTAAAAAGATTACTTTTTATTATTTTCAAACATTTTGAATTAAGATTACTTTATTTTGAAAAAGTTCGAAAGAAATTTATGTGATTAGATTTTTTTGTTTAAGAAATTCTTAATATGTTCGATTTTATAACAACATTGATAATATTAATCTGAGAAAAAAATATGTATAAAGAAAAAAATAAAGTGAAATTTTTTGCTGGTGGTAAACAATGCGTTTCTATGCATTTCATTGTCGCTTCCGCAAAACGTCAGTAGGCTTCAAACCACACAATTTGAACAGCCACAAACTTCTTATCTTATTCACAGACTTTAAAAAAATGATTTTAGAATTTACAAAAATATTTTTTAAAATCACAAAAGCAAAAAAAAACATATACACGCCAAATTTTTGAATAACTATAAAAATGTATCAACAGATATCTGGTCTCATTTCTCAAATTATTAAATATTTTAAAGTTTAATATAAATGAAATGCAATAAACTTAATAAATAATAAGTAATCCTTAGAAGTAATCGGATTATTTTTTAATAACTTTTGATTCTTTTTGATTATTTTGTTGTAATTTCAAGTAATTACTTTTCCATTATTAGTAATCGTAATCAATTAGTAATCGTGCGAAACTGAATATAATCGTAATTTAATCATTACTTCACCTTAAAAAAAAGTAATCAAATTAGTAATCATTACGATTATTAATCATTACAAACAGCTATGTTTCAAAATAAAATTCTCATTAGGTTTTAAAAGTAAGTAATATAGACTAGAGGACTGCGTAAACAGTCTTGAAATGTAAATACGTCTTGTGTTTTAAATGTATTTTCGTAGCAGTTATTATACTAAGCCAATAATAAATGATGTCGTTTAATAAACGAAGCACTATGGATGTATTGATGTACGTATATATGAGTGTTTGCCATAGTGATGGGAAATAAGATTCATATTTCGGTATCAAAAAAATATTTTTTGAGTACATTTTTGATAAAAAAAAATCTTTTACAAAGAAATGAAAAAAGGAACACGAAGGATATATATGTGTACATATGTAGGTGCAATTGTTAAGGTTATAACAAGAAGAGTTTTTAGAGGTCAATACATCTTTGGCCTGGATAAGACTTGATCCATACTGTTGTTCCGTAAGCTACTCTCGATATATCAGAAAACCACTCTACACCCAGAAACTGCATATATGTATTTTTAGTTGTTAATGGTTTCTGTTCTTTCACATCAGCCAATGCTTTATATTGGCTATTAATATATTAAAAATTTTGCTTTTCACTGGGAAACATTTTAATTAAAAGTGGTGTAATGCTGTTGGTTTTACCAACTAAAACATTTTCAGCGGAAAACTAACTAAACCAAACTAAAATTTCATTGTAAAAGCCAACTTTTCCCCTTAGAACTGGACAGAATTTAATATAAAACTTACATTTTTCCTTAAAATTATTTAAAATAGTTATTTTAACATGATCAATTTCTGTGCCACAGAAAATATCATTGAGTGAAATATGGTTTTGGTTTATATTTAATTGTGAAAGATTACACTTTTCTAAAATATATTTACTAATAAAGTTTCGTGCCATTTTTCGAAAAAGAAATTTAATTATT
Source organism: Tachina grossa (assembly GCA_949987645.1). Taxonomy (NCBI): domain Eukaryota; kingdom Metazoa; phylum Arthropoda; class Insecta; order Diptera; family Tachinidae; genus Tachina; species Tachina grossa. The sequence goes on from OX465275.1 coordinate 154,048,228, forward strand.
GAAAAAAGTATATACCTGAATGTATTTCTAAGTTGATCGTGAGTGTATTATCTGTGTTGAGGGAGTACTAAGGTACTTTTTCATGTTAAATAGTATCAAAACAATTACGATCGTGCCAACTTTCCCATCGCTGGTTTGCAAGCTGTGTCGCGAAGACTTCTTGTTCGTAATGTCAATGCATGAGTGGGTTTACATGTGCTCAGAAAAATAAAAGATCATACACACAACGTCTTTCGTCACAAAGTATTTTCTTCCTTACTCCTATACCTGCAATAATTGAAACAAATTTCCCGCTAACAGTGTTAGTTAGCGTTTGCTTTAGAACATTTCGCTGTAGTCAAGCATTTGAATAATCCCTCATGTCTTAAAAGTTCTTGTAAGTGGTCTTGTGCAGGAGTCTAATATAGACCTTGTAATAGATATATATATATATATATATATAATTCAATATTTTGTAAATATTACAGAACTCCCAGGGAAATATTATTACTATCTCTCTACAGATTTTTGAGATAATGATATTTTAGAAATATAAACAAAGGCCCTACAAAGGAACCTTATTTTATGGTATAAAATTACTTTAAACAAAAGAATCAATAAAGAAAATTTATACGAGTGGCTATAAAAAATGTGTCTCCTTTAAAAAAAATTACACTTCTATTAAACACAAAAGACAAAACCAAAAGAGAGATATAAATAAATCTAGAAAAGGTTATAAAATTAAATACTGTCTTTAGTTGTAACGTAAAAAATCTATTCATGTTAATAAAAAATTTATGTTCTATATAATATTAAGTATGTATATAAACGTCAACTACAAAGGAAACATAATGAAATGACAATGACATTATGAAACTTTGTAGAACAACGTTATGAAGTTCTTTACATTGAATTTTCGAACTCTATTCTTTTGTAAGCTGAGAGCAAGCAAAGTCGTAAAAAATAACCACTTATTTGTTAACTGCTTTTTTTACACATTCATGTAAACTTAATAGCGTAGCAAACAACAAACATCGCTTATTTCCGCATCCTATAGAGATTATTTTCGTTACACGTCTGTTTTTTTTTTGTAAGAGCATGAATGTGTTAATTCTTACACAAAAAGATATTTCAGTGTATATTTTTTTAAACACTAAAATTTAAAAATGACGACATCCTTTTTGATAAGCTCATAAACTAAGCAAATTATTACTTGCAATGTAATAAAGGGTGTTTTTTATTGAGGTATAGAACTTTAAGTTGGCATCACTTTTTTAACTGGCGGCCATTTTGTCAGCTGTCAAGTGATTAATATTTAGTTTGGTTTGCCATTTCATCATGAACAGGTTGACAAAAGAACAACGCTTGCAAATCGTGCAAATTTATTTCGAAAATAATGGTTCAGTTCGCGAAGTTTACCGCAAGCTCCGTCCATTTTATGGTCGACATAATCGTCCATCAGAGCAATTAACTCGGTTAACCATGGATCGTTTTCGCACTACGTTTACTCTATGTGATAATACGCATCCGCAGAGACGTCGAACAGTGCGCACCGAAGAAACAATTGCCGCTGTAGAGCAAAGTGTTGAAGAGGACCCGAATGAATCGATTCGCCACCGTGCACAGCAATTGGAGCCGACTAACCGACTAGTTTGTTCCCGAATTGGATGGCATGAATGTGGATGAGTTGTGGTTCCAACAAGACGGCGCTACATGCCACACAGCGCACGTCACAATCGATTTATTGAAGGAAACATTCGATGAGCGCATAATTTTGCGGAATGGACCTGTCAATTGGCCACCAAGATCGTGTGATTTGACACCATTGGATTATTTTCTTTGGGGATATGTGAAGTCGCTCGTCTACGCCAACAAACCAGAAACGTTAGGGGACTTGGAAGCCAACATTCGTGGCGTTATTGCCAACATACGGCCCCATATGCTCGAAAAAGTGGTTGAAAATTGGACCTGTAGAATTGGCTTTATTCGAGCCAGCCGCGGCGGCCACATGCCCGAAATCATATTTAAACATTAATGGCATAAAATTATCCTTCCAATAAAGCCAAATTGATGGACATTAAAACGATTTTCTTGTGTTTTATTTCAATTCGAAGTTCTATACCCCTTAAAAAAACACCCTATAATTGTGTGAATGTGTGTGTGTGCGTGTGTGCTTTTCTATAAGTTGTAGCATGTAAGTGTGAAATCCTTATACCAAAAAGCGACTTTACAAAATACAAACATAAAATGTTATTATGTGTAGACCTGGTATAACGAAATTTTTATTACCAATTTTATGATCATTGCGAGAGGAAAGCAAAAAATGCTATCATAATAAGAACAGCGTTGCCAAGAAGCAAAAAAAAATTATCAATTTAAAATCACCATGCAAAAATTTTGATTGCTAATCAGATTAAATTTATAAGAAACAATATTTTATTTAAGTGTATTGGTGTTTATTTGCTTCCCATTTGGCCAGATTGCCTTGTACGACTTTTTCACCCACAAGTTGTACTATCCTCTGTTATTTAGTTTTCTAGTAGACAATTTAAAGGACTTCATTATAAACGACAATTTGATTGGCAACGTCATGCATGTTGTCCTCAATTAAACACTTTGTTGATGACAATCTGAGCAACAAGTCGACGGTTTTTACTTCAATCAGACACATGAATATGTTTTATCCCCATAGGATTGTGTTGTGTGATCGTGCATGATTGCGCTGCCATTTGTTCGAAAATTTTGTCAACGATTTTCTGTTTTCTTGTACCCATTGTTGAAGATGGCTGAAAGACGTGGGCAAGTGGGTTTGTCCATAGCTGTACTACACCCAGTAAAAAAAGACACTCCAAAGAAGTCATGAAAATGTAGAGTTTGCAGTCTGGAAGTAGTTCAAATTTCAATCCGATCTAATGATTTTTACATAGGGTTGTCATTGCAAGAAGTTTTCTTTTTCGATGCCTAGTCACCGAATTAGAAGCGATTTTAAGAAAAATTTCCTTTTTTGTGTTCTATGGTAATATTTTCATCTAGGAAAAATTTTACAAAGTTACATATTTTAACAATTCGTTTCTTTTTATACGAATTTAAACGCGAAACAGTGTTTTCATGTAAATTTAAGCAAATAACTTCTAAATATTAGGCCAAAATTAGTTCATAAATTTCTTTCAAAAAATCCAATTCCCAAAAACTATGGGAAAACTACAAGGTTTTGTGTGATTAAAATAAACTTCTATTGGTTTTCTGCTAACTATCGGCAAATAAAAAATATCGATTTTTTGGAAGCAATGAAAATGTGGTTCCTTCAGAATGACTTCCATTTTTTTTTACTGGGACACTGTTGTATTCAGTTGTGTGACTTATTTTTGTTTTCTTGTTGTTTGTTTTAATATTCGCAAGTAGCTGACAGTATACTAGTGATCGGAAGGTCACAGGTTCAAATCCTGGAGACAAGCTACAGGAGCTTAGCAATTTGTATTGTTTTTAGCTATAACTCTCAGTTTAAATAAATTTTATGTAAGATCATTTAATTAAATAATGTCGAAAATTAAAATTTTATTAATGATCGTATAATACAAACATTTTGCTGATGCCTATGTCACTACACACAATAACGTAAGTTAAAAAGTTAATCAAATACAATGACTATACTAAATTAAATTCATGTTGTTTCAACTTCAAATAAGTTTAAATCTACATAGGTCTTTTAGCATCGAATTTACGTTGTTCTAACTTGAAATAACTTTCATTCAACATGGTTCTTCATATTGATTTAACATGTTCAATTCAACATGATTCTTTAACAGTTACATATGTAATGCTAAGTCAACATGAAATGCGGTTATTTTAAAATGAAAATTTTCTATTTCAAGATTACTGTAAATCATGTTGAATTAACATGGAACACATACAATGCAAAACCATTGCCGAAAAATATTAACTTTACGTAAATTTTTTTTTGTGTCTAGATATAAGGTAATTCAAGAAATTTACTATTTGATCCAACTTTAAAATATTTCATATTTATAACAATAAAATTATTTAATTAAAATATGCTTAATATCACGTAAAAATATTAAAACTAATCGATTTATTTCTTTATAGATAAAATCGATAGATAAATAGATATAAGCCTAAGCTGGCGACAGCGTTAAAAGTGGTCGTACAGCGGTGTAGTTGCGATGTCAAAATAATCGCTTTCATATAAATGTGTGTATGCTATTTTTGAAAGATTGTAGCTTGCTGTCGTCTATGTGTTTTTGTCCTTTATTTTTGATAATTTTTATAGCATCCTTTCGGCACCTCTAGCGTTAAGTAGCCGCATTATTTTAAGCGATGCAGGCAATTTGTTTGTTATTTCATTTCGTGCACTGTTCATTGCTACAAATATAGACAAAGGGAGGCGCGCTATGATATTTATTAGAATAGACATATCAGATAAATATACAATGTTGTTATGACTGGTGTCTGGCTAGGGATTGAACTCAGGCTCTTAAAGTCCGCCATTCAGTTTGCAGTCAACGCAGTAACTACTTTAGCCAGCAGCCAGTGATTTAAGACTAAACTAAATATTGATCAAATGATTTGTATCACTATTTGTTTCAAGTATTTCACTACAGTTCGCTTACGCCACGACGATATATTGAAAAAAAAATTATTGACCTGACCCACGATATCGACAGAAAACGTTCGATCGACAAATTGTATGAAAAACAGTAATCAAATAAGAGAATTTGTTTTTGTTTTCAATATATGTAATCAAACGAACGCTTGCTGTAGACATCGCGGGACAGGCCATATGTCATTTTCGTTTATTCTATTTAACTTTTCTTCTTTTTATAAAAAGAAGTAACACTCAGGCAGTGAATGCTTGCTACTATGATTAGGTGTTACCTTCTCTTAGGAAAGGGATAGTGATAGGAGCATTGTTGCAGCGCCTCTGGTGTCAATGAGCCATATTAAATTTTTGAAGCTGTACTTAGTAGCCATTTTAGTGGTTATTTTACTTCACAGATGTTTTTGCTATACAATACCGAGGAAGGAGGGCGCTCTTATGTTATATTATAAGTTCGCACTAAAGATTAAAAATGATTTGATCTATGAATTACAAATTATGAAAGTCGCTGATGATTATAAAGTTTTTAAAATATATTTGGTAACTCTCTAGCGCATTATAAGGACATGGCCTTTTGTTGTAAATTTAGCGCCTTTTTATTTCACTTGCCACTCATGTAGTTTATTAAGCCATAGTGCGAAAAAAATCAGGAAATATAAAGAATTTTATGACTTTGCAGTGTTCCAACGCCAACAGTAGTTTACTTAGCACACTGCGTTTTTCATACCAGCAATTTCATATACATATATATTTTTTTGTTAGTCTTAAAATATATTTAAAAACATTTCCGCATTCATATGAAAATTTTAATTTTTTAAAGGCTGCTGATATTTTTTTTAAGAGAGTTTCCTTTTTTCTTTATTTTCTTCATGTTAAGTACTAAATGTTAAATTATGATGCATGAAAAAAAATGCGTTACAATTCCTAGTTTATAACATGGGAAAACAGCTCTTGCTGTCAAACAACTACTTCAAGGATACTTTTAGATAACACAAATCAACCCCGTTTTTTGTTACATTAATATCCTTAATAGCGTGAACAATAGTACGTGCTAAGCATCAATATAAAATGTGGTCAATCAAGGTTGATCCTTTTTTTCCCTCTTTCTCTTTTTGACGTTGTCAACCATTGTTTAAAATATCTAATTTATTACCAGCCTCTAAACCTTGAAAAGTTTGCTTGATTTTATGACGGTTCTAAGATGTTGTTTACTTCTTGATTTATGTTCATGCGTCGCCATTCATTACCGGTATTATTTAGTTTATTGTTTCTGCTGCATTTTATGGTTCTAATTTTATTACATGTCCCCTTGCGCGCCTTCCTGCAATATCCTTTAAGGACATACATATATATTCTATCTGTGTGCGCGCTATTGTTCTTGTTATTTTTCTCTCTCTCTCTATTTTGTGACATATTGACAAATACATATTTATTGTCAAAATTGTACGTCCTCCTTTTTCCTTTTGTATTTGGTATTTGGTTTTTAATTATGTGTGAAGCACTTTGTAACGCGGTAAATTTTATGTGTGTTGTCACTCATAGTCATTGTCATCATCATCGTTGAGCTCGTCATTCAGCCATATCCTTTTTCTTTTTTCATTCTATACATACATATGTATGTCTCTGTGTGTGTTTCTTTGCGTGTAATTGTTCATTTATTATTTTACCTTTGACATTTTTCTATCTTTACAAAACTGTGCGCCACTACCAACCAGATGCTTGCTTCTCTCGTGTATGCTGAGAAATCAAATTTTATGACTGCGTGAAAATCAACTGCTAATGTCAATTTATTTTATGATTTCTATTCCCGCTGATGACAAAAACATCCGTTTATGTATTTTTCTAGTCACGCGCCATTTATTTGAATTTTATTTTATTTGCTTTAATCCTGACTTATGAGGAAAATACTAAAATTTTCACTATAGCGAATGGAGGTTTTATAATGAATAATTAATTATTTAGTGAATATGCACATGTATATGGATTTTCATAATGCGGCAAGAAACAATTAATAAAAAATTTTTAATTGTAATATGCATTTAAGGAAAGCAAAATTGTTTGTTAATGGTTTAAAAAACTCATAAAATTATTTTAGTTTTATTAAAAATCTAAGTGCAAGTTATTAATATATCAGCTGTGTTGCATACGAACGGTATTTTTTAAGAGCTTTCGGATTTGATTTGAAAAGAAACACATAAAATTTAGAGAAATGTATGAAATCTTTATTTGAGTCAGTAGAACGATATTTTTATTTAATGTTTAGAGATGAATTTATATCCTCACAAAAACATCAATGTGAAAAAAGGCCAAGTTCCTAACAAAAATTTCGGCCATCAAAAGCAGTGAGATATAAATTTTGACTAAGCTCTTGTTTGGCACAACAACTTTCACTGACATATGCTATGAATTATATACATTTGTAATCGTAAGGGTGTCATATAATTTTTAGATAATCTGCTAAGTTGACAACATTTTTACCGATATAAAGAAATGAACAAATATACATTCATCTCTCCTTTTCTACAAAGTTAAAAATATTGCTGTTAGTTTTTAGGTTCAAACAATAGTAGCGTGGCCCCGCCCATTCTGGTAAAATGTTTTGGTTTTTCAGATTTTTCTAGTTGGTTTCTCACCTAGACCTACTTGTGTATAAAATTTTAGCTAATAAGCGCAACTTTTAATTTTTAATTTTTATGGGTGCAGCCCCGCCCCTCTTACTAAAATTTCTGGGTTTTCAGGTTTTTTTTGTTGTTTTCTCACCTATACCTACTCGTGTACCAAATTTGAGCTCCTTAGCGCAACTTTTAATTTTTAATATTTATGGGCGTAGCCATGCCCACTTTTCCAAACTTGAGATTTTTTCGGCCAGTGTTTATTATTTGTGTCAACTTTCGTTGCAAACGGATAATAATACACACAGAAATAGTATATCTAAATATGTACACGAAAATAAGGTTGAAATTGTATGGGCGTGTCAACGCCCACTTTTTTAATGAAAAATTTTTAGGCTTGCCCTATCGCAGTATGTATGCCGCATTTGAATAAAATAGCTTTTTTTTATTAAGCGCCTTAGATTTGCTTTTTGAATTCTAGCATTTATGGGCGTAGCCGCGCCCTCCTGGACAAAATTTTCGGGTTTAAAATATTTTTTAGTTTATTACTTACCTAGAGCTAGTTTTCCCCTTGGTTAAAATTTTCGGGTTTTCAGATTTTTCTAGTTCATTGCTCACCCAGATCTAGTTGTGTACCAAATTTTAGATCTCTAGCTATAGCACAAGTGCTTCATAATATTGATGAGTGAGTCAGTAGGTCAGTGAGTCAGTGAGTATGAGGTTACATGAATTTATTCTAATTATGATTTAAATTTCTTAATTTTACGATCGCGGGGAACAAAGGGGAACATAACGGTCCGTATCTCACGAATAAGTTCTTCAATATTATCTTCCAGTGCGTCAACCGTTGTGAACTTGTCCTTAAAGACATGAGCCTCAATATAGCCCCACAAAAAATTATCTAAACGAGTTAAATCACACGTTCTAGGCGACCAATTGACTGGCACCAGACGTGAAATAAACTGTTCACCAAACTCGCCTATAAATTGGACCATTGCTTCGCTTAATGTGTGACATTTCGCACCGTTTTGCTGAAACCACATGTTAGCCAAGTCCAGCTGCAAATTGCGCTGAAACTATAATTCAGGATAATCAACAACACCGGCGATATTTTTCTCTGTCAGCACTCAACGTATGCGTATTTATGGTTTAATGTTTAATAATGTAGGTTTGGTGCCAAATTTAGTCACAAGATTCAGAACAGCCTTTTCAGTAGGTCGCCCAAACTGACCATAAAATAAAAGAAGTGCACGATGCACGTTTCTTAACTAAGCATGAATTTTGATAATAAAATTTAATAATCTGCAAGCAAAAGCTGAGTAACCAAAAACAGTGTTGCCAAAATGAAAGAAGATAATAATTTTTTCTGCCAAAAAAAAAAACGACTTCAGTGCAAAGTTCTGATAGAATAATATAAGAAGAACTACGTGAAATATAAAGTTAAATTTTAATGGGCGTGCCTCCGCCCATTTTTTAAATGCAAGATTGTGTGTTTTTCAGAGTTCACGGTGCTTTAGTAAAAATCGGTAAACCAAAAGAACCAAACAAAATATTAAATTTTGATGGGCGTGACTCCGCCCATTTTTTAAAATGGATTGTTGTGTTTCTTTTAGAGCTCAAGGTATGCAATAAGTTTCGTAAAAATCAGTTCAGTAGAACCGCGTGAAATGTTATAATAAATTTTAATGGGCGTACCCCGCCCATTTTTTCAACTTTCAAATTGTGTAACTACAAGAAGCAGCAGTCAAATGAGTAGAATATCATAAAATTAAATTAAGAACAATTGTGGGCGTGTCTCCGCCCAATTTTCACAATGGGACCAATGGAAAACTATACAAAAAAAGTTATTTTTACAATCGGTTTAAAATATACCGAGTTATAAAGAAACACCACCCAAAATAAAATTAATCGAATTGTTAACCTCTTCCTTTTTTTGAAGTCGTTTAAAAAATCACCCTTTATCTGCCTGCTTTTGCTCTGGCCCAATCTCAACAAAGCCAATATGTATTAACACCTATACCCAAGAGCGATATTTCCAACAGTTTTTATACAAAACTTGATATTTTCGTCTTAAACTTGTTCAGATTAATTAATATCATAATAATATTGTACCTTACTTCAAACAAGAATTGAACACAGACTGTCAAGCGAACAACTTTACTAACTCACCAACAATGCTAGCTAAAATTTCATGACATGTGTGAGTGTCGTGTGCTTGTTGCTTGAAAGAAGATTTAAGACTCAGTTAGCCGACTGTAGTGTAATGTAACTGCAAACAGTAGGAAACAGCTGAGCGATATTGTTTTATAGCTTTTACAAACAAATACGTCAATAGATATTTGTATTTTTACTTTGTAGCGCAACATAAACTTTTTTTTGTTTTAAATTAGTTATGTTATTGAAAAAAAAATTTTTTTCATAAAAATCACAATAATTGAGACATTTTTAGATTTTTAATTAAACTATAGTGAATTTTTAATCAGAAATAATTTTTGGTCAGGCTTAAGTTCAGTAATTTCAATTCTTTTTATTGAATGAAATATTTCATTAATTAATGTGAGTTTCTAAAGAAGAGAAGAAAAATTAAATTAGACTTTTAAGCTGGGGGAAATACCGATATTTTTCTGTGCAGCAACGCACTTCATCAGCACCCTAGTCTATCTACTTGGGTAGAGATTGTTATTAACATCAGCTATTAACGTAAATTCTAATGAAACGGAATGTGAGAAATGATTGTTGTGTACATAATATCCACTACTATAATAACTACTTATATGTATGTACCGACGGTACATCGAATAAGTAAAAATAATTAATATGATGATCGTAAAAGATAAGCAAGAATAGTTAAACATACGTAGGTAGAGTAATATAACTTCGTGCTAACCTAAATAGAAAAATAAAAAAATGGAAAAACAGGGGAAATAAATAGTGATACTTACATATGTATTTACCAAAGGTAAATCAATAATTGTACACAACAATCATTTCTCACATTCCGTTTCATTAGAATTTACGTTAAATAGCTGATGTTAATAAGAATCTCTACCCAAGTAGATAGACTAGGGTGCTGATGAAGTGCCTTGCTGCACAGATAAATATCGGTATTTCCCCCAGCTTAAAAGTCTAATTTAATTTTTCTTCTCTTCCTTAGAAACTCACATTAATTAATAAAATATTTCATTCAATAAAAAGAATTGAAATTACTGAACTTAAGCCTGACTAAAAATTATTTCTGATTAAAAATCACAATAATTTTTAAATTCAAATAACTACCCATTTGACAATGTATGGTTAGGAGTTAACGTCTCTGTTACCTTTTAACCAGACATTGTGAATAGGTACGTAAGTTAACAAATTCATATTGGTTAGATAAACCCTACAAAATTTTGTTTATTAAACTTCCATTTAAAATTTAATTTAAGTTTAAAATTGAAAAGAGGAATTGGTTTGAGATAAGTGAGATGTGAAATGAAGCGTTTTATTATGAAAATTATTATTCCCGAATAAAAATTTTTTGCACACACCAGCAAAGAGAATACATTTTTCTTAACTTAAAATTCGTAGACATCAATTTTATTTAATCGCCAAAGAGAATATAACCGCAGTTTTATTTTATAAATGTTATTTTCTAATTTTCCAGACATTGTAGAAATACAATACCAGCTAAATAAAATATTTACCCCCAAATAATTCATATTCATGGTTAGATATAAGAAAAAAAAGGGGTTAGTTAAACTTTAATAATTTAAGTTAATTTTGCTCTCTAGTTAGAAAATAACTACGCTAAAGTACTGAATTAAAAGTGGAGTGAATTTTAAAACCCTCCTCTAACGACAACATTTAACATTTCAGTTTTAATTTGTCTAACAAATTTATTAGTTTTATAAATTTGGGAAATTCTCAAAAGGGCTATGGGTCTTTGAAAATAGCAGCGCACACAGTGGGAGCCACATAAAAAACAGTGATTACTTCATACACACATTTTATTGTTTTCGTGGCTTAGAATATTTTGTTTGAATTTAAATTAAATATTGTTATACCGTGCGGTTTACGGAATAAATATTTGCCTATTTTAAGGTTTGTGAATTTGATAAGTTTCCAACACTTCTGTGGCAAAAAGGATAAAGTATTTCGAGTCGAGAAAAGCTGATTTTGAGTTAATAGTACCTTCGTGTTATACATATTGGAAAGTACTCCTGAACAAAATCTCAATTAGTTTGTGCGATTTTTCAAGAAGTTATAGCAAAATTAATTGAGGCTTATATTTTTTAGACTTCTAACCTTATTTGGACTTAATAGCTTAATTTAGGTAATACTTTGGTATATTTAAACTTGGATATATTATTCAGAGAGAGTGTGTAGTATGATATCTGCTTACAAAAATAAGGGTTAACAGAACATTTCCCAATTTAACTTAAAAAAAAATAAATCGACTTGAAAGCTTAAAAGTGCTCTCCTGCAAAACAACCAAATATGACTTAAGCACTTTTTCCTTACTGTCGCAGACTTATCGGATTAGCTTAAGTTCGGCTTTAGCTTCGGTTCTCTAGAAAATTTTTCGAGCTACGGGCTTTTGCCTAATCAAGTAACTGTGCTCTCACACTAAATATTATTTTTATGATTCTTATGCTACATTCAACTCCACTGTGCATACAAACTATTCAAACTTTTTAACGCTCCTTAATTTTCTCTTTGGACTCATACATATACAATTTACACTAAAAAAATTGTATCAAATTGCTTATAATAAATTGACAATTTTGTGGTAATCATTCAATTTCATTATCAAGTGACATGTACAAATAGTTACACAAAAACACAGGGGTACCACGAAAAAAAACCTTTTATTTACGTTTTCTACACTACATAAAAGAAAAGGGTTAAACTGACATTTAGGTAAAATTTTCGAAATGTCATTTATACCCTCATTTATATTGTCTGTGAGCCACGAAAAAATTATTAAAAAAAAACTAACAAATGTTTATGCAAGTAGTTATAAATAATAAATTTTGTTTCATAAATTAAAAAAAAAATATTTCCTTATATTCTTATGTGATTTTGCTTTTATTTTATGACTTTAGGAGTAGTCAGGTTTTATGCTTGAGTAAATTTTGTGTTTAAAAAAGAAGCTATTTAAATAAGGAAATAAAAGGCCAAATATGACAAAGAAAGTACTTTATATTGTAGTGGTAACATTATTATTCCATTCACACATACACACTTATGAAATTATATTGGCTAAACCACGACAATTGTGTTGCAAACTGAAAACAAGAACTATTCACTGCACAAGCATTGAATTATGAGTGCTACAAAAAACCCTTTTTTTATTGGCTGGTTACACCCTTTTCCTATTTCTTTTTCATTTCGGCTCCTGTCGTTCAGTTCATTAACTGTCATATAAAACTGTTGCAAATGTTTTAGAAATTATTTTATACTTATGTTTATTTGTTTATTTTGTTTGTTATTTGTTTTATTAAATTTTTTTATTATTTAGTAGAAAATAAACTTAAAATAAAGTTGAACTTTAGCGTTTATTTTTTTTTGTAACCAGAAAAATGGGATATAAAAAATTTATTGCCCCTTTTTGAAATGAATTGAAAAATCCTTAAGAGGAAAAATCAAACATTTGTTAATACAGTAGTTTTCCGATTTAACGAACCTAATTATTGTCAGGCCTGTTCGTTAAAGTGAATTGTTTGTTATATCCAGTACTAAGTTAAAATGGAAAAGCGTCCTGCTGTTTTATTCAAAACTCAAAGAATATGTACTCATAGTATTTTTAATATTTTATTAAAAGAACATATGTACATATTTTATTAAAATATCAGTAAAAGAAAAATTCATAAAGCAATATAATACAAAAATAATTTATTTAAAAAAAAACTGGTCTGTTTTTTTGGAATTGATATCTTTCTCTTAATGGCATCTTCTTGAAGCTCTCTCCAAAGCTTTTAATTTGAGCTACTAAGTTTTGTTGAGCCCATTTAATACAAATTTAAAAATGCTTAATGACATCTTCGTATTTTATTTTGGGCTCTTGAATTTCAGTTTCATCCATCTCTTCTTCACTTTCCTTTTGTTCATCGGGTAAAGGGCTATTTTCGATCCATCTATTCAAATTTAAATTAAATTTTTTTAAAAATCTGGTCAGCCAACCATGGCTTGCATTAGACTATCTTACATAAATTTTGTTGTGAATTTCTTTGGCTTTGTATTACAAAATGACAATTGCGTTGCATGAGGAACCATTGACATAAAGCTGTAACCCGCAGAACATTTCGATGATCATCGATAATTTTAACTTTATCCCTTAAGAACAATCAATTTCTTTTATCCATTTTGATGTTCGCAGCAAAAATTACTTCACACAACTTTCTCTTATATGATATCAAACAAAACTATCAAAAGAAGATAACTAATGGTACATTTTTATTTATATTCGTTCTTTGTAACCTTCTGATAGCAATTATGTTTCTTATTTAATTTTACATTTGTTCGTTATACCGAGCACAAAATAGAATTTTTGTTCGTACTCAGGTACACAGTAGAAAAAAATTGGATGTTCGTTAAATGCGATGTTCAATAAATCGAATGAATGTTCGTTAAATCGGAAAACTACTGTATATTCTTAGGAATATAATTTGGTTTATTCAAAAAAAAAAAAAAAAAAAAAAATGGAAAATTTGTTCACCCTTTCAGTATATTAATTAAATAAATCATTAGTAATATTAGTTGTGTTCATTTACTTTCCCAGCAGAATTTTGCAACGAGAGAGTAAGGCAGAAATTAACAAAATTGCTTTCCCAGTTAACTTGTAAAAACTTGCCAGAAAATGTTGTTCATATCAGAATCATAAATAGAAATCATGATACAATTGTATTTTTTTCTGGTGTATTTTTGGATAATATTGTTCGAAAATATTTTAAATTATAAAATTTTTAAAAATCGACTTTTAATAGGAAATACGTTACCCAGTTTCATGTATTTTTATGCATTTTACATTATATATTTTTTTAATTCTATTCTCTTAACAAACACCAAAAAATGCCAATTTGCATCTCTGATCAGATGTGATCAGCAAACTTAATTCTTTAACCATATGATTGTATTTATGTGCCTCAATCAAAGAAACTTATGAATAATTCTATTGTTTTAACAAACACAAAAATGCCAATTTCCATCTCTGATCAGATGTGACCAGCAAACATAATTCTTTGACCATAAAATTGTATTTATGTGGCTAATGAAAGAAACACGATAAATTATGAAAATATGCTTTTTTTACATATGAATATGAAAATATGAATTTTTCAATAAAGAAATCCAAATTTTTGAGTTTGCCTTTATCAAATATTTTTTAAAGAATTAATTTGAAAACAACATACAGAACAGCTGTTTGGATAATTCTTGCAAGTAACAAATTTTACTAGTAATAATTTGTAAGAATTTTTTGTCTCGGAAATTTTTTCTTTCTTTTGCCGCTCTCTCTTTTTAAAAACTTTTTGAGTTAATGAGCACTTTCCAGTAACAATTTTTAGAAATTCTTAACAATTTTTAGTAAATGAACAAAACTAAATATTATGCATGTGAAAGTAGATTTGTTTGTTTGTTTGTTTGCTTGCTACTCTTTCACACCCAACCCGTTAAACCGATTTTGAGAATTCTTTCGCCAACGGAAAGCTACATTACCAGCGGCAAATATGTGATATTTTTTATTCGGTTCAGATCCAGATGTTTGCCTAGGCCAAATTCCGGCCAATGCACGCAGTGTGTATATTTACAGGAAGCCATTCGAACTGTTTTTACCCCCCCCCCCCCCCCCCTTCCACTCATAACTTTGTTCCCCGCAACCGTAAAATTATGAAATTTAAATCATAATTAGAATAAATTCGTGTAACCTCATTTGCAAAGTTTGAAAGTTATACAATGAAAGGTTCCGGAGATATGGAGGTGCAAAAAGTGCATATTTTCAGACATACTCACTGACTCACTGATCACTCATCAAATTGATGAAGCACTTCGGCTATAGCTAGAGAGCTAAGATTTGGTACACGTGTAGATCTAGGTGAGCAATGAACTAGAAAAATCTGAAAACCCGAAAATTTTAACCAAGGTGGCGGGGCTACGCCCATAAAAATTAAAATTTTTGCTAGTGAGCTGAAAGTTGGTACAGAGCTAGGTCTATGTGAGTAATAAACAAAAATAAAATTTTAAAATCCCAAAATTTTGGCCAGGAGGAGGGGACTGCGCCCATAAAGGCTAGAATTAAAAAAGCAAATCTAAGGCGCCTAATGGAAGCTATTTTATTGAAATTCGTCATACATACTGCGATAAGGCAAGCCTAAAAATTTTCCATTAAAAAAGTGGGCGTTGACACGCCCATACAATTTCAACCTCATTTTCGTGTACTACGGCTCAGCATATTTAGATATACTATGTCTGTATGTATTATTATCCGTTTGCAACGAAACTTGACACAAATAATAAACACTGCCCGAAAAAAAATCTTAAGTTTGGAAAAGGGGGCATGGTTACGCCCATAAATTTAAAAAATAAAAGTTGCGCTAAGGAGCTGAAATTTGATAAACGAGTAGATATAGGTGAGAAAACAACAAGAAAAACCTAAAAACCCAGAAATTTTAGTCAGAGAGGCGGGGCTGCGCCCATTAAAATTAAAAATTAAAAGTTGCGCTTATGAGCTGAAATTTAATACACAAGTACCCGCAAAAAAATGTAAAAAAAGGTAATCGAGTTTGGAATTAAGCATTTTTGGTGGAAGCACTTCCCTACTGGACTACCAACCTAATGATTTTAACAATGCGTGAGACTAAAATAATCGATTCTTGAGAAGTTTGTACTTACATTTTTTTATTTGTCAACATTTCTCGTAATCTATTTCGTCTAAAAAAATCATTCTCTTGATTTAGCAACTTGCACGTCATTTTTTTAAATTTAAGGTAATGTGATTTGTAAGCGAGGAATGAAAATTTGCAATCAGAAAAGTAAGTCATTATATGGCAAGTAGTTCTAATGGTAATGTGTAATTTTTTGCTGGGTAGGTCTAGGTGAGAAACCAACAAGAAAAATCTGAAAAACCAAAAAATTTTACCACAATGGGCGGGGCCACGCTACTATTGCTTGAACCTGAAAACTTACAGCCTTATTTATAAAATTTATTACGGCTTTTTAAGAAAAATTTTTTATGAAAAGGTTTGAGTTTTATAAAGCCCTAATAAGTTATAAAAATAAGGCTGTTAATATATAGCTTTTAACTTAAGCCATTTAGTGAAACCTTGCATATACGTTACACGTATAAAATACTTTAAACTATCACCTAAAAAAGTGGGCGTGATCACTCCCATAAAATTTTAGCCTTGTGTTTAATCTACTTCGGTCTAGCATATTTTAGAAGAAAATTAAAATGAATTATAAACGCTGCTCACAAAAATATTGTGAGTTTAAAATAGTGGGAGGGGTAATGCTTATAAAATTATAAGATATAGTTCACGCTAGAGAGCTGACATTTTATATAACTACAAGCAAGTGTAGATCAGTAAGCCAATGGGAAAATCTTAAAACCAAGAAGTTTTAATTTGCGCTAGAGAGCTGAAATTTGGTACACAAATTAATCTAGATCATATATCACTAAGAAACATCTAAGAAACCAGAAGTTTCAATCAGGGATTGGGAACAAGCACTGTAAACTCAAAATTAAGTTAAATTTTATTGAAACTTTTGATACACATTGCACTTGTCCAAAGTAAAAATTTCGTTTTGAAAAGTGGCCGTGACACTTCACCCATAAATCTTAGCTTTTTCTTTCGTGTACTTCGGCTTAGCATTTTTTAGTCTATTACTCATGTATTTCCCATTAGGTTTTTTCTACAAAAGTTTACATGAATCATAAGCACTAACAGATATAAAAGTCGGTGGGGCTAGGCCCATAAAAATTTTACGTAATATTATACTGTAGAAAGCTGAAATTTTATAGACAAATAGTTCTAATTGATTTACTCAATCGGAAAATCCAAAAATTAAAGCACAACGTACCCTATTGAAACTTTGCATGCAAATTGGGCATATCCTTTTTATTTATGTACTTCGGCTAAGCAGACTTTAATATGTAAATATATTGAGAAAATAGGCGGGATCACTCCCACTAAAATTGACGCTGTATTTTACATGTTTCTTTTTAGACGACTCTTAACAAATTACATACACATTGGCGACCCGTTGTAATAACACAGTAATTCATTTTTAAGGTGTACAATCCAAAACTCATCACGCTCTAACTATGAAATTTTTAACTGGCACAGTGGTCATAAATAGAAATAAAACTCCCTAGAAATTTTAAGTTTAAAAAATGTTATCATAGAAAAGCCAAGTTCCTATCAAAAATTTCGGCCATCAAAAGCAGTGAGATATAAATTTTGAGCAAGTTCTTCTTTGCCACAAAACCTTTCACTGACATATGCTATGCACTATATACATTTGTAATCGTAAGTGTGTCTAACTTTCTAAAAAAGGAGAGAATAATGTATATATGTTCATTTCTTTGTATCCGTAAAAATGTTGTCAAGTTAGCATATTATCTAAAAATTATATGACACCCTTACGATTACAAATGTATATAATGCATAGCATATGTCAGTGAAAGGTTTTGTGGCAAAGAAGAACTTGGTCAAAATTTATATCTCACTGCTTTTGATGGCCGAAATTTTTGATAGGAACTTAGCCTTTTTTCACATTAATATTTTTCTGAGGATGTGTGTTACGGAATCTTCTCGAAAAACAAATTTTTGGGCTAGTTAGAGTAATTTTCGTTTCGTGTTTAATTGTTTCGCCGGTTGTTAATTTTTCAGAAGATCAACGCGAGCGTACCTGCAGTTAAAATCTAGTATAATATACTTTTAGGCCAGAATTCCTTTCATCACTAATTTCTACATTTGCGACTATATAATTTCGATAACTTCACAAATTCATTGGCATAGATATTATCCTTTACATAACCCTAACAAAAACGTCTAAAGGTATTAAATCAGAAGATTTCTTGGGCCAATTTCGATCTCTACTTCGAAAAATTAAAAAGGTCAGGAAACTGTTCACGCAAAAGAGCGAAGGTATATTTAGTATTTTAACATGATGTCAAACACGTCGGTTCTGAATATATAGTACTTCTTGATTCATAATTGAATTCACATGTGATTACTGAAAGCAGTGGGAAGAAAACTTAATTTTAACAATTCCCAAAAATCCCTAAACTTCTTTATTCACTTGAGCCCCCTTTTACACTGAAAGGAAAATCATTCATTCAGAGAATGAAACGGTTTCATTAAATGTTCTTCATTATATTAATGAAACTTTTCATTATTACCATGAACAATTTCATTGTATGCATGAAATCTTTCAATCTCTGCTCTTCGTGTGTTCTTCATAGTTCATTGTATTAATGAAAATCGTTACATTGTTTAAACGAATTTTCTTTTTGGCGAATTTGGAGCAAATATAAATAAGTTCCACAAGTTTTGTGTTCTTACTGTATACAGTTTGTCAAACATAAATAAATCAATAGTTATTTTGTTAAAAACTATTTTCTATTTCTTATTTTTCTAATCCCTTTTAATTTCAAAGCAGTATGGTCGTCATAAATACATTTATACAATGTAATATTCTTCATTTTATAGCACATACTCTCTCTTTCTCTTTTTTTTTATACATTCACATCCCTCATCTCTATACAAACACAAACAGTTTGTGCCAAACATCTTATAAAGATGCTTGTTATGTTAAGATTTTGGTTTGATTCTTATAAACTTATGTTTTTGTATTGTGATTCTCAACAACATATTAAGAGTTTTGCTATAAGCATGTCAGTTTTTCGGATTACTTTAAACGTTTTTTTGTGTTGAACTCTACTGATGAGTTCCTTAAATTTTAAACATTTGACTTTAATAAAAACATACATACATAAATGCATATGTACATATATGTATTAAGTACATACATATGTATTAAAAAAATCAATATATTTTTTATTAAGTGTATGGTTTGGAGGGGATATCATTTCATGTTTTTCATTATTTACTGCTTCTGTTTCATTATATTTATGTAAATTTCATCATTACTTTAATGAAATTTTCTTTATATTAATGAATAAACTTCATATATGGTATGTAAAAACTTTATTAAATCAATGAAACAATTACTATCAATTCATGAAAAAGTTTCATTAAACTAATGAAATAGTTTCATTCTATTTATGACATAGCCTCCAAAATTAGCTTCATAAATACAATGAATCATTCTTCATTGATCCAATGAAGGGCTTCATTAGCTGACTTTTAATGAAAGATTTCATTAATATAATGAAGAATTTCATTGTCTGAATGAAGGGTTTCCTTTCAGTGTACATTTCAGTTCTTATAAACTCATCTGTATACATACATACGTACGTACGTACCTTCACAAAATCATTATTACCATTTAATTAGCAGTAAATGTAATTAATATTTCCCACAAAATACCTTCTAAGCATTATTAAACTTTCATAATTGCTTAAGATTTTACAAACTTGAGCTGCTCCATCAGCAAGTACAAAAACAAAAATCCATTTTCCACTAATTGAACATTAAATTTATGAAAAAAATAATAATAAAAATTACATTATTGTTGTGAATATACTTAAATAAAATGCGGGTAAAAAGTCCTTGATATGCTTCCTGCTTGCTTCCCCTTCAAACACCAACAGCATCTTACCACTATCTGGCGACTCCCTTAAGATTCTTAAAATGGGAAAAATTTCCAAAAAAAAAGTTATTTCCCCAAAAGCATTGAGTAAAAAAAACTTCTTGACAAATTAAATGATTTTTATTTAACAAAATACAACCACTTAAGTGTTTAAGTATTAACACACAAACACACACACACACACACACACACACACACACACACACATATATATATATATATATATACAGAAATGAAACGTCTGTACTGTGTGTTTATAAAAAGATCCTCCTCACCAATTAAATTCATATCCATTAACATAAACCACTACGACATTATAATGAATATATTAAACCTGTCGTCGACATCAAGTGTTTAGTTGTCGTTATGTTTTCCTGTGATTTTAGTATTCATATTGTTGTTGTTGTTGTTGATTGTGTGTGTGTGTGTGTGTGTGTTTGAGTGTTTTTAGAGTTTTTTTACTTCTTGTAATAATGATGGCGGTATTTGACTCGCTTCGTCGGTTTCTTTTAAAAAATTTTCTTTTTCTATACGTTTTTATTGTAGTTATATTTTTTTTCTTATTTCTCGTCTATTTTTATTTTAAAAATAGTTTGCTTTTGATATGCATGAACCTTTCTAGCTAACAAATCAGGCGTATTGTAAATGCAGTATTGACTTTACAAGTAGAGAGTAAACAAAAAGAATAATAATAATGCGGGGGATGTAAGAGATTATTTTTATTTCATTTATATGCTGGGATTTTCGGTGGTATGAAAATAATTTTAATTTGTATATTATTAAAGTGTTTATTATCATCGCAATGGTCCCAATTGGGTCTCCGAGTGAGGGTGCCTAACCCAAAGACACAAATTTCATTGATTTTTTTTTTTTTTTTTGATATCAAGAAATGTTTCATTTAATTTTTTTCCCGTGCAACTTTTTCTCTGCAAATTGATCTGTTTTAAATAAATTTTTTTTTATAAAAATTACATAATAAAAACATTTTACAAACACCCCTCGCTTGACGTCTTGAAGAGGCCCAACTTAAAAACGTCACAATGAAATGAAAAAAAAATTTTTTTTTGTTAAGTAAGAAAATGAAGAGGAGGAAATCAAATCATCACTCAACAAAAGAAAGTGCCAAAATATTCAAATTGTAGAACAATATAAAAGAAAAATTCATATTGCGCCACTACATAAATATGTATGTACCCAGCAAAAAAGTTTGAAGATTTTGTAATGGGTGCTACTCTTTTAATGGCTTACAAAGTAATGAGTGGTACTTATTTATTTAATTATTTTATGTGTATAATAATGACTGTCTTGTAATGAATAAAATAACAACTTATTTATATCATTACATGAAGGTACTTATTGTAGTACTTCCTAGTTAATCCTGAAATCTATCTAAAAAATATTTATTGATCGTGAAAGTCAGCTTCGAAAACATTAAAATAACTTTGGTTTACTACAATAGTTATTACAAACTCTAAGTATTTTCGCATATTCTTCAATATACGTATTCATATATTTGCTTTGTAAAATTATGATTTTTAACAATCCCAAAAAAGGTTCAAATTTTATAATTATGTTACAAAATTCTATTTGTTTATAATTTTTGGCTATTTTATTAAATTTTGCATTTTTGTGAGCATAAAATAACCCATTATATTTTGAATACTTTTAGGCAATCAATAATCTATTAACTTTTGGATATTTGTAGGCAAAAAGTATAGGGTACCGCATACTTTTTGAACTTCTCATACAAAAATAATGGCTTATTCAGTCAAATTGTAAGTACTCACGACTGGAGAGTACATACACTTTTTTGCATTCTAGTAGGCAAACTTTTTTGCTTGGTATGTACGTGCAGCAAGTAAGGCATGAAATAAAAAATTCATCATTGTCGTTATCAAGAGCGTGAGAGGCACATAAAACTATTACATACATTTGTCACCTAGAATCCAAAAAAGCCTTAACTGACAAAAATGCAAAATTGACTTATTGAATGATAATTATTTAAATAACAATACTTATGCCAAGCAAACCCGACTTCAATGCAAAAATTTGATAAAACATTTTGGAAAAAAAAGCGTGAGAGCGTGAGAGGCACATAAAACTATTACATACATTTGTCACCTAGAATCCAAAAAAGCCTTAACTGACAAAAATGCAAAATTGACTTATTGAATGATAATTATTTAAATAACAATACTTATGCCAAGCAAACCCGACTTCAATGCAAAAATTTGATAAAACATTTTGGAAAAAAAATTTTGGGACCAAAATGGAAGTAAACTCTTTCTTTTTGCAATAGGACTAGGAAGATATACCCTGTTAGACAAAAAAAAAATATTACTACAATCGGTCTAAAATGTACCGAGTTATAAAGTAACAGCGTCAAAAAAACAGACGAATTGAAAACAAGATAAAAATACAGTGTGTCAGTAAAAAGAAATTAAATTTGATTGGAAGAAGAAAAAAATGAAATAACAAAAAAAAAAATATATTTCTTGTCGAAGTTAACCGAAGGATAACAAAACATCGATAATAAAACTTTATAGTGTATAAAGATAAGGACCTAAAGCCTTACAAAAATAGTTTAATATAAATTAAATAAATAATAAACTAACATGACTAAATTAAGTTAAGTACACGATGTTTCAACGTGAAATAGCTTTGATTTCACATAGTTCATTGTGTTATTTCAGTATTAAATTCACGATGTTTCAACTTAAAAAAAATTTGATTCAACATGGTTCATGAAATAATTTTTTTTTCAACTGGAAAATTTTTCTTTGAAGATTATTGTAAATCATGTTAAATTAACATGAAAAATATTAAATTCACCTTGTTTTCGTAGATTTTAATAGCAATTATTCTGGGTGTAGACAGTGTTCTAGTTTTTGAACTTTGCAGTAAAGCATCGCAATTTGCGTTTTTAACATAATTATAGCTTCAAATAAATTTTAATTTAAGTGATCAATTAAATCATATTGGGTCTAAATATTATTCATAATGGTGTATGTATTAAAAATATTCAAGATATACATTATATTTAAAAATTATTTAAGATTGTTGTGATTGCAGGGGTAAAAGCGTTGACTTCAACGCTATGAGTTCGAGTTCGAATCTTGACCAGGGAAGTCAACTACTAGCAGCACACACATGCACACACGCGCACACATTTATTGATAGCTTTGTCAATACACACAATCACTTAAGTTATGTAGTTAATAAAATATAATGACTTCATTAAATTCAATTCATGTTGTTTGAACTCGTAATAACTTTGATTTAACCCTTGGACACGAAAATTAATTCTGGCCATTGAACAATTTTATATATGGTTTTAATGGGCTCAAGAGTCTTCAAAAAATACGTGTAAAATATGTTGAGGAAAAATTTTTATTGCAAAGTGAGTTTTGAGGCTGTACATTTTAATGTAAAATCCGCTTCAATACGCACAATTTTCACTTTGGGTCTGTCCCACGATGTCACCTACGTTCGAATTGTCGCACACTAATATTTAAAACAAAAACAAATTTTAAAATTTTGTTGTTGTTTCCAATGTAACTGTGCGACAAGTCGAACGTTGGTGACATCATGAGACAGGCCCTTTATTTTATTTTTTTGTTGGTTTTTAATTTTGTTTAGTAAATTTACGTTTAACATAGTATATGTGCATTGAAAAATTCATTAAAAAAAAGAAGCGAACAAAGCTAATGCAAGGTGAAATATACATAAAAAAATAGGATAGCAATATGTTTTTATGAGTACAAGACACAAAATATCCAAAACTGAGCTAACGTTGTTTTGAAATTTTATAGCCTCTTAAAAATTTAAACAACAATAAAACAAAGAACCGATAACTGCAAATAAATGGCATATATGCTAAAATTCATGCTTGATAAAGTCAGCGTACATTATAATGTACACCACTCTTCAAAGGGTTAATTTGATTCATCATTTTGATTTAACAGTACCGGAATGATAAATCAACATGAAATAAATTTATTTCAATATGTAAAATTTCTTTGAAGGTAACTGTAAATCATGTTGAATTAACATGAAACAAAACCATTCCGGAATATTGTTAAATTTACCTTGTTTTCACAGACTTCGATATGCAATTTTTCTGTGTTGAAAAACATAACGACTTTGTTAAAAAAAATTCAAAAGATCGTAGCTACATTGTCAATAAGTGCGTTGTGAAAAAAGTAGTAACTACACTTTTATAAAAAAAAATTAAAAAACTCAATGCTTTTATGGCTCCGTTTTTACTTTTATACAAAAAAAAATTATTGTAAAAGACTCGATGCCTTTAAAGCTTTTTGATTTCAAAAAAAGCTATTCGAAGAGACCGCAAGTAGTACCATTACGAAAAAGATGAAATTTATAAATTGTATATATAATTTTATTTATAATTATAATTTCCTCTGAAAAAAAAATAAAAAGTGCAGTTATGACTTTTCGGACCTTAGGCGACAATATATTTATTTCTTATGTAAATTCAAATGAAATGGTTAAGATATGGTTTTAGTGCGTTTATATTTGAGTAAAATCTAGTACAGTTCCATACTAAACAAAATCTACTTTGTCACTAGATTTTGTCAAAATCTACATAAAATCTAGTAGAACTTAAGGTAGAATTAGTAAAATCGTACACAGAGAAAACAGTGCCCAATAAATACCTCATAAAATAGAATAAAATTAATAAGAAATCTCTTTTTTTTTCAATAAGGAGATCTTATTAATTTCATAGAGAAAACATTTAAAAAAAATCAAGAAGAAATCTTTTAGTTTTAATGAGGTTATCTTATTGATTTTTTCAATAAGGTTTTCTTCTTGATTTTATTAGGCTATCTTATTGATTTTTTCAATAAGGTTTTCTTCTTGATTCTATTAGGCTATCTTATTGATTTTTTTCAAAAATAAAACACAATACTTATTGATTTTATTTGAAAATTTTATTTATTTTCATTTACATGTGTATTTACTTAGGAAGTAAGTTTTGTTAGCAGTATCTTTTTGAATTTTTTAATTACATATTTGCTTATAAATATTGGGTAGTGTGAATAAAAAAATCATTTGCTTTTTACTTAGAAATTTGTTTGAAACAAACAAAAAGTACATATACATTTAAGACTTTACAACAAATTTTAAAGTAAAAAGCAAATGCCTTTTTAGGGTTCCGTACACCAAAGGTGAAAAGGAACCCTATTGTTTTCGCTACGCTGTTCGTCTGTCCGTCTGTCCGTCTGTCCGTCTGTCCGTCTGTCCGTCACACGGGATTTTCTCAGGAACCGTAAGAGCTACGGACCTGAAATTTGGACACAGTATGTAGAACCTTGGCCGCTACAACAACAAATACATGAGAATTAAAAATTAAAGGGTGTTCCAAAACGAGCAATGAAATATGTTAAAATCCCATGTAATATACATACAATTGTATGCACATATGTATATTGAAACTTGAAATTTGTAAAATTAGTGTATTTTTATACAGACTACCACAATTAACACTAAAATTTAAAAAAAATTAAATGAAAGGGTGGTCCATCAGTTAATGCAATTTTGACTATGTAATTTTGACAATTTGCTATATCTTGGAAACCGTAAGAGGCAAACACTTGAAATTTTCAAAAACGGTAAAACTAAAAAAACCGAAAATTATAAAATCGCCAAACCAAAAAAAATCGCCAAAAATTAAAAAAAATCGCCAATACGAGAAAAATCGCCAAAATTAAAAAAATTTCTAACACTAAAATAAATCACCAAATTCGAAAAAATCGCCAAAATGAAAAAAAAAACGCTAAAATGAAAAAACAAAACGCCAAAAATCGAAAAAAATAGCCAAAACGCGAAAATGTCGCCAAAAATAAAAAAAAAATTAAATAAAAAAAAATCGCAAAAATGAAAAAAATCGCCAAAAATAAAAAAAATCGCCAAAATGAAAAAACGCCAAAAAGTTAAAAAATCGCCAAAACATGAAAATAAAGTGTCAAAATTACAAAAAAAAAAAAGCCAAAACTTAAAAAAATCGCCAAAACCGAAAAAACGCAAAAACCGCCAAAACAAAAAAAAACCGAAAAGACCCCAAAAACGAAAAAAAACTGCCTAAACTATATATTATATAGGATGAAGTTGGTATTAAATTACATATCTAGTGTTCGTACGGAACCCTTCGTGCGCGAGTCAGAGTCGCACTTTACTGAATTTATTTGTATTCACATTACCCATTTATACATACTTAGGGCCATTATTACAACTTGTCGTTAGTTAAAGGCATGAGGCATGATATAAATGGCTTTGCATTATAAAACCTTCATTTAATATTTTTTTGTCCATTAAGTATTATTATTAATAATAATGACATCAATAAAAAAATTAAAATTGTAGCAATGCAAAGCTATTTATCGGGCAGACAAAATCAGACAAGTACTAATAACGGCCCTTAATATATTATAATTTTCATATATTTAAAAATTTCATATAATTAAAATTAATTAAAAATTAATCAACACACTGGTCACCCAACCTGTATTGAAAATCTCCACTCCAAGGCTCTTGTATTTCCAGAGATTATTCCTTACCAACAAACATACTACGATTATATATGTACATAAATGTAATAATAATATAGATATAGGTGCGCACTATTTATAATTAGTTTTATTTTAATTTAGTTTATATTTTATGTTAGTGGAAAAATATTCAATTGTTCTTTCGACTTGTTCACTTCGCACTGGTTCACTTTCAACTAAAAGTTTAATTTTAATACATATGTATGTATGAATGTAAAGTAAAGAAGTAAAGTTATGAGCGGCAACACATATACAAAAATACATAAATACCCAGCCAGCCACGTCTTTAAAACATCTTCGACTACGGGTACAAGACAATGGTAAGTCGTACAAGAAATATTGAAGACAGCGCCATACAAATCGTCGACGAATTTTTCATACAAATGGAGGCGAGGTTACACAAGATGAGATGAGCGACAATGACGCTCAGATTGTCGTCAACACGTCTTTATTGAATACAAAACGGGGGACATTGTCGTTCAGATTATCCTCAAAAAAGTTTAATTGATGACAAAACATGTGACATTGTCGACGATTTCCTTTAAATTGTGACATGTCGTACATTAATCGTAGAAGACAATGGATAATATGAATAAAAAAAAGGATTTGCCTTCTACTTAAAAATTTGTTTGAAAACCCCAAATATGTGTATGTTTTTTGTATTTTTAAACAAATTTTTAAGTAAAAAGCAAATACTTTGTTTTATTTATACTACCCAATGTCGTCTGCGACGATTTGGCTAACTGGGTATGAATATTGAAGTCTCTGCAGCAGAGATATTACGGAACAAAAACGAAAAAGATCATTAAAAAATTGTCTCTATGTTTATTTATATACATGCATACATACATAAATGTACGTGCATACATAAATGAAATAACAAGAAACCTAATAAAATCAAGAAGATTTCCTTATTAAAAAAATCAATAAGATGCTTTACACATAATCATATAGGAACCTAATAAATTCAAGAAGAAAACCTTATTGAAAAAATCAATAAGATAGCCTAATAAAATCAAGAAGAAAACCTTTTTAAAAAAATCAATAAGGCAACCTAATAAAATCAATAAGAAATCCCTATAGTTTACAATTTATAAGAAAAACTAATAGAATCAAGAAGTTTTTCTCTATGGAATGTTTTTTTTGTGCCAAAAATAACGGAAATTGAGTAAAAAAAGTTGTGAATAATAAGATTTCTTCTTGATTTTATGTGGTTTTCTTCTTGATAAAATTAATAAGATTTACCACATAAAAGCAATAAGGAATCTCTATGAAAAAATCTTCGCTTCTTTCTGCTGGGATACCACTTAGCCTAAAAACGTTTCATAGAGAAAATCTTATTGATTCTATGAGGCAGTTTTTTCTCTGTGTATTGTGATGTTGCGTGTCAGCTGACAAAAACCGTACCATATGCAATGCATCTTAATAGTTATAAAATATGTGGTGGTAGCACTGCTGACGTAGAAATCTACAGAAAACAGATTTTTCTGTAGCGAATGTCAAAAAAGCGAATGTCAGTGTGCTGTGCAAACTGTTACATTTTCTATAACTTGTGCACAAAATTGAATGATACGGCAAGCTGTAAGGTAAAACGATACGATTTTACGAATTCTACCTTTAGTGCAACAACTCTGGTTTTTTTAAAATTTGTACTAAAAAGTAATTTTTTGTACTTAAAAAGGTTTTTAAATTGGCTATTGTTGGGTTGTAGTTTTGGAAAATTTTCAGTTAGTGGGTTTTGTTTTGGATAAAAATCTTGATAAATGTTAAAAAAACTTACTGTAAACGATATAGATTTTCATAAACATTTCCATTAAAATCTGCTAGATTTTGTGCCCTATTATTATCTACATATTTGAAAATAATTTGATGTTTTATAACTTTGGATGTCGCCTTGAAAGTTTCTTTACAATATTCAAGATTACAACAATGCTTGCTATCATCGTAAACGAGTAAAAGATGTTCAGTAACATAGTGCTCTACATCATGAACCGTTACTAAATATTGAAGCTGATAACAAGTTCTTAATTCCTTCAGCATATTGCACACACAAAATATGTTGGGCCATAAATCTTAAGACCTAAATACATAATTTTGTACACCAGTATTATTTCAAACTAGTTTGGTATACAATTTCAACTCTATTATATACCGCCTTTAAGAAATAGATGCCACAACACCACATAAAGGTCATTTGAAATTATGAAAATAAATTAAAGCAAACTAAATGAACTATGGCAGAAAAAAGTGCTACTGCCGACAAACTTCTTTTATTTTCTACCATTAAATTTTTTTTCATGTTTTCACAGAAATTTTTCTTAGCAAGTAAATAACAGGATTATGAGTAATCTTCACAATGTAAATGCCAACTCATATAAATTTTCTTTACTTTTGTTGTTTCAAGAAAAAAAAAAAAACAGGAAAAGGTACCTAAAACTGGACCTTATTAACATATTTCTCATTTTAAAACACAAATGCAAATGACTAAAAACAAATTTTGTTTAAATTTATTTGCTTTGTGTTTTTTATTTGTGTGTGAAAATCTGTGAAATTTGTAACCCAAAACCAGTCCATTATGTAAAATTTATGAACAAGCCAAGAGTGTCCTTTTCATACTTTTGAAGTTGTTTGCCTAAATAAACATTTCACATATGAAATTTTAATTAATGGTCAGCAAATTAAGCAACAATGGTGGTGAGTTTTGGGTTTAAGTTTTGTTTTCTTTTTGAAGAAAAAAAAAAACGAAAAATAAAACAATATTCAAATGTCCTTGCTTTAAAGAAAACAAAACATACATACATATATATGTATGTGTGTGAGAATTTTCATCTGGTTAATATATTCCATACGGTGTGCTTTTCCCTTTTGAAGTTCCATATATTCTGCATAATATGGTTATTTGTTGTGCTGTTACGCTTGTTAATTAATTTAGTGTAAAATATTTGAGCGATAAATTTTGGAATTAATTTTTGTTTTCTTAAGCATTTCTTTATGCTCAATGCATTTGAATCGTTCACGTTATAATTAATTGTTAGCAAGCGTGTTAAATGTTTGAAAAAAAATTGCTTTCATTTTACTTTAGCATTTCTAATTTATGAGATCATAATTTAGAATTATGAAAATGTAATATTTCCGGTTTGTAGGAATAATTGGAAACATTAGTGCGTGTGTGTTTTTTTTTTCTTTTACAAAATATTTTATTGCTTTATTCATTATAATTTTTTTTATTACAAAACTAAAGGGAGCTGTTAAGAGTTGTTGGGAATGAGTTTTGAATAATTTAGATGTATCACTGACCTGCAAGGCGGTATGACGTTAAATTTGTTCAGAAATTTCTTTATTATAGCAAAAAATTTTAATAACATAACAGCGAAACTTGTGCCATGGATGTTTTTTAAAGTATAATTATAAAATAAACGCTTTATTTAAATTAATATATGAGGGAATCATTCTTACACAAAACCATTATTATTTTATTTTAGTGCAAATTGAGTTGAGTTTAAAAATGTATGCCATTTTCAATCTATTTTTGCTATAAGACACTTCAGGCTGGCTTAAAATCATGCTAGCGAAGAATTTAAAGTCGTTTCGTGATGTATTATCGTCAGAGTTTTAGATATAGAATATCAATTAGAGAGAGGTTGGCGGTAATGTATTGGAAATAGCAATGCGGCACAGTTAGAGAAAGTTTGGTGATAATATCTGTGGCAATATGGAATAATATGGAATGGCTTAAGTTTGTAGATTTTTCTGATTACCCATTAGTTTAATATGAATGTCTTAGTTAATATAGTGTAGTTCAGCTATAATGAAATAGAAAGAGAGGAAGATTTTTTTTTTATTAATAGTAATAATAAATTAGTTCTATATGTTAAAAGAATAATAAAATACATAAACATAATTTTATCTTTAAAAAATATACACATTTTTCAAAAAAATACTTTCATCATACTTTAAGTACCGTACGGACACTAGATATAAATGTAATACTATACGAACGTTAGCCTATATAATACATTGTTTTGGCATTTTTATTCGTTTTTGGGATTTTTCGGTTTTGAGTTTTTTTTTTGGCAATTTGGTGTTTCTTAAGTTTTCAAGTTTTTTTTTTGCCTTTTTGGCGATTTTTTAGCTTTGGTGCTTTTTTTTCTCGTTTTGGGGATTTTTTTTTTAATTTTGGCAATTTTTTTAATTTTGGCTATTTTTAATTTTTTTATTTTTTTTTTATTTAGGCGTTTTTTTTGGGTTTCAAAAATTTATTTTAGTTTTAGAATTTTCTTAAATTTGGCGCTTTTTTCGTTTTTGCAATTTTTTCCGGTTTTTGGTAATTTTTTTTTTTTTTTTTTTTGATTAGGCGATTTAATAATTTAGGAATTTTTTATTTTTACCGTTTTTTGAAATTTCAATAGTTTGCCTATATACATACAATTTTATGTATATTACATGGGATTTCAAAATTTTTCTTTGCTCGTTTTGCAACACCCTTTAATTTTTAACTCTCATGTAGTTGTTCTCGTAGCGGACAAAGTTTTACATACTCTGCCCGTAGTTTTTGCGGTTCTCGAGAAAATATCCTGTGACGGACAGACGGAAAGCGTAGCGAAAGCAATAGGGTTCCTTTTCACCTTTGGTGTAAGAATATAAATTGATAATTAACATAAAATGACATATATTTTTTTTTGAGCTTTAGGAATATCTGTTAAGATCAATAATTGCTTTTTAAAAACATGGATTTCATATTTTTCAAGTAGTGTTCATTTATAAAAACAACTAGCTAATTCACCGCTACTTTGTTAAATGTATTAACCAAGTTCTCTATGATTTGAAGGCCACATAGATACCCGTAGGTTCCCAATATGAAAAGAACATGCCACATGTTATTTTGATATTGTGATCTAATGGGAAATTTTTTGTGTAAATTCATTATTTGAGATCCATATTAATAGCTTGTCTAAAAATATCTATACGCCCAAATATTTTCAGTATATTTTGTGTTTGCTTCTCAAAAATTCCTTTCATTTGACGCCCATATAATGGAACTGCATATAAAAATGGTGAGCCATTTTTTTGCGTTCGTCATATCGAGCCATAACAGCTAAAATAGCTTAAGCGACACTTCGGACTTATTTTTTTTTTTTTTGACGAAAATTGACTACTTACGATCGCAAATAATCAATTTTGGTCAAAAATTTAAGTTGGAAAATTATGTCGCTTAAGCTATTTTTGGCGGTTATGGCGCGATATTATGTTTGTATCAGTGTTGCCAGAAAATTATGATGAGATAATGCTAAATCGGTCAAAAAATTCTGCTAAAATGTTCTACAGAAGAAAAGTATAATGCCAAATTTAAATGTAGAAAAAAATATTGAAACAGCTTTGAATTTCATGTTTATACAAACTTATTAGTATTTAGAGGTATTTTTATAGCACTAAAAACATAAAATAGTTAATAATTGGTGTTTTTGGAAATGTTTAAAATTTTTTTTAACGCACTAATAATACCAAATTATTATTTTGCTTATTCAATAAAATATTTTTTTTTATGAAAAATTAATTGAAATTAATCATTGGGGGGTTAGCTAGATCCTATGCACATTTTACTGTTGCTACTGCAGACCAGTGTTGCCAGAATTTCTAAAGATAAAAGCTGCAAAATTTAACAATTTTTCACGAACAAATCTTCAAAATCTGCATTTTATTTTTAAAATCTTCAAAAAAATCTTCAAAGTAATTTTTAAAATTACTTTTTTTATATTTTATTCAAAAACTTCACATAAATATGGATGTACATGTGTAATATAAATATTTTTCATTAACCCATATTCATAAAATTTAAACTCGGCTTAAAATGTACTGTATTTTAACTTTCTTAGAAAAAAATTAATTTTTTTATTTTTTTATTTTTTTTTGCTTAAGAAACTCATTACAGACTTCACCAAAAATGTTTGAAATAAGGTTAAAAACGTGATATGTTTATATATAGAAAGACTATTAATATGTTATTAAGAATTATGTACACAAACCTAATAGGTATACTCATAAAAATAAGCGTAAAGGCTTCAAGCAAAAATCTTTACAAACTAACATCTTCGATTTTCAATCCCCTGTTATTTTCTCATTACCTTTTTAAAATTAGCTGCCACATTGGTTGAAGTCTGTGGATGAATTTGGCGGTTTTTAAAACACGCAAAGTCTTGAGTTTGAGAATATAGAATAAGATCTCTTTTCTCCTACAAAGTCAAGACTTTGCAAAGTAAAATTTGCGTGTGGAAAACCCGTTTTTTTTGGAGAAACGAAATGCATATAACCAGGGACAAGGACTTCATGCATTTAAAAAAGGTATTTTAGGCGCCTAGGATATGACATCAAAAACGCAAAATATGCACTAAAAACAATAAAATATGCACATATCTTTAAAAAAAAATTCAAAAGTAAAGTTTTCAATCTACATGTCAGTAAATAAAGATATAAAAATATTTTCTTTTTGCAAGAGGTTCGTGTACAAGCCTTTTATATTAAATCTTTACACAAGATTAAATATGGTATAATGTTTTTTTCTGCATTATTAACTCCAAACTCGCATTTTGTAGATATGTATGCTTATATTACAGAAAAGGAGCGATACCTAAATAGAAAAAGAAAAGTGTAGTTCTTTATTTATTTTCATTAAAATTTTTTATTGTTCACACATATGTATTATCGAATGTGAAGTCCAATGAATTTGTTCTTAGAAAGCTTTGTGCATTGAAAAAGGCCTTGTAACGTCTGTGGTTGTAATCGGCTCAAATTTAAATGATTCTTTTTATATAATGCTGTATACTTATTTAACTCAAACATTACAATGAATTGAATACTAGCTATTAGATTTGGTTTTTGAATCCATTATAACTTTAAAAAACAATATCAAGTTTCAGCATAATTATTTTACTACTTTCGGCTTTAATAGCAGACAATTTGAAATTATCAAAATTACAATTTCCATTAAATTTGGTAGGTGTGTGTGCTTGTACAATCGTTCCACAATTCTATAACAATGCAAGCGGGTACAGTTGCCAAAAACAGTTTTGCAATATTTTTTGAAATTTGAATTTTTGAGAAAATATGACACAAAATCAGCATTTATATCAAAATATGAGACAAAAATATGCATTTATGACTAAATTATGCAAAAATATGAATTTTCAGCAAAATATGCAAAAATATGCACTAACAAATCGATGCCATTTTTACGCAAATTCATTGTTTCGTAAAGATATTTCGTTCTCGCCATTATCAGAGTTAAGAGAAAAAACATGCATTTGCATGAAACCCCTGTCCCTGCATATAACCAACAAACATATATAAAACTTTTATAGTTATGTGCAAATAATATAAAATGAATGAGAAAAGAAATCGTACATAAAAATGTATACAAAAAGCCATTTAATTTGTTGCATAAATATCCAAAGGACTTCGAAGTTTTGTTTTATTCAAGTTACCTTGACTGTAAATTCTTTCGACATTTGCAAATGAATATGGTAAAAACATTACATTTTGAATAAGCTGAGGGCTGCAAAATCGTAATCAGAATAAGCTCGTTTTATATCAGGTATTTGTTTCCAGAAGCTTGCCAAAATTACTTCTTCTTTTGCTTTAATGATTTCTTCTAAGCTCAAAAATTGTAACTCTCTAAACTATGAGTCGTTCACACATAAAAGAAATAAAAATTATAGCAATAATAGGAAACATGTAAAAAATGCACTATAATTGGAGTTGAAAAATCTGCGTTTTTTGGCCAAAAATCTTCAAATCTGCATTTCATCTTTTTGGAGGGTAAAAATCTGCAAAATCCAGATAAATCTGCATTTCTGGCAACCGTGCTGCAGACCATTAGGGATACTTTACCCTGCAATGCATGTACATTTATAAGAAAAAAAAAACCTATATAGAGAAGAGTTCGTGCAAAAAAATAAAAAATTTTTATTTTCAACAAATTCTGCCAGAAAGCATTTAGCAGAATATTTTGAAAGTTGAATGCTTTTTGACTAATGAAAATGCCAGATCTAGCAGTGAAAATGCTAAACTGGCAACAATGGTTTGTATCCATTTCTTTTTTTTCATTTCCTCACAAAATTCTCTTTAATTCTCATATCATCGGGGAGGATAAAAATAGTAAAAAAGAGATTGATTTTAAAAAAATACTTGTTCGAAGAAGTACATTTTTCAAATGGTACTTTATTCAAAAGATAATTTTTTTAAGAAGTAGAAAAATTACTTTTTCAAAAAGTACTTTTTTTAAAAAAGTACCATTGAAAAATTTTTTTTTCTTAAAACACCTTTTTAAGTAAATAGGTTTTCTTAAAAGTACTTTTTTGCAAGAGTTTTCTCCAAAAGTACATCTCCGAAAAAACATATTTTTGATTTTTGGTTCTATTTTCAATTAAAGTTGTTTATTGCCGAAATATTTTTTTTCTGTGAATCCAGGTACCTATGAGAGTGTAACTCGATTGAAGTATTGCTGAGCTTTTTGTAAGCCGTTATTGGAAATTATGCTTTCAAAGTAGCAAAATTTACTGAAGTGCTCTTTTCAAAATGGTGTCAGAAAGTGTTAAAGAGAAGGGGTGTGATGACGCAGCTTTATTGGACTCTAGTTTCCACTTTTATTTTCTGGCTTTCTAGTAGAGTGAGATTATCTTAAGTGAAACATTTCTAAAGATCAACTGTACGTCAAATGACGATATGTTTTTCTTTTCCAAATGATGTTTACTATGCCCAAAACTATGCTACAAAATCTGAAAAAAAACCTTTTTATATGCAAATATTTCCTTTTATACCAAACAAAAAACCAAGAATGTTTAAAGGACCTTAAATCTTTTCACTTCATAACAAGCATAACAAACATTGTTGGGAATATATCTAATTTAGAAACTTATACTTACTACACACAAATAAATTGCCTGCCGTAAACCTTTGCTAAACCATATTTCATTAAATTTCAACTAGATAAAATTGTTCCTTAGCTATCCTTAAACTCTTGGCCGAAAAGTTCACATAAAACTATATAAATTATGAGTTTATGATAGAAAATATTTTTTACCATAAAATACTGTTGATTTCGGCAAATGGTGCTTACATTCTACTTAGAAGGCTTTACTAAATGCCACTAAATGAAATTATTTGCTAACATAAATGCACTTGCAGAGAAACATACACACACACACACAAATATACTTCTTTTGTCGGAATAAAATTAGATTTATGTTATAGTTTTGGTATATTTGATAAAGTGGCCAAAATATTAAATGTATAAAAAAAAACACTTTTTGTCTTATTCCTGCTGTATAGGAGTAGCAAAGAAAAGCCTACAAAATATACAAAATTTTGTTCTTATATGCAGAGCATAGGACTAGACTAGGGTTTCTTTAGCTATTTTCAGGCCATAATTTTTAACTTAAATAAGAAATTTATGTTACCTTCCCTTACACACAATTTTACTACACAAACCATTTGTATTAGCAGTCTTAAACATTATTTTGCTTTTTGCCTTGTGGGCATAACTACTTTATTTTTCCTTTTAAATTATTTGTGTGTTTTTTTTTTCTTTCTCGTATTGTGGGGAGAATTTGTTCATATTGAAATGAACTGTGAGCTATGAAATTGCAAAATTACGAGTACTTTTTTTGCCAGCACCAAACAGTGTATGAAAGTCTACGAAAGTCATAGTAGCAACAGCAAATATTTTATTTAACTTTTGTGTGTGTCTCGCCAAAAAAACAAAATACTGAAAATATCAAACGACAAGCCATGCCCCATTCATGCCATTTATTTTGTACGAAATTGCTCCATAAACTTTCACATCGTATTGCCATTTAGTAATTTTTATGGCTTTGGTCTCAAAATATTACCATGATGACATTTTTAGTTGTTGCAAAGTATTTTCCTGAATTATCTTCATTTTATTATTATGGGGTGCATTATTTACACTCAAACAGACACGCACACACGCACACACAAACACAACGAAAACATCAATATTCTTTCACTTTGTCTAAATAAGAAATCAGACAGATTGTTAGACAAACAAACTTGTGCGATAGAAGTACGTGTATGTATATATAAAGATACGCGCGTTGTGTTAGCCAAACGGACGGACGTACATAACGTGGAAATGACAAAAAATAAAGACATCCATGTGTGCGGCATGCTGAGTTTGATGGAGGGCTGTTGCAATTTTGAACAAATTTGTTTTAAAAATATTTTTATTTTTGCTTCTTTACTTTGATGTTTGTTTATTAGATTTTATTTCAGGCTTTTATAAATTTATTAGTTAATTGAAGATGTGAACGTTTGGCAAATGTGCTAGATATGTCGTGGGGAAGTGTAAACCACAGTGTAGTTATACATTTCACTTAGCTGATATTAAATTGTATACGCACAACAGAGACTTCTTTCTAGGGCCACTGAAAAGTTGAGGAAATCATTTGTCTGTATATGAAATTTTAAAAATTTCAGCTCTGGAAATTTTATAAAAGTTTAGGTTAGCTTTATAAATAGGGGGGTAATCAATGTGGATTAAACCTATGCTCCTAAGGCAATAATGCACTACTTTTAAAAATATTGGTTGGAGTTCCCAATAGAAAATAGAAAACTTTTCAAACTTGGTTAGTTTAGGAACATAGTGTTGCTTCAATTAATTCTTTAAAATTTTTCTAATCTGAATACGTAAGGTATTCTATATCAGGTAAATTTCCCAGATAAAAGATTATATGTCTGATTTGACAAAATTCCGAAAAGTGAAGCAAATTATGTAACATTGCTTCATTGATTATACTTTCATCCCTCGATTTACACGATACTTTTTTATACACGATTTCACTTTTACACGATTATTTTGGTTTTCGTGTAAATTGATGAGAGATTTACGAAATATCTCGATTTGCACGATTTTTTATGTGTTTTGAGTAAATGCTTCTGATATTTTTAATTTTGTGTTTATGAATAGCATTTATTTGATTTAATGAATAACGTTTTTTTATGTGTTTTGAGTAAACGCTTCTAATATTTTAAAAACTTTGTTAAAATACATATATAATTTCTTAATAAAATCAATTTTTTACGCGATTCAGCCTTTATTTTCGATTTACACGATTTTTCATACACAAATTTAAAATTTCGATTTACACGACTTTCTCAGGAACGTATCTATCGTGTACATCCAAGGATAGGGGTACACCTATAGCTCTGTATGTTATATGAAGTTAAGTCCATAAGTCTACGATTTTTCAAGCTTCTCCCCTCTTAACTGCAAGCGCAATACTGTTCCTGCCAACCAACAAGCATCAGTTGACTTCTGCTACAATTGGGATAACGTGCGTCATTAAATTTGTGTTCGACCGCCCTTTAAAGCAGACTATCGCTTGGATTTAAAATAAAATTGAAAAAAAAAACTTTCTTAAGCTCATTAAGCATTTTATTATTTGCGAAAAAAAAACATAACTCAAACCAAGGCTAAGCTTGATAAATACAATGGGGACTCTTCACCATCATTTTCAATGGCAAAAATTCGTTTACTGAATTTTGTTGGGACTGTACAAGCACGGAGGATGGCGAATGTTCTGGAAGTCCAGTTGATGTTTCGTGGATTGAACGTCAGAGAGATTAGGGAAGCTAAAGAAATCTCATAGGGCTGAATGAGCGCTGGGCTGCCACGGTTTCTCACTATCTTTCACAAACCCATTTCTGTGACAACTTTTCAGAAGCGTTTGGCGTTGTTCAATCGCAATTTGAACGAATTTTTCGCAAACGTGAACAAAACGTAAATTCACCTCAACATACTAAAAACCGAAGGAGCGTTCAAAACATTGAGGATTTTGA
The DNA here is from genome assembly GCA_949987645.1 of Tachina grossa. NCBI lineage: Eukaryota > Metazoa > Arthropoda > Insecta > Diptera > Tachinidae > Tachina > Tachina grossa. The sequence continues at coordinate 154,086,609 of OX465275.1, forward strand.
GGTAAAGCGAAACCCAAGAAGTTCAAGGTGGGTTTGTCAGCCAATTAAGTCATTTAAAAAGAAATTTATCGTATCAACAAATTTTTGTAAATGGCTATAAAAAAGAGCACATTTTTGCATTAGAGAAAACGTTTCCCATAGAACTGATGTCTCCAGCCTCAATAAACTTGGAAATAATTATGTTTTCATCTGTCAAATTCTATTTCCAACATCATATGCCCACGTGTGGTTCGAAGAAACATTTATTACCATATAAATTGCGAGATAGTTGTTCAAACTTATTTCGAAGAAATAATGTTGATCATACACAAAAAAAAAAAGAATTGTAAATAAATAAATTTATTTGTGATAACAAAAATTAAAAATTTTAAAAACCCCGACTTTTTTCAGAAAAGATGTTATATCTTCTAAACGGCTGGACCGATTTTTTTCAAACATAGCTAAGAACCCTCTCGATCAAGCCATCTTTCAAACAGAAAAAACTAAATGAAAATCGGTCAAGCCGTTTGGCCTGTACGTGGACACGGACAGACACACAGATACACAGATACACAGACACACAGACACACAGACACACACTACAAACTTATAACACCCCTTTTTTAGTCGGGGGTTAAAAACAAATAAAATATTATTTAAAAACGCACCTACAACAATTTTTGTAAATACAAACACACATTTGTAACAAGAAAACAAAATCAAATCAATTATTTCCAACTAAAATTATTGTGTTATTCACAATTGAGTTGTTAACGGAAAACGAAAATTTTTAATAAATTTGATTTTCAAATTCTAATGTGTTGTTTTTCGTTGTTTGTTTAATTTTTTTTTTACAAATTTAAAGACGTTTGGGATGAGTCGAACCGGCAACCTTTTGAATAATAGACTAACGAACTTATCACTCAGCTAAAGAGCAAGGGTCTTATGCAAAAAAACTTAATAAAGCTTTGCCAAGCAATGTTAAGTAAAGTTGTATTCAAAAAAAATTATTGTATAAAAATTCTAAAGTAGGCACCCACGTTTGTTAAGACTACTTTAAGTTGATATTTCCAAAATGTGTATTTTGCACCTCAAATATTTTTAATAATATAGCACATACTGTTTCATGTTACATCTGAAAATGAAACTAGAAGTGCCTGCTCTTATCTTAAATTTATTATTTCTGTCAATGTAATGGGAAACATCACCAAATTATCCAACTGCTTCGAAATACATAGCAAAATCCATAAAAAAATATTAAAATAAATACAATTATACAAAAATGTTTTAGTGATGTACATACAATCAAAACAAATCGAAAAAAGCTGGATATTCAAATACTCGTTTCATTCGAATAAAACAAATTGTGATAATTTTTCAAATTTTTTTTACTTTTACTTCATGGTTGTGTTTATCTGTTTTCCTATTAAGTCAGAAGCTCATATTTTTTAAATTAGGTTGCTTTACTTCAAGATAATAAAAATTTATTTAATAAAATAAAAAAAAGTATTTGAATACCCGAATAAAATTGTATTCAATTTTGTACATCATAAGCTGTGAAGTGGTTGTTGAACACGGTGGTGTTACCAGTATTTATTATTAAATCACAAAATATTTAAAGTTGTCTTTTGCATATGATTTTTTAATAAAGCTATGTTAGCCTTAAAGTGGTTATCAACTACTATGAACTTTAAAGCTAAAGTAAAATATTTTTTTGCATAAGGGGGCAAATCGTTACTACGTACGCAAATAATGAATACACGCAAAACATGATTTCTTATGTTTCTTCTGCATTTCATTGATATAATCTAAAAATAACTTTGTTGATTAAAAAAAACAAGCCACGACGTATTTCGGCTTCTTGTCGGAAATCACACGTATACAACACCAACAATCAAAATAAACAACAACATCAGCAAATGACCACATTGAGTGAATCAACAAGCAAGATAAACACCAACATAAACAAAGTAATTTAAATGATATTTTAACGGCCAATTTCACCAACTCCATTTAAATATCAATTCATATTTAAACATTGATTTTCATTAATTTTTGTATGGAAAAGTGACTTTTAAATATGAATTGATATTTAACTAAGTTGGTGAAATTGGCCCTAAAATACGCAGTATTGATAAATACAATATTTAAGTTAATGCCAAATATTATTGAAATTTAAAATTTTATTCAACAACATGGTTTTGTTGAACATAAATCTTGTATATTTTTTTCTGTGTATAAATTGTCAAATTTCATAGAAATATGTTGTTTGTGTGAATTAAACATAAGAAATTTGAGGCTGGGGTAAAAATACAGCATTTTTTATGTATAAATAATAAAACGAATAAATAAATTTTTTAAATTTATGTCCAATGCCACAATGCGTGTTGTATAACATAGAACATAAGCTTGTACATGAACACTTTTGTTCTGTTATTCTGGCGACGTTATTGCTTTCATAATTTATGTAAAAAAATAATATAAAATGAACTTCATTTTTATCATTAATTTTTTTTTTGTTTATTTTTTTAATTCCATTAAATATTTACTTACTTGGGGACCACACGTTAAATTTTTGACTTTTAATTTCATTCAAATTTGCAATACACTCACACTTTTTTCATTAACACAATCAAACTTTTTAAATTGAAAAGTAGATTGCTTTCAAATTCACCTATCCATTTATATGGCAATTTAATTTTCTGTTTGAACAGCTAGTCACAGCACAGATTGATTGAAGCTACAAATTTGTTTTGTTTCTTCGTCGGTGGCATTTAAAAAATGAAATTCATTCCTCCTTATCGTGAATGGCGTCGTCGACGTCACATCAAGACGACAGTAAAAATTTTCACTTGTCTACTCTTTGTCGACAACAATTGAGTACTATTAACATGCCCCATTAATTTACAAATCCTTAGAGATTAGTAAGAGATTGTCAATAAGAACAAATTGTTGCCGATAAGGAGTAGACAAGTTACAATTTTGTACTGTCGTCTTGATGTGACGTCGACGACGCCATTCACAATAAGGGGGATTATCAATTTGTGTCACAGCTATCAATTTCAAGGAATTTTGATACAATATGTGTAATGAAATTGAAAGCTGCAGCATTAAAAAATAATTCATATAGCTACTTTAGGCGTTTATTTTTAGTGATTTTTTCGTTTAAGCGATTTTTTTTAAATTTAAGCCCATTTTACGCTTTGACGATTTTTTTTCGTTTTTACGTTATGGCGATTTTTTACTTTGAGCGCTTTTTTCGTATTTTCCATTTTTTCGGTTCTTGGCGATTTTTTCGGTTTTTGGCGATTTTTTAGTACTGATGTTTCTTTTTCGGCTTGGCGTTTTTTCGTTTTGACGATTGTTTCGGTTTATGTCGATTTTCTTAGTTTTTTTTTACAATACATATTTATAATTTTAACGATTTTTTTTAGTTTAAGCGCTTGTTTTCGTTTTGCCGATTTTTTCTGGTTTTTTTTCATTTAAGGTTTCGGTTTTTTTGAATTTTGAGGATTTTTAGTTGTAGCGTTTTTACGGTTTCAAGGATACAGCAAGTTGTCAAACTTACCTAGTTAAAATTACATTAATTGATTGAATAACCTTTAATTTTAATTTTTATACCCTTTACCAAAAAATGGTAAAAGGGTATATATAGGTTTGTCATTCCGTTTGTAATTTCTAGAATATTAATAAGCGAGCCATAAAGTATATATATATGCTGGATCCTTATGCATAGGGAAGACGAATAAGCGATGTCCGTCTGTCTGTCTGTCTGTACGTGACATCGGTTTTCCGAAGCTCCCAGAAAAGCTAGAGACTTCGATCTTGGACTGGTGTGTCAGCAATGGTCAAAATAAGTTTGGTATTAAAAATCAGCAAAATCGAGCAGACAGTTTCAGAGCTGGGAAGCTTAAACTTAATTTTGCCACACAAAATAACTACCGAAAACTAGTTGTTATTATTTTTATATTAAATAAACTTATTTTATACTTCAGTATGAATAAAATAAATATTTCTTAATAAAAAAAAAATAATAAAAAAAAATTAAAAAAATTAAATAGACGTTTCCAGGGTTGGAAAACTTTAACTTTTTTATACAAAATTATACAAAATTAATTTACTAAAAGAAAATTTTTCCTTTTTTCTATAAATTAAATATATCTTATATCCTAAGAAGAAAGAGATTGGGTTAAAAAATCAGAAAAATCAAAAAGGATAATTCCAGGGTTGGAAAACTTAAAATTTTTGTGATATAAAAAATTAACTACCGTAAACTAATTTTTAAATTTTTTTTATTAAATTAACTTATTTTATACTTCAGTACAAATGAAATTGTTATTTCAAATTAAAAAAGAAAGTTAAAAAAACTAAAAAGACGTTTCCAGGGTTGGAAAACTTTAATTTTTTTCATATATAAAAGTTACTTACTAAAACTAATTTTTTTCTTTTTCTCTATAAATTAAACATATCTTAGACTCTTAAAAAAAGAAATTGGTGTAACAAATCAAAAAAATCAAAAAGGATGATTCCAGGGTTGGGAAACTTACACTTTTTGTAATATATAAAAGTAACTAGGTCTAATTAATTTTTATCTTTTCCTTTATAGATTATACATATTTTACGTTTTGGAAAGAAAAGTTTGGTGTAAAAAATTATAAAAATAAAAACCACAGCTCCAGAGCTGGAAACTTTGACCTTTTTTCTGGATATTAAAGTAACTAAATAAAACATTTTTTTTTAATTTCCTTTTTTTCTTTTTTTACTTAACACACATTCTATATTTTTTTAAGAACTACTAGATTGATATAAGGAATCAGAAAAATCTAATATAATGATTCTAGGGTTTGTAAATTTACTTTTTTGTACATAAAAGTAATTAGGTCAAATTATTTTTTTCTTTTTGTTTATACTTTATGTATGTGCTTATGTATGTATCTCTATACTACATAAAAACACTTTGGTAAAGGGTATATAAGATTCGGCACTGCCGAATATAGCACTCTTACTTGTTTAAATTGCAGTCCAGATTGGTGTACTCTGCATAAAAATACACTAACTTTGAATGTATAAAGTGCCTGTATATTACATTAGGATTTCAAAATTTTACTTTGCTCAATTTAGAGCACCCTTTAATTTTTAACTGTCATATATTTGATTTTGTAGCATATTCTGTAAAAATTTCAGGTCTGCAGCTGTTATGGTTTTAGAGAAAACTGCCTGTCGTAGACAAACAGACCGAGGACGGACGTAGGAACATCGCAACATCCTTTTCACCTTTGGTGTGCGAAACCCTAAAAAAATTAAGTTTGCAAAAAAGCAAAAAACGCTTGAAAATGCCTTAAGTTATATTTGAAATGCAACGAATAAAAATTGCCAATAAAATGGCAACTAAACACAGATTCAAACATTTAATACGCCCCATTGACACCAGAGGCGCTGCAACTCTGCACTGTTAAAAAAACGTTAAAAAATCAGACTTGTAAAAGAATGAAACTTTCTTCTATCTTTTCCTTTACCACTGGTCATCTCTCTTCTGTCCCTTTCCCAATGAAGGTAACACATATTCGTAGTAGTAAGCATCTATGGCCTGAGTCTTACATCTCTTAAATTAAAGACAAAAATTGTTGTTATATATGTAAATAATAATCAAATATTTTGATCTTTTCTAGGAAATCTAGATTCTGTAACAGTAGCTAACGTTCGCCTTCATCAGTTTCATTAACTTCTGATGGCTATTTCAACTGCTGATGCATAGTTTAAATTGTTATCTGCGAAAATTTGAGAACAATTTTAGAACAAAAGCATAAGAACTGGCATGAAAAGCTGCAATAAGCGAGTAATACAATTTCCAAGGTTGTAAGATGCATAAACTGCTGCAATTGATGAGTGCTTAAGATTACGGTGTACTGCAAGGTACATGAACTGAAATTTATTTTTACTCAAGTCAATCTTTGGCGATTAATAAATTATTATCAACATATTACCCATAAGCGCAAAAAATCTTTAGCGATATTTAATCGATATTTTTCAGAAAAAGGAAAAAAAATATGTCGACATTATTGTCAGAAATTATATATGAACCAGGCCCTAAAATACATTATTTTCATCCGAGAAACCCCTTTTTCCATTATTTATTCAAACTTCTTATGTCGCTTTATCTCTTCCAAAGATATTTTTTTTTAAACAACAATCTCTCCCTACAAATTTGTATGTATAGCCCCAAGTCAATAAAACAACCATCAATTCTCTTTCACATTGTTGTTCAAAGGAAAATAATAAAGTTGTAACAACCTTTAAGGTACTGTTGAAGAATATTGCGTCAAATTAACATATTCATATAAATATATACACACCTAATAACTACATACGGGTTGAAAGGCTTTTTATTTCATTCCTTTAAACATTAAACGCTCATTAATTATCACTCACGTTCTGTAAATAAATCTTAAGACGAAAAAAAATAAATGTACTCAACCTGAAGGCTTTAAAGACAAATAAAAAGTTTAAGGAGTCAAAAAAAAAGAAGAAAAAAGAAAAATGTACTAAAATGTATAAAAAATATGTATAATGCTTGAATGCACTTGGCTGCTTCCTACATAAATACATACATACATAAATACATATATATATATATATATATATATATATATATATATATATATATATATATATGTACATATGTTTGTTTGAAAGATATTACGGGAGAACGTGAAGACACACGGGCGAAGAATGAATTAAAACAACCACTAAACGCTAAAGTAAATCCTAATGATTTAATACAAAATTTATGTGGCAATAAATAAAAATCCTTGCAAACAAACAAAAACAACAAATAACATAAAAACAAATAAGCCGCCATCATTTAAAACTGGTTGCTTGGATGGTTGTTCGTTTGGTTCTTTAGTTGGTTTGTTGTTTCTTTTTTTCTTCTTCTTCTTTTAAGCTTCTGACTGTCTGCAATTATTCTTAACAGAAAAAGGAATGAAGAGAATAAAGTTTTAACTTACGACATACAACAGTTTAAAATGAACAGAATATTATCAAGAGCAAAATATACGACCTCCTGTCAGACAGACATTCACACTTAATTTCCTTTATTTTAGTGTGTAGCGCTGTACTCTGGGAAAATGGGCATAATCGGTTATATATGTATGATGTGTGTTTCTCAAGATATTTTGGAGTTTTTTTTTTATTTCAAGTATGGACAGTAAAGTAGGCAACACAATAATTTACTTCCTGAAAAAAAAAAATAAACAAGTGAGTAAACTTAAACATATAACTGTAGTGCCCAAAATTTTTTAAAGTTTTGCTCCCTATCAAGCTTAAAAAAATGGATTTTGGAGAAATATTGTTTCAAGTACCTGCCTGCTTCCCATATATCCTGAATTTTAAATGCAAAATTGTGATTAAAAATAAAAAAAGATAGACTTATATTTAGTATTTATATTTTTAAAGCTACACAGCTAAGCTTTCCACCTCAATTGCTTTACAATCGATACAAGGATATGTCTACTTGTCATTTATCCTTAAATTTGAAAATTTATGATATAATTGCATTGAAATCTACCTGTTCTTTTAAGACCTATGTATCTCAACTCGCTGCTTAATTTCACATTTACTAACTCTTACCTTCTATATATCCTTATTGCTGAAAATTTAATTTCAATGACAATTATGACCACAAAATTGAAATGGTAAATTGTTCTGCGTTTTTTCTACTATCAGTGAAAAGACAGGCCTACCTCTCGCATGTCCTTGTAATTAAAAATTCGCTTTCATCTAAAGTCACAAGCCTGAATAAATATAAAATTAATGAATGTATCTAAAACTAAATGCAATAATTATTTGTTGAGTTTTTTTTTAAATCGACGCAAGAAACTGATTACCTGCCATATATCATTTACTTTTAAAATAGAAAAATGCTTAAAATTACTACCAAGATGCAACGAAAGTTTTTGGAAAGCCTAAGACTTACACATTAATGGTCATTATTTAATTTAATATCAATTACTACTTGTTGTTCTTCTCTTGTCTTAAATATCCCTAATGTTTAAAATCTTACTTAAGCTAAAATTATGATCAGAGAGCTCCGAAAATTTGTGATTGATTCTATAACTTAATAATTGAATTGCCTGCAGAGTTTCATTTAAATCGTGTCAGGAACATCCTTTCCTCCCAAATGTCCTTTTTTTTATAAAATTTTAATTTCAACTATTGCTACAGCCTGAGTGTATAAAAAATTGGTAGTTAAGTTTGAATTTATGCAGCTTGTCTTATATTTTTGAATTCACTCATATCGCTGCAAGGATATGATCATCTCTTATACATCTTTTATGTCAACAATCTTCATTGCGCTAAAATTTTCATGATAGAGCACCAAAAATTTGTGATTGATTGTATAATTTAATAAGTAAACTGCCTGCAAAGTTTCATTAAAATCGTCCAAGGAATGTTCTCTTCTCCCAAATGTCCTTTTTTTATTAAATTAAAATTTCAATTGTTGCTACAGTCTGAGTGTAGAGAAAATTAGTAGTTACTTTTAAGCTTATGCAGTTAATCTTAATTTTTTGTTTATACACAAGGACCTGCTCAACTCTCACATATCCTTTGTGCTAAGAATCTTATTTGCGCTAAGATAGTGATCAGAGAGCACTAAAACATTGTGATTGATTGCAGAATTTAATAATTAAACTCCGTGCAACGTTTTGTAAACATTTTTCTAAGAATACTCTTTCTTCCCAAATGTCCTTTTTTTAATCAAATTTCAATTTTAATTTTTACTACAGTCTGAGTGTGGAGAAAATTGGTAGTTACTTTTAAATTTATGCAGCTAATTTTATTTTTTTTTCGATTCACTTCTATGGGTGCTAAACTCTCATATGGCCTTAATAGTAAAAATCTTATTTTCACTTAAGTTGTGATCAGAATGCATCCAAAATTTGCGAAAGATTATAAAACTTAATAATGAAACTGCAGGCAAAGTTTCGTACAAAGAATTCCAGGAGCATTCCTTCCAACCAAATGTCCTTTTTTATCAACTTTCAATTTCAGCTATAATTACGTCTAAGTGTAGAGAACATAAGTAGTTACTTTTGAATTGAGTTAGTTAATCTAATTTTCTTAGATTCGCTCGTATCGGCGCAAGGACATGATCAGCTCTAATATGTGTGTTAGGTCAAAGATCTTATTTGTGCTTAAAGTGTGATCAGAAAGCACCAAAAATTTGTGATTGATTGTAGAACTTAATCATTTTACTCTATGCCAACTTTAGTTAAATTCGTCCCAGGAATATTCTTCCCTCCTTAATGTCCTTTTTTATCAAATTTAATTTTCAATTATTTTGTACATTCTGAGTGCTGAGAAAATGGTAGTTACTTTTAAATATATGCAGTTAACTTGTGTTTTTTTAGACTCACTTCTATCGATACAAAGATATGATCAGCACGCATACATACATATGTATGGCCTTTATGTTGAAAATTTTATTTTTGCTTAAAGAATGCAACATGATTGTAGATCTTAATAACTAAACCCCTGCAAAGTTTTTCCAAAATCGTCCCAGGAACATTTTTACCTGCCATATGTCCTTTTTGCTAAAATTTAAACCTTACCTATAATTACAGCCTCAGTGTAAAGAAAATTATTAGTTCGTCTTAAAATTATGCATTCAATCTTATTTTAACATTAACTCCTAACAGTAACAGGACATGCTCAGCTCTCATATATCCTTTATATAAAAATTTTCATTTTAATCTTAAATTATGGCCAGAATGCGTTGAAATTTAGCTTTAATTTATAAAATTATGCAGTTTAAACTTGACAAGTGTTTATGGCAAATCGCTACAGAATTATCCTTAACTCCCAGATATCCTTTATTTTTAGAGTGGGAAATTGCTGACAATTACGAACATATTGTAGAGAAAATTTGTGATAGACTTTAAATTTAAAAGCTTTAGATTTATTCTGAATTTAATATCAATCACTACAGGATTTCTGCCGGAAATTATGGCTGAAATACTTGAAAAAAATTTATTTCTCTCTAGAATTACATAATTCAACTCAATACTCCTGATTAAGTTTCCTTAGAATCGTTACAAGAATCTCCTTTTTGGTCAAATATTTAAATTCATTCAGTATTAGGCCCAGAGTGCACGTATATTCAAAAGATATTTCTAGATACATACCGTAAAGCTTTCTGTTAAGTTTCGTTCATATCGTTGCAAGGATATGTTGAACTCTTATATGTCCTTTTTTCCAAAATAAAATAAGTTTTAGCCTAAATTATGATTTGGGTGATAAAAAATTTGTTAATGTTTCTAAAGTGATGTAATTGAATGTCCTCTTTGATCTCTTTGAAATCTGTTGAAGATCCTGATTATCTTCCATATATCCTTAATTTGAAAAACTAAACTTTCCGCTTTTCTTATGATTAGTATGGATCCGCAAATCGATAATTATTTTTATTATTATATATTAAAAGTTTCTATTTGCAATTAATTAAGTAACTGCAAGGATATGCGCAACATGCATATATCCTTAATAAAAAAGTTTAGTATCGGCGTAAAGTACAGATTTTTTGGCTTAGCAAAAATTAATGATGATATTTTCCTAAAAGGTGAAGCACAATGTAATAATATTTATGCACGAGATATTTAATATCATAGTATTAGCCGTTGAGTTCATGCGATTTCGGTTCGTTGCTCTTTGTTGTATGCCAACAAAAGAAGAATAATATTTTAATAATCAATATAATCCAGGCCATCACTCAGTAGTGCCACAGACAATTTTTCTACATCGTTAAGGGTACTTGTTTTTCTTAAAACTATAACCCAAATTACGGCATTCGATATTGATTGAAATTTTCATACAGACAGCATTAAAAATGTATGCTTTTTTTTTTGTGTCGAATGCCGTAATTTTTCCCCAGTTCTTAAAGTTCTTAAACATAATCTGCCTTATCGTGGTTGGCGTATTCAAATACGACTTCGACTGTTTGGTAAAGGTTTAAAGCAGATTTCGACAGTTTTTCTTTAATCTATGTAAGGGGTGTTTTTTTTAGAGGTATAGAACTTTGAATTGAAATAAAACACAAGAAAATCGTTGGAAGGATAATTTTATGCCATTAATGTTTAAACATGATTTCGGGCATGTGGCCGCCGCGGCTGGCTCGAATAAAGCCAATTCTACAGGTCCAATTTTCAACCACTTTTTCGAGCATATGGGGCCGTATGTTGGCAATAACGCCACGAATGTTGGCTTCCAAGTCCCCTAACGTTTCTGGTTTGTTGGCGTAGACGAGCGACTTCACATATCCCCAAAGAAAATAATCCAATGGTGTCAAATCACACGATCTTGGTGGCCAATTGACAGGTCCATTCCGCGAAATTATGCGCTCATCGAACGTTTCCTTCAATAAATCGATTGTGACGTGCGCTGTGTGGCATGTAGCGCCGTCTTGTTGGAACCACAACTCATCCACATTCATGCCATCCAATTCGGGAACAAAATAGTCGGTTAGTCGGCTCCAATTGCTGTGCACGGTGGCGAATCGATTCATTCGGGTCCTCTTCAACACTTTGCTCTACAGCGGCAATTGTTTCTTCGGTGCGCACTGTTCGACGTCTCTGCGGATGCGTATTATCACATAGAGTAAACGTAGTGCGAAAACGATCCATGGTTAACCGAATTAATTGCTCTGATGGACGATTATGTCGACCATAAAATGGACGGAGCTTGCGGTAAACTTCGCGAACTGAACCATTATTTTCGAAATAAATTTGCACGATTTGCAAGCGTTGTTCTTTTGTCAACCTGTTCATGATGAAATGGCAAACCAAACTAAATATTAACCACTTGACAGCTGACAAAATGGCCGCCAGTTAAAAAAGTGATGCCAACTTAAAGTTCTATACCTCAATAAAAAATACCCTGTATTACCAAACAGTCGTAGTCGTATTTGAAATGCGTCAACCACGATCGGGCAGAATATACTGAGAAGACCTGAATCCTGCGAAAGAATAATACTCTAAATAACAACTGCCCCTTTAACCACGCTCAGTGCAAGGATATAAAATATGTATGCCAAAAATTTTCGTAGTGATCCTGACATGTCGGCGTTTCTGGCCGATTATCTTTATCTTAGCAACTTTATACGTGTCTTATTTGTGTTATTTTTAGTATTTAACTTATTCCGTTTACTCAATGCTCATCATGCATAAAAATGACAAACAGACTTATAGATTGACATGACGGGGAGACGGCATATATACACACATTCATGCGATTCCTGCTCGTAGCACGATGACGATAATTTGATGTGCTAATGCTATGCTGAATTAAATTGTTTGTTCTCTTATTTCTTTTCATGCTTTTTGTATGCTTTTAACGATTATATCTGTGGACTTTTGATAAAAGCACATATGTCTATTTTTAAAAATTTTCAGGAGAAAGAAAATACTCCTAAAATGCTGAACAAAGTTTTTGGGGTAAACGTTTAAGGAAAAGTAAAAATTTTGTAATATAAAATTTTTTTTGTTTTTGTCGAATTTGGGATTTATTCAAATATTTTCTCAAATAATTTGTTATAAGAAGAATAAAATAATAGATAACATAAGTTGTTTATTCAAACGAACTTTTAGAAATAAATTCAACTCTTCTCTAAATTTTTTAACTTTAAAATTTTACAAAAGCACTTATTTCAGTATAAGATGTGTTGTCGCAATGAAATATGATACGCAAAATCAAATTGCTTCGATATAAATACTCTGTTTGTCCTAATTTACACTCAGCAAGTCTTATTGCTAAGCTGATTAGTTTTTTAGGAAAGAGAAACGAGGGGAAAAGAAACTTTTATGTTCCCCTCGTCTCTTTCCCCTAAAAACTAATCAGCTTAGCAATAAGACTTGCTTAGTGTAAATTAGGATTTTTCACAATTTAGTTTTTGATAAAGGAACTTATTTCGAAATATGTTGTTTTGTGAAAATAATAAAAAAACAAAATGAGGAGTACTAAGATGAAATAGGACGTTTTGTCAAAAGTTCGTTAAACTTTATTTTTCGAATTCTTACTAATTTTTCATCATATTTACATTAAGTTGTTTTTATCAAAAGCAAACCAGTAAAATCTAGAGATATGTTGATTTTTCGCATATAGTACATATTTCTCGAATTAAGAAGCGTAGAATCGTGCCGATAAGACCAAAAGATGCGCCTTGAAAAAATAGTCGTATAACAAAAAATCCAGCAAATTTTCATAACTCGAGTTAAGTTCTTTTATCAAAGGTCCACGGATATGTTTGTATAGAGTAAATTAAATAATGCGTGGGTTTTTTGTTGTTACTTTTTTTTTTTTTTTTGAAGTATCTCCAACATCAATATTGCAGCCCGTTTTACTTTGAGCTGCTTTTGTTGGTTTTGCTCATGTTGCTGCTAAATGTGATATTATCAAATTAAGTATGTAAGAGCGTATGTGTGTGTGTGTGTGTGCTTGTCATACATAAAATGTTTAAGTAAATGCATCATAATCATGGTTTTCAAACCTGACTGACTGCCTGCATAAACACCAGAGAAAAAAAAAACAGGCGTTGCATTTCACTGCCTTGTCTGTGTGTTTTCATGCAAACATAAAGACAACGTGTAGCGGCAAAAATTCTTTATACCCTTCAAGGATATAATTTAGTTTTTATTACAAGCATTATTGCTGTTTGTTACTTTTATGTTAGTACATATTTGCTCATCAAAATGCTGAGCATACTTTTATCAACAGGATTTTTTATTGCTTTTGGTATATTGAATGCGGTTTTTAAGAGAATTTTTATGAACACTAAAACAGGCTAGCGGCATTAGCTGGGTTCGTGATGTAATGGCAGTACAAAGTAGTTTGGGAAGTTGAGATTTTTTCGTTTGAAGACTTGAAATTTAAGAGATCTTTACCTCACACAGAGTTACACTTTTGGAATCTGTAGTTTTGACATGGCAATAGGGCTGCAAACTATCGCATCACATGGTAGCCTCTTCGCCACTAATTCCTTAACCGCTAGATTCTCTACCACAAAATTTGTTCATTTGTTATTAGATCTCAAATGGCAAAACCCTATGTAGAAATTATTGGAAATGGTCCTAAGCTCTTTATTTGCAATCGCATAGTTCTTTATACTTTATCTTTTGACTCTTGGTATTCTCAGAATAATTTTCCAGAGCAAAATTCAATGGATAATTCTTCTCGTTAAAAACGTTTATCAAAAGAAAGCGTGCAAGAGATAATTATAAATAAAAACCTGGGGGCTAATTACGGAATGAGTTTGTATGGAAATTGTTATGGTAATAGTATGCCTTAATTTAGCCTCTGGTCTCCTTGGCCAGTTCCGAGGAGTTTGTTTTAATAAAATACTCAGAATTATAATAATGTTACAATGTATTTTTTTTTATTTAACTAAATTGAATACTGTAAACACATTTTCAATTTAGTGTAGCTAACATACTGTAAAATCTGCAAAATAAGAACTTCATAGCTTATCTTTTTTAAATTTAGTTTTTGCTTTCAAATTTCAGCTCTTGAACCTAAACAATTTTCTTTAATAGGCTAAAAATGAGCGATATTGATGTTGTATCTTAACAACAAATATGGCAATATGCATACTATCAGCAAGGAATGTCTTTCATAAATATTTTACCTGTTTATCTGGCTTCCTTTGCTATCTTAATTCGAGACACTTAAACAAATATATCATTTCCGGTACACCAAAATGTTTACGTTAGTGTTAACCCAAATAAAAAGACAACATCTTTCAAAGTATAGAAAACAATTTGTTTCCTTCTAAAAACAACAAAATAGAGACAAATATAGAGAATTAATAAAAATATAACATACAACATAACATGTGATGCGATATGCTGCTAAGACACGGATATGATACAATCATATCAACGGATATGGCACTTTAAACACAGCCTGTCAAGGGTCGTTCAAAACATACACACACACACACACATACAAATCTTACTTATAAATTACTCAGCAACAAATTGTTTTCAAGTGCTATTCCACAAAAATAAAATTAAGAAAATAAAAAAATGTGATGTAGGTATGGCTGAAACTAATACATGTACACACATCTGAAAGATCCCAGCAGGAAAAATGAGAAATAAGGATGCCTTCACAGAAAAAAATATTATCGAAATGCCATCAACAAAAGAAATTGTTAACATTTAATTCAAAAATTAACAATCATCATTGTTGATAAATATAACAAATTTAAATTTTTGTAGTCAGTTAAATTACTCAACAAAAAATTATTTGTTATATTATATCATAATGGAATGCGCACATGTAGAAGAAACAAGAAATCATATTTTGTGTGTATTCATCATTTGCGTATTTAATAAAGTGTTGCTCTTTAGCTGAGAGGTAAGTGAGTCAGTTTATTAGTGTTGATGTTGCCGGTTCAATTCCGCCCAAAGACGTTTATTGTTTTTCACAGACAAGCAAAAAATCGTTTCGAGGATTGAGATTGTGCATAAAAAGCTTTTTAATATAACAATTATGATACAGAAATTCAACAATTCACATTGTTAATATAACAATAACTTTAATTGAAATAACTTTGAAATCTAACAAAAATAAATGTTGAAAAAAAAAATAAATTTCAACAAATTATTTGTTGATATATTTCATTGAAAATATTTTTAAGATTTTCCTTTAACTTACAATTTCGTTAATTGTATTTACAAAAATCGTTGTAGGTTCAAAATCAATTAATTATTTAATTGATATAATAAAAAAATTAATTGTACTTACAAATAATTTTTTTCTGTGATTCTAGAAGGTCCTTGTACTACTTCTTTTTCTAGCTGGCTCGCTCCATTCCATGCTCATATCTTTTTTACACGCATTGTCATTATGGAGTAGGCCTTCCGCTCTCTTTTTTTCACCAGATATTTGGGAAGGCCTTCAAATAAATGGATTTTGCTTTTGTTTCTCATAGAAGGGAATGTAGAATGTGTATCTTATCTTTTATGTGAAAGAGTCGAGGCTTTCTATAGTACTTAGGTATTATTTAGCAGTTAGATAAGAATAGTTATTGATTAAAAAAAATCCTAAGCAGACTGTAGTGCGATTGGCTTACTTTTAACGATCCGAGAATCGTAATTATTGTCTATACATTTTATCGCTTGCAATAACGATTGTGTGGTTCCATAACTTCTTTTTAACGATATTACGCAGCTGATATTTTCTATCGATTTTTGTCGATAAAATTAACAGTACATAAATTATTGTCGCTTAAATAACGACACAGCTGACATTAACCTACAGCGAATATCGTTAAAATGTTACTGAATAGCAACTTTGATAGACTTTCGTTATAATTATTTTAACAATGCGATTATCCTTGCAAAAAAGTTAGTGAATCGCTTTACTAGTACTGCATTCTGTAACTTTTTGCGAACCAAGAATCGTAATATTTATCGATATATTTATTCGGTTGCGATAAAGATAATGTGATTCAGTAATTTTTTTTTTTTTTGCGATAGTCTCTATTTAATTCAATATTATGAATATTATAGAAAATGCGAAAATAAGCAAAAAACACAGAGAATAATAAAGAAATACTCAATGAATTTAAGCTTGTGATTTTATTTTTATATACTCCAACCATCGGCGAATATCATGAAAATATGTTATTAAATAGCAAAGTCAATACATTTTCCCTATATTTATTTATAGCGATACGATTATCGCAATAAAAGTTATGGAATTCAGTAACTTTTTGCGAACCGAAAATCGTAATATTTATCGATATATTTATTCGCTTCCGATAACGATAATGTGATTCTGTAATTTCTTCTTTAAGATTGTCTACCGCTTTATCTTATTTACCATTTAATTCAATATTTTGTGGTAGCTCTGTATAGAAAATGTGAAAATAAGCGAAAAGGACAAATAATGATAAAGAAAAACTCAAAACATTTGATTTTGTGATTTAATTTGTTCGAATAATTTCGAATATCGTTAAAATATGTAACTGATACAATACGATACGATGATTGTAATAAAAGCTACTGAATCCAGTACCTGGATTCTGTAACTTTTTGCGAACCGAAAATCGTAATATTTATCGACATATTTATTCCTTTGTGGTAACGATAATGTGATTCCGTAATTTCTTTTTTACGATAGTCTCAAACATTGTCTTAATCGCCATTTAATTCCATATTATGTGGTATCTCTGTATAGAAAATGTAAAAATAAGCGAAAAGATTAAAGAATGATAAAGAAAAACTAAATGAATTTAAGCTTGTGACTTTATTTTATTTTCCTCCAACCGACAGCGAATATCGTTAAAATATGTTACTGAACAGCAAAGTCGGTAAATTTTCGTTATATTTATTATAGTGATACGATTATCGTAATAAAAGTTAGTGAATCCAGGTACAGGTACAGGTACTGATGTATGAAGGTCTTCTGAGTTTCCCGCTGGGATGTTATGCCACCACTACCACACCACACCACAACACACACACTCATGTAATCACTTTTCTAGCCATATATTATTTACAATTTCTATTGTTTTGTCTAGGCTGCCTGACCTTAACTTCGGCATGACAGTGTGTATGAGTGTGTGTGTGTGTGTGTTTTGATAATAAACATTTCAATTTTTTACAAAATCTAATCATACTGAAATAAACGCTTAAATAAATTATTGTTGTGTTATATGTGGGTCTTCCAAATGACACCATACAGCGAGTGCTAGAATAACAAAGATAATAAGTATTTATTTTCTTTGTTTCAAAAAATAAAATACATTAAAAAACAGAAAATTGGGTAAAATATTTTTTCATTAAATTTTAAGCAAGAATTGAAAAATTATAATTATATCCATGGCTTAATATAAAAAGGGCATATCTCATTTTTTTCGAAATCGCGTTTTTAACATTTTCTGGTAGTCAACGTACAATTACATCCTCCTTCAAGAACGAAGTAAGTAGCAATTAAAAATAAAAGATTTAAAAAAATGTTTCGTGCATGTAAATGCTTTAGTTTTTATTCAGTTTTTATTATATATATATATATTTATTTATATATTATATTTATATATATATATATATATGTATATAACTAAGAAACATATCTGTCAGATCTTTCATATCTATATACATCAGACTTCTGTCTTCCATTATACATGAAAATCGCTTATTACGCTGATGATACAGCTCTCATCACGTCTAGTAAACTAACTAAAGCACTGTTGAATAGAATGGAAAAAGGATTTTCTCTATGTAACAAATACTTTTATAAATGGAAAATAAAAATAAACCCTATTAAAACTCAGGCTATTATATTCCCTTACAACAATTCCCCCAAACGATTACCAAGCCGTCAGTTAAATTTCCAAAATGAGATCCTGACAATTAAAAACGATGTTAAATATCTTGGTGTTTGCCTCGATAAGAAACTTAATTTCGGGAAACACATTGGTGAAATCTGTAAAAAATCTATGAAAACTATCAGAGCTTTGTGGCCACTTCTTAGTAAACGTTCAACACTTAAATTTAAGAACAAAAACTTATTATATAAAAGCGTAATAAGACCAACTTTGACTTATGCAAGTCCCATTTGGTATAATGCAGCAAAAACACATTTAAAAAAACTACAAATTATTCAAAATCAATGTCTTAAAATAATAAACAACAAAAATTGGAGATATTCAACTCAACTTCTCCACCACGAAACTGGATATGAGCTAATTATTGATTTCATAAAAAACTTAACAACAAATATCACGAATCTATTCGTAATTCTTCTTATCAAATGATAAGAGAATGCATACAATTGGCCTAATAGCAACTTTGAAACAGAAATTATTAAATTGAAAATGGCATGTATGCATGTATATATTATCCCCAGATAATTTCATGGTATACCTGTATATTTTCTAACTATATTTTAATTTATTTTCTTTTCATATAAAGGTTTTTCCTATTTTTCTTTAATTAACGTTAAAATTTTTAAATTAGTATCAAGTTTTTTCTAGTATCAATATTATTCGCTGTAGTATCTATAGATAAAATCTTGAAATTATAAATTTATATGCTAAGTATAAGATGTAAATAACGATGAATTTATAAATGAAATGAATGAGATCTGTTGTCATATCTAGGCTCACTGATCCCAGTAAATCTGTATTAAATTTTTCACCTTTAACTTTTATCCGCAAACTTTTCTATATTCCCGCAAACGCTGTTTAAAGCAATAAAATCACAAAAATCAATGGCTTTAGTTTAAATACAATAAGCCTTAACCTCAGGCATAAGCCTAACCCTCAAACGTTTTTATAACTAGTTTTAATATTATTTTTTCCTAAAATTTTTTAGCCTATGATAATTTTCGATTCTTGTTAAAAACAATAGGCACTCGATTAGTGATCACACTTCCATACACTTTAGTGTTTTCTTTTTAAATACTTTTGTAAATGTTTTCGAAAATAATGTGCAAATGAACTTGTCAAGTGCTGTTCTTATTTAATAGAAAGATATTTTTTAAGTGCTAAATTTATGATTCTCAAAATTTATGTATGTGAAAAATATTATATTTCATTTACTTCTAAAAGCAATTGAGTTGTCGATATTTAAATTATATGCTTCAAAAAAAAAAAAAGGCAAATATCTGCGGCAGGCCAGTATTTTCTTCCTAGAAAAGTGGTTTCTATCTTTCTTACTATGAGTATCAACAAATACAATATTAATCTAAAATCAACTGTGCAGTAGTTTGGTTAAAGGCAAACATGTTCAACATTGTTACAAAGAAAATTTTGTATTAACACATGAGTTTTATTGATAGAGTGCGCTACAGTGAAGTTGGCTTATAACGAACACCGGTTATTACATGCTATCATGTAGAACGAATAACTTTTTCAAGTAGAAACAGTCTTGCATTGATATTTCACACCAATTAATATATTTATTGTGAAATAAAATTATAACGAACTCATTTTTAAGTTTTTTAAACAAAACTGCATCGAATTTAATACTTTTGTAGAAAACAAAAAAATTTCTTGTTACTCTCAGCTGTTTATGAAAACAGCTGTTTTCGTAGCACAGAAATGTATTAATGCGTGAAAGTACTCGTATTTCTTGTAATAACTTGTAATTATTAAGATAAATATATTTATTTATTATTTATTTATTAATCTTGGTATTATAGCTAAATATATAGATATTATTATAATAATATTTAAGAAATTTATTATATGACATATTGGCATAAGTTTATTTTGATTGAAATTTATTTGCATTTTATTTATTTCATTGCCAATCATCAGTGGACTTCAAACACATAAATTTGCCTGAGTTAAGATTCAATCTCCTGACCTTTACATTCTTTAACAATTTCTCACATTCTCTTTTAGAATATCGTAGGAAGAACTTTTATTTTCTATGATAATATTGTAGGAATCAATTAGACTTAATTTATCTTCGAAGTCTAGTTTTATTAAAATTTTACCACACGATTGCATATGAAAATTTTTTAATGATTTCACATTTTTCAATTCGATTAACCTTAGCATCAGAAAATACTAATATTCCTAAATAAATTTCATCAACTTCAAAATTTTTCATATTTAAACCCCACCCCCCATTTTAAAAACTATAAAGCTGGGGTCACACGACTTGCACAATGTACCAATTTTCGTCGGCTCACTGCAATAGAGTCAAAAGTAATAAGCCAAAATGATATTATTACTTAATTAATTCTTGAATAAGTCTTTATGGCTTTATTTTTAATGCAGTGTGGTGCAGTTATGTAATTATATATCAATTATTTGAGAAATAAGGCAAATTTACTTTGTTACTTATGAATTTATTTCAGTGAGCCGACGAAAATTGGTACATTTGTGCCAATCGTGTGACCCCAGCTTAACACTCAAGCAAATCTGTTTTTAAAAAATTTTTTATAACTTTTTTAAATAGTCCTGATTCACACACATCAGGTGTAGCTGATCAGTTTTTGTTCAATTTTCTTTTGAACCTGCATTTACGTTCATACACACCGTCAAGTTTGTTTCATCAAGTCTCATCAATTTGTGTTGTAGTAGAGTATTACGAATGACAAAACAAAAGGAGAAAGCAAACTTGACTGGTACGGTCAAGTCTGTACCCCTTTCCGTTCTCTTTTCCTCTCTCTCCTAAAAACTCAAGACTTGTCGACTCAGACCTGACGTGTGTGAATCAGGACATAGTTTTTGCATTTCATCGTAGCAATTTCGTATTTCTGTTATTTCAGTTTATAAATTCTGCACAATAACATCAACATTTAAATCTAAAAGCACAATAATAATATACAAAAATTAAAATTGATACAAAAATTAAAATTGATTGCCTTTTACTCTAGGTTCTTGGTCAAGCTCAAAATTGTTTTAAAGTTATAATAAATGGTGTAAATTATAATTATTTAAGATCGTCAAATTGAAAGCGAAAACCGTCCAGTCGTCAAAACGCTATTTTTGCAACCCAAAATCATCAAATCTGGCAACCATTTGTACAAGCACTAGTCCATCGCCTAAAAATTTATTTTTTAAACTTTATTCCTTTCTTCCCATTAAAAAAAAAACATTTATTACATATATAATGAACATAGTCTGTAAGGAACAAAATTGTTGAAGTTCGTTATAACCCAACTTCAATATATTACACTCAAAAAAAAAAAACTAACTAAAACTTTGGAAACTTTTTTAAATTTGAGTAAAAAAAAGCGCCAAAGCAGTTTTTTACTTGAAACTAGTAAAATATTTACTAAATTTCATCAATGAAGTACTTTATAGTAATTATATTTTCATATTTCAGTAAAATTTTTCTAAAATTAAGTAAAATTTTCCCATAAAATTTTAAGCTTTGCAAAAAATTTTTTTCATCTTTCATCTCAAATTTAGTAAAATTTTCAAAGTTTTTTTATGTCTTTAATTCTGGTACTTTTTTATTTTTCATTCAATTCTATACCACATGGTATGTTTTTTTATTATATCTTCATATGTATTATATTCTTAATCAATTCACCATACATACATATTAATTCTTTGAGAGAAGACAAGTAATGAACCAACAACCTTCTGAATGATAAGCAAGCACTCTTACCAATTGCGTAACAGGCAGCCTGAATAAGCATTGAAATTTTTGAGTTTTAAAGTTTTATTTTAATTTAAAAAAGTATATATTTAGAATACATTTTGATATCTTTCAAGTAAGTCAAATTCGATGAACTAATCAGGAGAAGGTCATTTTCTAAGAGATTGACTAGTTCTTAGAATACAATTTCTTTAAACTTTTAAACCATTTTCCAATTTTTGGGCAAATACAGGGTGGGCCAAAAGAAACCAAGGGGTGTAAAAGTTTAATAACTTTTTTGTTTATTAACTTTTTTTTATTTTTTCTTTCAGATTATATAATATACAAAATGGAAATTTTTTTACACTAAGTATGAAAAATTATGTCTCTTAAATGACCACCGTTTTCAGCTTCGCGCTGATGGGCTCTTTTTAGAGCATTTTTCAAAACTTGTGGCTGTAGCGTTCGAATTTCTGCAACAATGTTTGCCTTGAGTTCAAGGATTGTCTCTGGCTTGTTCACATACACTCGCTCCTTCATAAAACCCCAAAGAAAATAGTCGGGTGCTGTCAAATCTGGCGATCGCGCTGGCCAAATAATTTCCGAATTTCGAGAAATTATTCGCTCTCCAAAAATTTGACTTAAAAGTGCCATTGTGTCTCGGGCAGTATGGGCAGTGGCTCCGTCCTGCTGAAACCACATACCAGGTCTGTTTTAAAGAGCAGGACGTAAAAAATTTTCTATCATAAACCGATACCGCTCTCCATTTACGGTTACAGCACTTCCATCTTCATTCTCGAAGAAGTAGGGCCCAATGACATTTTCAGATGTGATCCCACACCATACTGTACACCTGATGGGGTGCAATTGGCGTTGATGAATGGCTCTTGGATTTTGAGAACCCCAGAACCTACAGTTCTGCTTATTAACAAAGCCATTCAAATGGAAATGAGCTTCATCACTCATAATCAAATTTTCAATAAAGTTGATTTCATTTCTGGCTAACTCTTGAAAGTTAACTGCAAAATTTAGACGTTGCCGATGATCTGCGGGTATTAATTCTTGGACCAATTGCACCTTATATGGGTATAACTGTAAATCTTTTTTTAAAATGCGCCGTAGTGACGTACGAGACATTTCTAGCTGAGCAGAACGCCTTCTGCCAGATATTTCTGGTGCTTCGTTAACACTTTGCTGTACTCGTTCAATATTTTCCGCAGTGCGACTTAAACGTGGTCTACCGGTTCGAGGCAAATCTCTTACGCTGCCATGTTGGTGATGACGATTAACTAAGCAACGAATCATCGCTTCAGAGGGCGAAATTCTGACGTTAAAATATCGACGATATGCTCTTTGCGTTAAAATAATTGATCTCTGGTTTAAATAATAAAATTCTATTGTTCTGGTTCTCTGTTCAGTTGTGAACCTCTCCATTATAAATTCTCCAAGTGTTGTCTATATAATCTGAAAGAAAAAATAAAAAAAAAATTAATAAACAAAAAAGTTATTAAACTTTTACACCCCTTGGTTTCTTTTGGCCCACCCTGTATATCGTTTAAGCCAGTAAACTTGTCCAAAAGGTGAGAATTTTTGTGTGTAATTTTAGTAAGAATTTTTAAGGATGTTAACTTTTTATTTTTTACTCATATTAAGTAAGTTTTACTAGATTTTTGTAAAAATTTACTTAAACTTAGAAAAAATTTCTTAAACCTAGAATTTTTTTTACTTAAATTTAGAAACTTTTTTTTCCTTAATAATAGTATATGTCTTTTTTTTAGTGTTGTTTCTTTCCTGCATATCTTTACTGAAATTAGTATAAAGAAAAAAAAAATAATTCAGTAAAGTGCATCTTTAACTCGCTCCGTATGGTTCTTGTTTCTTTTTGGCGATGTTTTCGGTTTTTGGCGATTTGGTTTAACATTAACGCTTTTTCAATGTTGGCGATTTTTTTTTTGTTTTCTTACAAAACATAATTTGGCGATTTATTTCCGTTTTGGCGATTTTTTCTATTTTGCTTTATTTTTTTCGTCTTGGCGATTTTTTACTTTTGGTGATTTGTTTTCATTTAAGCGCTGTATATTTATTTTTTGATATATCTTATTTAAGCGCTTTTTAATTTTGGCGATTTTTCGTTTTATTGTTTTTGAAAATTTTAAGATACAGCTGTCAAAATTTTATAGTCAAAACTGTATTCACTGACGGAATAGCCAGCCTTTAATTTAGATTTTTGAAATTTCAGTGTTAATTGCTCTAGTCTACATAAAAATAATCTAACTTGAAAAATTTCAACATTTTTCGTTGCACGCTTTACAACACCCTTTAATTTTTAGCTGTCAGATATTAAAAGTTTAATACAATTCGTTGATTAATTTTTTTATTTTTCCGACATTCACCACCATGAAGTAAATATGCGTGAGTAATTGGGGTTAATGTAAGTGAACCCAGAGAACTGTCACATTTAAATAAAAATTATACACATTTAATTAAGAGCTGCCGACAAAAACACTGACAAGCGTAGAAATATTATATTAACTTGCTGTAATAAACAAGTACAAGTAACCAACTACTAAACAGTTTACAATAATACATAATAATAGACGAAGGAATTCTAGAAATAAAAGAAAAAATACTTATAACAACAGCAACAATAGAAGTAAAAATTATATTAAGAATAACAAAACCATTAATTATAAAATAATTTTAGTATGTAACTATAAGGGGACTACAAGCACGTTAACATTTAATTTTTTTTATGAAAATTATATACTGCCTTTTGTTGGGTGAGCTCAAGGCTTATGGTTCACACGATAATTTGTCATGAGGTTTTTTTTCAGGTGGATATATTTCCTTTAAATATTATGAGTTCGCAGACTTTAGGGTCAGTGAAATTGGTTTTCGTAGGAAATTGTCACTAATGGAAACTATTAGGAATTCTTGAGATCAGGCAGATTGATTTGATAAAAACTCTTCAGCGATACAGCCTTGATCAAGCATGGACCCAAAGGCATTCCTGGCGGTCATAAGCCCCCTGGCACGGCCTGCGCTTGTGGAATGTTGTTATTCTTCCTTTTGTTAATTACAACATTATAAAAATAATCATTTGGTAATATTAAAAATCCCCAAAAAAATTCGTAGCCCTTCTCCCTGGTAATAAATTCTTGATCTATTCAATATATCATAAATACTTGATCTAAAATTATGTACTAGTTTTTTTTAGAGATTCGTGATCTTTACCAGAAACTTATAGTTTTCTTCCTTATCCAAAAATTCTCGAATATTATTTTTAAATCGTAGGAAGACATTCTTATCTTTTATTTTATTGATAGAACAGCTTGGGAAAAAGTTCGGGTATTTTCCCCATTAGTAATCAAAAACAAGTTTACACGCAAAGAAAAAATATGGTTGAGGTAACCATAATCAAACAGCAACATACTATGATTGAATTATATGGTTGCAGTCAAATCATATTATTGTTAATAGAAAAGCAAACTTTAATAATATTATTATCTGAGTTAATAATAATATTATGTACAAACAAAATGAACTTTATTACACCTAATCTTAGTATTGTAAATATGACAACACTATTGTTAGATGTGACTAAAATATAATTGAGACTCAGCATACTATGTTTCAATATAATAATAATATTATTAAATATGACCACAGTATTATTTAATATAATAATACTATGTTGTTTTTTAATCATATATTTATTGTAGAAACAGCTGTGCGTTAAATTCGAAATAAAAATAAACTAATTTTGTTGAAATAAAATGTATAAATAGAAATGTATACTTACACGACATACAGACATGTCTGTATAAAAAGATACACAAATGTTTATATATTTTTATTGGTCTACCCTTTTGTTTATACTTTATTTATTGATTAATTTATTTAACACCACCCGTGCACTACCGATAGCTTACAAACGAAATACTGAACTGACAGATGTTTCTGAAAAACATTTTTTTAAAAACTTAACGTAGTATGGTTTTGGATAACATTATATTGTTATTTACATTATATTATTTTTAAACAATAATACAAATAATGTTGTAGTCACAAATTTTTAACAAAACTGTATTGTTAAACTCTAACCATATTATGGATGTGATAATGTTATTATTAAATTCAAACATTACTCTTTTTATCGTAACGAAATAAATGTTTAAAATAACAATAACTAGTTTTCAACGACCACACATTTGTTTCAGAGAACATAATATTGTTTTCTCAACCATTCTCCAACCATATCTTTTCTTTGCGTGTATTTTTGAATTTTTCTAGATTTGATCAGATCTTCTTAAATGTTTATGAGATACCCATAATTTTTTTTAACAAAAAAAAAAGACATAAATAAATATTTCTTATTTATGAAATTTAAATTGAAATCATCAGGAAAATAATAAGTATTTGTGCCCTTAATTATGAAAGTGGTCTAAGTCATATATTTCTTTGGTTGACTTATTAGTAGATTACATTTGAACAAATCAAAAACTATTTTTAATATTATGGTACATTTAAATTTAAAGTTGTAGTACCCTCGTTTAATATAAATTCATTTAATATTCATGAAATATTTATTGAATTTTTTTTAAGATGTATTTAAAATTAAGAAGCAAAAATGCACTTTCATAATTAGGGGCACATTGGGACCAATGAATTGCGGAAAATGTCAGTCGTCTCGTTTTAGATAAAATGTATCTTCTATCAACACCTTTAATTAAAAAGCAGCAAAAATAATTAAAGTTTAAAAATTAATTGTGTCATCTAAGCTTCTTAATAAATTTAATTTTTCAACAAAAGTTTTATTGGCTCAATTAAATTTTTAATTAAACTTTTACTAAATTAAAATTTAAACAAAAGTTTAATTGACCCTATTAAACTTTTAATTAATTATTTGTAGATATTTTTTATCAATTAATTGAGTTAATGGGAGAACAATTTTTTTTCCTGTTACTTTAATTTTTCCATATCCATTTGTTTAACCATAAATGTACTTACGTTTCTTATTTAAGCATTCCTCAACAAAATCACAGAACAGAAGAAAAATGCCTACGATCCCACTGTGCGGCATGTCCTCTTGATGCCTTTCTATTGTACATTAGGCTGGATCTGTCTTGTTATTTTCTCTTTTAATTAATTTTTATGAAACTCAATAAGCATTTTCTTATCTTTTATAAAGCATAAATTGCAATTTTGAAAACTAAAAATAACTTAGAACAATAACTCAGCTAAATTTTATGATTTTCATAAACATACTTCTATTACCTTACTGGCTCCGTTTTAAGCAAGAATAACTTAAACTAAAATAAAACAATAAAACATGCTCTGTCTGAACACAAAGAAAGCCCAAATAAAAAATTAAAATAATAATAACAGCATATTTTTTTTCGGAAGTTCAAAGCAAATAAGTTATTATTAAAAAAAAAATACAGCTAAGTATTTTACAAAAAAATGTACGGTTGGCTGGCTTTTTATATGAAAGTTGTGATAGAAAGAGGGATCATAAATTATAACCTTGTATACAACAGTTAAATATATGATGAGGAGAAATAGAGAACATTTAACTCCAAAACACGATTATGACCACAATTTATATGAATGGTTTTCTTTCATGCTTTTAATTTTAATCAAAATAATGGTAGTTAAGTATATATTTAGCGACAGCAGGTAGAGTAAGTGTAGAATTATAAAAAAACTTTTAAAAATATAAAGTCCCTCAACTACCGGTCGTCGAACAAATAATAACAAAGACAAACTTATTATTGTTATTTTTTGTGGTGGGAATATATATATTTACACAGAAAAAATATCATTGAAATGCAACCAACAAAACAAATTGTTAATATTTAATTTAAAAATTTATAATCATCATTGTTGATATAACAAATTTAAATTTTTGTAGTCAATTAAATTACTCAACAAAATTATTTGTTAAATTATATCATTACTTAATGCGCACATGTAGAAAAAACAAAAAATCATGTTTTGTGTGTATTCGTTATTTGCTTATCTAATAAAGTAATGCTCTTTAGCTGAGAAGTAATGAGTTAGTTTATTAGTCCTGAGGTTGCCGGTTCAACTCCGGCCAAAAGACATTTAGTGTTTTTCGCAGACAAGCAAAAATCGTTTCGAGGATTGTGATTGTGTACAAACAAACAGCTTGTTAATAAAACAATTATGGTACGGAAATTCAACAATTCACATTGTTAATATAACAACAGCTTTAATTGAAATAACATGAAATAACTGAAATCTAACAAAAATAAATGTTGAAAAAATAAATAAATTTCAACAAATTATTTGTTGATATATTTAATTAAAAATATTTTTAAGATTTTCCTTTAACTTACAATTTCGTTAATTGTATTTACAAAAATTGTTGTATGTTCAAAATCAATTAATTATTTAATTGATATAACAAAAAAATTAATTATAATTACAAATCATTTTTTTCTGTGTACATGCATTCGAAGGCCTGCATTATTAAAAAGTGGCCAAGCTTTGAGTTCAAAATTGTAGCAACTGAAAAATTTTGGATTTGAGCAAATGCTCAAAAAATTTACGCAAAATCGGACGTCTCGAATGAGCTTCATCAAAAACTGACATCATGTCCAAAATGGTCGAAATCATTTTGAAATGTTAATACCATTGTATCTTTTGATTTAAACATTTTTTTTTTTTTTTTTTTTTTTTTTTTTTTTTTTTTTTTTGATTAAAACTAAATTTTGTGTGATTTTTTTTTCAAGTTTAAGTTCTATCCGATGAAAATTTTATAAGAACTGAAATTCATTCGGATTTTATCTTAACCGAAATGTAGTAAAAAATAAACTGTTTTTATTGAAATAAAATTTTTATGGGACTAACAATAGTTAAAAAAGTAAAAGACTTTAAAATTTTATGGTGAGAGAAAATTTATTATATAAAATATATTTGGTTACTATAAAAAGCCTTATCCTGAAAACTTTAATAACTGGCGCTTACGATTAAATCGAAAATCAAGCTCAATATATCGAACCTTATTTTCGATTTTATCGTAAGCGACAAAAATTAAATTGTTCAGGAGAAGGATTTTTTTAAATATTCAAATATGTTTTTGTACGTAGCTTACGATAAAATTTCACAGCCTGTGTTTTAAAAGTTATCAACAATTTTGGCATTTTGATAATTCTAAACTATGGGTAGGCCCATAAAATTTCAATTGCAATAAAAAAGTATATTTTCGAAGGCATGTCGCTTACTATAAAATCGAAAATAAGGCTCGATATTTGTGTGGAAAGCTCATCGATGCCAAAAAATGTATAAAATCGTTTGTCGTTAAAAAATTTATAGCTAACAAATATTTTTTAGCAAAATTATGTATAAGAATTTTATTTATAAAAAAAAATAAATAAAATAATTATAGATATTCATTAATTATTTTTATCTAATTTTTCGACCTTTTTTTATGTTTTAAATTAAACTGTTTTCTTGAGCTTTCGGTCAGTTTATATTTTGAGTTTATTATCTTCAATATTTCGTTAACCTTCGGTTAACTTCTTCAGGATATATATTTTTATATTTTTTGGTTTTTTTATGATATCTAATTTTTTTTTTTTTTTAGATATCATGAAAAAACCAAAAAATATATATCCTGAAGCAGTTAACCGAAGGTTAACGAAATATTGAAGATAATAAACTCAAAATATAAACTGACCGAAAGCTCAAGAAAATAGTTTAATTTAAAAGATATTCATTAATAATAAAAAGTTTTTAAGGAAAATTTTACAATATTTTTTATAAAAACTTAATTTGAAACTAGTATTGATAACACAAGTTTTCAGTTAAATTTGATAAAAAAAAAGATATCTGCGAATGTTTAATTATAAAATATTTGTAAAAATAAATAACCGATAAAATCAATTTTCTATATTTATGATTTGATTGGGCTAAACGTCATATCGCTTTGTAAGCGAAATTACATGTGATAATTATTAATGAACAAATAACACCACAAAGTTGATTATAAATAGTCTAACAAGCACTAGCAGAACGGAACAACTAGCTGTTTTCGAAGTCGCTGCAGCTTCATCATCAGCGTTCTTTATGATTGGTGCACTGTGTGTGGTGTCAGTTGATGTAGATTTGTACTTTATATACTCATTTTTTGATTGCAAATGGAATATGTTAATTGTTTTCATTGATCATATTACAATTTGCTGAAAGCTTTTTTTGTAATGAAAGCTCAATTTTACCATCTCTAAATTGACAACAGTCTTGTCATTGTCGTTTGTTCTTAGGTGCTATTTGTTCCTCAATAAAATTGTGCTCGGAATCGAAACTTTTTTGTAACAAGCCGTGAACCCAGTGGGTTAACCTAATTCGAGTACGCTTAATCCAATGGTGATAATCATGTTTTTTTTTTGTTAGCTCTTGTTTAAAAAATAATTAAGATTGAAAACTTGGTTGAAAGAATCTAAAAAATAAGAAAATATACATATTCAAATCCTTTGAACAACCGATTTCATTCACAAAACACAGGCTGGCGTTGCACTGTGGAGTGAAAGCCTTCAGAAGTGGCGATTAATTCAAAAGATGAACTTTAACTTTTACAACCGTATTTGGTACCATATGAAAGTAGATAAAATTCTACATCACTAACTGCAAAAATAAAAGTTCTTGGTAGCTTAGTTTATTTGCAGTGTGTGTTCAATGTTCAATGAAAGAAAAAAGAAAATTTTTAAATTTAAAGAGATTATAGTTTTTGTTAAGACTTCTATAAGTAATAGTTTTATAATGGAGCCGTCAACTTCAGGTATATGAGCATTTAAAAAATTATTTTTTGTTTAGATAAATGTTTTAAAAATATTAAAAAAAATTAAATTGCTCTAAAAATCTGGTATTTTTTTATATATACATTCAGTTTCAACAACTTTACGGATGAGTGCAGAGAAAAATGCTTTTATGCTCTTAAAATATAAGATTTTAGCTAATAAATCCTAGAATACCTATTTACGCATTAGTGCAATTTTTGAGTTATGAAGGTTTTTGTGAGAGAATTCCAGTTGCTAAAAATCAATGTGAAAAGTACATAAACAAATAAATAATATTTAAACAAAAAAACTATATTTTTTTAAAAGCACATAAAGTATGCTCTAATTTACAATTTAATTTACTAATTTATCTTTTTTCATTGCAAAGTTACAGCAAAAATAGTCAAATAAGACCATTTTCTCCAAAATACAAAAAAGCCCATAAAAGGTTAAACAATTTTTTTTTTAATTTTTTTTAAATGCTGGTTTTTTAATAACAGCACTTTAAAATTACGATTTCTATGAATTAAGCGCCACTTTCTTTACCATTCACCCCACTGCGCGTTGGCTGAAGTTGTTTAGCACGTTGACTACAAAACCGAAGGTACTGGGTTCAATCCTTGTATCCAACAATCATGAAATAACAACACAAAGTGGCACTTTGTGTCAGTTGTTGTATACAACTATAGGAAAGTTCAAGTGGTGAAAGCATAGTCACACTGGTCACTGAATTATATCGACTTCAGCAGATACTAATCCTCATGTAACATCAAAGTGCCTTCCTTCGTTGTGTAGCCGAATCATCGGCGAAGTAAAATATCCAATAAAATGGCTACTTACCACAGCTTCAAAAAAGAAAAAATAATACGCCTCATTTAACACCAAAGGCGCTGCAATACTGCATTATTGAAAACGTGCAAAAAAGCAGAGTTGTAAATGAATGAAGCTTTTTCTGTCTCCTACTGCACCGTCAGTCTTCTATATCACTATCCTTTCCCTAAAGAAGGTAATACTTAGTAATCGTAGCGGGTAGACATTCATTGCCTAAGTGTTACTTCTCTTTAAAAAAACACCTTGGGATTTATTTTTTATCTTTCTGATAAGGTTTTCAAAAAAGCTACAAATAATTACTGTGCTCAAAATTGATACCTAATGTATGAATATGCTACAAGATAAAGCCACATATTTGCAAAAAAAAAAAAAATTAAAAAAAATATACTATAAAAACTAAAACTAAGATATGGTTAGTCGGAATACAATATCATTTCATTTAAAACACTCAAATTAGGACAGTTTCTAAATTTTTTGCCCCAGCATATTTCTAGCCAATCTACTTTCTCTGTGTAGCTTTTCAATTCATGCTTAAGAAAACTTAAACAAGTAAGAGTGCTATATTCGGCTGTGCCGAATTTTATATACCCTTTACCAAAGTGTTTTTATGTAGTATAGAGATACATACATAAGCACATACATAAAGTATAAACAAAAAGAAAAAAATAATTTGACCTAGTTACTTTTATGTACAAAAAAATAAATTTACAAACCCTAGAATCATTATATTAGATTTTTCTGATTCCTTATATCAATCTAGTAGTTCTTAAAAAAATAAAGAAAGTGTGTTAAGTAAAAAAATAAAAAAGGAAATTAAAAAAAATGTTTTATTTAGTTACTTTAATATCCAGAAAAAAGGTCAAAGTTTACAGCTCTGGAGCTGTGGTTTTTATTTTTATAATTTTTTACACCAAACTTTTATTTCCAAAACGTAAAATATGTATAATCTATAAAGGAAAAGATAAAAATTAATTAGACTTAGTTACTTTTATATATCACAAAAAGTGTAAGTTTCCCAACCCTGATATCATTCTTTTTGATTTTTCTGATTTCTTACACCAATCTTTTTCTTTTAAGAATTTAAGATATGTTTAATTTATAGAAAAAAGGAAAAATTTGTTTTAGTAAGTTACTTTTGTACAAAAAAAGTTAAAGTTTTCCAACCCTGGAATCGTCTTTTTAATTTTTAAAATTTTTTTTTATTTGAAATACCAATTTTATTCGTGGTGAAGTATAAAATAAGTTTATTTAATAAAAATAAATAAAAATAAGTTTTCGGTAGTTAATTTTATATATCACAAAAAGTGTAAGTTTTCCAGCCCTGGAATCGTTCTTTTTCGTACACCAATATGTTTCTTTTAAAAATATAAGCTATGTTTAATATATAGAGAAAAATAAAAAATTTGTTTTAGTAAGATACTTTTGTATAAGAAAAAAGTTAAAGTTTTCCAACCCTGGAAATGTCTTTTTCATGTATTAAACTTTTTTTATTTTTAATATCAATTTAATGTATACTGCAGTATAAAATAAGTTAATTTAATAAAAAAAAAATAAAAAAATAGTAAGACCTAGTTACTTTTATATATTACAAAAAGTGTAAGTTTCCCAACCCTGGAATCATCCTTTTTGATTTTTCTGATTGGTTACACCAATTTCTTTCTTTTAATAATCTAAGATATGTTTAATTTATAGAGAAAAAAAAAATTTGTTTTAGTAAGTTACTTTTCTATATAAAAAAAAATTAAAGGTTTCCAACCCTGGAAACGTCTTTTTAATTTTTTTAACTTTCTTTTTTAATTTGAAACACCAATTTAATTTGTACTGAAGTATAAAATAAGTTAATTTAATAAAAAAAAATATAAAAATTAGTTTACGGTAGTTAATTTTTTATATCACAAAAATTTTAAGTTTTCCAACCCTGGAATTATCCTTTTTGATTTTTCTGATTTTTTAACCCAATCTCTTACTTCTTAGAATATAAGATATATTTAATTTATAGAAAAAAGGAAAAATTTCTTTTAATAAATTAATTTTGTATAATTTTGTATAAAAAAGTTAAAGTTTTCCAAACCTGGAAACTTCTATTTAATTTTTTTATTTTTTTTATATATTTATTTTTATTAAGAAATATTAATTTTATTCATACTGAAGTATAAAATAAGTTTATTTAATAACAAAAATAATAACTAGTTTTCGGTAGTTATTTTGTATGGCAAAATGAAGTTTAAGCTTCCCAGCTTTGAAACCGTTTGCTGATTTTCAGTACCAATGTTATTTCGACAATTTCTGGCATACCAGTCCAAGAACGAAGTCTCTAGCTTTTATGGGAGCTTCGGAAAACCGATTTCACGTACAGACAGACGGACAGACGGACATCGCTTATTCGTCTTCCCTATGCATAAGGATCCAGAATATATATACTTTATGGCTCGCTTATTAATATTCTAGAAATTACAAACGGAATGACAAACCTATATATACCCTTTTACCATTTTTTTGGCAAAGGGTATAGAAACGGAATTTTATATGAGCTCAAAATTAATTGTTATAAAATTTTGATTCCCTGCTTTTCTTCGACTTATTATTTAAACATTTTAAGGTTGTACACCCCTGGGTTAAAATAACCCAAGAAGAAAACACGTGCATTATAAATACAAATTCGTTCATAAGCTTTTCTTGTTTGTCGCTTTAACTCAATTGTAATGTCGTGTCGCATTAAATAAATTTTTATAGAATAAGAAACAAAGAAACATTATTATAATAATAATAATTTTACCACACACATACATACATACATATGTACATAAATTACTGGTATTAAAAATTATGACCACATTTTTGTTGTTGTATTGTTGCTATAGTCATTTGATTTAACTGCCATTTAACATGCATTTAGTAAATTTATTTTGTTTAAAGTTCCTCCGAACTGAAGGTAAATTATACTCGTACTTGTAATAAACAAGGAAATTTTTTTTGGGTAAATTGTAGACTAAACATGAATATTTTCAGTAAATACCACCATGAATTTTTTGTTATGGTACGTAGTTTGTATTAGTATTATAAATTAAATAATTTGGTGTTTCTTACTGCCATTTCATAACTTTCCCCCCTTTTTAGTATTGTTAACTTTGGATTTCGTTTTGTCTGAACTTTTCGTACTCATAAAATATGATAATTGAGGTTTTATTAAAACAAGTTATTCATCACCTTTAGTCTTATTATATGGTAATCATTCAATCATTCATTTTCTTTACAGTATGTCGAATATGAAGTCAGACAGATGATTTCAGTCGGAATTAAATTTTTGTATATAAAAGCACAAACTTTTACAACTTTCACTATTAACATTATTAGTACTTTTTCGCAGTCACAACAGAAAAACACTAAATACATTTTAAACTTGTTTTTCAAAGTTTTTGGTTAAATTAAGAGAAATGTTTACGATGTCTTTCATCGCCAGCTCGAAGAAATAAATTTCTGAAAATCGACTTAAACGTTTAAAAGTGCTCTCCTGTAAAACAGTAAAATATGACTTGAGCACTTTTTCCTTTTTGCCACAGATTTTGTATGGTACTTTAGGCCATGTGCCAAAGAAAGCGTTATAACTTCTCTGCAGAAAGTGCGAATAGTGAAATTGTAATGATTTACTAGTGAAATTGTCAGTACCACTAGTGACCAAGTGTACCCCAGCCAATGGTATCATCTATTGACATTTAACATTAGCTTGTTATTGAAAATTCACCACTAGACTATAGCACTACTGACTAAATAGTTCTTTTGGGTCAACATGGAGACATTGATACCAAAGATTCACTAGTAAATTTTAGGGGCTCTAGTCTACAATATCGATATTTCCTCGCTCGGTTTCAATAGTAAAATTAAAGTGATTTCCTAGTGACATTGTCAACAGTGCTACCGACTAGGTGCACCCCAGCCAATGTAATCGCCTATTGACATATAACATACGGTTGTCATTGAAAATCTACCAGTAGACTTTAGCATTATTGAGAATGTAGTTCTTTTACGACCATATGGAGATATTTGAACTAATGACTTACTAGTAGATTTTAGTAACCCTCGTCTACATATATTTTTTTAATATTATTGGACAGCATAATAAAAAAGAAAAAAACAATCTATTGACGCGTTCATTGACAATATCACCAGAAATACACTAGAACTGTTGTCTCTAACGTATCTTTACTCGCACATAAAAGGAAAGTTGTCAACATTTTAACTAGTACAATTGTCGCTGGAGAAATAGTATTGACATATAGACATATGGTTCTAGGCTGCCTAGAGGATTATCACTAATGAAAAACTCAGACATGAATTTATTGATTTAAACAGTTTCTAATAATGTTGGATTCTATAAAATTTTCTATTAGTTATGTATGAAATTGTTTAATTTAACAAATACGCGTCTGAATCAAACATTTTTTCATAGCAGCGAGTTGACTATATAAAATCCCAGCAAAAAATTACACATTATCATTCGAACTACTTGCCATATAATGACTTACTTTTCTGATTGTCAATTTTCATTACTCGCTTACAAATCACATTACCTAAAATTTAAAAAAAATGACGTGCAAGTTGCTAAATGAAGAGAATGATTTTTTTAGACGAAATAGATTACGAGAAATGTTGACAAATAAAAAAATGTAAGTACAAACTTCTCAAGAATCGATTATTTTAGTCTTACGCCTTGTTAAAATCATTAAGTTGGTAATCCAGTAGGGAAGTGCTTCCACCAAAAATGCTTAATGCCAAACTCGATTACCTTTTTTGAAATTTTTTGCTGGGATGTGATTAGATATAGCTCGAAGTCAGCAAAATTGTGTATAAATTTACTGACTACTAGCTGATATAAAATCAACTTTAAGTTATTTGAAGAGTAAGACCACAGAATACACAGAAGTGCAGAAAGTGACAGGTAAAAAAAGCTCCAATCAGGTTTTTGTTAAAATTCATGGAAGAAAGAGAAAAGCATAGTGTATTTGATACTGTAGTGTATTACTACTTACCATTTAACACAGCTAATAAAAATGTATTGCAATAGAAAGACGTAGCAAAACAAAACCGACGACAAATTTTGAGGAAAAACGAGACAAACTGAAAGATACCCGTATCTGCCGTCTCGTGACACTTCTGTATGTTTTGCGGTAAGACTATTGACTATCGCCTAGAAGATCGCAATGTTAAAATAGCTGTATGTTTTCATTAGAAAGTAATCCAACTGTCAGTCCAGACAAGTTGCGAAATAATTAGTTGAAAGTTAACTTAGTTTCTGACAGGGTGTTAAAAAGCAGAAAGTTATAATGTTTCAACTTTGAATGATTATTTTAACATTTTTTGTATGTTTGTATGGTTGGTTATTATGTTCTTTAGCTAATTATATCTGGAGAATTTTTATTGTTAAATGTTTTCATGCAAACTATTTTTATTAGGTTTTTTCACCTATATTTTCGCAAAAATATTTTCACTTACAGTGATTCTTGTTATCTTCCCAAATTCGACAATTTTATCTGAAGACTAACTTATTTATCCAGAAATAGGTATCATCACTAAATATGATATGAAGATTAGGGAACGTTTCCCACTGCTCCAGAGTACAGTTAGCGCTCATGCAACGTTCCTGGCTTTGCCTAGAGTTAATGATATTTTTTCCACCTTATCTGCTTAATTTTGTACACACTTGTGTATTCCACTCTGTGAAATTTTTTCATTTGATATATAAATCATATTTTATGAACACTGCAATAAATTATTCCTTAATCTAATGCCATTTCACCCATAGCTTTTATTCATATTTCTTGTGTACTCTATAATAAGAGTTTTTTTTTTTTTTTGTTTTTGTTCGTAAGCTGCCATAAATTTCCTTTATTTTTAACATTCGCATGTCCGTTGGCAATTTATGATTTATTAAAGTTTTTTTTCCATAGTTATTTCTATTTTTTTTTTTTTTTTGCTATTTTTTATAAAAACCCGTCACAATAACAAATGTTCATTGTTTTTCATTTTTATTTACGTATAAAATTTATAGTTTTATTTTTCTTTGAATTTGCTTACGTGTATTTCTTTTCGTCTACAATTTAATGCGTTTTTCAATTGATATGTTAATTTATTTAAGCCATTCATACTTTTTTTTAATTTTTATTTTTAGTTCTCTCTCTGGTTGTTTTCCTATTATATTCAGTTTAATTACGTTAGAGTTGTTATTGTTTATGCTATTGTAATTTCTTATGGTATTTTAATTTATGTACTCGCTTGCAGTTTTAAATGTCATTCATTTATAATATAATCAAATAATAAAAAGTGTCAGAATTCTTTATGAAAGTTCATGTCACAAAAGTTATAGTTGAAGCTTCAAAGCTTTTTATGTGAAGCAGATGAGTTTTTTGAGTTAGTTAATGCAAGATTTATAGTAAATTTAAATGTGATAGGACAAAGAAATCAGTGATTTGTTGATTTCTTATATCAATTAAAAAAATTTTTGTTTTGAAGCTATTTTTAGAACTTTCTATTTACGAAATAGTATCTTACAGCCTTATTTATAAAACTTATTAAGGCTTTATAAAGGTTTTTTAAGACAAATTTTCATACAAAATTTTTCTTAAAAAGCTCAAGAAAATATTTTTTTAACTTGTGAATGTTAGTATAATTTTAATTTTAAAAATTTAATAACTTACATATGCATTAGAGACCTGCGTAAACAGTTTTGAAATGTAAATATGTCTTGTTTTTTAAATGTAACTAATAATAAATACTGTCATTTAATAAGGGAAGCAAGATGAATGCATTGGTGTTCGTGTATATGAGTGTTAACAAGCGATGTCACGAAAACTTCTTGTTCATAACAAATAATCAAAAAAAAAAAAAAAAAAAAATAGTGTTGATGCGTGTATGCTTGTCATTTCGCATATTGTACGTTTGAGTGTGTTTGTAAGCTATTATGTAAACCTGTACCACAATAACTGATATAAATGTCTTACCAATAGTGTTGTTTAGCGTTTCTTTTAGAATATTTTGCTGTAGTAAAGCATTTGAAAAATCCCTCCTGTCTTAAAAGTTCTTATAAGTGGTCTCGTGCAGGACTTTAATGTGTATGTAGTACTGTATGCTGACTCTTAAAAAAAATTCTTTCAAAAATATTGTGCAACGATAACTCTGCGCATTGCGAATGAAATTATTTCGTTTTGTCTTTTTTAATTTCATTGGAAATTTTCATTGGTTTCACCACAAACTCGTTAAGTCAAAAATTAGCCTCATCGCTTAACAAAATTTTGCAACAAGACATCGTATGTAAGTTACTCATATTGCTAACGAATTTTCCAAGTTCGTTTGAATAATTTTGATGTCTTTTTCTAGAGTGAATCTTTTTTACAGTGATGTGCCAGAGTATGCAGATCATAAATTTTAATATACTCGTTTAACAATTAAGTCCTTCGTAATTTCTCTGTTGCAACAAAAAAAGAAGAGAGTTGTTTTAGGATACTCGGTTAGATCTATGCTCCTTAGCTATATAAAACAAATTTCATGTATTAAATAAGAGTGCAAAAAAAAAAAAATCATATAACATGATAATGCCGATTGCGGCGCAAATATTTCAAAACGTTTCCATTTACTTGCCATTTTTTTCTTTTTTCTGGCTGCGTGCGACTAAATTAATGCATTGTTTGTGCGCATGTGCAAAAACAAATTGAGCAATCGTTCTCATTGTTTTTGTTTCGTTTATTTTCGTACTCTGGGTGGCGTTAGCTGAAGCAGTGATGGTATTTTGGTGCGCTTCGGATATTTTTTGGTGCTTTCTGCTTCTTCATAAACGCGAAATTTTGGCAATACCCTTTTTTAAAAAGCGGGTATTTACAGTGCTTTTAACAGTGCTTTTGGTGCTCTTTTGTTAAATAAAAATATTTTTAATTTACAAAACTAAAATACTTTTAAGCGCTAAAAGCAGCATCTTTTAACTGAGGCTTCTTAAATTGTTTTTAATGACAATAATGGAAACTATGTTAAAAACAATATAGAAAACTTTTCATAAAAACGGAAGTAACCGGAAAGTACCACATAATTCTCTGCATAATAATTGATTGAAAGTAGTATGCAATAAGCATTTGTTAAAGCTTACACAAATATTTAATCATGCTATAGGGTTGTTAAATTTTAAGGGCCGATTTTGGAATTTTCATAACGCTGTTAATTTGCAAGTGCAAAGTAACTGAAAATGTTCACGTCTACAACAAAATGTAGGTAAATTTGTATTCAACGCACAAGAGTGGTAAAATTTTAAGGTCCGATTAGAAGCATGAGGTTATCAATAGCAATCAGTTGTTTTGGACAACGAGTAGCCAACCCCCAATTTTTTCATATCGTATTGACGTGCTGTCAATGTTGACAACTGGAATAAAGGTGACTATCGCAAAAACAAAAACTTTTAAGTAAGAGTACTTAAGAAAAGAGTGACGCTTTTAATGCATTCTTTATGTGTAAATGATTTTTCAGTAATTAATCTAAGCCTTAGTTAGCTTCACCTACTATTGTATATATGTTACTATATTATTTGACTCCTGGTTTTTTTATTACTTGTCCTTACATACTTATTTTTATTAAATTAATCAAGATTTTGTTTTAATTAATATGTTAATAAATTCTGTTATTACACCTCAAATACTTTGTTTATTTTGAAGCAAAAATTTTAAATTATATTTTGAGCTTTTACACTCTAAACTTTCCTTTTCAAATGGCTTAATGTATTAAAATTAAAAAAAAATAAACATATTCGTGCTTTTTTACCCTCTTTTTCGTACTTTATTGCGCTTTTTACCCTTTTTGCAACTGCTTAATATGCTTTTGCCCTTCGTAGAGATACCAACACTGAGCTGAAGTAGTTAGCACGTTGACTACAAAACCGAAGGTACGGGTCAGTCCATGTATCCAACAGTCATTAAAAATAACAACACGTTGCATGCAACTTTTTTAATTTGCTAATTGCAGCGCTATTAGAAGAGAATAATGTATAAAAAATGATGTAGCATAAATCTCTGATGCATTTTTGATAACTATTTTGATCTGAGTTGCTTTTCCAGACCTTCTATTGAGAAATGAAAAGTTTTCATGCAACTAATTTCTTAAATAAAATGCTTAATGTAAATTAGGTACATGCATTTTTGTTATGTGCATTAGTGTCGTTTTGTGTCAGTTGTTGTATGAAAATTCAAGTGATGAAGGCATAGCTACTGCTCACTGAACTATACCGACTTCCTAATGACCCATCAAAGCGCCCTCCTTCGTTGTGTAGCAGAATCATCGGCGAAGTAAAACAACCGATAAAATGGCTACTAAGCAAAGCTTAAAAAAATTATACGCCTCATTTAACACCAGAGGCGCTGCATTATTATAAACAGAATTATAAAAGAATGAAGCTATTCTCTGGCTCTTACTTCACCGCGTCACTAACCCTTTCTTTAGTAGTAGGCATTTATTGCCTGAGTGTTGCTTCTCTTTAAAAAAAAAGTACAAAGAAATCGAAACAAAGCATTAACTTAAAAATAAGAACGTTTCACATTAATTCAATAATTTTAAATATAATAGAAAATGAATATTGGGATTCTTAAAAATAAATAAAATTAATAAATTAATACTTTAAATTAATATCTTTCCATATTGAAATAAGAAATTTCAACATGACTATACTTTCGTTAATATTTCTTATTAATTCAATATTTTTATTGATTTTAAGCTGTTTTTTTCTCAAGGTTTACTATTGTCGATTAATTTTGTTAGGAAAATCATGTCCTAGCTCCAGTGTCTGGCATTAAGAGCATAGCTCTAAAAAGAAACACCTTCTATTTATATATTTGTAAGTTAGCTTAGGACGGGTGGTATTGTACTCGTAATACTTATTGTATGAACGCAAATAATTGAAACGGTGTGCGGCATTTGTCAATCGGTAGTGCGACTTCTGAGAATTAAGTCAATATGAAAGCTTGACAAAAAAGGGAATTCGGTGATTGCTTTGCTTTTAATGTGAACGTAAAAATACAAAGCTGCCGCCACTGTTGTGTAACGAATACGAAGCATTAAAAACTATCTTTTTGTATATGAAAGTGGGCATTATATGGAAATTTATATGCCTTTATAGTGCCTGAACTGCGAAATTGCCATTTAACAAAAAGGAAATCTTACACTAGGAAATGTTACTAAAGAAAAGGTGACACAAACTTATCTGCACGTAATTTTACTCTCGGATTTATTTCTGGGGGAATTATTTATAATTGAGCTGTTTATAATATCAAATTTTTTAAGCGGTATGGTCTCAAACTTTTTCTCAAATACTTTATTATGCCATTATGAATTCGCAAGGTGAAGCTTAGTGTTGTCATTCGAACAAAAATTGTTCGAATATTCGAACAACTTTTTATCATTTCTGTTCGAACGAACAAAAATATTAAATTTAGAATAAAAAATTATTCGAATAATTTTTGTCGAATATTCGAATATTCGAACAATTTCCTTAATTACTTTATATAAAAAGTATTTCACATTTTATTACTTTTTAATTTGTTAACAATATGATATTAACTGCCTTATTAATAAAAAATATTTCAGGTTTATTAAGAGCTTATTTGACATATTTCTATGGGAAATTTGTCAAATAAACCTGTAATAAACCTGAAATATTTTTTATGAATTAGACTCAAATTACTCCAAATTATAAATACTTG
The DNA here is from genome assembly GCA_949987645.1 of Tachina grossa. Taxonomy (NCBI): domain Eukaryota; kingdom Metazoa; phylum Arthropoda; class Insecta; order Diptera; family Tachinidae; genus Tachina; species Tachina grossa. The sequence goes on from OX465275.1 coordinate 154,129,044, forward strand.
TGTAAGCTTTGTTTGTATGTACATATGTATGTATACATACATAAGTATGTTTGCTAAACTCATCTTTTTTCTTTTTGGGAAAAGGTAATGCTTCTTCTAGAAAAAAAAAACTGGTTTTCTCTAATAAAAAGCGTTAAAAATTTAATTAATGAACGACGTAAAAAAGCATTAAATACCAACTTTTTAAAATACGTCACGAAAAGAGAAAAAATTTTATAAGTTTGTAGTGTGTGTCTGTGTATCTGTTTGTTTTTACGAGTCCACGTACAGACCAAACGGCTGGACCGATTTTGATTTAGGTTTTTCTGTTTCAAAGGTGACTTGATCGAAAGTGTTCTTAGCTATGTTTAAAGAAAATCGGTACAGCCGCGTAGAAGGTATCACATCAATTTTAGATATATTCTGTTAGATCTGTGTGTCTTTGACGCCGTAGCTCCCGAACGGCATGACCGATTTTAGTTTGCTTTGTTTTCTTTTGAAAGGTGACATGATCGTACATCTTCTAATTTATACTTGAAGAAAATCGGTCTAGTTGATTGGAAGTTATCTTAAATTTTCTATATATTAATTAACTCTCTTCTTTTTTGCGATTCTGCTACTTCAATAGTATTAGTGGAACATAGAGTTCTTAACTTATACTACAGCGTCAACTGCGGCAAAAGTTCTTAAAATTTTTAAGTTTTGTTATTAATATTTCTAAATCTATTATTGAAATCATATGTTTTTCGTGTGTAATGAATAATTTTTCGTTTGTTAATAAAAAAAATTAAACTAATACACATACGTGTCGTTTCTTGCAAACTTTTTAGAGACTATTCGAATGTATTTTTTTTATTCTTTGTTAGTTCGAATATTCGAACAAAAGTACAAAATTATTCGTCCGTTCGAACAAGAAAAAAATTATGAAATTTTATTCGAACAAATATAAAAGACGAATAATTAACAACACTAGTGAAGTTGCATAAAATTGGAATAACTAGAAATTTTATAAATTTTAAAAGCCAGAATTGTGCCGAACGTGGGAAAAAGTTGTGAAATAACTATATTAAGAACTTCCTATTTTTTTTTTTTTTTTTTTTTTTTGAAGTCAATATAATTATTTAAAATGTTTTAGCATTATATTCATAATGCATTTATATCTGAGCAAAATCTAGTACTTACAAGGCTTCGAGCAAAATCTACTAGATGTAAAAAAAAAATGTGCTTCATTACTTGAATTTGATTAAATCTGCTTAGAATCTAGTAGTAGTAAGTATTTTTTTTTTTTAAATTGTACTAAAAGCTAATCAGCCGTATTTAAAAGTGTATGTGAATTAGCTGTATTGCAGTTATTTGGTTATAGCTTAGGAAAAATTAGAGTCAATGGTTTTTGTTTTGGATATGAAATCTTGATAAAAACTTTGTGTAAATACTGTAGATTTTGGTAAAGATTTCAATTAAAATCCATTAAATTTCGTTCCGGCTTAAATAGGATATTTACCATAAAATTTTAAATAAAGCTTTCACATTAAATGAATTGTATACTCATTCAAACTTGCATTTTGGATATGGGACTTATTTGAAACTGTTATATAATAGAGCATTTACATACGGGATTTCCAGAGAAAATTAGTAATTTTTAATCGATTTTACATACAAAATAATACATAAAAATCTAAATAAAATCAGCTAAAAAAATCAATCGCCATATTTAGAAAGCTGTATGAGTTAGCTTTATTGCAGTTCCACTTTAAGGAAAAATACAGTCGATGGTTTTTGTTTTTAATAATAGTCAAAAAAACTTGGTGTAAACGGTATAGATTTTGATAAAGGTTTTAACTAAAACCTGCTAGATTTTATGCAGGTGGATTTAAATGCCCTTTACAGTTCTGTTGGAAAACACTAGTGCTTAAACATTTTTTTATAGAGGTAGAGGTAAGCTAATTATAAAGAGATAGCTTTAACAAGGAATACAAGATAATAAAAATATATTTGCCACAACATTTTACTATCAGACTCTAAATAACAAAAGCCGAAAATTCGGATACACGCCTTTTTTTAGATTTTGGAACATTTTTGTTTAAATTAAAATTGGTTGAGCTATACAGCAAAAGTAGTTCTAGAATAATTTTCCCCTATTAAAACAACCATAAAAAATATGCAAGATACTTCACATCCTTGAACTTTTTAAATGAACAAAAAAAAAAAACACGCACCCTTCCAAAGGAACACGCTAGCAAACCTTATAAAGAAATCCTTCCGCAGGGTTGTTATTACTGTTATAAAAATTTAGCATTTAAAGTGCAATAAAAGAAAATTTATATGATGTCATAAATATTAAAATAACAATTAATTTTAATGTATGTAGGTACGAGAAAAAGAAATACGTAAAAAGCGAAATTCAGTGTCAAAGACAGCAGCACATAAATGCAAAATAATGACTTTGTTAATTTTGCAACCCCCAAAAATAAAGCTAAATGGAAACTGAATTCAGTCAGAGAGGGCACATAATATAAAATTTGTATATAATTTTACATTTTATTATTACTCGTATTCCTTTTTTAAAAAAAAAAGAACAAAGTAAAAAATAAAAAGGTGCACTCAAAAATTCAACTACCATACTTATACAATAAATTATAATTAAGCATTATCTGTGACAAGCATTGCTACCATAAAAGGATGAATGTTTTATATTTTAAGTGCTGATAACAAGGACATTAATCACTTTTGATCGTTAGGCAATGATAAACCATGATATGTATGATAAAACGATAATAATGAAAGAGCAAAAATATGAGCAAAAAAAAAAAAAGATCGCTATTGTTGAAATATGCGAGTATATACATGGCGGGACGGTAGAATGTAATTGTATGATTGATGTAAATTGAGCGTTAAGGAGCAAAGGATAATGTATGGCAAGATTTGTTTGAAAAATGATATAATAAAAAATTATGATAATACATAAAAGGAATTACACTAAGTTTTGGTTTGTTTTTTCTAGTAGGACATGCTTTAGTTTGGCTGATTAAAATTAGGCAACAAACTAAGAAAATATTTTCGAAAAAAAAATCAAATATTATGAGAGATAAATCAATAGGGAAACGAAAGAAAACAAGTAAGAGTACTATATTCGGCTGTGCCGAATCTTATATACCCTTTACCAAAGTGCTTTTATGTAGTATACATAATCACATACATAAAGTATAAACAAAAAGAAAAAAATAATTTGACCTAGTTACTTTTATGTACAAAAAAATTAACTTTCAAACCCTAAAATCATCATTTTAGATTTTTCTGATAACTTATACCAATCTAGTAGTTCTTAAAAAAATATAGAAAGTGTTTTAAGTGAAGAAAGAAAATTCAAAAAAATGTTTTATTTATTTACTTTAATATCCAGAAAAAAAAGTTCAAAGTTTCCAGCTCTGGAGCTGTGGTTTTTATTTTTATAGTTTTCTACAAAAAACTTTTATTTCCAAAACGTAAAATATATATAATTTATAAAAGCAAAGATAAAAATTAATTAGACTTAGTTAGTTTACATATCACAAAAAGTGTAACTTTTCCAAACCTGAAATCATCCTTTTTGATTTTTCTGATTTCTTGCACCAATATTTTTCTTTTAAGAATATAAGATATGTTTAATTTATAAAGTAAGGGAAAAATTTGTTTTAGTAAGTTATTTTGTCCTAAAAAAATTAAAGTTTTCCAACCCTGGAATAGTGTTTTTAATTTTTGAATTGTTTTTTTTATATTTGAAATACTAATTTTATTCGTACTCAATCATAAAATAATTTTATTTAATAAAAAAAATAAAAATTAGTTTTCGGTAGCTAATTTTTAACATCACAAAGAGTGTAAGTTTCCCAACCCTGCAACTCTTTTTTTTTTTTTATTTTTCTGAATTCTTACACCAATCTCTTTCTTTTAAGAATATAAGATATGTTTAATTTATAGAAAAAAAAATTAGTTTTAGTAAGTTACTTTTGTATAAAAAAAGTTAAAGTTTTCCAACCCTGGAAACATCTTTTTAGTTTTTTTAAGTTAAATTTTTAATTTGAAATACCAATTTTATTCGCACTGAAACATAAAATAAGTTTATTTATTAAAAAAAAAATAAAAATTAATTTTCGGTAGTTAATTTTTGTATCACAAAAAGTTTCACTTTCCCAACCCTGGGATCACCCTTATTAATTTTTCTAATTTCTTACACCAATCTTTTTCTTTTAAGAATATAAGATATGTTTAATTTATAGAAACAAAGGAAAATTTTATTTTAGTAAGTTGCTTTTGTATAAGAAAAAAAGTTGAACGTCTTTTTAAATTTTTAAATTTTTTTTGTTTGAAAACCCAATTTTATTCGGTGAAGTATAAAATAAGTTCATTTAATAAAAATAAATAAAAAATTAGTTTACGGTAGTTTATTTTGTATATCACAAAAATCGCAGGTTTTCCAATCCTGGAATCATCCTTTTTGTTTTTCTGTTTTCCGACATCAATCTCTTTCTTTTAAGAACATATCTTAATGTTTAATTTATAGAAAAAAAGGAAAAATTTGTTTTAGTAAGTTACTTTTCTATAAGAAAAAAATTTAAAGTTTTCCAACCCTGGAAACGTCTTTTTAATTTTTTTAGTTTTTTTTAATTAGAAATACCAATTTTATTCATACTGAAGTATAAAATAAGTTTATTTAACAAAAAAAATAATAATAACTAGTTTTCGGTAGTTATTTTGTATGGCAAAATGAAGTTTAAGTTTCCCAGCTCTGAAACCGTCTGCTCGATTTTGCTGATTTTTATCATCAATCTTACTTAGACCATTTCTGACACACCAGTCCAAGAACGAAGTCTGTAGCTTTTCTGGGAGCTTCGGTAAACCGATTTCACGTACAGACAGACGGACAGACGGACATCGCTTATTCGTCTTCACTATGCATAAGGATCCAGAATATATATACTTTATGGCTCGCTTATTAATATTCTGGAAATTACAAACGGAATGACAAACCTATATATAGCCTTTTACCATTTTTTGGTAAAGGGTATAAAAAGGATGTAGGGAATAATGAAAAAAATATCAGTAAATCGTTTTTGAAACTTTTGAGTTGTGCTATTTTCCTTAGTCTGTTTCATAAAAAAGAACTGAAATATAATTATAAAAAATGTTATCTAATTCCTAAGAGAAACGAGGCCAGTGTGTAAGTCGAAACGAAAGAAAACATTTTCTAGTTTGTATGCAATTAAAATACAAATTCAAAAATATTTTCTTTCGTTTCGAATTACAGAGTAGACCCCCAGGGACCTGTTCCGTAATTCGAAACAAAAGCTTTCAAATTATAATTCGAAATTCGAAAGCATTTTCTTTCGTTTCGAAATATAGAGTAGACCTCCAGAACTATTATAGTTTTACTTGACGATAGAGAAGTTAAATGAAAATGGTTTTTTAAACTAAGCGAAACCATTTTTTATGCCCAGTACACATCTGGTAATTATTGTGTTGTCATTTTATGGAGTCATTTATATGTGCAACGCCGTTCCTATTATTATTATTATTATTAATGCAATGCCAAACAACGAAAAATATCGGAAATGACAAAATGCCATAGTGTGTACTCAACATTAATTATATGATGCTAAAGTTAGTTTTTTGTTAAAAACCATAGACAAAAGTAATATTCAACAGATTTGTTGTCCTTATTCTCGATTATTTTATTATGATTGTGTACATAGTGCTTGTCCCAAGATCTCGACAGCATTCGACTTGTCGCACAGTTACATTAGAAACAACAGCATCGTGGGATAGGCCCATAATAAAAAATTCAGTAAAGTGTGACTTTGACTTGCACACGAACTGTCTCGTAGGGGTATTTTTTCAGTTTTTTTTAGTTTAGGCTTGTTTTAGGGTACCGTACACGAAAGGTAAAAAGGAGCCCTATTGTTTTCGCTACGCTGTCCGTTTGTCCGTCTGGCCGTTTGTCCATCTTTCTGTCACAGGCTATTTGCTCAGGAACCGTAAGAGCTACTGACCTGAAATTTGAACAGATTATGTAGAACCTTGGCCGCTACAAGAACAAAAACATGAGAGTTAAAAATGAAAGGGTGTTCCAAAATGAACAACGAAAAATTTTAAAGTCCCATGTAATATACATACAATTGTATGAACACATGTATATTGAAACTTGAAATTTGTAAAATTAGTGTATTTTTATACAAACTACAACAATTAAGACTAAAATTACAAAAAAAATTAAAATAAAGGGTATCCTATCAGTTAATGCAATTTTGACTATGAAATTTTTACAACTTGCTGTATCTGGGAAACCGAACACAATTTTCAAAAACGGTAAAACAAAAAAATCCCAAAATTGTAAAATCGCCAAACGGAAAACAAATCGCCAAAAATTAAAAAAACGCCAAAACGAAAACAAATCGCCAAAAATTAAACAAATTTTCTAACACTAAAATAAATGGACAAATTCGAAAAAATCGTCAAAATTTAAAAAAGCCAAAAACCGCCAAAAAAAAACAAAACTAAAAAAATTCCCTATATAAAAAAAATCACCAAAATAAAAAAAAATCGCCAAAATTAAAAAAAAACTCCAAAATAAAAGAACGCCAAAATTCGAATAAAATTGCCAAAACGAGAAAAAAGTGTAAAACCTAAAAAAAGCGCTAAAACTTAATAAAAAATCGCCAAAACCGAAAAAACGCAAAAAACGTCAAAACCCAAAAACGAAAAAAAATGCCAAAAATATATTTTATATAGGCTTAAGTTCGTATTGAAATACATATCTAGTGTCCGTACGGAACCCTGCGAGCGCGGGTCGAATTCGCACTTCACTGAATTTATTTTTCATTTTGGCGTTTTTTTTCGTTTTGGCGTTTTTTAGGTATTTTGCTTTTTTTTATAAAGCGTATTTTTAGTTCTAGTGATTATTTTTTTTTTAATTATTTCGTCTTTTTTCGGTTTTTAGTTTTTTGGGGACCCTTCCACTTTTAGTGATGTCTTGCATCTCAGAAATTTTCCATTTAATCGACTTTTCGTTTCGGCATTTTGTTTATTTTGAATTTTTTATTTTAGCGTGCTTGAATAATTCAAAGTTTACTTCTCACGGTTTCTAAGATACAGCAAGTAGTCAAAATTACATTAACTGATAGAATACCCATTGGATTTAAAAAAAGTTCTACATATTCTGTAAAAATTTTAGCTCCGATGCTGATACGGTTCTCCAGACGGATATCGTAGCGAAAACTATCGGGTTCTTTTACACCTTTATTGTATTTTATGAAATCCTAAAAAGGAGTATAAAAAAATTTCCTAATCATGAAAAAAAACTTTTAAGCATAATAAATACATTTACAATTATTATTATGCTATTCGCCAGAAAAACGTGCGCTCAACAAAAAATAAATAAAGTGACAAAAACGGAAATATATTTCATTTATTTCATTTCCTTTTTCATTTTAATACTACTACTAATACTATAGCCGTTTTGCAAATGACACCAACATTTTTGACAGTCTGACACCAACACTGACAGTTGTCAACTGCTGTTGTTTGTTCTGTCACATTTTATAAATTGTGATTTTATATCGTTTGCCTTTAGCTTTTGTTTTTATTCATTTGAAAAATCTTATTTTTTTCCCTATTCCCAATTTTCCTTTGTTTGTATTATTGTTGTTTTTACAACTGTTGGATTCGCAGTGACCAACAAAACAAAATATTTTTTTTATTTTCCTGCTCTTGACTCAGAGTCTGAAACTGACAATAATGTTCTTGTTTTCTTTGAAAGACAAAAAAAAAATTTAAGATTTATGAAGGAAAAACTCTGGGAAAAATGTATCGTTAAGCAGACAAAAAAAAAAAAAAAAAAAAAAAAGGATGTTTAACAAATTGGCATATTACAAAAATTATTGTAGGAATTAGGTATGTATATCCTTGTTCCATTTGTTGACATTTATGAGGATTCAATTCGATACATGTGCACGCTAATGAAGGGTCTGATTTTTTTTCTTTGCTAAGAAAAGATACATATAAAATAAAATAATAAAATAATAAAGAAAATAAATGATGAAAGCTTACAGGAAAATTATTGGCTTTCTAACCCCAATACAATATAATTTTCTATTACTTTGTCTATGAAATTTAACATATAAAGATTTTTTTATTTTAAATTTTTTATCACTTTCTGGCTAAAACTTAACAGCCTTATTTTTAAAACTTATCAAGCCTTTATAAAGGGTGTTTTTTATTGAGGTATAGAACTTTAAGTTGGCATCACGTTTTTAACTGGCGGCCATTTTGTCACCTGTCAAGTGATTAATATTTAGTTTGGTTTGCCATTTCATCATGAACAGGTTGACAAAAGAACAACGCTTGCAAATCGTGCAAATTTATTTCGAAAATAATGGTTCAGTTCGCGAAGTTTACCGCAAGCTCCGTCCATTTTATGGTCGACATAATCGTCCATCAGAGCAATTAATTCGGTTAACCATGGATCGTTTTCGCACTACGTTTACTCTATGTGATAATACGCATCCGCAGAGACGTCGAACAGTGCGCACCGAAGAAACAATTGCCGCTGTAGAGCAAAGTGTTGAAGAGGACCCGAATGAATCGATTCGCCACCGTGCACAGCAATTGGAGCCGACTAACCGACTATTTTGTTCCCGAATTGGATGGCATGAATGTGGATGAGTTGTGGTTCCAACAAGACGGCGCTACATGCCACACAGCGCACGTCACAATCGATTTATTGAAGGAAACATTCGATGAGCGCATAATTTCGCGGAATGGACCTGTCAATTGGCCACCAAGATCGTGTGATTTGACACCATTGGATTATTTTCTTTGGGGATATGTGAAGTCGCTCGTCTACGCCAACAAACCAGAAACGTTAGGGGACTTAGAAGCCAACATTCGTGGCGTTATTGCCAACATACGGCCCCATATGCTCGAAAAAGTGGTTGAAAATTGGACCTGTAGAATTGGCTTTATTCGAGCCAGCCGCGGCGGCCACATGCCCGAAATCATATTTAAACATTAATGGCATAAAATTATCCTTCCAATAAAGCTAAATTGATGGACAATAAAACGATTTTCTTGTGTTTTATTTCAATTCGAAGTTCTATACCTCTAAAAAAACACCCGTTAAAAGGGTTTTAAAATAAATTGTGATACAAAGTTTTTCTTAAAGAGCATTTATAAAGCCTTAATAAGTTTTATAAATAAGGCTGTAATATTTTCAATCAAATATATATTATTTCTTTAAAATACATTGGAATTGATTATTCCGCGCAGTCGCAAATCAAATTCAAAATGTCCCTAATATAAAAATTTATTTTATAAACATATATATTTTACTCAATTATATTATAAACTTTTAACCCATTATGAATTCAAATTGAACTTAACACAATCAAACTACTCATTTTCTTTTGCACCCAAGAGGCAAATGAAAAATAAGCTGGAAAACGACAACAGAGCTCATACCCAAAAAAAGAAAAAACAAATTGAAGAAAAGAAATAAATTATTTCAAATGAAAGCTAAAAAAGAAGCAGTACCACCACACCACACGGCCATTATCAGTATTCCTTTATCTGCCAGCAACAAAACAGAAGAGCACTGTCAGCCATTAACCATGTCATGTTATTAGATTTTACTCGTTCCAGGCTGGACAATACAACCAAAAAACAGGATAAAGTTGGACAATAACACAAAAAGCGGTAAGTGGTAGGAGCCACATGCTAAATATACAAAAACTGAGATGAAGTTGAAAGAATAAAAAAAATATATATATAAGAATAAGAGTAAAGCAATGAAAATGCAAGCATGCCAAAAACAAGTGACGTAAATGTGGTTGTTTAAGATTGGAGCAACTAAATGCCATAGATTTTACTACGGTAATAATGTTGGCAGCAACATTAACAACAATAACAACAACACCAACAACAGTAATAGCAGCAGCAAGCAAACAGAAAATGAAAAAATATGGTAGTTGCAAAGAAGAAACAGAAACAGACGATTCAGCAATAACAGCAACACAACATAAATCTTTCAAAAAATAAAGAAATAAAAAACATGAAACTCAAACTCAATAAAATCAAAAAAAAAAAATGGAAAAAAGTTAAGAGCGTGCTTGCAGTCGTGAGCAGACAGCAAGACAGTGGATTGATAAAGATTGAAGTTATTACTGTGAGCTGCATTCGATCTTTACTGTGAGTCGCAGAGCAAGCATGGATCGAGGTGGTTACAACGCCAAATTTGTTCTCAGAATAGAATTTATGTATTGTTAAAAATATTTTTTTATGCAACAAATGCATTTATAATAAGTGGTTCTATGAGATATTTGATAATCTACAGTTCTCAGCAGTGTACACTGAAAAAAAGACCTTCATGCCTTCGCTAAATTTAAAAATCTTAACAACAAGTTTTATAAAACCGTATAAGACACATAAGAAAGCGAAAGACACTAAAAAATAAATTAAAAAATATATTTCAAGATAAATATAAATTATGCTTACATTGTCCAAATTTCTTTCAGTGCATTTGGATCAAACAGTAAGTGCTCATACGAGAACGACTGGTTCAATGTCATCAAATCCACGCGTGAATAACAGAGAAAACAAGATCGCGAGAGAGAGAGAGAAAAAAATTATCTCACATCTCTTCTGCTTCTGATCCGCTCTGGAGGATCTCCGACTGCACTTCCTTGGCAGATTATTCTATCCAAGTTATCGGAAATAGAACTCAACAATGTGGATCTTCATATCAGAAGCAATGGCTGGTATGGTCGTTGAACCCCCTTTTATGGCGTGTGTATACTAAAGGGTTGCATTTGTATACTAGTTTGTATAGCCAAAACAAATATACCATGGTATGTACCATATAATTGTAGTGTGAGCGACAGAACTAGTATAAGAGTTATTGTGTGTGCGTGCTTTTCCAAATTAAAATACAATTGAAAACAAATAACAATTGCTTATTGTATTGCTGCTGAGCAACTGTTTGATCTGTTTTTGCTCAAAAAATACATATTGTAATACAAGTATATGAAAAAACCACTATTGAAACAAATACATGATGTGCAGATGTATGTGCGGACGTTCGCTATGTTATTTTGTGGCGCAGCCAAAGTATAGAGAGAGAAAGAGACAATTTTGCTCTGAGAGTAATTACAAATGCATGTGTTTCATGTACATGTATCATTTAAGGCCGTGATACACTATCGTACAAAGTCGTGCGATCTACGAAAAAGTACAACGCTGGTATGATGGAGTTTATGAAAATTTTCAAAAGCCAATAACAATTCATCACACCAGGGTTGTATATTTTTGTAGATCGCACGACTTTGTATGATAGTGTATCGCGGCCTTTACTTACATATGTATGTGCAATTTTGCTTTCATTCATTCATTCATCAGCCAATTACATTTTTTCTCAACACATCGAAGGCACTTATGGCAAAAGCAGTTTTATGTATCTTATTTGCCTTAGAAAAACAAAAAAAATAAATGTGTTGTTTTCATTTGCTCATTGCCCAACCAAACAATAATTTTTAAAAAAATTAACATTTACAACTAGTAACAGAAAACGATAAATAACATATTTATTCATACCAGAACCAAAAAACACGCAAAACTAGTGCAAACAGATGCATCTGTGCAATGCTATAGTGTATACACACGACCCTTTTCCCACCCACTCTCCTCTCTCTTCTAGTAACTATAATCTATTTCCATATCTTTCATCTTTATCCCTTTCTCTACTTCTACAAACTGTTCAACTTACAGGTAGTCAGAAGGGTTAATTTTATTGGACCCAAGTGATCTGATCCCTTAACTTTCATATTTCACTAGCAACCTGCATAGAGTGGCACTCATAATTCCATACTCATTTTGACTGTTCTGTTCAATTGTAATACCAGTGAGCGGTCACCGTGCTCAATACGGGGCTACAAACGCATTGCAGTTACTTCTTGGCTAAACTCAAGAGCACCCATTATGGTGGCTATTCTCTCACCTATCATTTTATTGAACCCTTTGTACATGCCTGCCTACGACCCAATGTCCGGTTAATATGGGCACCAAAACCAAAATCTGCTTTATATTCCTTTAAAATTAAGGTTTAGTTAGGCTTTGTTAATCTATGTTAATCTAGGTGGTCAAAGACCTCGCATAGACCGGGATTGATCCGTAGCGATACCAGCAGATGAGAAAATAACCTGTTAGTATGGCAGCCTAGTTTACGGTGTCTGTGTAGAACGACTAGCATACATATTTAATCAACTTTATCAATCCACACAGTTCCACTATCGATACAAGTTCAAGACTACGAAAAATGTGAGAGCCAAGACAGTAAGATAGTAGATGTTATATTGTTTCAATTACCACGGATTTTTTACATTTTCTGCAGTTACTGCCCGGTTAATACGGACCCCATAACCCAGATCTGCTTGGTATTTCTTTAAATTAAGTTAATCTGGGTGGTCAAAAGACTTCGCATAGACCATGATTGATCCTTAGAGATACCAGCAGATGTGAAGAGAACCTACACAGTTCCACTCTCGATACAAGTTCAAGACTACGAAAAGTGTGAGCATCAAGACATTTGTATCTAGAAGGGCTTAGAGCCGGACAGTGACACAGTAGATTTTCTATTGTTTCAATTACCCCGGGTTCCTTACATTTCCTGCAGGTAAAATCGTCCCATTTTGACAGCATATGAAGCCATCTAGCAGTGCCCACAAGTACCCCCGCTAGAAGTTTGCAGTTGGTTCTAGTTAATGATAAAAGGAATTTAGTCGTTTTGGGATCAAAGCAGTTCCACATGATTTTACAAGTTTTGCAAGTGTTCGTTGTACGCCAACATTTCTCTGATTCTTCGCTTATCTTAGAGCCTATGATACCTTTCAGGTGTTGAATTGGTTTTCGGACATATACCGTTTCCTCAGACGGTACTTGAATTCCCCTTTTGGCCAGTGTATCGGCCATTACATTTCCCTCAATTCTGATGTGTCCCCGGACCTTGAATATATATATACACAGAGAAAACAGATTCGTTGTGACAACAAAATTTGTTGCCAATCGAATTTTGGCGGTTGCAGCAACTATCATAGAATTCTGCTATAGCGACTGAAATTTTCTTGTGGCACCACTATATTTTAATTATAACCCTCAACTCAATAGTTGCAGCAACAGAAAAAAATTGGTTGACAGTATGGAATTTGAAATAAATGTTATTCTTGCTACCGAAAATTTGGTTAATATAATTAAAACAATATCATAATTGGTACCTGTAAAAGAAAAATTGGCCTTCCTTGCTGAAATAAAAATAAACAATAAACGCAAATAAAAATACACAATTTAAGAAATTTATTAGTTGACATATTGTCATAAGTTTATTTTAATTAAAATTTATTTCCTAATGGTGAAGCATGTCTATATACATTTCTTCAACTACACATTTTGAAAAGCCACAAACCTGTTATCTTATGCACAGACTTTCAAAAACCATTTGAGAATTCACAAATCGTAATATCTTTGAAAGTCACAAAAGTTAATTTTTTTAATTTGCTGCTATAAACTATGATAGTAAACTCAACCTCTAGTTAGTTGCAGCAACTGATTGAAAGTTTTTATTTTAATTTTAATATAGAACGACAATTTTTTAGTTGCTAATACCAAAGGTTGTTAGCAAAATCCAATATGTAATATTTTATTCGGTTGGGTTAACCAATCAGTTAATTAGTCATGACAAAAGCATACGCTCGGTTGATGCGATCAATTTAAGTATTGTCACAATCATATCTTTGTTACAATTATGACCTTATGGCAATGAACATGGATTGTTTTTTGGATTAAGAGAAAATTGATAGCATGAACTAAAATATAGTTAATGCAAATGATATTTTATTGGACTAACCGTTTTCCAACCAATCTTTTTTCTGGGTGTACATATATGTGCTTGTCTACCATAATATATCATATTTATAGCATTCCTGCACATGAGCACAATCGAGGAGTAGTTGCAGCCAGCTGAAATTGCTTTAATAGTTGCTTGACTGTACCCTGTCGGAGAATATGTGGTTGACTACAAAAATAGTTAACTTATAGTTAACTTTTCTTAGACTGACTAAAAGCTAGCTGCAAAGTCATCCAGAACAAACCCAAAATTAATTCTAAAGTTGAGTACGTAATCGAATTTGGTGAGAGCCAACAAATTTATTCTCAGCTACTTCAAACAACATTTTACTGTTGTTATTTTATAGATGGCAGTTTAGCCGAGTGGTAGCGCGTTGAGTTTTTTTTTTATTTACTGACTACCAGGTGATTTAAAAAAGTCAACTTTAAGTTAGCTTAAAGTAATGCATAGTGAGACAATTGACTATCGCCTAGGACATCGTAATGTTAAAATAGTCAGTTGATTACATTGCAAAGTAATCCAAGTGTAGTCAGTACTAGTTGCGAAATAGTTAGCTTAAAGTTAGTTTAAAGTTAGCCAAATTTCCGATAGGGTATATATACATATTTACACGCACATACATGGTTAGAGGTGTGAAGGCAAACTATGCCGCCATTTTGGCTGCCTGGAATATGCTACAGTGATCAAGAAGATGGTACAGTGATTATAAAGTTTATAAGATTCCTCTATACTGAGCTCCGGACAGTAAACCGCAGCTCCCACCCCTCCAACCATCTTTGAAGCATCAGTGAAAAAGTTGAAATTAGAACCACTATAGTTAAGACTTTCAATATAGCCTTCTTCTCCTACAGTGAGATGTGGTTTGTTAAAAAAGTTCATTACTAGAATAATATAGTCCGAGCTACACTCCATGTCTTCTATCAATTTACTGTAACCAAATGATGTGTACAACAAATGTGCCCTCAATTATGAAAGTCGTCTGCATCACATATTTCTTTGGTCGAAATATTTATTATATTCCATTTGAACAAATCAAAATATATTTTTATATTATGCAACATTTTCATTTAGAGTTGTGCTAGTCTAGATTAATATGAAAATATATAATATTTATTAAATATTTATTTAAGTTTTTTTAAGATTCATTTAATATTTTGATGCGAAAATGCACATGACTTAGACCACTTTCATGAGTAAGGGCACATATGTCCTGTTGTCCTGAGTTGGATAACGGATTTGCATGCCACGTTTACTGTAGTTAGTTTTATTGTTTTAAGGTCGAATATATTTCTTTAAATTAAAGAAATTGCGTTTTGCTTATTTATTTATTTGTCTTGTAGACATTTCTACGTTTGAGTTTGCACGAAAGTAAGGCTAAATCTACACATTGTTTTTCCAGTGAAGCCTTCAAGCTTATCCCAATTATTTAATACTCATCCGCCTTTATGCCCAATGATTATAATATTGAACTGCTTTACCATTCCGCTGAAAGATGATCGGAAGCCTGTAGCTGATGTTGTCTTTCGAAGTGGGTGTTCCAGAGCCACGATAGCAGCTCGACTATCAGTGTATATGTTAAAAACTGTTGTTGAAGTTACATTTACTCTCAACCAATCTGCAACCTCCATGATAGGACGTCTACCTGATAAAGATCTGAAAGCAGATTGCAATACAAAGATCTGATCCACACTTACTTGAGCTTTCGAGCGAACCATCATTTCATTTCCCATTATTGCATTTCCCGCATAAGGACATGCCTGAAATGAATTTTCGGAATTTATATGTTAAATTTTCTTCTATCTCTGCGACCACTGTAATGCGAAATACTCGTATAATATTTTGTTTGTTACCCTTTGCTTTCGCAAAGTCTTGTTATTAATTTCATAGAAAACTACTAGCCCTGCCTCTGCGTGCACAGTTACCACTATGCAACTACTGCTTCGTTCACATTTACTCTTACCGTTTTATTCAATTTTGTTGTATGACACTCGGTGATGTTGCCGCTGCTGCTGCTTTTGCTGCTGCTGGTGGTGCAGCTATTTCTATTTCTGTTATTTTATTGTTGGCCCGATATGGCTTTGGTGGCATGTTTCAATGTCGATTTTAAAGATGCTGTGAACATGGAGTATAAGCGCGCGCGTTAACTTGGCGCGCCGGAAGACGTAGTGGTAGTGTAATTTGAAATGAAAATTAATGACATGCAATCAATTTTGTGAGACGATGTTATTTGTTATTTTGATGGCTCCTCTTGCCGCGCGTGCACACAAACACAGTCACATGCTCTCTTACACATAGACAATAGCAAGCGACATAAAGAGGGAAAATCAAATAAATAGACACAAGCGAACAGAACAAGCTTTGCTTGGCTGGTGCCTTCCTTGCTCATTCGTTTTGTTAGTTAGTTCAGATGCCATCTATTATTTTAAATTTTTCTTGTAGTGACACGCACACACACACACACACACACACAAATACTTACATACATACGAACAGTTCGTTGAATATTCATTCATTTATCCTTTCGTTTCCTTACGCCAGTTAGCTACGAAATACAAACACTAACAAACATTTGCTGGTTGTGCTTTTGATTTCAATGCCCGTGTTGTGTGCAGCTTCTACAGCAAAAGTCTTTGTCAGAGCTTTTATGCAGTTGTTATTAGTCTCCTGCACAAGATATCTTATAAAAACTTTTAAGACATGAGCGATTTTTCAAATGCTTTACTACAGCGAAATCTTATAAAACAAACGTTAACAACATTTTTTGCAAGAAATTTTTTTTTTGAGTATTGTAGGTATAGGAGTAAAGAAGAAAACACTTCGTGACGGAAGAATTTGTGATACTAGCTTCTTTCTACGCATAAGCGCGTGTACAAACGTCATGCATGTATGTGTGTATGATCTTTTATTTTTCTGCGCACATGCAAAGGCACACACATGCATTAACATTAGTTGTATGCGGTTAATCACATAATAGCTTACCATCTGCATATTACACACACACTCAAACGCACAATATGAAAACTAACAAGCATACACTAACCAACAGTACTTCTTTTGAGTGTTTGTTACAAGCAAGCTGTCTTGCGACATCGCTTGTTACAACTGATATACACATACACCAATACAACCATCGTGCTTCGCTTATAGTACGACAGCATTTATTATTGGTTTAGTATAATACATGCGACGTGAATACATTTAAAAATCATGACGTTTTTACATATCAAGACTGTTTACGCAGCTCTCTAGTTGTTATGTCTATTATGTAGGTATGTAAGAGTGTGTGTGTTTGTTTGCTACAACATGTTGTACGTCTTCGGTTTATCCATACAAACGACTTATATACAATAAATTTTTCTTTTGCTCTGGTTGAGAACACTTGATCATTTGTCAAATGCATTGCAATTGGGAGTTTTACAAGAGTGAAATATATCCCTGATATACAAACACTATACTAATGTAATATTTTTTTTCTCATACTTCGTAGATATATGTATATGTACATATGTATGTATGTTTGTGTAAGTGTTTGTATTTATTACAATTTATTTGTGAATGTAGTTTAAATAGAGTAAAGTTGTTATTGCTTTTTATTAAAAAGAAAAAAGTAAATAAAAAAGTACGAAAGTAGGTGTGAGAAGTTGGATGGATGGTGAAAAAGAATAATGTGACCTGGTAAATGGTGTAAAATAATGTTTTCTTGGCAAAAATTTTCAACATTTTAGCAATATGTTGTTTGCAAGAAAATTTATTATCCATTATGAGTTTTATATTTACTGCAAGACAACGAATATTAAAAAGAAACACATACTCGTAAATATCTTTTTGTACTAAAATATTAAGATCATTTAGGAAAATAGATAAAAATATAATAAATATCTAGACAAGACCAAAGGTAAAATGTTTCCAGGTAAATTTGAACAGAAAACGTACATATCGTTAGCTAATATGCAAAAGGCGTAACTAACAAAAATATAATTTTACAGAAGTAAAAACTAAAAAATAAATAAAAAACAAACTTGCGTTTACGTTACGTTCCCTTGTTTTTTTGCATAAGTATAAAATCATGTCAAGACATGTAGTTTAATTAACTTCATAATAATGAATCAAAAACTCGATTTTGAAAATATTGTAAGTTACGTCTTTTTGTAATTTATTAATTTGATTGTTTGATTTTGTATGTGAAAGACTCTAAAAAAATATAAGAAAAAAATCTCCCCGATTGGTCTTATTTATTTGTCAAGTTTACAGTAAATATTAATCACCCAAGTTTTTTCGGTTAAATTAACCAATTTCTATTGGTTATTTTCATTTTGAAAGCGATTTAGAGAAACACAATTTTTTTTACTAAAAAATAAATAAATAACTTTAAATAATTACCGAGTCTATAAAGTAAGTTTTTAATGCAAAATATTATTTTTTTCTCAGTAAAAATGACCAAAATTAATTGTTGCGGTTAATTATATAGAATGGAGTTGTATTTAAAACTAGGCACTTCTTTAACTGTAAATTATTTTAAACAGTTGTTAACACATCAACAGTCCCAAATTATTATTTTACTTATTCAGTGAAATATTTGTTTATTAAAAAATATATTGAAATTGATTATTGAGGAATTAGCTGTAGCATATGCGCATTTCACTGTTTAGAACATCTGGAGATATTTACTTAAACTTCCATGTAAACAGAAAAGGAGTTCAACTTATACCAAAGTTGAAACAAGAACGCAACAATTTACATGACTTTTATTTTCTTACTTTACTATTGCTACATCGGCTGACTCTTTTTCAGCTCGAATTGTAGTTGTAAGAAGAAAATAAATGCAAAAAATAACATCAGCTGTTTACTGCTTTCATAAGAAATTTCTCATTTGTTTAAATGGAAGTTTGCCATAATATCTCTATTTTTTCTAAGAAATTTTTGGATAAAGGTTCCCTAATGATCTGAATTAGCAACAGTTAAATGTATTTTTAATGTATTTTGAATAAAAAATAATATTATATTGAATAAGTAAAATAATAATTTTATATAATGTTAATGTTCAAATTGTTGGCAAATTTCTTTTAATAAAAATAACCAAAATTTATTGTTACGAGTACAATTTACTTAGTAGAATGGACTTGTATTTCAAGCTGATTTTGTGCTATTCATTAGTATTTTGCTACTGTTTTATTTGCTTATTTTGTCAATATATAATTTAATAAAAATTACTACCCTCTTGGTAAATTTAACAGCTGCTTACAGTTAAAAACTAAAGCCAATAAAATAGCGAAGTTTAATCTAACTAATTTTCGTTTATTAATTTAACTGTAACTAAGAGCAGCTTTTGTGATTTGCATGAAAAACTTGTTTGCCTGGTTAAACTAACTAATTTTAGTTCTTAATTTACAGTAAATGTTAACTGACACTGTAGAATATTTCTGAAAGCTAATAATGAAGGTGTAGTTGCATTGTGATGATTGTATTTGTCCGAATAAATATAATTGTCTTCAGTGTTGTTTGTTTCTTAAAAAATATAATTTTGCAAAATTGAAACTTTAGCTCAATTATTAATGCGATTTAGTTATGTGCCTTCTTTGTGTTAATAAGAGTGTAAACAAATTTTCATAGCAAGCCATTGCTTCAAGTAAATTTAATAAAAATTTACTTAATAGCCCGTTCTCCACACTCCACATGCTATGATCTTTACCTTGCTATGTATATTGCATTGAGCCTTTTTTTGTTACAGCCCCTTATATGAACCATTACCAGGGAGTAGCATAGAGCTTTCGTTTGAGTACCATGACCATGGTGCTTGAGTCGTAAATATCGCCACTATATACGATCGGAGAGTTGGATTACCTGCCCAAAATTCTAATATGAACCCTCTTACACTGCACAGCATGGCCTAGCAAGAATCCATTGGGTATAAGTACGTGAAATATAATATTTAATTCAAATAGGTGTGGCTCAGCCAACAGTTTTTTTTTATACGTTTACTAGCATGGGTGAGAAATTTTACAAGTAATCGGTTGTAAAGAAAAACTCGTAAATGAAATATGACATACATACATAATTCTGAATAAAACACCATTAAAGTTTTTTGTGAAAATAGAACTGAATAGAAAACATTTTCATGTTCTTAAATCCTTCAGAAACTGTAGTTCTAATCCTGTAGAAAATTTCGTGACATCCAAACGTATTTGTCGTATGACTTGAGAGAGTGGGAGAGTTGCCAAAAATAGGTAGTGACGAAAAGACATATCGTGTAAATGGTTACATATTCATAATTTTCGTAAAGTATCGTCTTTATTTTTAGTCAATTTAATTGAGAGTCGGTCTAGTACCAGGCACCAAACAAGTTCTATGTTGTTGGATCCAGCATATCTCAAATATTATAAATATAGTGTTAAATGTTCTGTCTCTTTGTACAAGTCCTTTTGGAACCAGCTCCGAAACTATATTCAAATACTACTTTAATCTTAAATGGTATTTATGCTTTTATAATATGAGTAACCCTGCGGTCGAGTGAGTGGTGTGCAAGCCGGAGGTTGCTAGTTCGAATTTCAAACAGGTCTCTGCTTAAAAGTAAAATATAATTGCATTTGTTACAATAAAAAAAATGTATAAGTTTTCATTGTTACAGTTAAATGTCGGAATGAGGTTTATATACAATTTTTATTATTATACACCGAAAGTCGCTTACAAGTCACAAGGTATATTCAAAGTATCAATTAATCCTATCCTAAGACATCCCCATGTAAAAGTGACTGGTTTGCCGCTTAGAAATCGAACTGTTACTTATCACTTGGTGATGTATCACATGACTAGTCTTGTGGCAGCTGAATTGCATGCAGGGAACTTACAATTAGAGAAATAAAAAAATAATTATTTTTGCACCTGCATTATTTTATAACAAAAATACATATATGCCAAGATTACAATCATTATTTCAATTTTCAGTCACTATAATTTGGTTATTAGTCATCAATATTTCTCAGCGTTAGCAACAAGTTAACACAAAATTTTACATAATTTTCTAAAGTTTTCACTTATTGCAAAAAATTCAATAGGAAGTTTTACATAAAAAGGTATTTAACTAAATAATCAATTTTATATCCAACAATGATTCAACATTGTAACCACCACACACACACACACAAACAAACACACACACACACACACACACACAAACAAACACACACACACACACTCACAAACATAGACACAAACATCCCAGTGGGATTTTCATTAGCTAGCTCAAAATATGGGTGACTTTTTGATAACTTATTTACAACTAGCTTCTGAACTAATTCATAAATGATACAGATGTGAGTCATTTGTTTTTTGCACAACTGTCTTCTTCCCGATAAGTATTGAACTAACTTTAAGCTAACTCAAAACTGATGCAGATATTAGTGAGTTGTTTTTGTACAACTAACTTCGATATGTTTTGAGCTAACTTTTAGCTAACTCAAAGCTGATACAGTCAAAGTTCAGAGAGAAGATGTCAGCATAAAATTGATGCTTATAATAACTCTGTGCCGTTTATATTTTATATGGCGCGATGGCAAAGTGTTAAGTATGATGGCTGACAAACAAAGTGATCACGGTTCGATACCCGTTCTCGTTTCTTAAAAAATAATTTAAAATTGTGTAAACTAGAAAATGTTAATAAATAATGAGCTAAATCATAATTAACTAAACTAAATAATGTATAACACTTTTTTTATTATTTTTTTTTATTTGGCACAAGCTAACTCATAATGAGCTAACTCATGGTTAGTTCAAAACTTATTCAAAACTTATGCACTCGTCCTTAGGCCACTCAGTGTTAAATCTGATCACTTTTAGAATGCAGAATGAGTGCTGATTTTAGCCACCTCTGACTAATTTTTGGCTGATAATTCAATAACTCAAATTCCCACTGGGATACTGCATGTTCCTAACACTTATGCATCAAGATTTTCCACAAAAGTTACTTATGCAAGTGTGTGTGTGTGTGTGTGTGTGTGTGTGTGTGTGTGTGTGTAAAGTGAAAACCTGTCTGTCAAACGTTTAAACTTGTCAACATTCTCGTTTACGTTGCTGAAGTATTCAAACGGAAGGAAATACTTGCGGTTATGCCACCTTAATCGACACTCGATTTACTTGTTAGTTGGCAGGCAGCAGCGATCAAACGCAGACACCATTTCAGACAATTTTACATAAACTGCACACACACACATACAATTTTCTAGGAAAAACAAAAAAAAATATGCAAAAAAGTGCAAGTTGTATAAATTGCAAGAAATCCAGGCAAATACTCTAGAATATTTCAACAAAGTTTGATTATAGCTAGTGGGTGAGTTAAAAAAAGTCGTTCTTTGGGTGAAATTAACTTTTTCGAGAGGTACATACATATTTATACTCAATTTACACTATGATTTTTATTAACTTCATAAAGTAGTTGCACGAAATTTTTTCTATTTGCTAAAAGCAGCGTTATATGAGGGAATGATATATAAATAAATTCAGTAAAGTGCGACTATGACTCGCGCACATAGGGTTCTGTACGAACACTAGATGTGTAATTTAATACAAACTTCATCCTATATAATATATAGTTTTGGCATTTTTTTTTCGTTTTTGGGGTCTTTTCGGTTTTTTTGTTTTGTCGTTTTTTTGCGTTTTTTTCGGTTTTGGCGATTTTTTTAAGTTTTGGCTCTTTTTTAGTTTAGACACTTTATTTTCTTGTTTTTGGCGATTTTTTCGGTTTTTTTGGCGTTTTTTCATTTTGACGTTATTTTTTTTTATTTTTGGCGATTTTTTTTTAATTTTTGCGATTTTTTGTTTATTTAAATTTTTTTTTTTAGTTTTGGCGACATTTTCGCGTTTTGGCGATTTTTTTAAATTTTTTGCGTTTTTTTTTCATTTTGGCGTTTTTTTTCATTTTGGAGATTTTTTCGAATTTGGCGATTTATTTTAGTGTTAGAATCTTTTTTTTTAATTTTGGCGATTTTTTTCGTTTTGGCGATTTTTTTTTAATTTTAAGCGATTTTTTTTTTGGTTTGGCGATTTAATAATTTTCGGTTTTTTTAGTTTTACCGTTTTTGAAAATTTCAAGTGTTTGCCTCTTACGGTTTCCAAGATATAGCAAATTGTCAAAATTACATAGTCAAAATTGCATTAACTGATGGACCACCCTTTAATTTAAATTTTTTAAATTTTAGTGTTAATTGTTGTAGTCTGTATAAAAATACACTAATTTTACAAATTTCAAGTTTCAATATACATATGTTCATACAATTGTATGTATATTACATGGGATTTTAACATATTTCATTGCTCGTTTTGGAACACCCTTTAATTTTTAATTCTCATGTATTTGTTGTTGTAGCGGCCAAGGTTCTACATACTGTGTCCAAATTTCAGGTCCGTAGCTCTTACGGTTCCTGAGAAAATACCGTGTGACGGACAGACGGACAGACGGACAGCGTAGCGAAAACAATAGGGTTCCTTTTCACCTTTGGTGTACGGAACCCTAAAAATGACGTAGCATGAACCTCTTAAAATTAGAATCTCGATAAATTATTTTATTGAATTGCAGAATACATTTATTTATAGTATAAAAATAGAAAATTTATATAAAAAATTAAGGCTCATCTTGAATTCGCTTATATATAAAAATACAATAGAAAAAGATATACATATGTACACAGCGATACATGCAACTTCACTCGCCCTTAATAAAATCTTTAGTAAAAGTTGGTCTTCAAATGTAGAAAGTTTACCATTTATATTTTTGTCTTCTTTATTATTAAAAACCTTTGAAAATTTCTAAGCCACCAGGCCACCCTAATACACGTATTTACATAACAACTTGACAGGCAGAGCAAGCGTTGCAAGACCTCACTGACTTTTTAACTTGATTGTATGTCCTTCCAGCGATAACTTTTCCACGACTTGTTCTCTAGTAGTATTTATAATAGTAAATCAGACTATTGATGTGGTTGATTGTAGTAAATTGCATGCAGGATGATGAGTGTGAATATTTTTCAATTAAATGTCAAATCATGGTGGTTGATGATGATTTTAGTTTAACATTTTAACATACATATTTTATTTAGAGGGAGGGAGGTTTTGGTTTTGGTTTTAAAAAGCTGTCAAGATTTATTTGCATGAATAGAAAATTTAACAATATGCTTCTTGGGGCAAAAATTTAAATGCAATTGACGGCAACAACAACAACAACAACAATAAATAATTTGTTCTATTTTCTAAGTATTTCTTGTATTTAGTAATTACAAATCAGAGTTGCCAGCTTTAAAGGAATACAAGTTGTGTGAATCTAGAGTTTTAAATAAAATGTTACGAGTGTATATATTTTTTAGTTAAAGAAATAATTTTTTTTAACGGTTTTTCTTACCGAGAAATTTTGTAAAGCTGTTATAAATATTTTTTGAAATTTTTAACAGCTGTGAATTGGCCAACACTGCTTTAACTTAACAGCTGCTAGATGAATTGTGGTTAGCTTAGTGCACTATTTTACTGAGCAGTACTTCGGTCATACTGTTGTTGTTGTGATTCAAATGTTCAATGGATTGGCTCATTAATAATATGACAATAATTATTTGTCAAAGCAGTATTGTCAACTGAAACTGAACTTTGGCATAACCCTACATCTACACCTGATATATTTTTATCATGACAAATGCCAAATTGCATGTAAAAAAAAGAGCTAAAAAAAATTATTTTTCAATAGAAAGTTTGAGTTTTGTTATGATAAAAATATGTCAGGTATAGACATGGGGTAACACAATCATATTCACACAGAAATACATACCAATGTAAAATCACCATGCCAAAAGGTTGATTCAAATTCATTCAAATCACATTAATTTAACAAGAAATAATATGTTGTTTGAGTGTGTTGGTGTTTATTTGCTTTGTTCATAGATGCAATACACTTTTGTACTTGGTTGTGTAGGTTGTTTTTGTATTGTTTTTGTTTTTTTATGTTTGTAAACAGCCGACAAACTGCTGCTGCTGGCTGGTAGTCAGTGTAGTAGTCTTGCATTCGGAGAATTTCAGGTTCAAATCCTGGAGTCAAGTATTTCTTTTTAACTAAAACTTTTCAAGTCAAAGCATTTTGTTTTTTTTTAACTAAAACTTAAACTTTTCAAATAAATTGTATGTTAAATGATAAGAAATAATGTTAAATTATAACATAATTCAAGATGGTACATATTAAGTATGTGTCTTAAGAATATTTAAAGTTGTTGTGGCTGCAGGGTAAGCACGTTGACTACCACGCGATGAGTTCGGAGTTCAAATCTTGGCCGGGGAAAAGCCAATTTAATTTATATACAAAAATTTTTCTGATGTCTATGTCAACCACACGTAAGTTAAATAATTAATAAAATACAATTACTACATTAAATTAATAAATTCATGTTGATCTAACTTGTAATAACTTTTATTCAACATGATTCTTCATTTTGATTTTAACAGTACGTAAATGTTAATTCAATGTGAAATAAAATTATTTCAAAAGGAAAAATTTTCTTTGACAATTACTAAAAATCATGTTAAATTAACATGAAACATATATGAAGCAAAATGAATGCCGATAAATGTTAGATTAACCTTGTTTTAGTAGATTTTAAGTTGAAATTTTTCTGTGTGTTAAGTCACAAAATAAATTTTAGACAGTTTTATAAACAATTTATTGATGAAAAAATATGGGACATGGTTTTTGGAACTTGAGAATAACTCGAAGCTGAAAAAATAAAAGAATTAACATTTTTTCTCAAAGAGTTCAAGAACTGATTAGATTTTGTTAGGTAATTAAAAATTTATTTGCAAAAAACTTATTTTAGAATTTTTTTTTCAGAAACACAAACTTTACCGAATTGAATCAGTTCACTATACTTTACAAGAACAATGACGGTCATTTGATGCATCATCTGATGGCCATTTCTGATGGGTATATACAGGGTGGGCCAAAAGAAACCAAGGGGTGTAAAAGTTTAATAACTTTTTTGTTTATTAATTTTTTTTTATTTTTTCTTTCAGATTATATAGACAACACTTGGAGAATTTATAATGGAGAGGTTCACAACTGAACAGAGAACCAGAACAATAGAATTTTATTATTTAAACCAGAGATCAATTATTTTAACGCAAAGAGCATATCGTCGACATTTTAACGTCAGAATTTCGCCCTCTGAAGCGATGATTCGTTGCTTAGTTAATCGTCATCACCAACATGGCAGCGTAAGAGATTTGCCTCGAACCGGTAGACCACGTTTAAGTCGCACTGCGGAAAATATTGAACGAGTACAGCAAAGTGTTAACGAAGCACCAGAAACATCTGGCAGAAGGCGTTCTGCTCAGCTAGAAATGTCTCGTACGTCACTACGGCACATTTTAAAAAAAGATTTACAGTTATACCCATATAAGGTGCAATTGGTCCAAGAATTAAAACCCGCAGATCATCGGCAACGTCTAAATTTTGCAGTTAAATTTCAAGAGTTGGCCAGAAATGAAATCAACTTTATTGAAAATTTGATTATGAGTGATGAAGCTCATTTTCATTTGAATGGCTTTGTTAATAAGCAGAACTGTAGGTTCTGGGGTTCTCAAAATCCAAGAGCCATTCATCAACGCCAATTGCAACCCATCAGGTGTACAGTATGGTGTGGGATCACATCTGAAAATGTCATTGGGCCCTACTTCTTCGAGAATGAAGATGGAAGTGCTGTAACCGTAAATGCAGAGCGGTATCGGTTTATGAAAGAAAATTTTTTACGTCCTGCTCTTGAAAACAGACCTGGTATGTGGTTTCAGCAGGACGGAGCCACTGCCCATACTGCCCGAGACACAATGGCACTTTTACGTCAAATTTTTGGAGAGCGAATAATTTCTCGAAATTCGGAAATTATTTGGCCAGCGCGATCGCCAGATTTGACAGCACCGACTATTTTCTTTGGGGTTTTTTGAAGGAGCAAGTGTATGTGAACAAGCCAGAGATAATCCTTGAACTCAAGGCAAACATTGTTGCAGAAATTCGAACGCTACAGCCACAAGTTTTGAAAGATGTTATGGAAAATACTCTAAAAAGAACCCATCAGTGCGAAGCTGAAAACGGTGGTCATTTAAGAGACATCATTTTTCATACTTAGTGTAAAAAAATTTCCATTTTGTATATTATATAATCTGAAAGAAATAATTAAAAAAGTTAATAAACAAAAAAGTTATTAAACTTTTACACCCCTTGGTTTCTTTTGGCCCACCCTGTATATCAGAAGTTTCTATCATTTTGTTAAAGGCAATATAAAGAAACTGATGTAAACATTCGTGTACATATGATTTTTTTCTCTCTCTCATACCTGTGAACTTCATGAACTAGTAAAACATATATCTGTACTGTTCACTTCACAGTATTTTACTAATTAGTACTGATGTAAGAATCGTCAGACTTGACTAATCAGTACTGATGTAAACATCGTCAGCTCTGAAGAATACATATGTACATATGTATGCATATTTTAAATTAAAGTTTATAAAATTTCTTTTGTAAACTATTGTTCTTATCTTACTTGTTCACAAACATCACAATTTTCTTATCAGTAAAATTTAATATTTTAGAATTTTCGACATATGGACATTAGATGTTCCACTCTACCATATATAATAGAGTAGAGCAACAACAATCGCTGTTGAATTGAACATAGAATTTCTGCAAATGTGTTAGTAATGTCGTCTGTATTAGTTTCAGTAATTCATTTCTTGTAGGGTACATATTACGAAGTCTAAGTGAGGTCAATGTCTTTCTACTACAGTTGGTCAAAGTGGCACCAGAATGCCGAACTCCAATCGACTTATATTAATAAATACATATTAATCTTGACCGCCAGCACTGCCTTATATACACACATACGCACCCACTAAGATGGAGACACATACATATTTTAATATCGACATGATAGTAAAAATAATCACAATATATTCCATGGCCTCAAAATGTCGAGATCTAATGAAAACTCGATTTTCGAAAACTGGGGCAAAATCCTTAATTTCCTATTTTCGATAACGAGAAGGTAAGCTAAAAATTAAAACAGAGCGGATGTGAATTTTAATTCTCACTTTGTTTCCCACTTAATTTTACGTTTTCACTTATCTTTTTAATTAATGCCCTAATGCAGTTAAAATATTTAGAATGTTTTTGTTAGAAAATATTTTTGTGTGTTTGATTTTGAATTCTTTAACGCTTTTAATTTCAATGTCAAAATTACTTGAAATTGATAGCTGTGACACAGCTTTATAATAAATTTTAGTTTTTAAATGCCACCGACTCAAATTTGTAGCTTCAATCAATGTATGCTGTTACCAGCTGTTCAAATTGAAAATTCAATTGCCATATAAATGGATAAGTGAATTTGAAAGCAATCTAGTTTTCAATTTGAAAAGTTTGATTGAGTTAGTAAAAAAGTGTGAGTCTATTGCAAATTGAATGGAATTGAAAGGCAAAAATTTAACGTGTGGCCCCCCAGTAAATAATTTTCTTCAAAAATGGTTGTTGTCTTTGGTCATGAAAAATAAAAATATTATTACCATGTTTTTAAAACACAAAAATTAAATTAAAGTATTATACGATAGTTTGGAAAATTTTTGATAAAATATGTGTGTGACACAATGGTTTTAAATAACAGTGTAAAGCATAGACACAAACCCTTAGCACAGACAATAAATAATAACTGCCTTAAAGCATCAGAACTGATTCTTTTTGCCGTCCGTAGACAAGCCGTCACAATCGCCAAACAGAATTAGGGCATAAAACTCAAGAAAATTTCACAAAAAATGTATTTCCTAAAATTATTTCTTGTTTAGTTAATGTGATTCCATTATAAGCTTCCCAGCTTTCGCTTCATTTCTTACATGGAAACACCCATACTAGAAATGGTTTTTGTTATACTCCTTCTGTTGTTGAAAACTTGACTTTAAGTATGTTTTTTTCGCTCTCTTTTCTCTACATTTTCACGCTGTGGTTCATTTCTATAGTAGATATTGATTGTTTGCTTTTGGCAAATTTGATTGTTCTCCAAAGTTGTGGTTTTTGAACATTTACTTTTCAACAGCCAAGAACTAGAAGAACTACATGTAGCAGCAGAATAGCTAAGAGAGAAAAAAAAATAAAGTTAAGTGTTCAATAGGGCAAACAAAACATCATGTTTTACTAATTTCATACTCAGCGGAATCGTTTTTATTATAATTGCGAGTGTCATGACTCATGACATTTTATTTGTCAGTTTTATTTGACATGAAAGTAAGCAGTAATGCAGTGAAATTGAAATGCAACATTTATATATGGAGACTAGCGGTAGTAAATTAAAATTACAGTACAGGATTTTTATAAATTGGAAGTAATAGAAAACAGTTTTGGGTATTAATCTTTCTTTAGCGTCTTGTTGTACAATAAAAACAAGAAATCTTATACAAAGAAAAATTTCAAATTGAAATCTACGTAAACAAGGTTTATTTAATTTGTTTGGCGTTGATTTTGCTTCATATGTATTTCATGTTAATCGAACATGATTTAAAAAAAATTTCCGTTTGAAATAACTTTATTTTATGTTGATTCAACTAACATTCCCGTGCTGTTAAATCAAAATAAATAATAATGTTAAATCAAAATTATTTCAAGTTAAAACTAAATAAATTCGATATTTAAATAACACAAAAAACCATATTGAATCAAAGTTTCTTCATGTTGAAATAACATGAATTTAATTTAATGTTGTCATTGTATTTTATTAATTATTTAAGTTGCGTGGGTATATTGGAACCGGCATCAAAGAAATTTTTGTATACATATACAAGATTTAAACTCGGAACTCATTTCAACGCTCTTACCCCTGCAGCCACAACAACTTCAAATATTCTTTAGATATACACTAATATAGTTATACCATCATGATGTAAACTTTAATTCAACAGGATTTAATATAATTTGAAATCAAAATTATTTCATGGTGATTTTACATTGGTATTGTTTTCTGTATGTACAAACTGTATTTTAGTTTCAGTCAAGAAAAAAAATATGAATATATTCTCATGGTTATATTTATATAGAAAGGCCCTAAAAGATAATTTTTTTTTTAATCAGGATTTTTGTATATTTCGCTAGGGCGTTTTCTATATCGATGTGTATATCAATACCTTAATATAGAAAATCCCTAACTCATTATTTTTTTAAATTAAGTTTTTTGTATATTTGGATAGAAGAGCATCTATTGTATCGAAAAATGCAAAAATGATATGTATCTGTATATAGATAGTATATTTATTTTCTTATGAAGAGCAAATCCATCAACAAACGTTTCAGAAATCTTTTTTTTTAACTATCCCGGCATTCGGTGTTTAATTTGTTTGGTGTTGAGTGACTATAATCCAAAGAAGAGCTATGATATTTTGTATTTCAACTTATGCATTTGAAATATTTTTATGAATAAGGCAATTAAAATATAAAATCGTTCTGATTGTTTTTAAACATCTTTTGTTGTACTCGCTGCAAATAAAATAAATTCAGTAAAGTGCGACTCTGACTCGCGCACGAAGGGTTCCGTACGGACAATAGATATGTAATTTAATACAAAATTCATCCTATATAATATATAGTTTTGGCATTTTTTTCGTTTTTGGGGTCTTTTCGTTTTTTTTTTGTTTTGGCGTTTTTTGCGTTTTTTTCGGTTTTGACGATTTTTTTAAGGTTTTGCTATTTTTTTAGTTTTGACACTTTATTTTCTCGTTTTGGCGATTTTTTCGGTTTTTGGCGTTTTTTCATTTTGGTGATTTTTTTTAATTTGGTATTTTTTTCATTTGTGCGATTTTTTTTATATAAATTTTTTTTTTGGTTTGGCGACATTTTCGCGTTTTGGCGTTTTTTTTTTCATATTGGCGATTTTTCATTTTGGCGATTTTTTCGAATTTGGCGATTTATTTTTTAGTGTTAGAAATTTTTTATTAATTTTGGCGATTTTTTTCGTTTTGGCGATTTTTTTTAATTTTTGGCGATTTTTTTTTTTGGTTTGGCGATTTTATAATTTTCGGTTTTTTTTAGTTTTACTGTTTTTGAAAATTTCAATTGTTTACCTCTTACGGTTTCCAAGATATAGCAAATTGTCAAAATTACATAGTCAAAATTGCATTAACTAATGGACCACCCTTTAATTTAAATTTTTTTAAATTTTAGCTTTAATTGTTGTAGTCTGTATAAAAATACACTAATTTTACAAATTTCAAGTTTCAATATACATATGTTCATACAATTGTATGTATATTACATGGGATTTTAACATTTTTCGTTGCTCGTTTTTGTAGCGTGCGACTACAAACAAAT
The DNA here is from genome assembly GCA_949987645.1 of Tachina grossa. Classification (NCBI taxonomy): domain Eukaryota; kingdom Metazoa; phylum Arthropoda; class Insecta; order Diptera; family Tachinidae; genus Tachina; species Tachina grossa. Next base: position 154,160,309 of record OX465275.1, read on the forward strand.
ATGCTTTTTTTCAAAAAAAAACTAAACTCTTTTTTACTTCTTAATATATATGTGCCAGCACCTTTACATTACGTAAAATTTAAAGAAAAATTTAGTCATATTGTTCTGATATACAAGCTTAATTGCTTGATGTCGCACTTTACAAAAAAAAATGGACTTTCTCGTGGAATTGACGATATGCAAAATACAATTTTTGACTAAAGTTTTTGCATTGCTCTTGATTTTAATTCCTGTTCCTTGTAAATTTAATCTTATATTTCGAGAAAGGCGATTTATTTTTTAATTTATTCCCACACATTGTTCTATGACCTTTGCGCAAGTTTCACCGCAATCACATTGATTTTTCAGTTATTTACTATTTAAAATTCCATAAAGAAAAATATGTATGTTTTTCCACTTTTCCCATCTCATTTTTTATTTAAACAAAATGACAGCATGACAGGATAAATTACTGCCAAATGAATAAGAAAATACATATAAATCTATGTGCCAGGACTACAAAAGTAAAGCTGAATCATTACAACCTTTCAGAAACCATCAAGAACATTATCGTCACATCACTCATGCCGACTCACACTACTAATGCCAGCCAGCCACCTCCTACAATAGCCACACTACAATTTAGTGAGTGAGTGAGTGAGTGAGTACTAACGCATACTATGAATTACATTTTTCAAAACTTCATTTCCAAATTGTTTTTTTTTCTGCCTTTCTTTCTTTATTTTTATACCCTTTACCAAAAAATTGTAAAAGGATATATATAGGTTTGTCATTCTGTTTGTTGTTTCCAGAATATTAACAAGCGAGCCATAAAGTATATATATTCTGGATCCTTATGCATAGGGAAGACGAATAAGCGATGTCCGTCTGTCCGTCTGTCTGTACGTGAAATCGGTTTTCCGAAGCTCCTAGATAAGCTAGATTCTTCGTTCTTGGACTGGTGTGTCAGAAATTGTCGAAATAAGATTGGTATTGAAAATCAGCAAAATCGACTAGACGGTTTCAGAGCTGGGAAGCTTAAACTTCATTTTGCCATACAAAATAACTACCGAAAAATAGTTATTATTATTTTTTTATTAAATAAATTTATTTTATACTTCAGTATGAATAAAATTGATATTTCTAAGTAAAAAAATTAAAAAAATAATAAAAAGTTTAAAAAGACGTTTCCAGGGTTGGAAAACCTTAACTTTTTTTCTTTTACAAAAGTAACTTACAAATTAACTTACAAACTTACAACTTAAACAAATTTTTCCTTTTTTTTATAAATTAAACAAATCTAATGTTGTTAAAAGAAAGAGATTGATGTAAGAAATCAAAAAAATCAAAAAGGATGATTCCAGGGTTGGAAAACTGAAACTTTTTGTGATATAAAAAATTAAATACCGAAAATTAATTTTAATTTTTTTTAATAAATAAACTTATTTTATACTTCAGAACGAATAAAACTGGTATTTTAAATTAAAAATTAAACTTCAAAAAATTAAAAAGATGTTTCCATCTTTTTTTTATACAAAATAACTTACCAAAGCAAATTTTTCCTTTTTCTCTGTAAATGAAAGATATCTTAACCAAAGATTAACGAAATATCGATAAAAAACTAAAAATGTATAAAATTTACTGACCTAAAGCTTAAAAAATAGTTTCATTGATATCTTATATTCTTAAAAGAAAGAGATTAGTGTAAGAAATCAGAAAAATCAAAAAGGAGGATTCCAGGGTTGGGAAACTTACTCTATTTGTGATATAAAAAATTAATTACCGAAAACTAATTTTAATTTTTTTTTATAAATAAATAAACTTATTTTATACTCTAGTACAAATAAAATTGGTATTTCAATTTTAAAAAGTTGAAAACACGTTTACACGTTACCTTTTTTATACAATAGTAACTTACTAAATCAAATGTTTCCTTTTTCTCTATAAATTAAAGATATCTTATATTCTTAAAAGAAAGAGATTAGTATAAGAAATCAGAAAAATCAAAAAGTATTTTTTCAGGGTTGGATTTTTTTTTATATCACAAAAAGTGTGGGTTACACTGAAAGTGTGGGTTAGATACTGAAAACAATTTTTTTTTTAAATAAACCTATTTTATACTTCAGTACGATTGTATTTGGTATTTCAAAATAAAAAAGTTAAAAAATTAAAAAGACGATTCCAGGGTTGGAAAACTTTTTACTTTTTTTGTACAAAAGTAACTTACTAAAACAAATTTTTGCTTTTTTACTATAAATTAAACATATCTCAAATTCTTAAAAGAAAGAGATTGGTGTAAGAAATCAGAAAAATCAGAAAGGATGATTTCAGGGTTGGGAAACTTGCACGTTTTGTGATATATAAGAGTAACTAAGTCTAATTAATTTTTATCTTTTCCTTTATAAATTATATCTATTTTACGTTTTGGAAAGAAAAGTTTGGTATAGAAAATTATAAAAATAAAAACCACAGCTTCAGAGCTGGAAACTTTGAACTTTTTTTCTGGATATTAAAGTAACTAAATAAAAAAATTTTTTTTTGAATTTCCTTTTTTCTTTTTTCACTTAACGCACTTTTTATATTTTTTTAACAACTACTATATTGATATAAGGAAACAGAAAAATTTAATATGATGATTCTAGGGTTTGAAAATTAATTTTTTTGTACATAAAAGTAACTAGGTCAAATTTTTTTTGTATGTGTTTATACCTTATGTATGTGCTTATGTACATATGTATCTCTATACTACATAATCGCACTTTGGTAAAGGGTATATGAGATTCGGCACAGCCGAATATAGCACTCTTACTTTTTTTTTTTTTTGCTAATTTTTCTAATACATAATTTCCAACAGCCATTTGTTATCCTGTTGTTAAGTTATTGAATATGTATGTGTTTGAGTTTTCCCAGTGAACAATATTTTTTTACCTTCTCGCTTTCATAAAAAGGAAGTTCTTGATTTTACTCTGGTTTTAAGATTTCATCAGTTATAAGCATATTAATAGCATATAAATCTATGAGACTTTTTTTACGTTTGGGTCAATGTAAGTATTTGTATGTGTGTCCCATAACTTATAATGTGTGGTTGACTACAATAATAATTAATTTAGTCTGTCTGCTTGTGTCTTAGTACAAACTTGATAGCTTTTGCACATTTTGCGCTAGATGTCTTACATTATTTAACTAAAAATGTTCACTGGGTTACTTTTCTTCCTAAAATATTGAATGGTTTGTGTATATATGTATTTGTGTGTTGGCTTTGCTAAATTAATAGGCATAATAACTTTCTGACAGCCCAAGGATACTTAAGGCATTTGGGAGTGTCAGCTACAGCCAGCCCTTCATTAAAAAAAAATGAAAATAAAATATTCAACTGAAATTAAATGATTTAGTGTTTGTCTGTACATGCATTGAACTTTGTTAATGTGTTTGTATTTATATGTCAGCGTGATTGAGTATCTGAGTTGTGTCAGTCAGTATTATATATGCATGTATTGATATCTTACAGATTCATGCGGTGGCATAGGAGAGTAGGAAGAAAAAATTTATATAAATGTTTTTGCTGTTTTGTTGTTATATCATTTGACAGACAGGTTGATGATAAATGATGTCGTCAACAGTTGGTAATGATGCCTTAGTGCGGGTGTTTTTGTTTTGCCGCCTGGGGGAAGCGTAGGAGGGAATTCATTACGTTTTAGTGTTAAGGTTATGTTTGAATTTCGACTTGTAATTGAAAACTAACGACTTCAATAGATCAAAAAACAAAGCAAATTTTTAAATATTTTTTTTAAATCTAAATTTCTATGAATGCAGTAAGTCCATAAAAAATTAATTTTAGTTATCACAGAGTCTAGACTAGTTACCGAGAATTTCGCTCATATATTTTATGCTCTATTAGTAGCCAGCCATATGGTTGGCAGATATTGCCGTTGCAATTTCCACAAACAATTCTTAGAGCAAAATTTCCATTACTTAACAATCTGGCATATAACTAATACAATTTATTAAAATTATTAATATTTTAATTAATTACCTGTCCTGTGCACCAGATATAAAATTGATACTCATTGTCATGGATAATTTAAACGACCTATCCTATTAATTTGCTTATTTGCTAACAGCGTTATTAAGAAATCTATTTTAACAACCCTGTTTCAGTTTATCATTTACAATGTAATAGGAAAGAAAGAGATAGGAAGTAAAGGAAAGCTTAAGCTGCAAATACTATTGTAAGAAAAACCTTAACATGAGGATGTGTATGTGACTATTAACATTTCGCTCAATTTTATAACTGGGCTTACACTCAGTCCAATTTTATTCAGTAAATTTTAGATTTATCAGTGGCAGAGGAAAACATTACGGCTGCCTTCTTATTATCATTTTCTCTCTCTAATAAACATGTGATGTAAAATTAGCACAGCACGCTTTCTTTAAGGCGGTTTCAGACTATAATACAAGTATTAATACTTTTGACGAAAATATTTCCCTGACCCAATTTCTGTTTAAAAAATTTCAAAAAACAATAACAACTCAACATGTCAGAGTTGTATTTTCCACAAAAGTATTAATACTTGTGTTATAGTCTGAAACGGCTTTAAGTGATACCTGAGTACGATGGCTTTCCAGTTGTGGATGTTAAGTTTATTTGCTGTCTCCGAATTTAAAAATTACAATATTTTATTATTCAAAAAGTATTGAAATGTACGGTAATAGGCATTTACACCATTACAAAATCTAGCAGATTTTAATTAAAATCTTTATGAAAATCTATACCGTTTAGTCCAACTTTTTTTTTTTTTGACATTTATCAAAATTTTTTATCCAAAACAAAACCCATTAACTAAACAATTTCCAAAACTACAACCAAATAACTGGAATATAGCTAAGTCACACACCTTTCTTTTATTAGTTTGTTGTTCAGGGTAGTAAAAAGTAAATAAAAATATTGGATTTTTATTAGATTTCCTACAAATCTACTGACAAAGTGGATTTTGTTTTGTATGGGAAATCTAGTAACAAGCAGCAAGATTTAGCTCGAAATCTCGTAAATAACTACTAGATTTCGAGGTAATGTAAATGCCCTATAAATAGCATTTGCAAAAAAAAAATTTATTTTCCTTTTTAGTTGAAAAAGTTAGGCTAGGGTTTACTGTCAAATGAACTGACATAGTAGTCTCATTTTTTGACATTTACCATCGGTATAGTCTGGCAAATAATCATCAATAGATTGACGCTTGAACAACGCTACACATCTTTTTTTTAATTTTTTTTTTTTGCGAAAGAGAGAGTAACAATCAGGCAATGAATGCCTGCTACTATTACTGGGTATTACCTTATTTCAGTGATAGAGAAGACAGGTTGTGAAAGGAAGATACAGAGGAAAGCTTCATTTTTTTACAACTCTGCTTTTCATTTAAAGTTTCTAATAATGCCGTGTTGCAGCGCTTCTGGTGACAATGAGGCGTACTAACCCAGCAAAAAATTACACATTAGCATTAGAACTACTTGCCATATAATGACTTACTTTTCTGATTGCTAATTTTCATTACTCGCTTACAAATCACATTACCTAAAATTTTAAAAAATTACGTGCAAGTTGCTGAATGAAGAGAATAATTTTTTTTACATGAAATAGATTACGTTAAATGTTGAAAAAAAAAAATGTAAGTACTTCTCAAGAATCGATTATTTTAGTCTCACGCCTTCTTAAAATCATTAAATTGGTAATCCAGTAGGGAAGTGCTTCCAATAAAAATGCTTAATTCAAATTTCGATTACCTTTTTTGAAATTTTTTGCTGGGAAATTTCAGTCATAAATGCGAGCAACTTATGAACGATTTTATGTGTTCAGCGTTTAAGTTAATTTTTTGCTTAATGGGTTTGTTAATAAACAAAATTGCTGCTTATATAGTGAAACATGTATGAATGCACAACAGAACCTACTTTATTACACCCAAAAAAATTCACCGCTTGGTGCCGTGGTATGATTTGATCTTGTTTCTTTAAAAATTAAGCCGGAAATGCATTACGGTCAGTGAATGTCGTTACAATACTATGATAAATGATATTTTATTTGACAGAATGCATGAAATTGATTCAGGTAATATCAGGTCTAAACAGGATGGCGCCACGTGAAATACGGTTAAAGCAACCATCGGCTTATTTGAAATTATCTAAAATTTGAAGCCTTATTATTCAAAAATATTAATCTTTTTCATTTTACTTACAAAAATCACACGAAAAATGAGGCCACAAAGTATACGTTTAAATAATAAAAAAAATAATAATTTTTCCTTTTGAAATAACTTTATTTCATGTTGATTTAACATTTCTGTATTTTTAAATCAAAATAAAGAATCATGTCGAATCAAAGCACGTTGTTGAATCAAATTTATTTCTAATTGAAATAGCATGACTTTAATTAAATGTTATCAGTTTATTTTATTAATTTTTCAACGTTCCAGGAAGAAGTTAACCAAAGATTAACGAAATATCAAACTAAAATATATAAATATAAACAGACTTAAGCTTGAAAAACTAGTTTCATTGAACACTTAAAGGAGGGTGGAAAAATTAGATAAAAAATTTTGTGTATTGGCACAGGCATCAGGGAAATGTGTAAAGTGTGTTGTTGTGGTTAGCCAAGATTTGAAGTCGATCTCATCGCCTTGTAGTTAAGACATCTTTATATTCTTTACATAGCGCCTACATTTGCGATTTACTCTAACATAATATGTGCTCTTAATTATGAAAGTGGTCTAAGTCACATGCATTTTTGCTTTGAAATATTAAATTAATCTTAAAAAAAGTTCAATAAATATTTAATAAATATGTTATTTAAAATAACAAAAAAATATATTTTGATTTGTTCAAATGTAATTTACTAAATATCTTGACCAAAGGAATATGTGACTTATACCACTTTCATAATTAAGGGTATAATTTCATAATTAACGTGGGCAGAATAACAAAAATAAAATGCCGATATTTTTCTTCATCTCATACAAGATGAACACGTAATTTTACTTTTCTTATAACATTTTATTTTATGCAAATTCTCATCGAGTTAATATATATTACTTTTGTATAATTTATTATTTTATTTTCACTTTTGATACAAACTTTAATTCATAAATCAATTATACACATAAAATTCCAGAAATTTTATTAAAAACAGAATTATTCATTTATTTTAATAAACACTCACACATCTATACTAATTTATTTTCATTTACGTGTGTTTTTTAACAGTTCATTTCATAAGATTATTGTTATATATTTCTTATAACAAAGTTCTCATAAAAAATCTTAAAAGATTCAGACAACACTAATTTGAAGTCTACACGTAGCCAGTGTTGCCATATTTATTTGTTCAAAAATCTTCAAGTCGAGCAAAAAAAAAAACTTTTTTTGTGACCAAAAATCTTTCTTGTTATTTTATTGAATGGAAATGAGTTAAAATTTATTTTGTTTCTTGTGAACTATAAAAAATAAAGCCAAATAACCCAAAATATTTAATATATAGAATATGTGTAAGATCATTAAGAAGCAAATCAGAAAATTTGTAAGTAGTTTGGTCAAAAAATCCCTCAATAATATATTACAAGTACCATAAGTAAAATTTTTAAAATCTTACTTTAGGATAAAAAAATCTTTTTTGTCATTTCAACATGTCTAAAAACTTCAAAAATAAGATAAATCTTCACATATGGTAACACTGCACGTAGCATAATTCTCTTTGCAATTGAATTTTACGCTCTCATCTCATCAAATAAATACATCATGCATGAAATTTTAATTCAACATGATTGATGATTGAGGTAGTTTAGACGAGAACAATTTTTAAGCCGCACAATTTTTGTTCTTTTCCAAATTACACGAGACTAATTCATCTGGCACAAAATGTATTCGTATACATAGCTGTGTGTGTGTTAGTGTTTTTAGCATTCATTTAACATTTGCTGTTTTTTAAGTTATGTGTGTATTGGTTTCATGCTGCTAATGCGGGGTTGAAGCTGGTTGAAAAGTTATGCCAACCGCAAAACCACTCTCTTTGCCTCTCTCACCCACAAACTGGCATGTTATGCCAGCACAATTATGCCCGTGTATATCAGCGCATTTAACATACAATTTAAGTGAAATTAAATTTATAGTATTTTTTTCCAAAAAACAAAAAGCTAATTTGTCTTGTCTGTAGAAATATCCTGAGGCTAAGCAGGAATTGAATTTGCGAACGTCCGATTTTTAGACTGGTATACTGTCTACCAGCCAGCAGAAGGATTTTTTTGCCGGTAGTACGAAGTTTGTCGAATATTTGTAGAACCAGTCATGCATTGAGCATAACAGTGCAGCGAAGCTATGAACAAAGCAAACAAACATCAATACACTTAACATCTTACTAATAATAAATTTTATTTGATTTTCAATCAACATTTTTTCATGTTGATTTTACATTGGTTTCTTTTTTGTGTGTGCATAAATGTTTATCATTTACACATTATTTATTAATTTCTTGCATGAAACGCTTCTTAAGCAGCATCGATAGGTTTGTAAGTAAAATATCCTTTGTAGTCTTCGATTTGTCCGTGCGCCGGTTACGACGCTGAAAAAATAAGAAAGTCATGCTAATTTTCACATCCTGCACTTTGTGCTCTGTAACTGACAGAAAACACATACAGTGTTTCGCCTTCATTTGCAAAATTGCTGAAAGCATAGCATGCTTGATGTAGACTTTAAGCTTTTGTAGTCCTCTCACATATAAAATTAAATTTTTTTTAATAGCTATGTATGTCTACTTCAGTAAAGCTACAAAACATATTTTAAATAATTGACAACCCTAGCAAAATTTACGCTGCTAAAATCAATCAATATTCTTCGGTCTCAACGATCCCTTTTTTGTTGACAAGTTCAATCAGTCATTGTCAACCAAATTATTATTGAAAATAAAATATTATTTCTCATTGTCATAATCTATGTATTTCATCAATTAATTATTCGAAAAGATAAGTTTTTTTTCTAGGATTTGAGTTTGCCAGCTATTACTACTCATACCAGCAGTTGAAAATGCCTACTGGTAAAGAAATTTATTAGGTCTGTTCATTTACTTTCCCAGCAGAAACTAACAACGAGAGAGAAAGGCAGAAATTTACAAACTTACTCTCCTAAATATGAAAAAGTAATTGAACGCTTTACTTATAAAAATTTGTAAGAAAATTTTATTCATATCAGAACCATGCATGGAAATCATGATACTTTGTACTTTTTCTAATGTATTTTGTTTGATAATATTTTAAATTGCAATTTTATTATGAAATTCTTTACATAGTTTCATGTATTTTTACTATTTTTATGCATTTTTCATAATTTTTTAAATTTATTCATTAACAAATACAAAAATGCCACTTTCCATCTCTGACCATATATGCGAAACACACAAAATTCCTTTACAATAAAATTGTATTTATGCGGTTTAAGCAAAGAAAACAATAAATTAAAAAATATGCTTTCTATGTAAACATATAGGGTTTTATGCAAAAAAACTTAATAAAGCTTTGCCAAGCAATGTTAAGTAAAGTTGTATTCTAAAAAAATTATTGTATAAAAATTCTAAAGAAGGCACCCACGTTTGTTAAGGCTACTTTAAGTTGATATTTCCAAAATGTGTATTTTGTACCTCAAATATTTTTACTAATATAGCACATACTGATTCATGTTTTATCTGAAAATGAAGCTAAAAGAGTCTGCTCTTATCTTAAATTTATTATTTCTGTCATGTAATGGGAAACATTACCAAATTATCCAACTGCTTCGAAATACATAGCAAAATCCATAAAAAAATATTAAAATAAATACAATTATACAAAAATGTTTTAGTGATGTACACAGAAAAAATTATACCCAAAAAAATTTTTAAACAAATATTTGTTTGAAATCAAACTTAGTTTCAGTAAATATTCTGTACTGTTCCATTAAATTAATTTGTACCAAAAAACTGTGTAGAGCAGAAATAGGCCACGACGTTTGTCGGCTACATTTCGGCATTTACATGTATACAACACGATCAATCAAAATAAACAACAACTAAACAACAACAACCGCACAACAGCACGTTGTTCCTATCAACAAGCAAGATAAACACCAACACACTGAAATAACATTTTCTCTCAGCCGAACTCTGATTAATTTAAATTTTTAAAATTTTTTGTAGGACCGCATTCATATAAAATATTTACTGATTCAACGAATTTGGTTACTGAAAATGAAATTTAGTTTTTTCTGTATACATACAATCAAAACAAATCGAAAAAAGCTGGATATTCAAATACTCGTTTCATTCGAATAAAACAAATTGTGATAATTTTTCAAATTTTTTTTACTTTTACTTCATGGTTGTGTTTATCTGTTTTCCTATTAAGTCAGAAGCTCATATTTTTTAAATTAGGTTGCTTTACTTCAAGATAATAAAAATTTATTTAATAAAACAAAAAAAAAAAAATTTGAATACCCGAATGAATTTGTATTCTATTTTGTACATCATAAGCTGTGAAGTGGTTGTTGAACACGGTGGTGTTACCAGTATTTATTATTAAATCACAAAATATTTAAAGTTGTCTTTTGCATATGATTGTTTAATAAAGCTATGTTAGCCTTAAAGTGCTTATCAACTACTATGAACTTTAAAGCTAAAGTAAAATATTTTCTTGCATAAGGGGGATATTTTTTAACAAAGAATTAACAAATCTTTGGTTTTTTTGAAATAATTAATTTGACAACAAAACACACAATTGCAATTAAAAATTTTACTAGTAATAATTTATAAGATTTTTGTTTGTATATCAAATTTTTTCTCACTTTTAACGCGCAAACTTTTTGAGTTAATGAACACTTTCCAGCAGGGTTACCGTTAGGAATTTTTAAAAAGTCTCATAAAAGGTCGTTTTATAAAAATAAAGTCGCACAAAAAAGTCGTTTGAGAAAATAAAAGTTGCACATCTTTTTTACCGTCTTTTTATTAATAAAAAGCATAGCACAACAGAAAAGTAAGTTGAAATAATGCATATTTCATAACACAGCATTTCAAAACCCACAATTTTTATTTATTTAAATTTTTTTTCCTAAAACTAGCATTTGAAACTTCTACTGAAAATTTGCGAAAAATTTCTTAAATACATTGTACACGTGACAAAGTTGCAATAAATAACAAGAAGAAATTTTTTTTTGTTTTTGATAAAAATAATAAGGTCATTTTTAATTTACTGCAATTTAAATGTTTTCTGTGAGAATCTTTATAAAAAAGAGTAAAAAGTTCCAACAAAATTAAAAAAGTTGCAAAAGTCGGTGATAAAAAAAAGTTTCACAAAAGTCGCACACCTCTAAAAAAGGGTCAAATTGCGACTTTAGTCGGATCAACGGTAACCCTGCTTTCCAGTAACAATTACTACAAATTCGTAACAGCTTTCAGTATTCGTAAATGAACAAACCTATTATTATAATTTTATTTTATTTTTTTATTTTTTTTTACTTGGAATGTCATCAATATTTTGTTTTTTTTTTTAATTATTTATTAACACGATTATATATATTCATGATTAATGGGAAAAGAAGAAACAAAAATCAAAAAGGCATATTGATTGAAAAGAAATGTAACGACACTGGATGTCGTAAAGTCTATGTAATTGCAAGTGGTGCTTTCGAATTCTAAAACTTTTTGCTGAGTGTAGGGTATCAAATCGAGCCTTTAACCCACCAAAGACCTACAAGAGAAATTAAATTTTTTCTAAATTATTTCGGCACTCACTACATAATTTCTCTTTTTTTTCTAACGATGCGTACACACATCAAAAGCACTTTAAGCCGCCCCATAATAAATCGCTATTAACAAATTTATCTACGAGTATTTATTGTTGATTTCTTTTAACAGAAACAAATTATCGCATAAATTGTGTAAAAGACACGTTTCATAAATGCATTGACAAAACAATAAAATAATGTTTAGTATGCCTGCCCTCCAATAAAACTCAAATTTCCAATTCATATGATTTTGTTTGTAAGTTGTTTTTTATTTTCATTAATTTTTTTTTTTTTTTAATACAATTTTCTGTGTTTAAGTTAAACATGGGTGCCCTGTTAAATATACAAACAACGTTCTTCTCGTATCTGGAGGTTTCCCTTTATTTATTTATTTACTTTTTTGTATAATTTTTATTTCAGTCGTTTTGGTTTTTGGAGGAGAATTTACGATATTTTGCAGGTCATTTAAAACATAACGTGTAGAGATTAAAATGGGCTTAAGCATTGTTTTACATGGCGGCAAGTTGTTTGAAGTTTAACAATTCTCAAACATTTTATTTTATATCCGTATAACACATACATGCATATTTATATTTTGTCTGTGTGTGTGTGTGTGTGTATTTGTAAACAGGCAGTGGCGGCAGCCGTGTCGGCAACTATCTTTTGATTTAACATTTTTCTTCGCCGTTTTTCTCAGTGTTTGTTTGTTTGTTGTTGTTTTTTGCTTTTTTTTTTAAATTTCGAATTCAGTCAGTGTTAAGTTTTCGTTGTTATTTACTGTGTGTCCGTGAGTGTGCGTGTGCGTGTGTTCATTGGCTGTATGCAAATGCATTTTTAATTAGCTATCAAAATAATTCGAGAATAATCAGTAAATTTATGTCTTTGGTGATTTAATATGTTATTTTTATCGTAAGAAATAAAAAACGAATAAATACCTACAGACGTATATTACATACGTTATTTTTCATTTAATAATACTTACTGATTATTGAATGGGATAAGGTGTTAATATTAAAATTTTTCAATTTAATTTGGTAATAAATTAACGTGTTGGCATTATATGAACGTAAATTAATTTTATAGTAAAATTGTATAAATCAACATAAATTTTGTATTCACGCCAGTGAAATCTCTCATAACTCCTTTTTATTTATTTAATTTTTAAATCATTAGTTGTGCCGCTGCTATGACCAACTGGCATAACTGATGTTTTCAATATTTTTAAAAATATTTTTTTTTCTTTTTTCTAATTATCAATATTTACGGTTTATTTTAAATACAAATAAGATTCACACTCCACTTTCAATACGAGTATGTAAAGAATGTTTCCAAAAGAAGTTTATATACTTTTTATCTTACTGGGTGAATGTAAAGAATCTAAGCAACTGGCTAGGTCTATCCATTGTTAACTTCCCTCTTGGTAATTTAGTGCTTTTTTAGCGTTTCTTAGAGCATTCTGCGTTGCAGAGTTTTACAAAAATAGTAATTTCACGACTTTGGAATGTTGAAGATTCTGCTTAAGGTTTGCGTCAATAAAATGTTGCACAATAAATAAATTCAGTAAAATTTGACTTTGACTAGCACACGAAAGATTCGGTACAGATCTTAGTTTTAGGCGATTTTTTTATAAGGGGTGTTTTTTTTAGAGGTATAGAACTTTGAATTGAAATAAAACACAAGAAAATCGTCTTAATGTCCATCAATTTGGCTTTATTGGAAGGATAATTTTATGCCATTAATGTTTAAATATGACTCCGGGCATGTGGCCACCGCAGCTGGCTCGAATAAAGCCAATTCTACAGGTCCAATTTTCAACCACTTTTTCGAGCATATGGGGCCGTATGTTGGCAATAACGCCACGAATGTTGGCTTCCAACTCCTCTAACGTTTCTGGTTTGTTGTCGTAGACGAGCGACTTCACATATCCCCAAAGAAAATAATCCAATGGTGTCAAATCACACGATCTTGGTGGCCAATTGACAGGTCCATTCCGCGAAATTATGCGCTCATCGAACGTTTCCTTCAATAAATCGATTGTGACGTGCGCTGTGTGGCATGTAGCGCCGTCTTGTTAAAACCACAACTCATCCACATTCATGCCATCCAATTCGGGAACAAAATAGTCGGTTAATCGGCTCCAATTGCTGTGCACGGTGGTGAATCGATTCATTCGGGTCCTCTTCAACACTTTGCTCTACAGCGGCAATTGTTTCTTCGGTGCGCACTGTTCGACGTCTCTGCGGATGCGTATTATCACATAGAGTAAACGTAGTGCGAAAACGATCCAGGGTTAACCGAATTAATTGCTCTGATGGACGATTATGTCGACCATAAAATGGACGGAGCTTGCGGTACACTTCGCGAACTGAACCATTATTTTCGAAATAAATTTGCACGATTTGCAAGCGTTGTTCTTTTGTCAACCTGTTCATGATAAAATGGCAAACCAAACTAAATATTAATCACTTCACAGCTGATAAAATGGCCGCCAGTTAAAAAAGTGATGCCAACTTAAAGTTCTATACCTCAATAAAAAACACCCTTTATTAATATTTTTTTTAGTTTTGGTGATTTTTTTCATTTTGCTGATTATTTGGGGTTCGTAGCATTTGTTGTTTTTTTTTACAAAAATTTTTTTTTTGGTTTTTGTTGATGTTTTGTTTATTTTTTACAATACACCTTTTTAGTTTAAGCGATTTTTTTAGTTTTGGCGCTTTTTTTGTTGCAGCGCTTTTTTCCATTTTTGGCGATTTAGTTTTTCGGTGACATTTTTGCGCCTGGTGATTTATTTTTTGGATTTTATTTATTTGTTTTATTTTTGGTGATATTTTTATTTCAAACGCTGCTGTCATTTTTGCGATTTTTCGTCTCGGATTTTATTTTTAATTTTGGGATTATTTAGTTTTAGCGTTTTTTAATATATTAAGATGTTGCCTCTTGTTGTTTCCAAGATACAACAAGATATGGCACTTCTTTCTTTTTAGCGATTTCTTCAGGTTTTGGAGATTTCTTTTTCGGTTTTTGCGATTTATTAATATTGACGCTTTTTTAAATGTTGGCGTTTTTAATTCATTTTTGCGAATTTTTATTTAGATTTGGCGATTCCTCTTTAGCGATTTTTTCTATTTTTAACGATTTTTTGTTTTTTTTTTTCAATACATATATTTATTTTCAGTGATTTTTTAGATTTTTAGTTCTTTTTTTTTGACGATTTTTTAGTTTAATGTCGACTTTTGTACTTATGTGATTTTTTGCATTTGAGCGTTTTATTTTATTTTTGGTAAAATTTTTCATTAAATATTTTTTTAATTTTGACGATTTTGGGTTTCGGCATTTTTTTATTGTCAAATTGCATTAACTGACAGGATACCCTTTATTTTTGATTTCTTAAATTTCAGTTTTAATTGGAGTAGTCTGGATAAAAATCCACTAACTTTGAAAATTTGAAGTATCTAACCTTTCAATTGTAAATCAAGCGAGTGCCTTAAATGTAAATAGATCCTCGTGTTTGCACAATTTTACAACTGTGTCCTTTCAAAATTCAATTGGTGCAGAAATGGAAGTCCCATTGTGCCAGTCAGATGCTTGTCTTATCTGAACAATTAATATTTAGAAGATGTGGAATATATTGACTTACACGCAACCCTGATTTATGCTTAATGAGGAAATAAGCCATTTAAATCGAAAATATCCTTCATGAAATGGCAGTCATGCTAAACCGTCATAACAAATTTTACTTCTCGATTAAGTGAGTACATCCAACGCAAGAATTTACACTTGTACAAAATTATTACTTGTGTATTGAAATAAGTTCTAAACAATTTCTCCCTAAAAGGTCTACTTATTTTTTTAACAGATCCACTAAGACAAACTAAAATAAAAAAAATAAAATAAAATAAGTTTTATAACTCTCACTAATATATAGAGAGAGACTTTTTATAAATATATTTAGTATTTTAGGTCATTTCAAAAATCATTTGGATGAACTCTATAGCGTCGCTTAACCAATAAGCAATCTTAACCTTTTGAGAAATAATAAAAGTATTTCATAAAAATTTTTATTAAAAGAGTAAAGTTTACAGACACTAAATCAATAACTAAATGTGTAAATAATAAAAATCATTTCTCGTATTCTATTTCATTTACAAGGTACGTTATGTATGAGCAAAGGCGATAATTTCCCTAGCCAGTCTAGTTTACCTTTAAGTGGCATCTAAAGAAATTCATTAATTTATATAAAGCTAAGTCTAGACGATATGTTGAATCAGCAAATATATGCTTACATTAATATGCTTTAAAATAATAACAAATCCTGCTGTCAGCATATATATATATATGTTAGGCGTCTACACAGTATGCTGAAACTACCAAATTTTTTAAAGTCAACATATGTCAGCAAATGATAATACAACATATGAGTTACCATAAAATTTATGTGTCTACATGATATGTTGAATTTTGTATTCTTTTATATATGTTGAGTCATGTGAGCATTTGCTTAGATATAAAATAAATTTTACAAGTACAATAAATTTATGTATGTATATCAATTATCGCTTTCAGTGCAAAAAATTTATATTTTTGGTTAATAAAAATTAGTGCAATTATACATGTATATATATAAAAAGAAATTCGCGGAATAACGGAAATTGGCGAAAAGCTACAACAGCAGGATGACAAAGTCCAATAATGTTTTAAACTCTTCAAAATTATTAAAACTGCTAAAACCCACGCAAAAAGCCGCTTTTATTACGAACTGCAAAAAATCGCGAAAATTGGCAAAATTTTGAACAAGCCATAATGTGGATTAAAAATCGCTAAAACTGTAAAAAAAATTCGGCAAAAATCACGAAAATTACGTAAATTTGCAAAAATTTATTAACAGCGGGATGATAACAAAATTTTATACTTTTTTAAAATCGTCAAAACTGCCAAGAAGCTGAAGACATGTAAAAAGTCGCTTATATCGCGAATTTTTGCAAAAAAAAAACCCCAGAAGTTGCATAACTTTAAACAAGCCATAATATTGGTCAAAAGTCGTCAAAACTGTAAGGAATGAAAAAAATTCAATAAAAATCGCAAAAATGACAAAAATTCGCAAAAACTTACCAACAACGGGATGATGACAAATTCTATTATTTTTTAAAAATCGCCAAAGCTTTTAGGAGGCTGAAAGCATGCAAAAAGTTGCTTTTATTGCGAAGTTTGCAAAAATTCGTGAGAAGTTGCAAAATTGGAAAGAAACTAGAATAGGAGTGCATAGGAGTCTTCTTTAGAATCGCCTAAAATTATTTTTTAAGAAATTGTAATTTCCCTTATTTTTTACTCACCCCAATTCACATTTTTGCAGTATATTTTTCGCATAATGCATTGTTTTTTTTCTTTTATTAAACTATTTTCGTTATTTTAATGTTTACGTTATTTTTATTTTAAAAATGGCAAATCAGGCAGCACTGCTCATACACTAGCAGAGTAAAAATATCAATTCTATATGCTATAAAATTTGCCGTATGCTGAAAAGCTTACATAGGCTTTTCAACAAATAACATATCTGATAGCATACATAGGAAATTTGTTACAAAGTAAAAATATGGTGTCTACACGATATGCTAAAATCTTGAACATATGTTTGTTAACAACCTTAACAAATGCCCTTCATATGTAGCTAAGCATACGTATATTGAAAAAATTTTGTGTCTACACGATATGTTGGCACTGGTAACAAATTTTTCATCATAAATATGCTGATTCAACATATCGTCTAGACTTAGCTTAAGAAACTTAATTTCTAAAAAAAAAGGAATTGCTCATCATACTGAACTTGAGTTGGACTATTGAAATTATTTCTGGAATAAAACATAATAAAGCTAACAAAATTTGTCGGAATGAAACACTTCACAAACACACCACGACGACCATCATCAATAAAAATAATTACAAACCAAAATACTCGTCTAATAATGCAAACCAAAACAAAATGTATTCAACTCCTGTATTATATTACATACACACAATCGTGTGTAAAGAATTTTTCACTTAACAATAACAAAAACAGTTTTTCTATACAAAAGTAACTGAAATGTAAATAAAACAGAAACAAAAAATAAAAAAATTAAAAGAAAGTTACCAGCGAGCTTGAGACGAAGTTTTTAAGGATATTCACTCATACCCATAGCAACCGGCATTTAAAAACATGGCAGTTTAATTGTTTTTACAGTTGGTCTGTCAGCTTGTTTTTTCTCTTCTTCTTTGATAAATACAAAAAAGTTTACAAAATGAGAAAGATTTGTTTGTTGTTTTTGCTACATTTCCCTTTTGCTACATAGACTCGTAGCTTGTGTAGACTTTTACCACTTATGATAATGATGAGGGGTGAAAATGATGTTTTCGATGATGACGATAACGATGACGATGACGATGATGTTGGCAAATAAAGGAACAACTTGAGGAAATGAAAAGAATATTGCCTGAAACTTTTCATTTCACAAATAATACTCTTAAGTACTGGCACATACACAACTACAAATTGTTACACACAGGCCTACACCACATTTATTTTGTATGTGTAAAAATGTTAATAAAAAAAGTTTAAGTAGACTATTGAGAACCCGTTGCGCTACTAGAGTGATAAGGTATGAATTTTGTTTCGAGATTACATATAAGGGAATGAGTTGGTAGCGAAGCAAGATTTAATACAGCAAGCTGTGATGATGGAATAAGTTCAGGCATCACTCCTTTCTCCTTGAAGATGTATTGCAGTGGTTTAAAGCAGCTCTTCTGAAGAGCCTAAAATAAAATTAAAAAAAATGCTGGTAGCTCCCAGCTAGCATTTTCATTCGTAGAAGAGTGTACTGGGAATCTCATGAAAAGCGTTTTTGGTTATCATCGAGCAGATTTTTTAATTGTAGAATTTTGCTCACATGGCCGAAACTTCTACAGAAGCTGACAGCAAACGTGCTTCTGTTAATCGTAGTGGGAACCCTTGAGCATATAAAAAATCATATGACATCCATGTAATGATTATCTTACAACTCGTGAAATATTTCGCTGTGTAATTCTTACATGATTCATGGCTGGAATTAAAAGTTTTAAACTTAAAACAAAACTTAAAAAAACCTGAATTTTATTAGTCTTAGGGTAAGTTCACACGTGGCAAACATTTGCCCAAAAAAGAGTAACCACTATATACGAATGAAAAAATATTTTATCCATACACGTATTTTGTAAGTTAAACAGTTTCACTCATAACTAATAGTTGATCCTACATGATTGGAAACTGTTTAACTTAATAACCACGTGTCTGGAACACAAGGTTTTTCATTAGTATTTAGTGGTGACGCTTTTTAGGGCAAATGTTTGTCAAATGTGAACTTGTCTTTCATTGTTTAAATAAAAAAATTTTTAATCATCGTCTACTAAACATTACAAGATTTAAAGGCGAGTGTTGCCGAAAAAGCTTGAAGAAAGGTAAATAAAGTATTGTATTGATCTTTTTGAACTCCTCAAATAATGATTCGAAAATTTTTTAAGGACTTGCATTTTAAACTTTCCAAGATTAAAAGACGAGCGTGTGAGAAAATGTGTAAATAATTAAAAAAGTTGATGATGTTTTTTTTATTTCTATTGAAAATAATTTTTATTCGACCTTTTATATTATATTTCTTATATATTTTACTTAATTAATAAACACGAGGTCAATTTTATAAAAAACGTTAAAAAGTTTATATTTATATATTTATATATTAATTATGTTATAAGATTCTTTTAGGAGTTGTAAAGCAAACACAATCGTTGCAAGGTGCGATTCTATATATTATTATATACGACTAAAAATCGTATTCTCTCGACTTCGTTCCCATCCAAAAAGAAATTGATATTGTCTTATAAACTGTATTAATGCCAAGTTTATCAAAAAAAAAGTATAGCACTGATATTTTTGTACTCTTTTAATAATCATTGGAAATTCTTTTTGAGGACTTGCATTTTAAACATTCCGAGATTAAAAGAAGAGCGTTTTAGAAAATTTGTAAATAATTAAGAAAGTGAATGGTTTTTTATTGAAACTTTTTAGATCAGCATAAGAAGATTAAAATAAGAAGTTTCTTTTGGGAGTTGTAAATCAAATACAATAGTCTAACAAACAGCCTGCGCAAAGTAGGATTCTAATTCAATTTTATTATATTATTAGCAGCTTTTCATCCAAAAAGAAACTGAAATTGTAATAAGTACAAATTTGTTAACCGCTTTATCCCCTAGTTCAAAGATACCAAAAGCGGATAAAACTTTAACCCTTATATGTTTAAATTTCGGAAAAAAAGAAAGAAGGTATGAGAGATGTCTTATTGTCGAAAAAATAAAAAAAAACTTTGCTCTTATGTGCAAAAGTTTAGCAGATATTTGGGGTATTAATCTTTTGCCCGTTAAAACTCTTAGGGCCATTATTACAACTTAAAGACAGTTTAAAGTAGGATTTTATCGGAGGTATAAAACCTATATCATTTGCAAAATTTTACTTTAACCTAAAGTTAGCGATAAATTACAGGAAAGTTTATACTACCTGGTAAGTTAAATCCAATTTTCAATAATGGAAAGCTTTAAAATACTACTTTTAATTATCCTTAAGTTGTAATAATGGCCCTTAGAAGATTAAATATCGAAAAAGTACCAGATTTCAGTCCCTATATTTTTTTTTATCAGCCTTTACATATTTTTAGAATTTTGAGTCTATCAGCTTTAGTTTCAGAGATATAAAGTTAATGATTTTTACCCGTTTTTCCCTTTTTAAGCCCCTTAATTGGACACTTTTAAGCGTTTCTTCAACTTCTAAAAATATTTGAAAATCAAACTTAGTTAAATCGGTTCAGCTGTCTTAATTATAACAATTTTATATGCCAATGATTTGAAAAAATGCCAAATATTCAATCAATTCCTCATTAATTCAAGGCAAAAAAATCTTATCAACCCAAAGTTTGTATATGTTTTACATACCGAACGTAGAGTGCATATAATGCCCAAATAAATGCGTCATTATTTCGAGTGGTACTTGTGAAAAGACGGTTGAAATGTAAAATATTGTTGATTTATATAAAAATTCTTTTCACTACCTTTACCACTTTTAATTTAAGTATGCACGAGTATTTCAAGCAAAACAAGCAAATCAAATTGTAAATTTCTTAACAAGACCTTCTTTTGCTGTGTGATTTTCAAATAAAAGTTTTGTAGCCACAGAGAAACAAGGATATTAAAATCATTCAGAAAAAAAGGGTGGAATGGTAACACTTTCATATTAAAAAAGTACTTTAATTTCTTTATTCTTTCCCTTCTTTTTTTTTGTTCAACAATATAATTTATAATAGGGGGGAAAAAGAAACAATGTCAAAAGTATAAATAGATTTTTTTTGGGTTTTGTTTTTTTTGTGACATTATGTAACCAACCTTAAAAGGTTTCAGATTTCACAATAAAAGAGGTTTTTAAATAATTTGTTTGGTTGCAAAACATGATTTGTTACTGACATGTTATTGTTGTTTGATTGCAGATTTATTATTATTCTTTGTGTTACAGTAGTACCCTTTTTTAAGGTTTTATTATTATTATTATTTTTTTTTTTTGATGGTGGTCATGGAAGTAAATTTATTAATGTTATATTTTTTTTATATTGTGAGAATTATGGAAGAATTCTTAGCTACTCTATAGTATATAACCAGGGGCAGATTACGGCTTTCGATATAGGATAAAATTTAAAAATAACTATTTCCAGTTCAACTCTATGAAAATATTTTTAAGCTTAATTCTGGTGGTTATGCTATTCGATCTCCATATTCTGTGCAGGACATGGAAAAATGCGGTCCAGTCGTTGAAAACGGTACTAGAGTCTCCATATTTACAAATTAAACTGACGAGGTATGAAAACCACTCGACGTTCTCAATTGCCTGTCCCTAAAATGTTAGTAGTGCGGTTTTGTTGGTACCAATCTAAATCAATTTACTTTTATTTACATTAATTTCGTGCGCAATTTTATTTGCATGAGCCATTTGCTTATAATCATAATTGTAGCGCAAACAATTTGTACGTTTTATCTGAAGCCACTACGAATATACCCGATTTCAACATACAAGAGCATCAATGTTTCGTGTATGCAAAAAAGTAAAATACCCTAGAACTAAAAACAAAAGGCTCAGGCATATCAAGTGCATTGATTTTCTCTCATACTTATTGTCGTAGTATGCTTATTTTAAGAGTATGGATATTAAGTCGTACAAAACAAATATACGCATGATACTAGGGATATTTATTAATCATTCGCCACCGTATACATGGATATGTTTATAGGAATGGCAAATGTGTGGGTGTTTGTGTGTGTGTGTGTAAATAAAATAGCCATGTGTATACGCGTATGTAGCTGAATAGTAATTAAAGTATTTTTATACTCATGCGTATGATTATAGCTCAGACAGTCTAAAAATTTTAGTTATACTTGTTTGTGCTGTGTAATTTAAAAAAATGTGTTTAAACATAATTCTTAGTATAGGTGTTAAGTAATAATTAGTAAACTAGTAATAATGGAAAAGTAATCTGAATTACTTGAAATTACAACAAAATAATTAAAAAGAATCAAAAGTAATCAAAAAATAATCCGATTATATATAAAGATTACTTTTAATTCCTTTTGATTATTTATTAATAATCAAAAGTAGTCTTTCAAAGTAGTCGGATTTTTTTTTTGATTAGTTTTGATTATTTTTGATTATTTTGTTATACTTTCTAGTAATTCATTAATTGATAAATAATTGATTACGACTATTAATAATCTTTGTTAATTATTTATCAGAAATTCTTTAAAAAGGTAATTATATAATCAGTACAATTCTTTTTAAATGTAATCTAATTGATTCCTAATCGTAATAGAAATCTAACTGCTCTGATTCTTGATTGTATTCGGTTTAAAATTAATGCGTGTGTTTGCATATGAGCTTTTTTTTATTTATAGCTGTAGACACTCATAGTTTCTTGACTGTCTATACTTAAATAGTAATTAAAATTGCTGTTCCTGTCGGGCAACGTTTTCATGTCCGTGAAAGTGTGCGCGAGAATTTGAGGCTAACCCAGAACTTGTCAAACTTTGCATCGTGATTAAGGTTTTGTAAAGATTAAATAGATCGCCATGTAAAGTGTTAAAGGAGGATCGCCATGTAAAGTGTTAAAGGAGGATCGCCATGTAAAGGTTGAAGGTGCAGGATTTAATGTTTTAATGATATCACGTATATGTGGTCCTATTGTGTGGTAGTGTGTATGTGTGGCCCTATAGTCCCTTGGTTATTTTATACAGCTGTCAGGGAGTCCAGCTCCAATAATAGGCGCTCGAAAGAGGTGCCAAAAGATTTAAGAATTTAATTGAAAACAAGACAAGTTTTTGCCGGTTTACGTTAATAAATTAAAGTTTGACTTTATTGAACATTTTCCTCAGCTTATATACTATTTTACATTTAACAATTTTAGTGTTTCTTTATGTCTTTAATTTTGCTGTAACAACATAAACTAGTAATAAAATAAAAGTGTGTCATTTAAATTTTATAATGCAAGCGTTTTGTTAATTATTACAATGAACTGTGTTGCAATGCATTTATACTATGATACAGTGTGTTACAGTAAGTGAGGAACACTACAGTTTGTATCCATATAAAATTTAAACCGACCCAAGAGCTGAAGGTAAGCGACCATAGATAATGGGAACTGAAGTAAATCCATAAAATAAAAACATATATATATAGAGTTATTTAATTTATAAGAGATTTTCAAAACAAATGCAGATTTGTCAAATTAAACTTTTGTTAACCCAAAATATTTCTTTTGAAATTTCCCTTAACACTTGAATGAAGGCATAGTTACTAGTGACTGAACTATACCGGCTTCAGCGGATACTAATTCTAATGTAACATCAGAGCGCCCTCTTTTGGCGGTATTGCGTAGCAGAATCATCGGCGAAGTAAAGTAACCAATTAAAAGGCTACTAAGCATAGCTTCAAAAATTTAATACACCTTATTTAACACAAGAGGCGCTGCAACACTGCAATATTAAAAAACGTGCAAAAAGCAAAGTTGTAAAATAATAAAGCCTTCCTCTATATTTTCCTTCACCACCTGTCTTCTCTAACACTTTACCTTTCCTTAAGAAGATAACACCTAGTTATATTTGGTGTTATTCTCTTTTATTAAAATGTCATATTAATTCTTTTATTTACAATTTTATATTCATTATTTTATTTATTTACTTCCTTGCTAATTAACTTGAAATCCCATTTATGTTCTTTAAGAAAATAATTCACCTTTTATGTTTTTAAATGTATTTAAAAATACATACCTACACTCAAATATTGTGCGCGAAACCATGACTACACACGTGAGCATATAACGACAGAGGCTAAAGTAAGCTAAAGTAAAGTAAAAACCAACAATGTTAAGTGTCAATTACGATTAGGAAAATTCCAATTTTAAATTACAATTTGTAGTTATGTTACAGTATTGTTGGAAGCCACAAATTGCAAAACCCAATAACATTCCGCAAAATTATATTGTTGTTATAATAGTTGATTTTTTTTTTTTGCTTCTTCAGTTGCTCTACAAACTCTACCGCATGGAAAAACTGAAGACATCTTCTACAGTAAAAGAAAGAAGAAAAAAACGAAAATATGCAGAGTGAAAACGCACAACCCATGAGCTTATAAGGGATTATAAAGCCCAGCAAAACTTAAAGAATTGAAAAAGTCAATATTATACTGGTAGTTAGCAGCAGTAAGGATCCAGGATAAGAACATATAATTCTTTTTAATTGACTTCAGAACATATGACATTTAACATTGAACTTTGACATTTTTGACATCCATAACTCCGTACATTTTAAAACGATTATAAAAATTATTTTTTTATTTGGGAGAGTATAGCTTTTAATTGCTCCCATTGTAAAAACAACGGGAACACGCCCACAAATTTCTTTATTTGATTTTATGATATTCTACTTATTTGATTGCTGAGA
Source organism: Tachina grossa (assembly GCA_949987645.1). Lineage (NCBI taxonomy): Eukaryota > Metazoa > Arthropoda > Insecta > Diptera > Tachinidae > Tachina > Tachina grossa. The sequence goes on from OX465275.1 coordinate 154,185,110, forward strand.
AACTTGGCAAATTCCTTTGGTTCTTGTAAAATTACACACTTTAAAAGTTGAAAAAATGGGCGGGAATATGCCCATTAAAATTTATTAGTATATTTCACGTGGTTCTACTTTATCAATTCTTACTATACTTATCACTTATCTTTAGCTCTTAAATAGACACAATCGTTCATTTTAAAATATGGGCGTTATCACGCCCATTGAAATTTTATATTTTATTTTCAATGGTTCTATTTTACCGATTTTTTCAAACTTTTACAATTACCCTGAGTTCAGAAAAACTCGTAGTCATGCATTTAAAAAATGGGCTGGGCACGCCCATTATATATAATTTTATATTTCACGTAGTTCTTCTTAGCCAACAGATTTCCAATTTTTTTTTTTGAAAGCGTTTACTTCCAGTTTGGTTCCGTAATTTTTTTTTTTTCGAAAAAGTTCTATCAGATTCTCACCTTTAAGGGCCATTATTAAGACTTAAAGTTAGTTAAAAGTAGGATTTTCCCGGACGTATAAAAACTTTATCATTTGCAAAATTTTACTGTAACCTAAACTGCACGCAAATTTATCCTACCTGGTAAGATAAATCCAATTTGCAATAATGGACAGCTTTTTATATGTCCCATAAAATTATACTTTTAACTATCTTTAAGTTGTAATAATGGCCCTAAGTCGATTTTTTTTGAAGAATTATTTTAATTTATCATTTGATTAGATGCAAAGAAACTGTCATGACTTGTAGCAGTAATTGATTAATTTTGTGTTTGGTTTTTTCTTCGAAATTCAGTTAATTTAAAACTTGTAACATGAAAAATTGAAAGAATATAAAATATTTGGATAAAATGGCTAAAGGACATGTTTACCCTATAACCTCAATAAAACTTATATTAGTTTCCAAAATTATTAATATAAAATAAATAAACATTTATTTCAATAAATGCAAAAATGCTAGAGGTCAGTATGTCTTTGATGTGTTTAAGAAATATTTAGGACTGCTGAAAAGTTGGCTGTGTCACAGTACACTTATCCTATAGAAAAGTTGACTGTTTCACAATATATTATTCTATAGAAAAATTAACTGTGACACTGTATATTATTCTATAGAAAAATTTACTGTCTCACTGTATATTATTCTATAGAAAAATTGACTGCGTCACAGTATATTTTTCTATAGAAAACTTGACTGTGTTACAGTATATTTTTCTATAGAAAACTTGACTGTGTTACAGTATATTTTTCTATAGAAAAATTGACTGTGTAACAGTATATTTTTCTATAGAAAAATTGACTGTATTACAGTATATTTTTCTATAGAAAAATTTACTGTGTCACAGTATAGTTTTCTATAGAAAAATTGACTGTCTCACAATATATTATTCTATAGAAAAATTGACTGTGTCGCAGTACATTTTTCTATAGAAAAATTGACTGTGTTACAGTATATTATTCTATAGAAAAATTGACTGTGTCACAGTATATTTTTCTATAGAAAAATTTACTGAGTTACAGTATATTTTTCTATAGAAAAATTGACTGTGTTACAGTATATTTTTCTATAGAAAAATTTACTGTATCACAGTACATTTTTCTATAGAAAAATTTACTGTATCACAGTACATTTTTCTATAGAAAAATTTACTGTATCACAGTACATTTTTCTATAGGAAAATTGACTGTGTCACAGTACATTTTTCTATAGAAAAATTGACTGAGTTACAGTATATTTTTCTATAGAAAAATTGACTGTGTCACAGTATATTTTTCTATAGGAAAATTGACTGTGTCACAGTACATTTTTCTATAGAAAAATTGACTGAGTTACAGTATATTTTTCTATAGAAAAATATACTGTGTCACAGTATATTTTTCTATAGAAAAATTGACTGTGTCACAGTATATTTTTCTATAGAAAAATTTACTGTGTCACAGAATATTTTTCTATAGAAAAATTTACTGTGTCACAGTATATTTTTCTATAGAAAAATTTACTGTGTCACAGTATATTTTTCTATAGAAAAATTTACTGTGTCACAGTATATTTTTCTATAGAAAAATTTACTGTGTCACAGTATATTTTTCTATAGAAAAATTGGCTGTGTCACAGTATATTTTTCTATAGAAAAATTGGCTGTGTCACAGTATATTTTTCTATAGAAAAATTGACTGTGTCGCAGTATATTTTTCTATAGAAAATTGACTGAGTCACAGTTTATTATTTTATAGAAAAATTGACTGTGTCACAGTTTATTTTTTTATAGAAAAATTGACTGTGTCACAGTATATTTTTCTATAGAAAAATTTACTGTGTCACAGTATATTTTTCTATAGAAAAATTTACTGTGTCACAGTATATTTTTCTATAGAAAAATTTACTGTGTCACAGTATATTTCTATAGAAAAATTTACTGTGTCACAGTATATTTTTCTATAGAAAAATTGACTGTATCACAGTATATTTTTCTATAGAAAAATTGACTGTGTCACAGTATATTTTTCTATAGAAAAATTTATTGTCTCACAGTATATTATTCTATAGAAAAATATATTGTCTCACAGTATATTATTCTATAGAAAAATTTACTGCGTCACAGTATATTATTCTATAGAAAAATTGACTGTGTCACAGTATATTATTCTATAGAAAAATTGACTGTCTCACAGTATATTATTCTATAGAAAAATTGACTGTCTCACAGTATATTATTCTATAGAAAAATTGACTGTGTCGCAGTATATTTTTCTATAGAAAATTTAAACGTATTACAGCAAATTTTGTTAATAGAAAAGCTGACTATGTCACAGCGTATTATGCTTAAAGAAAACTTTACTTTTCTTAGAGAAAAGTTGTAAAAGTTTCAGTATTTTTGATGCACTGGAAGCAATGAAAGATTTCTCTATTTTAAAATAACTTTCAAGTTTGTTGCTGGGTACATTTATATATTTAAAACATTGCAATGAAAATTGCACAAATGCATGAAACATGAAATTGTTGCTGGCAAAATAAACAAGAAATACAGTAATATTACTAACGTTAGTTTATCGCAACTTTATAGCAACAAAAACTTACATGTAATAACTACATATATACATACCTTTAAGGGTAATCACATGGCATCAACCACAAAAATAAACGATATGATTGCAAAAAGCATAAAGTACACTGTAAAATTAATTTAAATTTTTTTTTTGACTTTCCAAACATTTAAATTAAGTAACATCATCATAATAACATCAATATCAAGATGTTATATTGTCTTTAAGATATTCTGTTATTTCATTTAACGCGATTTTTATATCAAAAAAAAAATTGTGCTTGTTTTTCTGCCAGTGTAAGTGTTAAAGCCGCAAACAAAAATCTTAACTATAAACAAACAAACAAAACCAAAACTTAACATCGTAGTACAAAGAAAAGTAAATGAAATGGCTTAGAAAAACAACTTGTGAACAAGAGCTAAATAAAGTGTCATGGCATAATAGTTTTAACCATAGTCTTCTTATGTATTTTATGTCCCTGCCACCTCACATCCCTTCACCATTTGATATTCTTTCTATATGTCCATTGGCTTGTCTTTCTGTCTGAATGCTTGTGGAGCAAAAGACTATTTAATCCACAGAACGACAATGAAAAAGCTTAAGAATGTCAACTACTTGAAAACACGTTGAACAAAAACATGCCAAAGGTGTGAGTGTTAAAAATTACAATTTTAAGTATTAAAACTAACTACGAATGGCAGTTGGTTTTTAGTTTTTTTTTTTTTTTTTTTTTTTTTGCTGTGATTCCATATGTAATATAATGTTTATAAATGCAAAAAGGAATTTTGTTTTGTACAGGTCTGAACAAAAGATTTGGGCAACAGAACTTGAAATAGGAACAGATTGGACTTAATGGACTTTTGAATTTTGGAAACTGAGAAGTTTTTACATCGGGAAAACTGAAATAATTATATATTACATAAGGTTATTCATATTCACATAAAAACTAACATAAACTTACCCAAAATATGTATCAACAAAATCCCGTGTTTCTCAAGTTGAAAAACATTTTTTCGACTCGAAAAATTCTCACTTTCGTTAAAGAAACGAGTTTTATAAACAGATTTTGTAAAAAATTTCGTTTTTAAATGTTTAAAATTTGTATGAAAAATAAAGAAAATTCGTTTCAAAAAATATTTTTTCCATACAAATTTCAAAACAATAAAATCGTTTATATATACAAAATTTGGCCTTTATTCTTCTTCTCAGTAGTTCACTTAAGTTCACAATTTTGAAAGGTAATGGCTTAAAAAAAGTAAAATGGTTAAAAGCAAAATTGACCCATTAGAAATAAATTTATCCCATGAAATTTTTTAATAAAAATTTTATTATCGGCCTGTTCCACGACATGATTTTCGTAACAAAAATAATCGACACTATTGCAGCTATAAATTAATTTTTGTTTTGATTTTTTTTTTGCAGAGCATGAAAATAAACAAAACAAAATGTTTAATTTTCATTCCTTGAAGTGAGTGAAATAAAAACAAAAACAAATGAGAACGATTGCTCAATTTGTTTATGCACATGAGCACAATAGGGTGGCCGATATTTATCTTTTTTTTATTTCTTCTACTCTCACCCCCCAAATCGGTTCAGTTTTATGTACAAAAAAAATACAAAAAAAGTTTATACCGATAAGTTGCGTTTTAGGAGAGCCTCAAAGTTGGCCCTCAAGCCCATATATTCAATGGAATTTTTTTTTTGTTTTTTTTTTGTTTTGTTTTATTTTGACTATATGTAACTATTTGTATGAAATAATTTAATATATATAAGCTCTTATTGTACATGCTTAAAATAAAAAATTTCCATATACATATAATTTTGTTACATAAAATTGTTGGTATTTTGTTGGTTATTTTCCTCATTATTTTCTAAAATATTAATTTTAGCAAAAAACTTTCTGTGAGACTAATGTTGTTGACTTGAAGAGCTAAAATATTGTCATATGTCGTATTCTTGTAAAACGATTTTTTCAAAAGATAGTCATATGCCAAAAATTACATCGAAAAATGGGCTTGAAGGCCAACTTTGAGGGCCGGACGCACCCCCTAAAACGCAACTTATCGGTATGAAATTTTTTTTGTATTTTTTTTACATAAAAGTGAACTGATTTGGGGGGTGAGAGCAGAAGAAATCAAAAAAAAGTCTCCATACAATTAACGGCCACTCTAGAGCACAAACAATATGTGAATTTAATCGTACGCAGCTGGAAAATCAAATATAACTGCTGAAATATTATATATGTATGTAATGAACAAGTCCATGCCTTATAATTATAATTATAATTAATGATATTATCATAAATACTTGAGAACGCTAAGTGTAATGACCATGTTAATTATTTTTTACCAGTAAAACAAAAGCCTTTTAAAATATAGAAAAAAATGTGATTTTGTTTTTTATTTTCTATAATACGATATTTTTATAAGTGTATTAGAACATTTGAAGCTAAAAAAAATATATAATAATTTTCCAAATAATTATAATGATTAATTTTTCATAATAAAATTTCAAAGTTGTAGAGCGGTAAAAAGATTAACCTTATAGATTGATGATCGTTTGGCAATATTATTGAATTAATTATAAGTTTGTAGTGTTTGTCTGTGTATCTGTGTGTCTGCCTGTGTCCACGTACAGACTAAACAGCTGCACCGATTTTGATTTATTTTTTTCTGTTTGAAAAGGGATTTGATCGAGAGGGTTCTTAGCTATGTTTTAAGAAAATCGGTTTTGGCGTTTCGAATATATCGCATCTTTTCTAGATATGTTCGGGGGTTTTTAAAATTTTTCTTATTACATTATTATTCCTTGTTATTTTATATATATTTTTTTTTCAGAAAATTTGAATGAGCTTGTAAATCAAGCATGCTATTGCCAGCTCTGAAATGATATTCAAATGTGCATAAATTAAAAGGAAAGGCTGCATATTTAAGAGAAAATATTTCAACTCCCCTAACACCGCCATTTACTGAATATGATGGTAAGTACAATATTATAATACCATATATGACTTTTAAATACATACACATAATTTGAGAACGCTTGTTAAACAAATTTAAAATAAATAGTTTTATGGAAAATGGAAATTTTGTCCTTGCCAAATTTCCATATAATTCTGTTAACAATAACTATGTTAAGCTATTGTTCTGAAAAAATTTGGCCCAAAATATTATAGACGTAATATGGAAAAGAATTAATTAAGCAGATTGCTTTATTCTATCATCGGTATTTGAAATACCAAACCGCATATCTAACAAAAAATTAAAAATCACATATAGACATTTCCGCGAAAAATTCTACTTTTTATGTCGCGTGCGACTGCAAGCAATGAAGCTTTTATTTCAAAATAGTATGACTCGATTTTTCTTAAAATTTTGCGTAAGGTAGACCTGTTGGCGCCCAACAAAAATATTTAAAGAAGTAAAAAAACTTTCGTTTTCTTTGAAAAAAAAACAAGCATATTTATTTGGTGTAGCACCTGACAAAACGCTGACATTCCTAGGGAAATACCTTTATCACATCAAAACAAAATATAAAGTATAGTCTAGCTCAACAATCTCAAATAGAAAACTGAGGACATATTTCACCAATTCTATTTAAATATCAATTCCCACATAAAAGTCGTTTTTCATATATTTTTTTTTCAAAGAAAAATGACTTTTAAATATGAGTCGATGTTAAATAAATTTGTTGAAATAGTATATTAACGCAATATATATTGTTCTAATTAATACAATTTTTGGATCAAGTATTATTATGATTGAATAAAAAATTTGATTAGAAAAAAACTTAACCCTATTTTTTTTAATTAAGGAAACAATTACACTAATTTATACAGAATAATTCTGCCAAGAAAGCCGACTTCAATGCAAAGATCTGATAGAACATTTTCGAAAAAATTATGGGACTTAAATATCAGTAAACTCTTTCAAAAACAAATTTAAAAATCTGTTGGTTAAGAAGAAGTACGTCAACTATAAAATTTAATTTCAATGGGCGTACCTCTGCCCACTTTTTTGAATGCAATATTGTTAAATATTAAATTTTTTTATTTTTTTTATAAAAAATTGTGTATTTCTAGAGCTCAAGGTGTGTGAAAAATTTCGTAAAAATCGGTTAAATAGAACCATGTAAAATATAATGTTAAATATTAATGGTCGTGTCCCTGCCCATTTTTTCAACTTTAAAATTGTGTTATAACAATAAACAAAAAAGGTGTTTACTAGGTTTTGCAGTAATCAAGTAAGTAGAATATCCTAAAATCAAATAAAACAAATTGTGGGCGTGTCATTTTTCATAACAGGACTAATTGGAAGTTATACCCTCTCAGACAAAAAAGTATTTTTACAATCGTTATAAAATGTAATGAGTTATGAAGTAACAGTGTGAAAAAATAATAAAATACAGATAATACAAATAATGAAATCAGCAATCAATTAAAATTTGATGACGTCAATTAATCTTTTTGATTAGTTAAATTTTAAAATAAAAGTTCAAGGCCAACCCCCAATGTCGATGTTGCGCACTGTAAGTGTGCGACAAGACGAACGTTGTCGACATCTTGAGATTGGCCCTTAATCTGCTTGATTAATTTAATCAATTAAATTTTTAAGCAAAAGTTTATTTAACTTTATAAAAAAAAATATTTAGATTTTAATTAATGGCGTTTTCGTATCTTAAAAATTCAATTATTCGAGATTTTAGTTTAAAAACCTATTAATCCCAAGATTTTACTGATGCTCAAGAAATTTAATAATTTATCTCTCTATTAAAGGCAACAAAGTTTGCTTGCCAGGCCCTTATATCCTGAAAAGGTTGTTTCTTCCTTCTTCCTTCAACATATACTCAAACAGTTGTAACATTCTGTTGTGTGGTAGAAATACAAACTTGTTAAGAAATTCCATCTAATATTTTCATTTATGTTTTTGTTATACACACAAACCATGAAAAATAATCAGAAAAGATTGCAAGTGTATAAAGCGGAAATCAGCACACACACACACACACACGCAAACACAAGCATTCCTATGTATGTTTTTAAGTTTTGCTAATACATGCTCTATTTTTGTATTCGTTTGTTTGGTGATGTGACGTTGTAAACGTTTCTTTGTAGCATGCTTCTTCTTTATTCATAATAGCAATTGTTTTTGCAATTTTATACATTTTTATTATATAGACTCTGGTAAATGAAAACTGCCAGTATATAAAAATTATATTTTAGCACAGCATGCTGCACAACTTACAACACAAATACTTTTGCTGTATGTATATCTAAATATACGCCTGGATGCATTAATATACCAATAACTAGATACATAAATATGTATGTGTGTATGTCTGAAAATGTATGTATGTATGTGTATTTTCGGTAAAACCTTTAAGCTTTTAGTGAAAATCTCTTTTACATGAGCGCCAACGTGAACACGAATGAGTCAAATGCCTACAGCATTTTCCCCCACCCTCACCATCATCATCAGCATCATCATTATCTTATACACATCAACATCATGAGCTCTGCTGACATCATGTTCAGTTGATCTTGGTGGCATGATGCTGTGTAGCAGCTACTACAGCAATAATACAAAACATGAAAAAAAAGATGAAATAAACGCTTACAAACATCACACCAAATTAAATGTCACAAATGTGATTAAGGGATTAATATAAACATACAATATAACTCTATAACAAAGCAGTTGCGGTGGAAATTGCAGTACTTGGAGTTGAGTTTCGCTTCATTCTTTGTTACTGATTGCTTGTTTGCTTTGCCAAGTAGTCACAAAGTATCAACTTCTTACCACTTATTTGCGTGTATAACGATTTTACTTAAAAGCAGTGTTAAGCTTGCTAGCAGTGGCTTTTATTACTAAAGGCTTATAAGTAATTAAGAGTCTGTTCAGACTGCCACCAAATCAATTGATTTCAACTGAAATCCAAGGTATTTATACATTATATTATATATATATTATATATTAAACATTATATATATATATATATATATATATATATATATATATATATATATATATATATATATATATATATATATATATATTATATATTAAACATTTTATATCATATATTTTTATTTTATTTATGATGATTAAAGTTGATTTCTCAAATATGTAATTCACGGTTCCATAAAATCCTTGCAATATCTGAAAAAATTATTCTTATAATAAAAAAGAGAGAAATATTAGGCTGTGCCGAATCTTGTCACCAAAGCAATTATTGAGTATTTTTATAAATACATAAGTACAAACATACATGTATATTAATTGTGTGAAAAAAAATTGATCATGTATTTTTGGCTCAGTGAGTGACCTACGTTATTTTTCAACAAAAAATTTGGTTCATAGTTTGCATTTCCTAAAATAATCCTAGTTTTGTACTTCCATATCAACTAGTATTTAATAATAAATTCAGTAAAGTGCGACTCTGAGTCGCGAACGAAGGGTTCCGTACGAACACTAGATATATAATTTAATACAAACTTCAGCTATATAATATATAGTTTTGGCATGTTTTTGGTTTTTGGCGATTTTTCAATTTGGCGACTTTTTTCATTTTGGAGATTTTTTTATTTTGGCGTTTTTTTTCATTTGAGCGATTTTTTTCAGTTTTGGCGCCTTTTTCGCATTTTGGCGCTTTTTTCGGTTTTTTGCGTTTTTTTTCAATTTGGCGATTTTTTTTCATTTTGGCGATTTTTTTGCATTTTGGCAATTTTTTTTCATATAGGCAATTATTTTGGTTTTGGCGCCTTTTTCGCGTTTTGGCGATTTTTTTCGATTTTTGGCGTTTTTTTTTCATTTTGGGTATTTTCTCGAATTTGGCGATTTATTTTAGTATTAGAATTTGTTTTCAATTTTGGCGATTTTTTTCGTTTTGGCGATTTTTTTTTATTTTTTGGCGATTTTTTTTTTTGGTTTGGCGATTTTATAATTTTCAGATTTTTTAGTTTGACCGTTTTTGAAAATTTCAAGTGTTTGCCTCTTACAGTTTCCAAGATATGGCAAGTTCTCAAAATTACATAGTCAAAATTGCATTAACTGATGGATCACCCTTTAATTTAAATTGTTTTAAATTTTAGTATTATTTGTTTTAGTTTGTATAAAAATACACTAATTTTACAAATTACAAGTTTCAATATACATGTGTATGCACATACAATTGTATGTATATTACATGGTATTTTAACATTTTTCGTTGCTCGTTTTGGAACACCCTTTAATTTTTAATTCTCATGTATTTGTTGTTGTAGCGGCCAAGTGTCTACACACTGTGTCCAAATTTCAGGTCCGTAGCTCTTACGGTTCCTGAGAAAATACTGTGTGACGGACAGACGGCCAGACGGGCAGCGTAGCGAAAACAATAGGGTGCCTTTTCACCTTTGGTGTACGGAACCCTAAAAATTAGGGCCTATCCCACGATGCCACTAATGTGTTGAATGTGATTGTGCGACAAGTTGAACGCTGTCGACATCGTGGGACATTCCCTTAATATATATTAAAAAACTGTTAAGTGTTTCAATTCAAATATCCTACTAATATCCAATATTGGACGTATACATATATCATGATACTATGTAAACTATTTATTCCTAAAGAATTTTTCGGTTTTGTTCAGCTTAAGGGAAAAGTTCTAGGGAAATTGGAATATGTTCTTTAATTAATTTTGTAGTTATGACTGTTCTTTAGCAATATATATTTTAAGTTATCTCAATTAACTAAAAATTAATAAGAAATCGTTGGAAGCTGTCACCATTTCGAACATAATTGCGCACAGAGCATAATTTTTACTACACAAAAAATTTAAATTTTCCAACCCTGGAATCTGATATTTGATTTTTTTGATTTTAATACCAATTTTTTTCATTATAAAATATAAAATAAATATAATATAATATAAAATATAAAAAATAAGTTTTATGTAGTTACTTATGTACACAAGAAAAAAAGGTTAAAATTTGCCAGCTCTGGAGCAGTTTTATATTTGTGAATTTTTTTTTACCAAATTCTTTCCTTTTAAAAGATAAAATATATTTATTTTATAAAGATAAAGAAACTATTAATTTTATCTGGTTCCTTTTTAATAAAAAAAAAGTTTAAATTTTCCAACCCTGGAATCATATTTTCAGATTTTGTGATTTGTTATATCATTGAAAAATTGTAAAATTACATTAGTAGGTTTTATATATAGAAAAAAATATAATTTCCAACCCTGGAAAGGTTTTTTTTTAATTTTTTATTTTATATACCAGTTTTATTCCTGCTAAAATATAAAATATGTTTATTTAAAAAAAAAATTAGTTTAAGCTAGTTAATTTCAAATGGCAATGTAAAGGTTAAATATTTTAGCTCTGAGACAGTCTTTTCAATTTGCTGACTTTCAATATGAATCTGGATTCATCCTTCAATGTTTTCATACTTTGTTATAGCAATGTATTTATTTAAAAAAATATAAAATATGTGTAATTTATAGAAAAAATTTAAAAAAAAATATTCTAGTAGGCTACTTTTATACAAAAAAAAAACAAGTTTCCAACCCTGGAAAGGTTTTTTTTTTAATTTCTTATTTTAAATACCATCATATTCTTACTAAAATATAAAATATGTTTATTTAAGCTAGCTAATTGCAAATGGCAAAATAAAGGTTAAATTTTCCAGCTCTGAAAATGTAATTATTTTCGGTTTTGGTGACTTTCAATATAAATCTATTTCGGACATTTTTTTAGACACCAATCTCTAGCTTTTCTGGAAGCTTCAGAAAACCGATATCACGTACAGACAGACTTCGAAAAGAAGGTTAATTGAAAATTGTTCGGCAATAATTTTGCATCAAATGTGTTTCATGTTAATTCAACATGATTTACAGTAATCTTCGGAGAAAACTTTTTCTCTTAAAAAAATTGTTTTCGTGTTGATTTAAAATTCCGCTATTGTTAAATAAAAATTAAGAAAAAAGTTATTTCGAGTTGAAACAATATGAATTCATTTTATGAACTATTTAATCAGGAAAATTTGTATATGCATAGTTAATAGTGTTTGCTATAATTTTGAACTTATCTGTGACATCATATCTACTCACATAGAGTTCTTGCCACTTCATAAAAACATTGTTTTCATTATGGTTAATTTGGTATTCGTACAGATGTGCTTTTCAGCTTAAAACAATTTGCACATACATACCACCATGCATTCACACACACACACACACACACACACACACACACACACACACACTCATATTATATACTATTACAAACACTTTATTTTACATTGATAATAAAAGTGAAAAAACAATCACATGGAAAAAAGTTTTTCCACTTATTTAACTTTTACACTCGTGCATAGTATAAAATTTTTGTTACTTGCCTCCTTTTACAGATTTTTCTGGTATTATTGCTGTTTGTTAGATATTTTTCTGCTGTGTTTTTCATGTTTTCCGGGCATAAAGTTGTTTGGTAGTTGTTTTTATATTTGTGTGTTTAAGTGTCAGTAAGTGCTGGTGATGTTGGCATTTGTATTAGTGTGTATATGTTTGTAAAACTTTTCACAAAAAGCCAACACAATTCATACAATGTTGCCGAGACTTACAAAACTTTCGAGACAACAAATTAAAATTATATTCTGTGTATTTGTTTGAGTAGGGGTTTAACCAAGCAGTTCAAAAAAGTCTCTAAGTTTAAGTGCTTCCATTTTTCTTTATAAATAGATCAAATGGCTTTGTTAAGCATAGAAATAATTTTTTCTTATGTCTAACTCACCTAATCTACTTTTTTATAAATATATTTTCCCAAGCTTTTGCAAAAGGACATTGAAGCTAAATCCTAACACATAAATCTATTTTTTTTTTATTTTGTATAACATTCGTTGCAAATAGTCCTTTTCGTACCACTCTCGCTTTTAAAAGTTTGAAATTACATTGGTAACGTATAAGTGACTAACCAACAAAACACTTGTGTAATGTTACTGGGGTTTTATTACATTGTTTGTTCGTATTGTATATCTGTGTTATTATATATAATGGATTTTGTTTAAATTGTTTTTAATAAGTTTTTATTGCAGCACATTTGTATGCATAAAATATGTTAATTAGCAATATTTTCAATACAAAAAGAGCTTTAATGAACAGATTTTATTACTTATAATTGGATTTATTGATTTATAATTATATATCCTTTATTTTATAGAATTTGGTTTAAATAATAGTTATATGTGTTACAGATTTTGATTCTAGAACTAACAGTAGCTAGAATATTTTTGTTTTTAACCAGGGGACGTTGGATTCCAAGCATAATTTGAATTTCAAATTTTTCTTTGAAAATAAAGGACATTTGAGAGCTTGACATATCCTTGTTCTCACTGCATTAAAATTTTGCAGAAAGTTTTATGATATGATTCTACATACCTTTATCCTATATTTTCAAGCCATAATTTGCATTATTTTAGTAAAAATTAAATTATTGTTGCTAATATGTTGATAGCTTTTAGATCCTTAGTCCGATTCCATTAATATATCTTTGTATTTTTTCATTAATTTTTTGCTGTATTTCAATCATAATTGTAGCTTAATTTATAATTTTATTACTTAAGGATATTCACATGATAAATATATCCTGGCTGTGATTACAGCGAAATTTTTTGAAAGGTTTAACCTTAAAATCATACGAAATACTTTTTAGTTTGGCTGCTTTCTAAAGTTTAAATTTTAACAAAAATTAATTTTTTTTTAAATAAAGGACATGTGAGAGGTAGGCATATTCTTGCTACGATTGCCTTGAAAATTTTCAGACATCTTAAAGGTATGATTCTACGTATACTTGCTATATGATTTCCATGCATGCGCTATGTAGTTGTTTGTCAAAATTTTATTTCTTAATTAAGGATATGAGAGAAGTTTACAGACATATACATCCTTAATATTAAAATTCTTAAGACTGCTAAACTAATTTTGTTACATATATTTGAAATTGATTTTCAATAAAAATGTTAATTCAATTTAAATATTTGCTATTAAGGATATTAGTGTTATAGAGATTTCCTGTATCTGGCTAAAGCAATGTTCTTTGCTGGTCTTAAATGTGTAAGCAGAAATAAAATATTTTAATTTTGTCATGATCCAAACATAATTGCATACAAAATCTAGTTTTAAAAATAAAGGGCATGTGGGATGTTGGCATATCCTTGCTCTGAAAGGATTAAAAATTTACAGATTAATTTGCAGCATGATTCTACAAATAGTTACTGTATGTTTTGTAAACATTCCGATTATAGTTATTCTTAAAACTTAATTGTTTTTATTCGTAGTACGTTTAAAGTTCTCATATCCTTGCTGCAATTATATTGAAAACTTCGACAGGGCTCAACTGTAAACTCTTACACACACTTACTTAAATTTATTGCTTTCCGATTATAGTTGTGGCTGATATTACACTTTTTTGCTTTCAAAACATTGTGGCCACATTTCCGATAAAGTTAACTGTTACATAAATACATAGAACATATAAATGTATGTATTGAGTTTATTGCATTTTAAGCAGAATTATAGTTTAAATTAAGTTTTTCAAAATAAAGGACATGAGGAAGGTTATCATCATAACCTTGCACTGAGAAAATCAAAATATTACCCAGAGATTTGTGGTATGATTTAACAAATAGTTGCTGTATATTTTGCACATATTTCGGTTATAGTTATTCTTAAAATTTTATTGCTGTTACTCAGAGAGTGTGAGGTTGTCATGTCCTTGCTTATACACATCTACTTATTTTTTATTGCTTTCCAGACACAATCGCGGCTAATTTTTATTTATTTTTTCATTAACGGTACCAGTGAGCTAGTTATATGCTGGCTCTTATTGTAGCAAAATTTTCAAGGGAGTTAAATATGTATGTGTATTACCAAAACTATTATAGTTTATTGTATTGTGAGCAGAATTATAGCGTAAATTCAGTTTTTAAAATAAAGGACATATGGGAGCTTGGAGAATCCTTATTCTGAGCACATTGAAAAATTCTACAAACATTTTTTCATATGATTCTACATGTAGTTGCTGTATATAATTAAGGGTAATACATATGAAATTTTTTCAGTCACATCAGTGAGGTAGATATATACATATGTATCTTGGCATTTATTGTGGCGTTATATTCGAGGAAGTTAACAATGTATATAATCATAGAAAACGTAGTTTAGTTTGTTGTATTCTTAGCAGAATTTAAGCTTTAATTTTGTTTAGAATTAAGTTTTTGAAATAAAAGGACATGTGGGGAGCATTGTGCATACTTGTTCTATCTACATTGAAAATTGCTGCATATATTGATAATATGATTCTACGTATAGTTGTTGTAAGTATTTTATATAATTTTATTATTATTGTTGTTTAAATTAAAGTTTTATTACTAACGCCAATAAGAAAGTTGTCATATCCTTTTATACGACTAAATTTAAGTTTTCATGTAACAGCCTTATAACTTTTCAGTCTGCAGTTGCTTATTTTCGTTGAATTTCAATAATAATTGTAGCTGATTCCTAATTTTTACAATTAAGGATATTCGTGAAATGGATATATTCTAGCTCTGATTGTAACGAAATTAACAAAAGGAAATTTTTTACATAATTATTGATCAAATACGCTACCTTTTTGCATTTTGAGCATAATTGTAGTTAAAATTTAATTTTGAAAATAAAGGACACTCAGGAGGTTATGCCATCCTTGCTCTGATTGCCTTCAAATTTTTGATGCAGGCTAACAGTAAGATTCTACTTGTACTTGCTGTACATTTTCAGTGCATTTAGACTATAACTGTGGCTCAAATTAAAATTTTTCTTTTAAGGATATATGGGAAATAAAACATTTATTTTTAATTTTTAAAGAGAACTAGCTTTTTTTTCAAGACCTGTATTTGTTATTGTAAATTTATTTCGATCCTAAGTGTAGTTCGAATGTTTATCATTCAGGATATATGTGATATAGATATGTCCTGGCTAAGATTGCAACTAATTTGAAAAAAAAACGCTTTACTGTGTAATTATAGGCAAAACTGTACCGTAACTGTAGCTTAAACGTAATCTCAAATATTAATGATATTTGGAGCACATCATGTACTGTTTTCGACTGCAATGATATTTCCTGCAGTTGCTACATAATATAATTCTATATACTTGTATACATACGTATGAGTTTTAAATCGATTTTTATGTTATCACATGGCTCTTTTTTTCTATACGAGGTATCAGGCAGGATATTGATTATTCCTATACTGTTTCCTAGCTAGAGTTCTATAGAGTCTAGTATAGAGTCAGGCTTGGTCTTAAATATGATTTTTATAAAATATTTCCTTTATCTGAAGCAATTTTTTATATTGAATTTTTATAATTTCTCATGCTTGCAGTGCTGAAATCATTTAATAGTTTCAAGTTAATTAGAAAAAGAAAATTTTTTCATATTATTAAAATTTATTTATAATTTATGAAACAAAATCTCTACCGCGACCAAACTCTGCACTAAAAAAATTATACTCCTATAGCAACACAACAGGATAAGACCATAAATTACCTATTGTCTTCTTAATGACTTTTGAAGTTTTTACCGACTTTTTGTTTCCATTTAACTGTTATTTGCCCTTTTTTTGTGACAGTAAAGCAAACAAAGAGCTTATAATAAATAAAAGAAATTTATTTGTTTCATTCAATATTTTTGCAAACTAAGCAAAAATATTACTTTTTTATTGTTCGTTCTTTTTTTGTTCTCGCAAAAAAAATTCTCAATAAAAATTTCGGCATCCTTTTAAATAAAAAGAAAACCCTTAAAGCAGAAAAGAATAAGACGGTAAAATAAGCAATATCCTATTGTGTTTCCTTGCGTGTCTGTTTATATGTGATCTTAGACAGGCATGATCGTGAAAAGAAACTAAGGTCAGTTGCTCTATTGTTTTAAATCTTTCCCGTAAATACCTACTTTCGGTAGCTTAGTTTTTAAGTCATGATTAGTTATTTTCTTTTGGCCTTTTGTTTATGGCTTGTTTACATAATGACTAAACAATGTGTCAAATATGGTATTTGCTTAGCAATTGCCAGAACACACCCTTGTCTAACAATTTCAATTCATATTAATGACGCATTAAAATAAAAACAGAACTCCTACAAATTTCCAAGATTTTTATCAAATCTTTAAGAATCAATTTCAAAGAAATAGTTTTGTTTAAAATTATGCCGAAATTATGTACATCTTTAATTTTACGTGTCCTAAAGCCTGCATGCCTACTTTGCGGATTAAAAGAAAAAAAGAACTGCGAACAATTTTAGGTGGTCTTTACATTAAAAGAAACTTATATCAATGGGCAAATTATAGCATTCGATTTATGTATATGTATGTAGATCGATACTTCCATTTAACTTGTGCAAAAATTTTGATTTAAATGATGTGAAGGGATCCATGTAATTTTACTTTATCATTTTTATGTATTTTCTATATTATTTAAAAATTCAAAACATGTACCCAATTAAGTGTGACAATCATTACTAAAATCATCGCTTGTTTTAACTTTTACCGCCACTTTCAATCAGATCCCAGCACCAGACTGCATACTCATTCACATACGTATGCATTTCAAACTAATCAAGCGTATTCGTATATAAAGTGACTTATAATTAAAATAATTTTATTTTAAACTAATACGACATGTGAGTGCAAGATTTAACTAAATGTCGCAGTATATTTAATATTAATGAAAAATTTTAACATTGACAGACTTGGACAGAAAAAGAAATATAAGAAAGCACAAAGTTTAATGAAGCGAATATTGAGGATAAAACAAAAAAATTATATGTGTATAAATGTGTGTATAGCTGTCAGAGAATATAAAATATAACTAAAAATGCACACATCAAACGGTGTGTAAGAGCCTCTTCACGCAACAATACCCATAAAAGGCATAACGACAACAAAATAAATTTAGATCTCAAATTTTAACTTTCAGAAATAACTCAAAAAGAACAAAATAAAAGAAAACTTTATGTATTAATTGGACGTAGGATGGAAAATAATATTTAACACAAAACAGAGCCAAGATCTAGAAAGCGAGAGAGAGAGAGAACATATTAATCTTAAATAATGGTGATAAACTTTGTTCTGTCTCGATCTCTATCTTTCTATCTCTATCTGCATCTCTATCTCTATCTCTATCTCCATCTATATCTCTATCTATATATCTATATCTATCTCTATCTCTATCTCTATCTCTATCTCTATCTCTATCTCTATCTCTATCTCTATCTCTATCTCTATCTCTATCTCTATCTCTATCTCTATCTCTATCTCTATCTCTATCTCTATCTCTATCTCTATCTCTATCTCTATCTCTATCTCTATCTCTATCTCTATCTCTATCTCTATCTCTATCTCTATCTCTATCTCTATCTCTATCTCTATCTCTATCTCTATCTCTATCTCTATCTCTATCTCTATCTCTATCTCTATCTCTATCTCTATCTCTATCTCTATCTCTATCTCTATCTCTATCTCTATCTCTATCTCTATCTCTATCTCTATCTCTATCTCTATCTCTATCTCTATCTCTATCTCTATCTCTATCTCTATCTCTATCTCTATCTCTATCTCTATCTCTATCTCTATCTCTATCTCTATCTCTATCTCTATCTCTATCTCTATCTCTATCTCTATCTCTATCTCTATCTCTATCTCTATCTCTATCTCTATCTCTATCTCTATCTCTATCTCTATCTCTATCTCTATCTCTATCTCTATCTCTATCTCTATCTCTATCTCTATCTCTATCTCTATCTCTATCTCTATCTCTATCTCTATCTCTATCTCTATCTCTATCTCTATCTCTATCTCTATCTCTATCTCTATCTCTATCTCTATCTCTATCTCTATCTCTATCTCTATCTCTATCTCTATCTCTATCTCTATCTCTATCTCTATCTCTATCTCTATCTCTATCTCTATCTCTATCTCTATCTCTATCTCTATCTCTATCTCTATCTCTATCTCTATCTCTATCTCTATCTCTATCTCTATCTCTATCTCTATCTCTATCTCTATCTCTATCTCTATCTCTATCTCTATCTCTATCTCTATCTCTATCTCTATCTCTATCTCTATCTCTATCTCTATCTCCATCTCTATCTCTATCTCTATCTATATCTCTATCTCTATCTCTATCTCTATCTCTATCTCTATCTCTATCTCTATCTCTATCTCTATCTCTATGTCTATCTCTATCTCTATCTCTATCTCTATCTCTATCTCTATCTCTATCTCTGTCTCTATCTCTATATCTATTTCTATCTATATCTTTATCTTTATCTTTATCTTTATCTTTATCTTTATCTTTATCTTTATCTTTATCTTTATCTTTATCTTTATCTTTATCTTTATCTTTATCTTTATCTTTATCTTTATCTTTATCTTTATCTTTATCTTTATCTTTATCTTTATCTTTATCTTTATCTTTATCTTTATCTTTATCTTTATCTTTATCTTTATCTTTATCTTTATCTTTATCTTTATCTTTATCTTTATCTTTATCTTTATCTTTATCTTTATCTTTATCTTTATCTTTATCTTTATCTTTATCTTTATCTTTATCTTTATCTTTATCTTTATCTTTATCTTTATCTTTATCTTTATCTTTATCTTTATCTTTATCTTTATCTTTATCTTTATCTTTATCTTTATCTTTATCTTTATCTTTATCTTTATCTTTATCTTTATCTTTATCTTTATCTTTATCTTTATCTTTATCTTTATCTTTATCTTTATCTTTATCTTTATCTTTATCTTTATCTTTATCTTTATCTTTATCTTTATCTTTATCTTTATCTTTATCTTTATCTTTATCTTTATCTTTATCTTTATCTTTATCTTTATCTTTATCTTTATCTTTATCTTTATCTTTATCTTTATCTTTATCTTTATCTTTATCTTTATCTTTATCTTTATCTTTATCTTTATCTTTATCTTTATCTTTATCTTTATCTTTATCTTTATCTTTATCTTTATCTTTATCTTTATCTTTATCTTTATCTTTATCTTTATCTTTATCTTTATCTCTATCTCTATCTCTATCTCTATCTCTATCTCTATCTCTATCTCTATGTCTATCTCTATATCTACCTCTATCTCTATCTCTATCTCTATCTCTATCTCTATCTCTATCTCTATCTCTATCTCTATCTCTATCTCTATCTTTAAATCTATCTCTATCTCTATCTCTATTTCTATCTCTACCTCTATCTCTATCTCTATCTCTATCTCTATCTCTATCTCTATCTCTATCTCTATCTCTATCTCTATCTCTATCTCTATCTCTATCTCTATCTCTATCTCTATCTCTATCTCTATCTCTATCTCTATCTCTATCTCTATCTCTATCTCTATCTCTACCTCTATCTCTATCTCTATCTCTATCTCTATCTCTATCTCTATCTCTATCTCTATCTCTATCTCTATCTCTATCTGTATCTCTATTTCTATCTCTATCTCTAGGTCTGGCCCTATCTCTGTCTCCATCTCCGTCTCTATCTCTATCTCTATCTCTATCTCTATCTCTATCTCTCTCTATCTCTATCTCTATATCTATGTCTATATCTATCTCTATCTCTATCTCTATCTCTATCTCTATCTCTATCTCTATCTCTATCTCTATCTCTATCTCTATCTCTATCTCTATCTCTATCTCTATCTCTATCTCTATCTCTATCTCTATCTCTATCTCTATATCTATCTCTATCTCTATCTCTATCTCTATCTCTATCTCTATCTCTATCTCTATTTCTATCTCTATCTCTATCTCTATCTCTATCTCTATCTCTATCTCTATCTCTATCTCTATCTCTATCTCTATCTCTATCTCTATCTCTATCTCTATCTCTATCTCTATCTCTATCTCTATCTCTATCTCTATCTGTATCTCTATCTCTATTTCTAGGTCTGGCCCTATCTCTATCTTTATCTCTATCTCTATCTCTATCTGTATCTCTGTCTCTATTTCTATCTCTAGGTCTGGCCCTATTTCTATCTCTATCTCTATCTCAATCTCTATCTGTATCTCTATCTCTATCTCTATCTCTATCTCTATCTCTATCTCTATCTCTATCTCTATCTCTGTCTCTATCTCTATCTCTATCTCTATCTCTATCTCTATCTCTATCTCTATCTCTATCTCTATCTCTATCTCTATCTCTATATCTATCTCTATCTCTATCTCTATCTCTATCTCTATCTCTATCTCTATCTCTATCTCTATCTCTATCTCTATCTCTATCTCTATCTCTATCTCTATCTCTATCTTTATCTCTATCTTTATCTTTATCTTTATCTCTATCTTTATCTCTATCTCTATCTCTATCTCGATTTCTATCTCTAGGTCTGGCCCTATCTCTACCTCTATGTCTCTATCTCTCTATTTCAGTCCCTATCTCTATCTCTTTCTCTATCTCTTTATCTTTCTCTATCTCTATCTCTATCTCTATCTCTATCTCTATCTCTATCTCTATCTCTATCTCTATCTCTATCTCTATCTCTATCTCTATCTCTATTTCTATCTCTATCTCTTTCTCTATCTCTATCTCTATCTCTATCTCTATCTCTATCTCTATCCCTTTATCTTTCTCTATCTCTTTATCTTTCTCTATCTCTATATTTATCTCTATCTCTAACTCTATCTCTATCTCTATCTCTATCTCTATCTCTATCTCTATCTCTATCTCTATCTCTATCTCTATCTCTATCTCTATCTCTATCTCTATCTCTATCTCTATCTCTATCTCTATCTCTATCTCTATCTCTATCTCTATCTCTATCTCTATCTCTATATCTTTCTCTATCTCTATCTCTATCTCTATCTCTATCTCTATCTCTATCTCTATCTCTATCTCTATCTCTATCTCTATCTCTATCTCTATCTCTATCTCTATCTCTATATCCATCTCTATCTCTATATCTATCTCTATATCTAGTCCTATCTCTATCTCTATCTGTATCTCTATCTCTATATCTATCTCTAGCCCTATGTATATTTAAGTCTCTGGGTGTATCTTATGTCTATCTCTATCTCCCTCTTTCTCTAGTTCTATGTATATATCTACCTATATGTCCTTTTCTAATTTCTGTCTTTTTGAGTATCTATTCTGCAAGAGTAATTGAATTCGCATCTGTCTGACTTAGTTTTCCTTCCGTAGATTTTTTGCAGCGCCAAAGTCTTGGAAGATGACTAGACAACGGCGCACATTCCTTGCGATTGTATCGCCTTATGTAACACGAGAAGGTGCGCTTTTTATTCTGAGTTTTTGTATTCAGATGATATTAGGTTTTCTTAAATATATGTGCTGACTTTCATAAGGAGAGTCATGCAGATATTGATTTAATTTAATTAATAGATCTATGGCACAAAAATTCGATCAAGTGTCGCAGTGACGGTCTTAGGACCAGATCTTTGCCCTATTCTATTCCATTCTGCATCGCTAAAATGGACAAACAAATTGCCGAATATCCTCGTTACAAAGAAAAATTCCATCTGAAAATCTGCAAAAACAAGGTTAGTTAAAATTTTTTTTTGCATTGATTTTGCTTCATCTCTATTAAATGTTGATTCAACATTATTTCATGTTGATTTAACATTCCTGTTGTGTAAAATTAGCATCAAGTGGAAGTAACTTGAATTTGATTTTGAAATAATACGAAGAATGTTGAATCAAATTTATTTAAATTTGAAACAAGATGAAATAATTTAAGATTAGTCTTTTTATTTTAATAATTTTTTGACTTACGTATACATGCATTTGCATGAGGCAAATGTGTGTTATAGCATAGACAGACTACAGCGTGAATTATCCTCATCCGTAAATGCATTAAATGACAGTGAATTAATACTGAATTTAGCTATATGATAACACATTCCTAATATGGTAACACCGTCAACAATCAATCAAATGTTGGCAAATTGTTTTGGTTTTCAAAATGAAAATGCGATTCGGTCAGAAAATATAAGTTATTTTAATTGTTTTTAGAAAAAGAACAAAGAAATATTAAAATCAAGACACATTTTTTCAATTTTAATATTTCCAAGGAAAATTATAGAAGTTTGTGGCACGAAAGGGATATACAGATTTTGTTTACTTAATGCAAATACTGTCGTCTGTCAGGGTAAATTTTTAATTCACATTAGTGAGATTTTAATGCAAATTAACGCTGTCGTCTGTCTACGCTATTATTGTGGTTTCCCATAGTCAGGATTTGAATTCGATCTCATCGCCTGGTATTTGCTTAAAGCTGCAGCTAAATTTTATCACTAATGAAAAACTTTATGCTAGGCCAGATTTTACAATAAATATAGTGCACGGATTTAGTTATCTAGCTGTGCTGGCCTAAGTCTATAACATTTGTAACACTTATTGAAATCATCGCTTCGAAAAAAATTGTTCTTTCATTTTATGGTTATAGATATTACTATTGAAAGTCATTAGACTTTTTGTACTGACTAAATCACTGTGTGTGTCATATGACATTTTACGTCAAATTATCATTTAATATTACGTCAATCATTACACATTTACACATTTACACAACTTTCTACAATCACAAAAGTAGTAACAACACAAAATGTTTATAATTTCAATACCAAACAGGGAATAACAAAGTTTGAAAATTGTATATAAATCATCCCCTTAGGAATGTTATTTAAGGATTAAAAGAAATATGATGATGATGAGGACGATGTAGTTACTACACATATTCAGCTTATTGAAGTGAATAAGAATTTATGAAGTTGTAAAACGTAAAATAAACTTGACACTTAAGTTTATGTGCAATTAAATAGAAATTGTTTGATTTTTAAGAAGGGAATCATTCGGTACTCCAGAAGACTAATTGTTTGAAGAGGGTGGGTTAAAACTCAAAAATAAAAAACAACATTATTGAACAATTTTTTTTTCTATAATTTAAGTGTACTTATGTTCACTAAATTAAGTTGAAACTTAAAATTTTGGTAAAGGTTTTGTATTACAACTTGTCTGTATAAATTTCCAAAAATGTTATTATTATACCAGCGCAAAAGAGCCATCCATCTTGGCGAGAATTTTCAGAGTTCAAATGACTTTTAGCACTTTTTCTTTAAAATTATTATAATTAGAACTCTTACATACTCGTATCATGGCAAAACAAGTATTAGTATTTTTTTTTCTCCAGACGATGTATTTTTGGTCTATTGCTCTGCATCAAAAACTGATTTTTCAAAGAATGTGGAATTAGCTCTGTTACAGCTTAAGGTAACGGTATATATGGGCATTTCCATGATGTCTAACGTGACCATCGTATGCATTAAAAGTGAGAACGCGTAGCTTGTAACTCTACATTAGCCTTATAATTAATGCTAAGATTGATTTTTATCTATATTCCATCTTCTAGATAAAAAAACATTCAAAAAATCAAGGCATTCGCATGTGATCAAAGAATAAAAATCAATATTTTAATCTGAGTAATTTTAGAATGTTGTGTACTGATATTCTTTGCAAATGATTTTGATTATACCAAAAACTGATTTATATATTTTTAAATTAATATTTAATCATAGTTGCACGTGACATATCACATGTGACATTTTTTTCGTCACCATAGTTAGATATAGTTTCTAATGCTCTTTTTGCGAAATTATAAATAAATAAACTTAGTAAAAACATTTTCAAATTAATAAAAGTATTCCATTGGTTTTAATTATTTCTTTATGTCTTTTGGCAACACATTCTCTCTTTTTTTAAAATTTGTGCAAACGTTTAATTTTGTTTTTAAGTCTTTTTTTTTTGCTTTTTTCGGTTCGGTGTACTGCATGCTGCTGCAGATTTTGTCTCTTATGCATTCCGTCTTCTCCCTTCAATCATTTAATTTTTTCCTTCATTAAACCCTTTCCACTTTTTCCAAGCATTCCGCATTCTTTTTGCTTGTTACAAGCTTTTATTTAGTTTCATCTGTCCCTTATCTGTCTGTAATCAAATCTTGCAAATTAAATTTGATCCACTTTCCGGTTTAGAATAGAGCTTAAATTTTGCATGCATGTATAAATCGGATGACAATGCAATATTATTATAACATAGAGCTGATCTGATGACGGCGGATAATTTTTTTGTATAATTTTAATATCATATAACAAACTGTTTAGTATAATACGTTAAAAGCTTGTTATTTTAAAATAAAAAAAGTTTTTTTAATTACTACTTGTTTTTTATTTATAATTTTCTAACGATATTTTATCTTCTGTAAATATTTTTCTACAGTGCGCTGCAGCGTTTCATTCAATAAGAATTGAAAATACTAAACTTAAGCCCGATTAAAACATTATTTCTGATTATAATTTAAGAATGTACAATTTTGTATGTATTTTTTTTTTAATTTAACACTTACGATGTCGCACGTGAACATTTTTACATAGAAACCAAGATTACAAATCCTTATATTTTTCAGCAATTATTTTTTTATTTTAGGCCCCTATTATGATTTTCAGCTGAATCCAGTAGGGTCGTCTACCAAGTCGACCAAGCTTACACACGACCAAACTGCGTTTTAGGTGAAATTGTCATCATGTTACCAACTTAAAATATCAAGTTTGAAAGAAGACAATAATGTTTTTTATATTACCTCAACCTTTTACTACAAAAACCCAACTACTAAAAAGCAGTTATGCATACTCCACTTTTTTTTTCAACCAAACTAACGCAGTGTTGTAAATGACAATACCAAAACACAACTAAAAAGACAACTGATAATTTAGTTGAGAATGCCGATGCAAATTTATCAATCGCAACCAAACTATTTGAAAAGTTGAAAACCTATCACGGGGCATTAATTGTTTTAAATATCTCTGTTCGTACTGAATATTTGATAAGCTTTCTGCTGATAACAGATTTTATTTTTCACTGTCGCATGTGACATCGAATTACGCAATCTTAAGGCAGAATTAGTTTGTACGTGCTGTTCTGTTCTGAATCAGCTGTTTTGTTTCTGTTGAGTTAAAAATCTGTATGTGTGGTTAGTTTTTAATTTTTCGTTATGTTCTGTTGCGGACAAATCTGCAGAAAAAAGAATTCAACGTTAAAGCCGCGTTCAGACTATTATACTTTGTAAAGGGTGTTTTTTATTGAGGTATAGAACTTTAAGTTGGCATCACTTTTTTACCTGGCGGCCATTTTGTTAGCTGTCAAGTGATTAATATTTAGTTTGGTTTGCCATTTCATCATGAACAGGTTGACAAAAGAACAACGCTTGCAAATCGTGCAAATTTATTTCGAAAATAATGGTTCAGTTCGCGAAGTTTACCGCAAGCTCCGTCCATTTTATGGTCGACATAATCGTCCATCAGAGCAATTAATTCGGTTAACCATGGATCGTTTTCGCACTACGTTTACTCTATGTGATAACACGTATCCGCAGAGACGTCGAACAGTGCGCATTGAAGAAACAATTGCCGCTGTAGAGCAAAGTGTTGAAGAGGACCCGAATGAATCGATTCGCCACCGTGCACAGCAATTGGAGCCGACTAACCGACTATTTTGTTCCCGAATTGGATGGCATGAATGTGGATGAGTTGTGGTTCCAACAAGACGGCGCTACATGCCACACAGCGCACGTCACAATCGATTTATTGAAGGAAACATTCGATGAGCGCATAATTTCGCGGAATGGACCTGTCAATTGGCCACCAAGATCGTGTGACTTGACACAATTGGATTATTTTCTTTGGAGATATGTGAAGTCGCTCGTCTACGCCAACAAACCAGAAACGTTAGGGGACTTGGAAGCCAACATTCGTGGCGTTATTGCCAACATACGGCCCCATATGCTCGAAAAAGTGGTTGAAAATTGGACCTGTAGAATTGGCTTTATTCGAGCCAGCCGCGGCGGCCATATGCCCTAAATCATATTTAAACATTAATGGCATAAAATTATCCTTCCAATAAAGCCAAATTGATGGACATTAAAACGATTTTCTTGTGTTTTATTTCAATTCAAAGTTCTATACCCCTGAAAAAACACCCTATATATATACTTGTCAAAAGTTCAAATAATACGTGCAAGTGTGATAGTCTGAACGCAAAATGTCATCAAAGTGGCATTCTTATGACATCCCATAAGACTTTTTCGTTTTTAGAAAATTTTCTAAACGATAATGCTTTTCATTAGATCAGGGTTGCATTTTCACTCAAACCAAACTTCCAAGTAGACTGTTTCGCCGCCGATAGCGTGTCGTCATTGATGTAATGTTTTGTCATATGTATATCGGATCAAAATTTTGAATAAGTGAATCGTATGGAAGTATATTTCGTTGACGTAATTTTTTAACGTTTTTGAAACATCTTTTCTTAAATTTTTTTCTCTTATTTACATACATATTTTAACTGCTGAATTTTTTCAAGTGTCGGCACTTCCCCGCCTGCATGAAACCGCTTTGCCGCCGCTAGTAATTGAATAGCACAAACATTTTCATTGAACAGCTGTTTTGTTTTCTAATTCTATTACACATTTGAATTGAAGTGTGATGGTCTGAACACAATATTTAGATTTTACGTTAGATTTTTTGACAGTCGCAACGAATGTATTTAGATTTCTGTATCGTAAAATGTGATGAAAGTATTAATAATTGTATAATAGTCTGAACGGAGCTTAAGTGACAGCCAAAAGTGTGTAATGTATTAGTGTGTTGTGATATTTTGTGCACAAGTGTAATCAATTCTATAGGTTGCCAGCTGATTGTTTTTTTCACAGACAAAGTAATTGCAAAATATTTTATACAGAAGCGAACGGCACAGAACAGCAACAGAAAGTAAAGACTTAACATAGAAAAAATTGGCACAATCACATAGTTTCTTATGTATTCTTTTTTAACACTGATTGTACAACCCAGACAAATTTGAGAGATACTGCTTCTCTTTAAGAACGCTTGTGAAAAGCAAAACGCGCGAAAAAATATTTAAATGGAAAAAATTTGTGCTGTTGTGACTTTGCATTAGAATAATTGAAAATGTCTTAAATATAAATGTAAAGTTTTTTTTACATTAGTTAAATTTGCTATATTTTCAAGAACTTTTAATTGTTTGATGTCAGTGGATCTTTCGGTGTAAACGTCCATATGTTTATATAATTACCAGACTTGGGCAATTTTAAATTACATTATTTTATTAATAAATAATATAATACAATAACAAGTACTTGTAATTTTGATTTTTCTTATTTACAATTACATAATTGTATTTACAAAAACGTAATTGTAATTGAAAAATATTTTAATTACAAAATTATTTTAATTACAACTGCAATTACAATTACTTTAAGAAATTACTACTTAAGTCTGATATGTACACCTCTGTGGCAATAAGGAAAAAGGGCTTCAGTCATAGTTTACTGTTTCGTACAAGAGCACTATTAAGCCTTCAAGTCGATTTTTATACCCATTACCAAAAAATGGTAAAAAGGTATATATAGGTTTGTCATTCCGCTTGTAATTTCCAGAATATTAATAAGCGAGCCATAAAGTATATATATTCTGGATCCTTATGCATAGGGAAGACGAATAAGCGATGTCCGTCTGTCCGTCTGTCTGTACGTGAAATTGGTTTTCCGAAGCTCCCAGAAAAGCTAGAGAGTTCGTTCTTACACTGGTACGTCAGAAATAGTTGAAATAAGATTGGTATTGAAAATAGGCAAAATCCAGCAGACGGTTTCAGAGCTGGGAGACTTAAACTTCATTTTGCCATACAAAATAACTACCGAAAACTAGTTTTTAATAATTTTTTGTTAAATAAACTTATTTTATACTTCAGTATGAATAAAATTGGTATTTCTAACTAAAACAAATTTAAAAAAAATTTAAAAAAAATTAAAAAAAATTAAAAAGACGTTTCCAGGGTTGGAAAACCTTAACTTTCTTTGTTATAAAAAAGTAACTTACTAAAACAAATTTTTCCTTTTTTTCTATAAACTAAACATATATAATGTTCTTAAAAGAATGAGATTTATGTAAGAAATCATAAAAACAAAAGGGATGATTCCAGGGGTGGAAAACCTACGATGTTTGTGATATATACAATTAACTACCGTAAACTAATTTTTTAATTATTTTTATTAAATAAACTTATTTTACACTTCACCACGAATAAAACTGGTATTTCAAATAAAAAATTAAACTTCAAAAAATTAATAAGATGTTTCCAGGGTTGGAAAACTTTAACTTTTTTTCTTATACAAAAGTAACCTACTAAAACAAATTTTTCCTTTTTTTTTCTATAAATTAAACATATCTAATGTTCTTAAAAAAAGAAATTGATGTTAGAAAACAATAAAACAAAAAGGGTCGATTCCAGGGTTGGAAAACCTACGATTTTTGTGGTATATAAAATTAACTACCGTAAACTAAGTTTTTATTTATTTTTATTAATTAAACTAATTACATACTTCACCACGAATAAAATTGGTATTTCAAATAAAAAAAAATTAAAAAATTTAAAAAGACGTTTCTAGGGTTGGAAAACTTTAACTTTTTTTCTTATACAAAAGTAACTTACTAAAACAAATTTTTCCTTTTCTTTATAAATTAAACATATCTTATATTCTTAAAAGGAAAAGATTGGTGTAAGAAATCAGAAAAATCAAAAAGGATGATTCCAGGGTTGGGAAACTGAAACTTTTTGTGATATAAAAAATTAACTACCGAAAATTAATTTTTATTTTTTTTTTATTAAATGAACTTATTTTATACTTTAGTACGAATAAAATTGGTATTCAAAATTAGAAATTAACCTTCAAAAAATTAAAAAGATGTTTCCAGGGTTGGAAAACTTTAACTTTTTTTATACAAAAGTAACTTACTAAAGCAAATTTTCCTTTTTTCTCTACAAATTAAAGATATCTTATATTCTTAAAAGAAAGAGATTAGTATAAGAAATCAAAAAAATCAAAAAGTTTGATTTCAGGGTTGCAAAACCCACACTTTTTGTGATATAAAAAATTAGCTACCGAAAACTAATTTTAATTATTTTTTATAAAATAAACTTATTTTATAATTACTTCAGTAAGAATGAATTTGGTATTTCAAAATAAAAAAAAAAAAAAAAAAAATTAAATCGACGTTTCCAGGGTTGGAAACCTTATTTTTTATACAAAAGTAACTTAACTAAACAAATTTTTTTTTACTATATATTAAACATATCTTATATTCTTAAAAAAAAGATGGTGTAAGAAATCAAAAAATGTCAAAAAGGAGGATTTCAGGGTTGGGAAACTACACTCTTTGTGATATAAAAAATTAACTACCGAAAACTAATTTTTATCTATATTTATTAAATAAACTTATTTTATGCTTGATAACGAATAAAATTGGTATTTTAAATAAAAAAAAAACAATTAAAAAAATTAAAAAGACGATTCCAGGCTTGGAAAACTTTAACTTTTTTGTACAAAAGTAAGTTACTAAAACAAAATTTTCCTTTTTTTATAAATTAAACATTTCTTAAATTCTTAAAAGAAAGAGATTGGTGTAAGAAATCAGAAAATCAAAAAGGATGAGTTCACGGTTGGGACACTTACACTTTTTTGACATATAAAAGTAATTAAGTCTAATTAATTTTTATCTTTTCCTTTATAAATTATATATATTTTACGTTTTGGAAAGAAAACTATGGTATAGAAAATTATAAAAATAATAACCACAGCTCCAGAGCTGGAAACTATGATTTTTTTTCTGGACATTAAAGTAACTAAATAAAACATATTTTTTTAATTCCCTTTTTTCACTTAACACACTTTCTATATTTTTTAAGAACTACTAGATTAGTATAAGTAATCCGAAAAATCTAAAATTATGATTCTAGGGTTTGAAAATTATTATTTTTTTCTTTGTACATAAAAGTAACTATGTGCAGCATATCTCTGAATCTTAAAATTAATTTTAGGCTTGTGGTCTCTCAGGAAAATTGGTTGCGATTTTTTAGTTTTCTATGCATAAATATTGCTCTGGCCTAATATACATATTGCTGCTTTGTTGCAAAACAAGCATAACTCAAGTAACCAAGAAATAACTGTTGGTGTTTGCATATAACTCAACAAAGATTTACATAGATTTTTTTCTCAGGGGGTACGTTAACAAGCCTTTTACGTGGTTTTTTTAACAAGTTTAAATATTATCTAAATCTTTTTTGGTTGCATTTTTTTAGATATGACTATGTTGCAATGTACTTTGCATTTGTGTTGAGCTGTTAAAAAATTAGTTCTCAGTATAATGGAATAATTTTCAAAAATTCGAAAACAAAATAAATAATAACAAAAATTAAAAAATTTTAAAAACCCCCGACTTTTTTCAGAAAAAATGTTATATCTTCTAAACGGTTGGACCGATTTTCTTCAAACATAGCTAAGAACCCTCTCGATGAAGTCATCTTTTAAACAAACTAAATGAAAATCGGTACAGCCGTTTGGCCTGTACGTGGACACGGACAAACACACAGATACACAGACACACACTACAAACTTATAACACCCTTTTTTAGTCGGGGTTTAAAAAGAAATGAGCAATTCCAATTTTAAAAATCTTAAAACAAATATCTTTTCTACTATAATGTGAAACTCGTATTATTTATGTTCATGACTATAAATAAGTGATTGCCTACAAACTGCAGATACAAGGTTTTGTAAACAGAAGCCCAGATATTATATATTAGACTCTGCATTGCATATGACATGCATCAGTTTATGCTTAGTAAGTGGAGAGGGGGGAGGGAGCATCAGGAGCATTTGGCTCAGTGAAACTGTCAAAATGACAAAATGATTGACTCCGCAAGCAAAACTTAAAACAAGCAGAATACGAAAAAGTTACAAAGATGAATGAACAGATAGATAGATAAATGAATTTGTTGGTTAGGATGGGATGCATGAGTGAATGATGCAACCAATAAGGAATGCATACTTGGATTTGACTTATATGCAATATTTAACTATTTTATACATACACTTGCATGAATCCATGTATGTATGTATGTATGTTTTAAGATTCCAGTTGTATACTAAGATACAAAATGCCTTGATGCTTTCATGTAGTTGTTTTTGATCACATGTAGCTGGAGAACTACAAATGATGTTGCATTAATTTAACTCCAGTTACAAATACAAAGAATTTACCCAAACATCATGCACAAGTTTTAGGCCTCAACTTGTCTATATGTACTCATGTGTAGAAAAGTATCCAAAGCTTGGATGTTTGATTTACAAAATACTTTGCTTTCATAATAATTTGCATTTGGTAAGCAGAGATTGCTAGAGATATTTTCAAATATACATATATGCTGCAAAGATGGAACAGACACACAGACAAACTCCTATCAATCAGTTTAGATTTTACTGCAAAATACTTTGAATGCTATTTGCAAAATAATAACACTAAGTAGGTATGTATGTACCTACACATTACATGTATGTACATACTAGTAATGTACTTAATGTAATTATAGCTTATAAACATTAAATTGGGTTTCTATTTACGCCTGAAATATAAAATATTAAAAAATTGTTGTGAAAAAGAACTTCATACTCCTGTTGGCGTACTTTAAAGTTAATAAAACTACCCAAAATTTAAATGATCGCCAGAACTAGTTTCCAGAACTAGTTGCCCAACTAGTTACCGGCACTAGTTCCCACAACTAGTTCCCAGAACTAGTTCCTTGAACTAGTTACCAGATCTAGTTCTCCGAACTTGTTCCCAGAACTAGTTCCCGATTTAGTTCCCCGCACTAGTTCCCATTACTAGTTTCCCAAACTAGTTCCCAGGACTAGTCCCCACAGCTAGTTCCCAGAAATAGTTCCCCAAACTAATTCCCCGAACTAATTCCCCGAACTAGTTCGCCAAACTACTTCCCCTTGAGTAACTCCCCCCCCCCCCGCTTCGAGCCGTAGTACACGAAAATGAGGTTTAAATTATATGGGCGTGTCAAAGCCCACTTTTTTAATGAAAAATTAATAGCCTTGCATTATCGCAGTATGTATTGCAAATTTTAGTAAAACAGCTTTCATTAAGCGTCTATGGACGTAGCCCCGCCCTCCTGGCCAAAATTTCCGGATTATCAGATTTTTTATTTTATTGCTCACCCACACCTAGCTTTTGAAAAAATATATAAATAGTTTTCCTTGTTTTTGACGAAGCTCGTCCAGATGTACAGCTTCTCACACGTAAAGTGGAACACAAAAAAAATTCTGATGTTGCTATGTTTGGAACCCGAACTTTAAGGACTTGCTTAAATTTAAAAACTTCCATTAACTATTTTTTTATTTTATTAAAGAAATATAAAGTAAAACCAAAAAATAATATTCAACCAATTCAATAAAAAACAATAAGGGTTTTCATGAGAACTCTTAAAATTGCCATTTGTGCAATTGGGCAAACTTGCGAGACTTGTTTCATGAAGCCCCTTTTGAACTATGTTATGTTAATTTGAAACAAACATCATAACTTCAATTAATAAAAATAATATAACAAAATTTGAAGCAATTTTTAAATTAAAAACATATTTATGTACATCTATAAAAATAAAAAAGTATGTATGTGTGTCTAAAAATGCCTAAAGAATGTGTCTAAGAATGCCACAATAACACAGGTTAAGTTTACGATTCAAAATTATTGGGCAAACTTAACAGGTTTGTGTAAATAATTTCCTATACAATTTTTGACATTTTATTTACGAGAGTGTAAAAATGCACAATTGCACAGTTTGCGAGACTCTTGAACATTCTCATGAAAACCCTTAATATAAAACTAGGCATTTTATATTTCAATTGCTTAAAACGAAGCTCACACTCAAAGTGGAACACTACAATTTTCACATTTGTATTTAGTGTTGACTACATTTTTAATACATACTTGGTTGACTTTCCGTGGCTTGGTATCACAGATTGAAGAAGCCGTGCTATACTTTCAAGCAATTTTTTTATAATTTGGGCTCAATACTATACCATTATTATGCTACGACTACCTTCAGTGCGTCAAAAGCGTTTGCTCGTCGCGTAGCCGCCATTTTTTAAACTTGCGCCAATATTATCTATAAGATTCAATTCTGGTAACGGGGGTAGCAGCATCAGAATTTTCCTTGCCACTTCGGTAACTGATCAGTAGACTTCACACATAATTAGAAACAGTTTACAAAACCCAGTGCAAACACATTATGCCAATAAATTTTTTTCAAAAGCAGCAACGATATGCATCTAGATGTGCTTAATAAACAACAACAAAAATTATTAAATTAAATCTTTAAGCTGTCATGTCGACTTCGCTACTTAATTGTGGTACCAAAAAAAAATTCACAACATTGATATACATAAAAGTTTTACAAATATTACATCACCAGTATTTATGTATGTGTGTATTTATGTATGAGTAGTTTTCTAGGCAACTGTGGTTTAATTTATTATCGGTCTGTTATTAACCTTCTACCATCAACTTGATCTTTGTGAAGTGAAGTATGTATGGTATTTTGTGTCACATCTTGTTTTGCACACTTAAATGACAGAGATACGAATGTATTTACACGCAATAGTCATACTACTCGTAATACATTTTTAAGGCCCGTTTACTACATACATACGAGTATATTGGAAAACAATCTCAAATGCATACAAACGTATACATTTATTTACGACATTTTAAAATACTAACTGTACTCTTCTGTAAATGGTACTCGTACTCCTCCTACCCAGTTGACCAAAACTTTCGCTATTAATATTGATTTCGAATATATCTCGAACATTTATGGTGTAAAACTATCGAGAGTGACTCTCAAAAATGAATCGAAAAAAGTTCACCTATCGCTCAGATTTTTCCCAAAAAAACTTTCGATATCGAAGTTTCGGTAGCAATATCAAAAGTGAGAGAATATCGAACTAATTTCGATATGCCAAAAAGGCAGCAGAAAAAGTAAAATAGTAATTTTATTTTTTCTATTTAATTATTTTAGCTTATTTATTTTATTTTTATACCCTTTTCCAAAAAATGTTAAAAGGGTATATATATATAGATTTGTCATTCCGTTTGTAATTTCCACAATATTAATAAGCGAGCCAAAAAGTATATATATTCTGGATCCTTATGCATATGGAAAACGAATAAGCGATGTCCGTCTGTCCGTCTTTCTGTAGGCGAAATCGGTTTTCCAAAGCTCCCAGAAAAGCTAGAGACTTCGGTCTTAGACTAGTGTGTCAGAAATAGTCTGAAAATAATTGGTAATGAAAATAAGCAAAATCGAGCAGACGGTTTCAGAGCTGGAAAACTCAAACTTTATTTTGCCATACTAAAGTAACTACCGAACATTAATTTTTATTATTTTTGTTTATTAAATTAACTTTTTTACACTTCAGTACAAATAAAAGTGGTATTTCTAACTAAAAAAAATTGAAAAGACTTAACTTACTAAACAATTTTTTTCTTTTTCTCTATAAATTAAACATATCTTATATTCTTAAAAGAAAGAGATTGTTGTAAGAAATCAGAATAATCAAAAAGGATGGTTTCAGAGTTGGAAAACTTACACTTTTTGTGGTATTTTATGTACCATATAACTAGGTCTAATTAATTTTTTTCTTTTTCTTTATAAATTATATATATTTTACGTTTGGAATGAAAAGTTTGGTGTAGAAAACTATAAAAATTAAAACCACAGCTCCAGAGCTGGAAATTTTGAACATTTTTTCTGAATATTAAAGTTACTAAATAAAATTATTTATTAATTTGATTTTTTGATATCGTATGACGTGAAGTCATTTTTGACAACTGGAATATAGCTGAATGTAAAATATTTTTTAAGTACAGAGTCTAAAATAAAATATTCAACTTATTGCTAAAATTGAAAAAAAAAATATTTAATCGAATAATCTAAAAATACCGAGAGGTCACTTACTAAAAATTACACTAGAGCAAAAAATTATAAACGTTTTCACAAAACATATGCATATGTATGGGTGTGCTTATGAATGTATCTCTATACTTTATATACGTGCTTTGGTGAAGGGTATATAATATTCGGTACACCCGAATATAGCACTCTTACATGTTTTTAATACATGGCTTACGCTGCTGGATTTGAACATAGTACGTTCATTCTAACACACATTCACCAGGCTATCGTGACAAACTTTTTTCTGTTCAGTTATTGCACATAGGTAGGTATGTGTTCTTATTTTATTTTTTAACTTACAGTGCTAACATGCACCGAACCTGGTACGTCTAGATTAACAGTCTAGCACACATCTACTCGGCTACCATCACACATTCGAAAAACTATCGAGAGAATTCTTAATTTTTCGTGAACATTCGAATTTTCTTAGATTAGCGAACAAAGGTCAAGTGGGTAGTGGCAGTCACATATGCATACTCGTATGTATTGTATGTATTACACACACCTGTCATGTTTATTTGCATCAAGGGTTTATATGTATATTTATTTATGCACACAATTTAATATTATTCTTCTTTTTTTCTTTCTTTAGTTTTTGGAGTATTATTGTCCAGCAGGCAAAAGCAGGCCTACATGGACAAAAATATGTACGACTGCTTTCATTTATATTTTTGCGTATGTTGGCTTGTAATAGTAAATTTGGAAATTTTTCTGTAGTGTCAGAGCATTGCTTGCTTGCTGTTCAACTAGATGATACATCACAGTATATTGACAGTTATTAAGTCACTAATTGACAAGTGTCAACGAGAAAATGTCACCAAATGGATATACATACGTACATAGGTATAAGTTTAAGTTCATTTGCAAGTATGTAATTCAGACAAAGCGATAGAACTTTTTAAGATTTCATTTTTAATAGATTTTCTTAAATGTTATTATATTATTATATATATTTTATTCGAATTTAATTAGCAATTTTCACGGGAATGAAGTGCAGTGATTTAAAGGGTACTTACACCTGCAAGAAATCTAGTAGATTTCAATCAAAATGTTTATTAAAATCTATAACGCATACTGATTTGGTATCTCAAACTAAATTCATTGATTGATATTGGTCCTAAACTACAACCAAACAACTGCAATATAGCTAATTCACACACCTTTGTATAACCTTCAGCGAAAATGGTAAAGTGTTTATATATGTAGGTTTAAAGAATGTATTATATATTATTATTATCTGAAATTTATATGCTGGTGGTTAAGCATTCTCTATATGTATATATTTCATTGGTGCTTTGCCAAATCATCAGTGCACTTCAACCAAATATTGTGAACAGTCACAAACCTCTATCTTGCAGTCTACTGATGATTTGTTGATTGAAGCAACACTATGGGTTTGCCGCACAGTATATTAAGAATACATTATCACTACGCCAAACCAGTAACCACCCGACGATATGTAGGTTTATTATTCCGTGTATAATATTGATAATATTAATATGTCACACATAAAGTATATATGTATATTTTTAGGAAGGACGGATAAACGCTGTCCGTCTGTCCATCCGTCTGTGCATCTGTATGTCAAATCGGCTTTCCAAAGCTCCCAGAAAAGCTAGAGACTTCGGTATTATACTGGTGTATCAGAAATTGTCGGAACTAGATTGGTATCGAAAATTATCATTATTGAAAAACCGGTTTCAGAGCTGGAAAGTTTAAAAGTAAGTAGCAAAAATTAATTTTTTTTTGTAATTTAAACCTACTGTATATTTCATTTAAAATCAAAATAAATAAAAAGACGATTCCAGGGTTGGAAAATTGATTTTTTTTTATATATAACAGTAACCTACTAAAACAAATTGTTTTCTTTTTCTCTATAAATTAAACATATTTTATATTTAGAGGGAAATATTTTGCTAAAATAAATTAGAAAAACTAAAACTATGATTCCAGGGTTGGAATATTACTTTTTTTGGTAAATAAAAAATTATGTCAATTTAATTTTTTCCTTTTCTTTATAAATTAAATTTATTTTAGCTTTAAGAAGAAAATTGTTTTGTATGAAAATTTTCAAAATATAAAAACAGCTACAGAGCTGGCAAATTTTAACCTTTTTTTTGGTTTATATAAGTAACTAAATAAAACTATTATTTTTTTCTTTGTTAATTAAACATATTTTATATTTTATAACGAAATAAATTAATATTTAAGTTAAAAAAATCAAAAATAAGATTCCAGGGGTAGAAAGTTTTAATTTTTTCTAGTAAAAATTATGCTCTGAGAGCAATTATGTTTCAAAACGATGGTCACATGGTGATAGCTTGCACCGATTTCTTATTGATTTTTATATCGTTATATTTTGAAACGAAATAAATTAGTATTAAAATCAGAAAAATCAATAACAAGATTCCAGGGTTGGAAAATTGAAAATTTTTTGCACTAAAAACTATGATCTGAGCTCAATTATGTTTCAAATCGATGGTTATGCGGTGCCACCTTGCAACGATTTCTTATTAATTTCTAGTTAATTGGCATAACATAAAATATATCACCAAAGAACAGACATAACTACAAAATTAATTCAGGAACAAATTACGTTTCCCTGAAACTGTTCCTTTCTGCTGAACAAAACCTACAAAATCTTTGGGAAGAAATAGTTTAAATAATATCGCGATATACATATTTTAATGTGCAATATTGGCAGAAGAATGTTGGAATTGAAACTCTTAGTAGGTTTTTAGTATTAAGTTTTATTAAATACCATAGTAAAAATGAAATAAGTTAGCTTAGTTGGTATGGATTATTTTAAGAAATATTATCTATGAACCACTGCCTATAAATTGCATCAGAGTCAGAACTACATGATCCATTTTGTTCACAAAACTAATATATATGAATGTATGTCATAGAATGCCATAATGTGTATTAGGCAATAGAAGTAGCTTTTTAAAAAGAATTTGTTACCGTTATACTAGGTGTGGGCAAAGTACCTCATAACAATGTTGCCAAATCAGCGCTTTTTGCTGTTACAATTTTTATTTATTTTGAATAACGAAGAAGCTATTTTTTTATTTACGCCCTTTAGAAGAAAAAAACACTCGCTTTCACTTTACGAGGTTGTATTAACTTATATGAGTTTAAATTATCCAATGGCGAATTTCATAGGCTCCTACTGAAAAAAACCTGATGAAATCAGCAAAATAACGAAAGCGCTGCTTAGATTGAGGAATGCTCATAATCATTTCTAATTTTTCTTGCTAATTTTTTAAAAATTGTTTTTTTTAACTGTCGATTTCTGAATCCAACATATAAGTCTCTCTCGGTTTTATGTTTTAATCTAGACAAGCATATAAGAAGAAGGAAGATAATTTCAGGAAACCCAATTGACCTTACCAAAAAAGCAAATTTTGTTTCGAAGAATAATGATCTCAATAAAATAAACCTTCAAACTCAATTGAAGCTAGATATTGAAGTCCTCAAGTGCAAATTGATGGGCACAGCTTTAACATGAGAAACAAACCGTCAACTATCTAATAGAGTTTCTTAACACCTCGGGGCCATTTGGTATGTAGCCAAATATCTTATTTTTTAAAAGTTGTTTCATATACATCCATAACTTTTGGCTCAAAACAAAAAGTCAGATTATAAACGAGTAAAAACTATATTAGTTGGCTCATAATAAAGAAGCCTAATTAATATTAAGTCAATAGCATAGTAGCAAAAGAAATCACTTGATCTAAACTTAAAGATAACAAATAACCCTAATAAAAAGCATAAGAAATGACGATCAAAAATAAACAAAAATTTTATAAAATAATACAATCAAAAGAGCAATTTAAATTTATCATTTGCTCATTTGTAATTTATACAATTTACCCTGAACACAAAAATATACTTTCTCCACTTAATCTACCTTAAATAGCTGACCATTATTCATAAAGTGGGCGTAAGTGTCATAAAGCTGTATACAACATTATAATAAACAACAAACAATAATATATGAGCAACATTTATAAACAATAAAATATACATACTCGTTCTCTTGTATAAAGTGCTTTCAATTTCAACTTGTTTTTTTTTTTTTTTGTTTATTTTTGGTGACCACAATGAAATGAAAATAATTCACACTTTTATCGCATTTATCACAAATGATGTCTGTTAAGTAGCCATGAAGCATTTAGGAAAATAAATGATGTTAAACATACGGGTGAGTTTGAGTTTTGTATGTTTCGTAAGTTGTGTTACATATGTTTATGGGGTCAGTTTAACACATATCACGTACGCTTGTTCAACACAAATTTTGGTATGGGATGTATTTATTTAATATTAACGCACATCCTCAGGACCAGATATTAAAATACAAACCTATTTATTGCTGCCATATTGCTGCTGCAGCCATTGTAATAACATACCATTAAGAAGTAAAAGTACTCTATTCGGCTGTGCCGAATCTTATATACCCTTCACCGAAGTACGTTCTGGCTATTTGTACAAATGCATAAGTAAATGCATATATTTATATTGATTTTGTGAAATACATGGATCATGTAGTTTTGGCTCTAGCGCAATTTGAAATGAGTGAGCTACAGTATTTTCCGATAATACAATTTGGGCCATAGACTGTTTTTCCTAAAATAGTCCTTGTATTGTACCTCCATACCAACTAACCTAACTTAGTTCATATTTTGCGGTGTTTAATAAAACTTAATACTAAAAAGTGTTAAGTTTTTCAATTCCAACATCCTACTGCCAATGTCTTATGTTCACATATGTCTCAATATTATATAAACTATTTATTTCCAAAGAATTTTTCGAATTTATTCAGCAAAAAGGAACAGTTTCAGGGAAATGAAATATGTTCTGTGATTTATTTTGTAGTTATGACAGTTCTTTAGATATATATTTTATCTTATCTAAATTAGCTAAAAATCAATAAGAAATCATTGCAAGCTGTCACCGTATGGCGATCGATTTGAAACATAAATGCACTCATAGCATAACTTTTACTAGAAAAAAGTTTCAGTTTTCCAACCCTGGAATCTTATTTTTGATTTTTCTGATTTTAATACTACTTTTTTGCATTATAAAATAAAAGATATGTTTAATAATTAAAGAAAAAGATTATTTTATGTTGTTACTTATATATATATACCCCAAAAAATTAAAATTGCCAGCTCTGGAGTTTTTTTATATTTTTGAAATTTCTTATACTATATTTAATTTATTAAAAAAATAATATTTGACCTAGTTAATTTTAATTATAAAGATCTTAAATTTCACAACCCTGGAATTATACTTTTCCATTTTTGTAGACTGTTATAGCAATATTTTTGCTTAGCAATGAAAAATATGTTTAATTTATAGAGGAAATGAAAAAAGTATTTTAGTAGGTTACTTTTATATAGAAAAAAAAATTAATTATCCAGCCCTGATATCGTATTTATTTTTTTTTATTTTTATTCTAATTTAGTTCTCACTAAAATATAAAATATGTTTATTTAACAAAAAAAAAACAAAAATTAGTTTAAGCTGGTTAATTTTACACGGCAACATATATATTCGATTTTCCAGCTCTGAAAACCGTCTTTTCGATTTTGATGTTTTTCAATATATTTCGTGCAATTTCTGAAGCAGCAGTCTAAGACCGAATTCTCCAGCTTTTCTGGGAGCTGCGGAAAACTGATTTCACGTACAGACAGATGGACAGACGGACATCGCTTATTTCGTCTTTCCTATACATAAGGATCCGGCATATATATTTTACGGCTCACATATTAGTATTGTGGAAACTAAACACAATTACAATTTTCAATTTTTTGTGTAGGGTATAATAGGCACACATATGTATGTATAATATCTTTTCATACATACTTGTGTATGTATGTATGTACAATCATTTGGCCTTTCAATATATAAAAGTATATATTAGTATAATGAAACAAAACGTTGAGAACAGCAACAAAATTTATAACAAAAATATTTGTGGAAAAAATATCTAAAAGTACGAAAGGAAAAGAAAAGCGTGTCAGACATTAATTTCTACTTATTCAAAGTTAATAATGTTGGCTGTTTATATTGTTGATATAATACATGTTGCAGGATATTATATACACATATATGTACTCTCATTTACTTTCATTTGATTTTACACATGTACTCTCATTTACTTTTGCGTTTACTCGCCAATTGGTCATTTGGTTAGCTGAAGCCAAACTGTTTGTGAGATTGCAAATAAAACTTTTGTTGCAATAGCTTTTGTTAGTACTTCAAATTTGAGCAAATAGAGCAAATGCTACTATCAACTGGCAATACTATAAAATATATTTTTTCAAGGCTTTAATAAAAGCGAAAGATGCAATACACCGATAGAGAAAAAACTCATAGTAGGATTGATGATGCCCCGCCATCAGATTTTTGTTGCCAAGATAATGGCAAATGTAATCAATATGAAGAAAGCTGATATTAATCTGTTGACAAATGTCATAATATAATTTTGTTATATCTTAAGTATCGTACGATGACATATGTGTGCATACAAATTTATATATTTGTAATGCCTAAAACATATATTGTAGAAACATTTTAGGAGTGTCTTAATGGTTAACAATTTTTTCTCTCTGGCTCTCACTTGCCATATTCTTATGTTACTGACATCTTTTCATGGTATTGAGATAAATCGGTCATAGTGTAGCGGAAATAGTGGTCATTGATTATTGATTATACACATAATAGAAGAAAAATTTATTTATTATTTTCCAAAGCAGGACAATGCATTCCTTTTGACGCGATAGGGTGATTTAATAATTACACATTGATTACTACGTACATTACCACATCTGCAGAAAAATAATGTATATATTTATATGTATTATGTATAAGTATATGTAAATATAATTTGTTTAAAAAAATCCGATATTTCTCTTGCTGCCCTTGTGTCACCTACAAAATCTTGGCTTACGTGGCTGCCCACTACACGCAGGCATTCAAGTAGAATATAGATGATTCCTTTTTGAAAAAAACAAAATCTTAATTTAAATAATAGAATGCAATGAGTTATACGAGTACATAAAATAATTCATTACTTCCCTAGGATATGTTCTGTGTTAATAGTAATGCATTTTGGAATGAAAAATTATACTATGTGCACTACTTTTTCGTCTCTTATTCATTACGTTTTCCCGCTGAGAATATAGTTAATACGCAGGCAGTTCCAAAAGTACTCGATTTGACATATAGATGGCGGTAATGGTTAAAAAAAATTTACTGTGATGAAAAGATATATGTATGTATATATTATATATGATATATGTATGTAATTCAATACTTTCATTTCAAACGTTTCAAACTAACCAATTTTAATACCAAGCTAGATTCTACTATGGATGAGTCGGCTCCTGTACTTGAGCCAATAAAATAGTGGGTGGCGGAGATAAAACGAGTCAAAAGTACGTCAAAATGAACATAGGAGTGGTCGAAAAATTCAGGTATTTACGCCAGAAACGTTTAAGAAAATCCGCAAAATGTTTTTGGATGACTGAAGTGAGCCGGCTGAAATTATAGGCATTTCGAAAATGATATACATTGCATTATGACAAAACATTTTAAGATGAGAAATCGGTGCACGTCGGCTACAAAAATGAGTCCACCAACTAATATGTTTCAAAAAGTACCACACTTTAAGTAATTGACTAACCTTAATACATTTTTGTTCTCCGTAGAACAAAAAACATATATAGCATAATAAAAACATAATAAATGTATCTAATGTATCGAAAAATGCAAAAATCTCGAATTAAAAAAAAACAATGAGTTAGGGCCTTTCTATATTAAGGCATCGATATTTCGTTGCTAATTCTTTACTAATGGAAATGTTTTAATATAAACTTTTTTCTACCATATTAATGTACATAAAAAATATAATACAATAAAGTACCAAAACAAACCAAAAAGTACTTATAACAGGGATCAATTTGACCCTTTACACGAGTATATTAAATTTTAAAAAAAGTGTCAAATTCCATTTGAAATTTTTTAAATAAAGAACAATTCCATTAAATATAATCTATATGCCTCTGGCTTTTAAATACAAATTGGATACAAAAAAGTACCAAGTCTCGGTTTTCGCCTATTCTCCTATCCACCCCCCCCCCCCCTCTTTAAAAATACTACCTACTTATTTTTTGCAAAAATTCAGATTAAGTTTATTTGTTTAGTTCTGGAGATGTAGGGATACTAATTTCACCTGTTCTTATTTACTTCTACCTGTATCCTATGCGCATTTCACTGATGGTAATGCAGATCAC
The DNA here is from genome assembly GCA_949987645.1 of Tachina grossa. Classification (NCBI taxonomy): domain Eukaryota; kingdom Metazoa; phylum Arthropoda; class Insecta; order Diptera; family Tachinidae; genus Tachina; species Tachina grossa. The sequence continues at coordinate 154,229,383 of OX465275.1, forward strand.
TATGTAATCTTTACCCAAAAATTTCTAAGCACAAATAGAGTTGTTATGTTAAACTTTCATTTAAACAAATGAGAAGTTTAACTTATATCAAAGTTGAAACAAGAACTGGGAAAGTCTCCACTTAGCAAGAGAGGAAATTTTTCCTTTTTTTAAACTAATTCTTGGAAAGAAAAAAAAATGTAGCAAAAAATAAAATCAATTACTTTTTCTTTCTTTTTTCTAATTTATATCCTTCATACAACCCTTAAATATCAATTTTGTTGCTCCAACTATATACACTTACATTTCCATAATTTCTTTGTCCAGTATTAAATCTCAACGTAAGCTTATTTCTTATGCTTGCTAAATATTTTCATGACACTTCAGTAACAAATGTCACTACTAAATACTCTTTAACATAAACACACATAAACGAACATCCCTTGCATAAATATTACATATTAAGAATAAACGGAAAATGTCTAAGGACATAAGGATATTAGAGGACTTTAACAAAACACCACAATTTTATTGCACGTATGTGTTTTTGTTTCTTTTACTTTTATATTTCTTCTGAGATATATTTTTTATGACGACGACACAAAAGTATACGTTTTGTTTTGTTTTTTTTTTAGCTCATAAAATGCCTTATGTTGGTCACATTTATGTCATCTTAGTGTGTATTTAGTGTAGTTTATAGTTTTAATAAAAATCTTTCTTTAACTATTATCATTCATAGTTTATTACGATTTATACACAAACACACACTCACCACACACACACTCGCATTATATTTGAATGCCATGCCAGAGTGTATTATGCGTGTATATTTTGCAATTATTATTGCCAACATACACAGATTCTTTTTATGACTTTTTGAATTGCAATATAAATGTCCCTTAAACAACAAACATATGTATGGATTTTATAACCTTTTAAGGTTATAATAAGAGTATGCGGTTGACTTCTAGTAGGCCGGATATGAAAGGATATGAAAATGTGTATGAATAATGAAAGCGGGATTTAAAGAAAACATTTCTCATAAAAATTGTAATTGTAAAAGTTTGTATATTGAACGTGTTTATGCTAAAATAAATGCTAAACGCATTTACTTAACAACATAATATATTTGAGGAAAGTTTATTAAACAATACACACTTAGCATATTAACCTGTATGGACTATAATAAAGTGTTTAAACCTTAGCATATAACAGGCTATATTTTTAATATAATTTCACACGAGTTTATATAAAACAAGTAAGAGTGCTATATTCGCCTGTGTCGAATCTTATATACCCTTTGCCAAAGTGCCTTTATGTAAATAGTATAGAGATACATACATAAGCACATAGTTACTTTTATGTACAAAGAAAAAATTAATAATTTTCAAACCCTAGAATCATAATTTTAGATTTTTCTGATTACTTAAACCAATCTAGTAGTTCCTAAAAAAATATAGAAAGTGTGTTGTGAAAAAAAAAAGGAAATTCAAAAAAAATGTTTTAATTAGTTACTTTAATGTCCAGAAAAATAATCATAGTTTCCAGCTCTGGAGCTGTGGTTTTTATTTTTATAATTTTCTATACCAAACTTTTCTTTCCAAAACGTAAAATATACATAATTTGTAAAGGAAAAGATAAAAATTAATTAGACTTAGTTATTTTTATATATCAAAAAAGTGTAAGTGTCCCATCCGTGAACTCATCCTTTTTGATTTTGTGACTTCTTACATCAATCTCTTTCTTTTAAGAATTTAACAAATGTTTAATTTATAAAAAAAAAAGGAAAAATTTGTTTTAGTAAGTTACTTTTGTACAAAAAAAGTTAAAGTTTTCCAACCCTGGAATCGTCTTTTTAATTTTTTTAATTGCTGTTTTTATTTGAAATACCAACTTTATTCGTTATCAAGCATAAAATAAGTTTATTTAATAAAAATAGATAAAAATTAGTTTTCGGTAGTTAATTTTTTATATCAAAAAGAGTGTAAGTTTTCCAACCCTGGAATCCTACTTTTTTATTTATTTTTATTTCTTACACTATCTTTTTTTTACGAATATAAGATGTATAATTTATAGTAAAAACGAAAAAATTTGTTTTAGTAAGTTACTTTTGTATAAAAAATAAGGTTTTCCAACCCTGGAAACGTCGTTTTAATTTTTTTTTATTTTGAAATACCAAATTCATTCGTACTGAAGTATAAAATAAGTTTATTTTATAAAAAAAAAAATAAAAATTAGTTTTCGGTAGCTAATTTTTTATATCACAAAAAGTGTGGGTTTTCCAACCCTGAAATCAAACTTTTTGTTTTTTCTGATTTCTTATACTAATCTCTTTCTTTTAAGAATACAAGATATCTTTAATTTATAGAGAAAAAGGGGAAATTTGCTTTAGTAAGTTACTTTTCTATAAAAAAAGGTAAGGTTTTCCAACCCTGGAAACGTGTTTTAAACTTTTTTAAATTGAAATACCAATTTCATTCATACTGAAGTATAAAATAATTTTATTTATTTAAACAAAATTAAAATTAGTTTGCGGTGGTTAATTTTTTATATCACAAAAAGAGTAAGTTTCACAACCCTGGAATCATCCTTTTTAATTTTTCTGATTTCTTACACCAATATATTTCTTTTAAGAATAAAAGATATCTTTAATTTATAGAGAAAAATGAAAAATTTGCTTTAGTAAGTAACTTTTGTATAAAAAAAGTTAAAGTTTTCCAACCCTGAAAACATCTTTTTAATTTTTTGAAGGTTAATTTTGAACTAGAATTCCAATTTTATTCGTACTAAAGTATAAAATAAGTTCATTTAATAAAAAAATAAAAATAAATTTTCGGTAGTTAATTTTTATATCACAAAAAGTTTCAGTTTCCCAACCCTGGAATCATCCTTTTTGATTTTTCTGATTTCTTACACCAATCTTTTTCTTTTAAGAATATAAGATATGTTTAATTTATAAACAAAAGGAAAAATTTGTTTTAGTAAGTTACTTTTGCATAACAAAAAAAGTTAAGGTTTTCCAACCCTGGAAACGTCTTTTTAATTTTTTTAATTTTTTTTAGTTAAAAATACTAATTTTATTCATACTAAAGTATAAAATAAGTTTATTTAATAAAAAATTATTAAGAACTAGTTTTCGGTAGTTATTTTGTATGGCAAAATGAAGTTTAAGTCTCCCAGCTCTGAAACCATCTGCTCGATTTTGCTGATTTCTAATACCAATCCTATTTCGACCATTTCTGACCCACCAGTCCAAGAACAAAGTCTCTAGTTTTTCTGGGAGCTTCGGAAAACCGATATCACGTACAGACAGACGGACAGACGGACATCGTTTATTCGTCTTCCCTATGCATAAGGATCCAGAATATATATACTTTATGGCTCGCTTATTAATATTCTGGAAATTACAAACGAAATGGCAAACCTATATATACCCTTTTACCATTTTTGGGTAAAGGGTATAAAAATCTTCTTTCGTTAGGACAGGAAATGAAATTGCATTAACGCTTATGGATAATATTTAATTAAGCTACTTTATTGTATACGTTCAATTAACTACATCGTCAGTGCCAAAGTTAATGAGTCAGCAAACATCTTTTGTATATTTAATTGAATAATCATCATCAAGATATAAATCCTTTATGAAAAAAAACAGTTTTTAATTTTAAAAAAGCAGGTAGCAACATTTAATATTTGTCTCCACAATAACATTTCATAAATTCGTGGCCCAGAAAGAAATTTAAAACAAAACTGCTGCTTTAATTCCTTAACAAATATTGACTTTTTCCACAGCTGTCATCTTAAAGTTTATTTAGGATTGGTCTCTTATATTTATGTGTGTAAGGAAAACCATACCTTTGACAACTAGGTACCATTTTCCCATACACTTTTCTTCTCTTATTTCCTTGAATAGCGCAATCATTGATAAAAAAATAAAATAAATCAACAATGAATTGTCATCAAATGAAGTACAAATATCTGTGACAGCTACTGTTTGGTGGCGCACATCCGAATAAATGAAGGTCTAAAAAATGAGAGTGAACAAACGGCTGACTGGTTGTTTGACTCAATGACTGGGATGAATGAAAATGTATTGTTTGTGGTTTATGGGTAGATAGATAGTTTTTATGTCCGGGACAAGTAGTTTGTTAATTTGAAAAGTTTTTTTTCTTTAGAGAAATATGCATGTACATTATTTGTATTCTCTCTGACAGTTTTTATATTTGTCTTGTCATCTCTGTCATGTGGTATTTAAAATTTAGTTTTTTAATTTATTTTATCATATTTTGTGTGATTGTTGATTTAATTTTTTTTTTTTTTTAGTTTTGTTTTGTGTTTTGAATTTCATGAATAATGATGTTGCTGATGATGCTGCACATTAATAATGTGTTCATTCATAGCACGAAATTCTTTGATGGCATGCCGCACATCAAAGTTAATGAAAATTTTTAAACTGAGAGGAATTTTCACTTGAGAGCATATCGTTAGCTGAAATGCAAAATCACTACAGTAGAGAGAAAAAACTAAAGCAAAATTATTCAAGTGACTAAAGGAAATTGTCTTTATTTTTACCTATAATTCGCTTGGTTGTTACGATTACTATAGTTCTGCAAAGGACCACTTACAAGATGTTTTAAGACATGAGGGATTTTTTAAATGCTTTACTACAGCGAAATCTTCTAAAACAAACGATAAACAAAACTGTTTCCAAGAAATTTGTTTCAGCTATTGCAGGTATAGGAGTAAAGAAGAAAATACTTCGTGACGAAATAATTTGTGATGCTTGCTTCTTCATACGTATGGGCGCATATACAAACGTTGTGCATGTACATAAGCACACACGTTGTGCGCATGATCTTTTAATTTTCTGCGCACATGCAAACGCACACATGCACTGACATTAGTTGTGTGCTCTTACTTTGAAAAATCAAACTTAAACACATAATACCTTAACATCTACATCTTATACACATACACTCAAACGTACAATATGCAAAATAACAAGCATACACGCATCAACACTATTTCTTTTGAGTGTTTGTTAGGAACAAGAAGCTTTCGCGACATCGCTTGTAAACACTCATATACACGAACATCAATACATCCATAGTGCTTCGCTTATTGGTTTAAAAAACAAGACGTATTTACATTTCAAGACTGTTTACGCGTACTTCTAGTTGTTGTAATAAAGTTTAGAAAATGTGTAAGGACTCTATGTTTCCATGCAATACTGAGTAATTAATTAAAAATTAATTTTTGCTATTGACGTCGTTTTGTATTTCAGCTGACGATGTGTATATGTATGTGTGATGCATGCATATCTTTACCCAAAATCAAAAGGCCGTGAGTACACTTTTTACTTTTTTACAGGAGAAGCAAAAAACCTTATAAATTTAAGAATATGTATTTCTTTGTTAGGTGCTAAATTCAATAATAGATAAAATCTGTTTTTTTTGATCATATGTGAGTAAAATTTTAAGCAACGATATACTTTGGTTAATCACATCATAATCAATCAAAAATTCTATTTTGGGTTTGTTTGGTTTTACGGCCTTTTGGATTTTATGTGCCGATATATTCATGTCGTTAGCTACAATTCCATAGGCCCCAAACTAATAATATAAACAAATGGAAAATAGACTTTTTACTTGATAGCGATATTATGCGCGAAGCACATTCACAACAGCAGGCTACCGACTGCACGACTACAAATGCAAGAACTGTCGTCATTTACTTATCTCCTTAATTATTTTAGAAACGGCAGTAGAATTACAAGCAGCTGATATTTAATATACATACATACATACATACATATTTCAATGGTGCCACTTTCAAATATTTCATCTTTATTAAAACGAAATTACTTATTACATAATACATATATCATTTTAAAATATAAAAACAAATCAATTTATTTCTTTGTATTAAAATTTTATGATGTGCTTTCTATTAAATAGTATTAAATGATTTTAAGGTCACACTTGTCTATACGAGTATATATGCCGATAGGTATGTGTGGGTATACAAGATTAGAAAGGAGTATCGATACATACAGGTACACAGAAAAAATATCATTGAAATGCAACCAACAAAACAAATTGTTAATATTTAATTTAAAAATTTACGATCATCATTGTTGATATAACAAATTTAAATTTTTGTAGTCACTTAAATTACTCAACAAAATTATTTGTTAAATTATATCATTACTTAATGCGCACATGTAGAAGACACAAAAAATCATGTTTTGTGTGTATTCGTTATTTGCTTATCTAATAAAGTAATGCTCTTTAGCTGAGAGGTAATGAGTTAGCTTATTAGTCCTGAGGTTGCCGGTTCAACTCCGCCCAAAAGACATTTAGTGTTTTTCGCAGACAAGCAAAAATCGTTTCGAGGATTGTGATTGTGTACAAACAGCTTGTTAATAAAACAATTATGGTACGGAAATTCAACAATTCACATTGTTAATATAACAACAGCTTTAATTGAAATAACTTTGAAATCTAACAAAAATAAATGTTGAAAAAATAAATACATTTCAACAAATTATTTGTTGATATATTTAATTGAAAATATTTTAAGATTTTCCTTTAACTTACAATTTCGTTAATTGTATTTACAAAAATTGTTGTAGGTTCAAAATCAATTAATTATTTAATTGATATAACAAAAAAATTAATTGTATTTACAAATCATTTTTTTCTGTGTATAACAAATTGTGCTTGGGTATACTCAAGTATGAGAGCGAATGAGTATAAATATGCGCAAGTACAAAAAATATCTGACACGTGCTCGAGCATCCAATTTTTTTTTTCATTATCTTTTTTTCCTGGATATCAAGCTGACAACTTATTATTGTTGCTGAAAGAGCAGAGCTTTAAACAATTCTCAAGATTCTATATTCATGATTTCAACAGGTTAAAGTCCACAGAAAAAAATATCATCGAAATGCAACCAACAAAACAAATTGTTAAAATTTAATTTAAAAATTAACAATCATCATTGTTGATATAACAAATTAAAATTTTTGTAGTCAATTAAATTACTCAACAAATTTATTTGTTAAAGTATATCATAACGAAATGCGCACATATAGAAAAAACAAGACATCATGTTTTGTATGTATTCATTATTTGCTTATCTAATAAATTGTTGCTCTTTAGCTGAGAGGTAAGTGAGTTAGTTTATTAGTCCTGAGGTTGCCGGTTCAACTCCGCCCAAAGATATTTAGTGTTTTTCGCAGACAAGCAAAAATCGTTTCTAGGATTGTGATTTTGTATGAAAAGCTTGTTAATATAGCAAATATGATATGAAAATTCAACAATTCAGATTGTTAATATAATAATAACTTTAATTGAAATAACTTTGAAATCTAACAAAAATAAATGTTGAAAAAATAAATAAAATTCAACAAATTAGTTGTTGATATATTTAATTGAAAATATTTTTAAAATTTTCCTTTAACTTACAATTTCGTTAATTGTATTTACAAAAATCGTTGTAGGTTCAAAATCAATTAATTATTTAATTGATATAACAAAAAAATTAATTGTATTTACAAATAATTTTTTCTGTGTTCGTATCGCTTTTTAAGCCAAATTACATGTGATAATTATTAATAAACAATAACACCAAAGTTAGTTTTAAATATTCTGCCAACATATAGTTGAACGGAACAGCTAGCCGTTTTCGAAGGCCACTAAACCTTCATCATCAGCGTTCTTCTGTGTTTGCTCCACTGTATGTGGTGTCAGTTGATGTAGATTTCTACTTTATATACGAAACTTTTTTGCAAATGGAATATGTGAATTGTTTTGATTCATCGTATTTGAATTTGCTGAAAGATGTTTTGTAATGAAAGCTCACCTTACCATCTCTAAATTTACAACAGTCTTACCATTGTCGTTTGTTCTTTACTAATTATGCACATGTTAGTTAATTTGCTTATTTTTGTTCTACTTAAGGCAAACTTTTTAGGTTTGTTACTATTAAGTATATTTATTTTAAGTTTTGCCACAACCAAATGACTATTAATTTAACTATGTGTTGTCAGAATATTTACAACTAACTTTGGTGTTATTTGTTCATTAATAATTATCACATGTAATTTGGCTTAAAAAGCGATACGAACTTTAGCCTGTTCAAATCATTAATATAGAAACAAATGAAGTGCGAAAAATAATAATTAAATTCTCAAGATTATTCTCTTATCTGTTCGGGTGAAAGTGGTTGGAATTCCTTGTAATTATTTTCTAATTTTTTAATATTATTCAACTATTCCAGCAGAGTTTTGCGACATTGTTAAATTTTTGCGGAATGGCCTGACAGGAATATCATAACGTACAATTAAAATCGACTTAAGGTCAGTTCAATATATTTACAATATTTTACTGGTTCATTTTCAACTAATATTTGTTAGAAAAAAAAATCCGAATACTTTCAAACAATTTTTTAAATGCCAAAAAGATCCTAATAATACGATCAGAAATATGTGTATTATTTTTTTTAAGGACTTTTAGTTTCTTATGTTATTGTTGTTTTTCTTTTACACACAGTAAAAAATACCATTTAAAATCACCATGTAAAAAGTTTGATTTAAATTAATTCAAATCATATTAAATTTACAAGAAATAATATGTTGTTTAAGTGTGTTGGTGTTTATTTGCTTTGTGCATGGAAGAGACCTGCATAAACAGTCTTGAAATATAAATACGTCGTGTTTTTTAAATGTATTCTCGTGGCATGTATTATATAAAACCAATAATAAATCTTGTCGTTTAATAAGCGAAGCACTATGGATGCATTGGTGTTTGTGTATATAAGTTTTAACAAGCTATGTCGCGAAGACTACTTGTTCATAACAAACAATCAAAAGAAGTTGCGTTGATGAGAGTATGCTGGTTATTTTCCATATTGTGCGTTTGGGTATGTGTGTAATATGTATATGGTAAGCTATTATGTGTTTGAGGGAGTTTTTTTAAGCAAGTGCACCCAACTAATGTCAATACATGCGTTCGTTGGTATCTGCGCAGCAAAATAAAAGATCATATACACAACGTGTGTGCGTATGTACATGTATGTGTACTCGCCCATACGTATGAAGAAGCGAGCATCACAAATTTTTCAGTCACGAAGTATTCTCTTCTTTATTCCTATACCTGCAATAAGTGAAACAAATGTCTTGCCAACAGTGTTGTTTAATGTTTTTTTTTTGAAGATTTCGCTGTAGTAAGGCATTTGAAAAATCCCTCATGCCTTAAAAGTTCTAGCAAGTGGTCTTGTGCAGGACTTTAGTTCATAGCTGCAATATACTTTTGTGCTTAGTTGTGTGAGTTATTTTAGTTTCGTTTTTGTTTTTTTGGTGTTTGTCTTGCTGCTGGCTGCTGGGCAGTGTACTAACTAGTCTTGCAGTCGGAGGATCGCACGTTCAAATTCTGGAGTCAGGTCAAAGTATTTTGTATTCTTTTTTAACCAAAACTTTTCAAAAGATTGAATGTTAAATGATCAATAAAATAATGTTTGATTAAAATTTTATCCATTCATGATGTTGTTGTGTCTGCAAGGGTAAGCACGTTGAGTACCACGCGATGAGTTCCGAGTTCAAATCTTGCCGGGGAAGCCAATTTTATTACATACAAACAATGAATTTTCTGATCTCTTTGACAACCACACGTAAGTTAAATAATTAATAATACATTAAATTAAATTAATGTGTTCCAACTTGAAATAACTTTGATTCAACATGATTCTTCATTTTGATTTGAAATATATTTCAAATTAATTAATTATTTCAAAAGAAAAATTTAAAAGAAAAAATTACTATAAATCATATTAGATTAACACGAAACACATTTGAAACAAAATCATTCCCGAAAAAGATTAGATTAACCTTGTTTACGTAGATTTTAAGTTGAAATTTTTGTGTGTGTAATCTTAAGAAAATTCTCTTTCCAATGGTATTAAACTCATCGTGTTAAATTTTTGTATACTTAAAAGAAGTTCTGGTAATAGACATTTATAATGAATTATTTATTGTAAGAGTTTTACGACTTTACATGTTTAGCTTTTTATTTGTATGTATGCATATATACATATGTGCATATATATAATTTTTATGTTCACCTAACACTACTACCAAACATACACGGCAAGCCGATAGACAGCCATTAAATTTATTTCGAAGAACTAATAAAGTAAACATCTAAAATATCTACTCTTAAGTAACTTTTCGGTAGTTAGTAATAAAAAAAAGAAACTTCTCAAGCAAATAAAAATATATGCAGGACCACCAAGACGATATTTTAATACGAATATAAAACTAAATGCAATAGAAAAAAATTACATTGCAAATAGATATATTAAAATATACATACATACATATTTATATATTTACGCTCTTAAGGTAACAAATGCCCTGCTCATTTGAATAGAACCAAACTAACAAAACAATTAGCATAAATTAACGCCTTAACTCGATTCGTTTAAACGCAGTAAACAGCCAAACAACTGAAATACCAACAATAACAACAATCATACAACCATACAACTATACAAATTCTAAGGCAACTAAAACTAAAAACGAAGCAAATATTGGAAATACAATGAAATGTAATAATCTCTAGATATAAAAGCAGGCTTAAATATTATGACCTGTAGTAGGTAACCAGCAATTGTGATAAATATAGCGCTTTGTAAGCCAATCAATTAGCGATTGTATGTATTGGCTTAGAAGCGAGTAACAAAATCTAAATACCATGTAATCACAATAGAACTCTAAATATTTTAACTCAATTATCATTCAAATTAACACAACAGTGGTGGGCGAAAAGAAGGCACAATTTTTCTTAAGTAAGACATTCATACATAAAAAGAAGAAATTATCAACAGTTGCTTTTAAATTTTTGTTTGTATTTCAAATAACATCTTAATGTAATTAAGTCATTGATTGATTGAATAATTTTCTTCATTATTTTAGAAAAATATAAAAAGATTTCTTTAATCTAAGAACGAATGCCACCGCAGCTATTTCTTATAATCGAATATTAATTTGTAAATTTAATTACTATTAATTAAAAATAAATAAATAAAATAAAATTCTTTAATCTAATTTTAAAATGATTTTCAAAAATATTCAGAAAAATTTTTAATTTGTGCAATCATTCATTTAAAGATCACGAAATATTTTATTATGTTGAATCTTTTTAATTTGTTATATTTAGGATAGTTTGTAATTCGTAGTTATTTGTTCGAAATTTTTCTATAAGAAGATTAGGTTTAAAAGCTTTTTCAATAATTTTATGGTTACCTTTTAGTTGGCATAACCTATTTAGTTTACTGAATATAATTCACAGATTAATCCGGTAATCGAAATAATTTATATGAATCAATTATTTTTATAGCCATGCTATTTATGTCACGACACAGGAACTAGGACGTGATTTTTATTACAAAAATAATCGACACCATTACAGGTATAAATTTATTTTTGTTTTGATTTCTTTGTACTTAAAACGAGAGTACGAAAATTAACGAAACAAATTGTTTGATTTTGCTTTGTTTTGTTCTTTCAAGTGAGTGAAACAAAAGCAATGAGATGGATTGCTGAATTTGTTTTTGTATTGCTTTTGCACATGTGCCGAATCTTATATACCCTTTACCAAAGTGCGCTTATGTAGTATAGAGATACATACATAAGCACATAGTTACTTTAATGTACAGAGAAAAAAATAATAATTTTGAAACCCTAGAATCATCATTTTAGATTTTTCTGATTACTTATACCAATCTAGTAGTTCTTAAAAAAAAAATATAGAAAGTGTGTTAAGTGGAAAAAAGGAAATTAAAAAAAAATGTTTTATTTAGTTTTTGTGGTTTTTATTTTTATAATTTTTTACACAAAACTTTTCTTTCCAAAACGTAAAATATATATAATTTATAAAGGAAAAGATAAAAATTAATTAGACTTAGTTACTTTTATATATCACAAAAAATGTAAGTTTCCCAACCCTGAAATCATCCTTTTTGATTTTTATGATTTCTTACACCAATCTCTTTCTTTTAATTATTTAAGATATGTTTAATTTATAGTAAAAAATTAAAAATTTGTTTAAGTTACTTTTGTATAAAAAATAAGGTTTTCCAACCCTGGAAACGTCGTTTTATTTTTTTATTTGAAATACCAATTTTATTCGTACTTAAGCAAAAACTAAGTTTATTTAATAAAAAAAAAATAAAAATTAGTTTGCGTTAGCTAATTTTCTATATCACAAAAAGTGTTGGTTTTCCAACCCTGAAATCAAACTTTTTGATTTTTCTGATTTCTTATACTAATCTGTTTTTTTTTTTTTTTTTTGAAGAATATAAGATATCTATAATTTATAGAGAAAAAGAAAAATTTTGCTTTAGTAAGTTACCTTTGTATAAAAAAAATTTAAAGTTTTCCAAACCTGGAAACTAGTTTTAAATTTTTTTAAATTGATTATTATTATTTTTTATATCACAAAAAGAGTAAGTTTCCCAACCCTGAATTCACCCTTTGATTTTTCTGATTTCTTACACCAATCTTTTTTTTTTAGGAATATAAGATATGTTTAATATAAAAAAAGCGGAAAATTTTGTTTTAGTAAGTTACTTTTGTATAAGAAAAAAAGTTAAAGCTTTCCAACCCCGGAAACGTCTTTTTAAATTTTGTAATTTTTTTTTTCATTTGAAGTACCAGTTTTACTCGTGGTGAAGAATAATATAAGTTTATTTAATAAAAATAAATAAAAAATTTGTTTACGGTAGTTAATTTTATATATCACAAAAATTGTAGCACTTCCAACCCGGGAGTCATACTTTTTGTTTTTCTGATTTCTTACATTAATGTCTTTTTTTTAAGAACATAAGATATGTTTAATTTATAGAAAAAAAGGAAAAATTTGTTAAAGTTTTCCAACCCTGGAAACGTCTTTTTAATTTTTAAATTAAAAATACCAATTTTATTCATACTTCAGTATAAAATAAGTTTATATAATAAAAAAATAATAATAACTACTTTTCGGTATTTTTTGTATGGCCAAATGAAGTTTAAGTTTCCCAGCTCTAAAACCGTCTGCTCGATTTTGCTGATTTGCAATACCAATCTTTTTTCGACCATTTGTGACACACAAGTTCAAGAACGAAGTCTCTTGCTTTTCTGGGAGCTTCGGAAAACCGATTTCACGTACAGACAGACGGACATCGCTTATTCGTATTCCCTATGCATAAGGATACGGAATATATATACTTTATGGCTCGCTTATTAATATTCTGGAAATTACAAACGGAATGACAAACCTATATATAACCTTTTACCATTTTTGGGTAAAGGGTATAAAAATAAATTATTGGTTCAAGCAATTTAATTCTTTAATTATTTTTGGGGCCATAACTGAAAATTTTTAATCTTATCTTACCAGGCTAAAAACAAAAACCACCCCTCGTAGCTTAATAAAATTTTGACTTTATTTCTTGCTCCTACATACATATCATTAACAGTATTGAAATGTATTTCAATTTGATTATAAGTGTGTCGTAAAGTTTACAATTTAATTGTAACTTTAAGCACTTACTTAAAAGCTTTTTTTTAAATTTATTAATTAATGTTTTGGTAATTTTAAAACAACATGCATTTATTTGTTAATTTATTTTGTTTTTCTGTACATGTGTAGGAAAATATTAATATAGTCGTAGGCATTAAGCTTGAAGCTGATTGAGAGCATTAAAATGCAAAAGGTATATTTTGTCACAGATCTTGATCGCCAGAAATGATTTTAATGCCATTTTATAGTTGATATCTACTTTATTATTTTCTTAAAATAGTTTCATATTTTAGCTGTCGAAATAAAAATGCTCAATTTATTGAAATTTATTGAAAATTATGATCTTAATACTTGTTAATAATTATAAATAATATATGATTAATCAACTTGTTTAAAATATTTATTAAAAAAATTAAGTTTGGTGAATAAACTATATTTATTTAATAACTAGTTGGTTTTTTATGGGAATTGTTACAATTTAAGTTTAAAATTTTTTAAACGCATTCTTTTTAATTAAAAATACATTGAAATTGATTATTGAGGGGTTTAGCTGGATCCTATGCGCATTTCACTGTTGCTAATGCAGAGATCATCAGGGAACCTTTACCCAAAGTTTCTTAGAACAACTAGAGTTATTATATTATAAACTTTCATTTAAACAAATGAGAAGCTCAACAATAAATAACAAAGTTGAAACAAGAAGTCAATAATTAACATGTTTCTTTTATTTTCTTAGTTTACCATTGCTACGTTGGCTGACTTTTCTCAGCTTCAAATTGTATTTGTCAAGGCTCAGTTAGCCGACTGTAATGTAATGTAACTGCAACAGTAAGAAACAGCTGATCGATTTTGTTATGTGAAAAGTAATGAAAACGGTTATAGAGATGTAATTTAACGTATTTTTCATATAAAAATATGAATCAGCTGTTTTCTACGTTACAGTTACATTACATTACAGTCGGCTAACTGAGCCTTAAGAGTATGTAAAAAGAAAATAAATGTAAATAACAACAACAGCTATTTAAGAATAGAGTGTTGCCACACAAGTATTTTTTTTTTACCTGATGCAGTCAATTTAATAACTAGTTGTTTTTTATGGGAATTGTTACAATTTAAGTTTAAAATTTTTTAAACGCACTAATAATCCCAAATTAATGTTTATTTAAATTTTATATTTAAAAGGAATTACTGACAATAATTAAATTATATTTAGGTAGGTGTAAATTATATTAAGATATTTGGTGATCAGTTTTCATAGAAATCTCTTACAAATACATTTAAAAAAATTATAGTTTGAGTAGAAGGTTCGGCAAGTAGAAAAATTTATTTTTCGGCTTAAGCTTTTTCTACATACCCGTAAATATCGCTTAATAACTATTTTCAATTATTAAATCGGCTTAAAACAAAGAAGCTATCAATTCGTTTTTATATATATTTTTTGTATATTTGTTCATTATGTCCGGGAAGGTATAGCTTCTATTTGGTACCAACGTCAATCACGGCATCACGTTCACTATTTTTTTCTGTGATTTAATGATTTTTTGCTAATTTTATTTTGCATTGAAACCTTGCACAAATCCCGGGCTCTTGTAATAATATAATTTTAATGCTAAAAAAAAATGGGCAGATTCGCGCAGATTAAAATTTGATATTATTTTTTATGTGCCTCTACTTAATAGATTTTTATTAAAATTTTGCACACTCTCTCTCAAAAAGACAAACTATTACATTTAAAAAAGTGGGTGGGAATACGCCCATTAAAATTTAATATATCATGTCACGTGCTTTTACCTAACCGATTTTTTAAAAACTTTACACACAACCTTAGCTCTGAACAATACTCAATCTGGCATTCAAAAACGTAGGCGGGGACACGCCCATTTAAGATTAGTATTAAATCATATATACTTCTACCTGTCCGCTTCCCATGAAACTTGGCAAATAGTTTATCCTTTTACATTGACCTAATTTTGTGCTAAGAGAAGTGGGCAAGGCCATGCCCATTGAAACTTAATACTCGTCGACTCCGCTTTATTGGAAATAACCAAAACCCATTCTTTTTCAGTTATTCGAATTTTTCTAAAAAACGTAGTTCGTATTACTGAAATTTGTTACAGTATAATAGAAAAATACAATAAAGTACGTAAGAGCGAAAAGGACAAATACATTTTACCATTTAATTTTTTAACGGACAAAACATGCACAATTTTTTCAGCCTTAAGCTATGGAATATTCTAAAAAATAAATTTGTCATTGTATATTTTTTCACTTAAGCGAAGTATGTTTCATACAAAACGTAGTTGTGGGATTGCTTTCGGTTTCCAGTAAAACGATATTTTCAGTAAAGCAATGTTTCCCTAAAGCGAAGTAAATAATACAAGCTGCGTTTAAAATCAATGCGGGGATTTGTATCGCTTTCAGAAGTCCGATTTTTTTCACTAAAGCGTGTTGCGCTAAAGCGGATTCGACTGTGCTATATTTCACATGCTTTTAGTTCACCAATTTTTACGAAACTTTTCACACCCAGAGCTCTGAAATTAACGCGGTGTTAAATTTAGAAAAGTGGGGGGACACTCATAATTCCAAATCTGGAGGCATCATTACGCAACTCAAATATAAAATTAGCTTTTTAAAATTTTAAAATAAAACTTAAAAAAAATTTAAATGACTTCAAAAGAAGCATCAAAGAAATAATAACAAGAATTAAAAATTTTAAAAATCCCCGACTTTTTTCAGAAAAGATGTTATATCTTCTAAACGGCTGGACCGATTTTCTTCAAGCATAACTAAGAACCCTTTCGATCAAGTCATCTTTCAAACAGAAAAAACTAAATGAAAATCGGTCCAGCCGTTTGGCCTGTACGTGGACACGGGCAGACACACAGATACACAGATACACAGACACACACTACAAACTTATAACACACCTTTTTTTAGTCGGGGGTTAACAAACTTATAACACCCCTTTTTTTAGTCGGGGTTAAAAATAATTTAGATAAAATTAAATAAAACATTTATATATAAATGTGGTACTTTTAATGCTATAGAATGTAAATTAATTTTAATATTTTAGTGCTTATTTTTGAAATCGACTTAAGAATTTTCGATTCTTAAAATAATAAAATTATATTTTATTTTATTTTAGGCTAAAAACAATTTGAATTTAGTATGATTTTCGTTTAATTGAATTATAACCTTATTTATGATTGCATTGCAATAAGTAGTAAATTAACAAAATTATTAATATAAATTTAAGATTATTAAGCACTTAGATTTCTTAACACTGACAGAGAACTTATTTTATTTAAATCTTATATTAAAATTAACATTTATTAGTAAAAATTCAAAAGCAAACACTATACAATAAGTCTATTGTCATACTCAAACAGATTTAAATCAAAAATGTATATCTTATTTTCTAGATACACAAACAAGCAATGGTATGTTTAATCTAAATACAAAATATTTAACATGATTTTAATTAAAATATTCCAAATATTGCATACTAAAACAATTGGTAAGTGCATCTGATAAAATAAATATTTCACCTGAAAATTAAGTCCTTTCTCTGATTGCCACATCTACCAAATTTATATCAGCACACATCAATGCCAAACATATTCTGATAAACAGATGTGTGTTAACTCAATACAAATATACTTAATATACACCCTGTCGGAAATTACGTTAACTTTAAACTAACTTTAAGCTAACTATTTCGCAACTAGTACTGACTGACCCTTGGATTACTTTAAATGTAATCAACTGACTATTTTAACATTACAACAGTCTAAGAAAAGTTAACTATAAGTTAACTATTTTTGTAGTCAACCACACATTCTCCGACAGGTCATGCTTTAAATAAGTGTGTATGTGCGTATGTATTGTGCAGCCTATCTTCATGTTTCATTTGCAAAACATTTGTGCTTATATATTTATGTAGTATGTATAAATATCTAATCCTTGTACACAATTGGTTGACTGCAAATCATAGATGTCTCTTCGTAGTATTTTACAGATTATCTGTGGAGAATTTCAGGGTTCAAAATGCCACTGTTCGTTATTACAATTTTAAAGGGATATTTATATGAAAAAGGTGCCTTGATTCTGAGAATATTAAAATAGCTGCATAAAGCAATTACACATGTGGCAAAGTTTTATAGAGCGATCGATATTTTGGAACTAACAAAATCAAGTCCAAGTTGCTTTATTTATGTATGTACTATAAATCCATACGATCTGTATTTAGTGTTAGAAAATTTTTTGCTAAAAGAAGCTCTAAGAATTTTTATAGTCAAATTAAGCACAAACATGCCTTATTAATTTTTGACAAGGAATTGTGTTCATTTCGAACTTTTTAGAGCGCTCTCCACAGTTCTAATGCAGTGTTGGGCACTGTGGTTGCATTGATGATTATTAGTATAAGTGAGGTGACAGAGCTACCCAGCAAACACAAGGCCAAGCACTTAAAATATTGGGTGATTTTTTAAGAGCTTTCTATGAAATTTATGAAATCTTCATTTGAGTCGATAGAACGATCAATTCAATGTTGAAATATGACTTCATGCTAATGTTGACCGCGGATACGTCTGAAATGGTTAATATGCTGGGTCCAATTTTGACATACTATCTTCAACATGTCACCCGGTATCTCAAGAATAAATTCATAAATATTGTCTTCCAGTGCGTCAACCGTTACAAGCTTCTCCCTATAGACATGAACCTTAACATAGCCCCGCAATAAATAGTCTAAAGGCGTTAAATAGCCGGCCCCAAACATGAAATAAACTGTTCACCGAACTCGCCTCTCAATTAGTCAATTGTTTCGCGTAAGGTGTGGCTTGTGGCACGGGCAGGCAAGTCCAGCTCTTCCATTTGGGAGGGGGGGGGGGAAGTAACAGAAGACCAATTGCTACGAATGGCGCCGAATCGATAATTCACGGTCATCAACAACACTGGCGGATAAAGTTGCTATATTTTCCTCTGCCCGCACTTTACATATGCGTGTTGGTGGTTGAATAATCAATAATATAATTTTGATGCAAAATTTAATCACAATATTTCGAATAGCCTCCCCAGAAGGTCGCTCAAACTGATCACAAAATGGAAGAAGTGCACGAAGGCACTTTCTTAACCGAGCATGAATTTTGATAATAAAATTTAATAATCTGCAAGCCTTGTTCATTTGTAAGTCGATTCCTGGTTAACATGACATATGAAAACAGCTGAGTTGCTAAAAATTATCATTTATAATCTTGCCTTATATATCCTCAAGTAATTTTTAATTTTCAAACATTTTGTTTATAATTATACATAAGTGACATGTAAATAGATAGTTTTTCTATTTTATGGTACCTTGAAAACAAGCGCTTATTATTTATTAATTGAACATTTTCTTCTGAAAATGTCCTTAATACTAAACTTATTCATATCACTGTAAAAAGCATCAGGATGTCTTTTAATGATATATTCCCATTTTTCTTTAAAGCTTTGATTATATAAAATCCATTGTATGTTATCAAATGCATTATTTATGATAAAATATTTTTTGCATATGCTAATTAATTTGAAATGAAAGATGTGTGTTTGCTGGATAAATATTCTTCAAAGGAGGAAGGTGGGTATACGTGTAAATGTTCACTCCACAATGTGCCATAAAACGTCCACCAATGTTCTAATGGTTTCTATTAGAAACAATTTTTTGCAGGAGTAGTCCTAAAGAAGCTGAAAATAAATAACGTACTTTAAATAATTTAAGATCACTCGAAAATTTTGCTGTATTTTTTATGAAAAGAAGATTTCAATGCTCAAAGCAATGGCGATGTTTCACTGGGGCTTTGGCTGTGGCATAAAGAAAATCTTGTTACTCAAAAATACTCGAGCAAACCTAATTAATGGAAATATTTTGATAAAAGCAAATATTTGATAAACAAAAAGAATTATTCAGAATTGTTTAGCTAAAGAACTAAATGCTTAATCTTATCCCGGTTCACACATTTCAACTTTTGTTGCTCAACTCGTAATTCAGCTGTAAGAAAGACGGAGATGGAAATACAATTATCTCTTTTTTTCTTGCAGCTGAATTACGAGTTGAGCAACAAAAGGTGAAGTGTGTGACCCAGGACATAGAAATAAAAATTGTAGCAACAGCGATGATGAAATAGCTTCTGCTTGTTAAGACTACACATCCAAACAAACACATATGGCAAACATACAGAAAACAACCACCATAAATTGCTTCTATAATGATGTATGTACGCACATACATATGTAGTTAATACATTAACTAATTGCGCTATCGAAAGCAAACTTTGTGGATGCTACTGAGATTGCCTAAACGTTGCTGTAACATTCTGGAACCCTTGTCTGAAGTATAAAAAGGGCAACGTATCTGCTCGCGTTCAGTGAATCATAAATTGAGTCTGAAGTTCAGTTATTTATTGTAAAGAGTTGTTTATTCGGAGTTCAGCCCCCGTATTCCGTAACTTGCTAAAGCTAAAACTAAACTCGATAGCTAAAATGCAGAATAAATAGAAAATTAAAATTTTTTGGCAATGAAATAAAACACTAAAAATTTTAGCAAATTTAATTTTTTAGGACATTGCCTGATTTAGCAATACACGTTTGAAAATTGAATTTATAGCCATAAATCAATAAATCGACTTAATAGATTTTTAGCAATAGTGATTTAGCTTTAGCGAGTTACAGAATACGGCAGGACAATTCACTATTGTGAAGAAAGAGTAAATTTCAGTTGAATGCAGTTCATAATCGTAAATATGAAATTGTGTAAAAGTAAAGTCCGCGAGTCATTATTGTTGTACAAACAGTGAGCGTCGGCAGTGTGAGTCTTGCGTGAAGAACAACAGAGAGGGGCTATTGCGTAAAGACCAGCGCAGGCAGTTTTGTCAGACGTGTATATAAAGGGTGTCCCAACCAGAACGCAAGATTTAAATTTTAAATAAAACACAGATATTTAAAAAAAAATTCGTGAAACTTTATTATATCGTAAAGTAGACATAATGAGGTTATGTGTGGATAATATCTTTTAATGAAATTTTCAATGGTCGTTTTGCATAAATGCTGCGGTATTTTATTAATGCAGCGTCCAATTTCCTCTTTTAAGACTTAAGTCGTCGTCGGCTTATTCGCGTAAACCATCGACTTCAAGAAACCCCAAAGAAAAAAGTCTAATGGTGTTAAATCGCACGATCTAGGCGGCCAATTCTGGTCTCCAAAACGCGAAATAACACGACCGGGAAATGACTGATGCAGCAATTGAATTGTTTCTCTGGCTGTATGACATGTGGCGCCGTCTTGTTGAAATCACATGCCCTCCACATTAATTTCTTCAGTTCTAGGCACGAAAAAACTGGTTA
This sequence comes from Tachina grossa, assembly GCA_949987645.1. Classification (NCBI taxonomy): domain Eukaryota; kingdom Metazoa; phylum Arthropoda; class Insecta; order Diptera; family Tachinidae; genus Tachina; species Tachina grossa. The sequence goes on from OX465275.1 coordinate 154,250,303, forward strand.
TCATTTCACGATACCGAACACCATTGACTGTTTGCGCTTGACCTGCGTTTGAGCGACATAATCACATACAGCTGCGACATTTTCGGTCGATCGACCTGGTCGAAGGCGCGTTGTTGTCTTTACATCACTAACAGACCCAGTTTCGGCAAATTTATCCATTAATCTCTTTACAGTTGACTCTTTTGGAGCATTATTGTGACCCCAAATTGATCGCAAATTTGCGAACTGTAGCCGCAAAACTTTCACCATTTTGGTAAAACAATTTCACAATGAGAATGCGTTGTTCATTCGTGTAGTGCTCCATTTTTACTAACCTCGTACCTTCTACTAGCAAACCATAACAATTGTTCAAATGTTAAACAATGACACTTCGAATGGCGTGTTCTTGTTGGGACACCCTTTACAACAGAACAGGAGTAGAAATCGTGGTAACCAGTTGTGAATCATTTAAATAATTTTAATTGTGTATGTTTATTTGAGCTCTTGATTTTATTATATAAGTGTAATTAAGAAATAAAGTATAATTTTTAACCCTAATTAGTATACTGGGGTCTTTTATTTATTTGCAAATCTTCGAGTTCACAGAAAAGCGTTTTTATACGATAAAAATATAACAATATTTTAAAATTATGTCATCTGTTGTTAAATAACTGCTCCGAACATTATAAAATTTAACTTCCTTATGCAAAAACGATTGTTAAACTTAAAGTTGGTTTAACAAATGAATTTTGTATGGCAAAATCGGTTTTAACACATGCTTTAACTTTAACAGACGTTCTTACATAAGGGAATAAATAAATAAAGCAGTGGCTGAAATGCGAAATAAATTAAATTTTATAGGATAGAGAAAAAAATAATGAAAATTATTAAAGCGACTGAAGTAAAGTTTCTTTATTTTAATTTTTGATTCGTCTGATAGTTATGATAAATTTTTGAACACGTATTTCTATATAAAACCCAATAATTAATTAAGAAGGCGATTTTCAATATTTTGTTACTTATTAGTCTCTGCACCAATATTTTTGATTTTTGTCGCTTAAACATTTCACTTCAATATTCTCTTATTTACTAATGTGAAATTTTATTGAGATTGGACTAGTTAATTTTTTTTTTGGTTTACTGTGCGCTCTTTTCTGCACTAAAGCACATGCTGGCGCAGCTCTCAAGTGTACTACCCTATAAATAATGTTGGACTACTTTGTCCAATCTAGATGAAACAGATTAATTATATCATGGTCGCATGTAATGCAGTCATGGTTTATATCGTTTTAACACAAGCATTCAATGCTGCATGATAAGTGTTCGTGTTTAAACGATTATAATCGTTCTTTTTAGGCACTTACAAATTGCACTACCCCATATTCCATATGGGGTAGTGTTGGGGGTGGTTCGATGTAATACAAATTTGAACCATGTGGTCCATCCCTAGGACATCATATTATTAAATCGACCATGTTTTATACATACATTTGGACTGGTTTTGGACTAGTCCTGGTACTTTATGAAGTAGTCCTTACATACATGTTTGAAATAGTCGCGTTATTTGCAGGGTATGCACGAAGAAAGCCTTTGGCCAAATACATATTCAATGACTTTGCGAAATTATTGTAGATTGGTCTGAAGGATGCTAAAGAATTTTACAAAGTTTTTGTTATTATAACGAGAGGACTTTCATAAATAACCAAATCTTATTTCCAATACGACATTTTATAAAATTGTCTCTCATAAGCATCCTTATTAATGTTAATATATTATTGCCTCATTCTAAACATTTGCTGGGTTACTTTAAGATGTGTGTGTTTGTATGTATATATGCATGTACATACTCGTGTACTTAAAATCCTTTTGTACTTACAAACTGGAGTCGAGCTGTCATGTCATACAATCCATATTACATTTTTGTTGTTATTTGGTTTTTATGTTTGTGGCATATAATTGAAAGCTTGCTAAATTAATTTTCTTGTTCCTTTTGATCTTTTGCTATTTACGTACAAACGTGTTGCAAGTACTTTGTTGTGCGTGTGCGTATGTGTGCTTATTGATGTATGGATACGTTGAATATTTTGCATACACCATACTCTACGCCCGTCATCACCACAATGATTGCTACATAATATTAACCATTAAATGACACTTTTCTTACTCAAATTCTAGTGTTTTTTTTTTAATTTTACATTTTACATAATATGTTATGAGGTTGACTAGCAACCACAAGGAGTTTGCTTTAAAAGAGTGAAAAGGGGGATAGAGAGAGAGAGAGAGAGGCTCTTGAAACGAATCAGAGTTGTATATGGCTTAAATTATAACATTTAGGGCCGTTATTACAACTTAAAGATAGTTAAAAGTAGGATTTTGTCGGACCTATAAAAACTTTATCATTTGCTAAATTTTACTTTAACTTAAAGTGAGCGATAAATTATAGGCAAATTTATCCTACCTGGTAAGTTAAATCCAATTTGCAATAATGGAAAACTTTTTATACGTCCGATAAAATCCTACTTTTAACTATCTTTAAGTTGTAATAATGGCCCTTAATTTAATATTTTTGAAGCAGAACTTGCAAGAAATAATTATTTAAAAATATGTGTAAATTTCTTATTCTTATTCGTGGAGAAGAACACTACGTTATGTCAAAATTTGTTGTAGGGAAATTTGCCGGTCCCTATAGCAGCTATGCATCTACCTACGAGTATATTGCGCCTTCTATGAAGGATTCAGTAACTAAAATAAAATACATATTAGCTCTCTTTGACAACTTTTTGAGTAATTATTTTTTTCTTTCTTGATAAATTATTGTCAGTGATTTACCACTGGGCGTTACAGGAAATACAAATGGTTTATGCCATATAAAATATAATGAGAATACAGAAAATCATAAATCACATTCCGCAACTGCAAATGATACCATCATTTCATATCTCTGTCATAAATGTACGAATAATAAAAATATGTAAAAATAAATGCATATGTGTATCATAGAAAATGTGTTTTTATTATATCGAAAACTGACAGCAATTCTAATAACATTTTTCACACATGAGTTCAATTTCTAACAGCAGCCAGAGTAACGTTACGTCACAGTATGTACATGCCGACATATGAAAACACATGCATGAATAAGTTGCACAGTGGCAGAACAAGTTCTTATACAGATATAAGCTGCTGAACAACTTACTATACTTATAATTAAATATTAAAAAAAAAATCATAAAATCATATATAAATGACAATGAATTAGTCTCACATTTTTTATATAAATTTCCATTTTAAATTACTTATTTATATTAATTCCAAATAAGTTTCTTTTACATATATGAAAATTTGACTTGTTTTTATGGTTAAGCAATTTTCTATATGCACTTCGTTCCCGCTTTTGGAACTGGTCAGTAGACTTCAATCCAAAAAAATTTTTGAATTGAACTAACAAACTTCGTATGTTTATAATAAGACTACATTGAGAATCACAATATACAAACATAATAAATTTGAAAGCCGCAAACAAAAATCTTTACCAAACAAGCAATTTTATTCGATTCTTTTATATTTACGAGTACATAAATATCTTTTATATATTTTGCAATTTATCTCATTATTAATGCTTTCAAACTACTGTGTTCTGTCCATATAATATCGTATGAGTTGTGAAAACTCTTATGGCAAAGCAATTTTTATGACATTTTTGACAAGTCATCCATTCAATACAAACATGTACAATGACTAGAAATTTTGAGGGCTGCCGGAATGGGCGCTTTATGAATTCAAGTATCACACAGGATTGTTATTACTTACTTTTAGCCATAAAAGAATTTATCAAAGTTGGTTAGAAACAAAATATTTTTTTTGTTGCTTATATTATTTTACTCGTACTTTTTTTGTGTGATCAAGAGCCTAGTAACTAATGGTAGATAGATTAGTGATGTGGCGAAAAATTTTATTAGTATTCGCATAATCGAATATTCCCCGAAATTCACTGATCTCGTACTCTCATTCGTTTCTCACACTTCAGGCGAGAATTTGTTTGGATTATTTTCATCCCCAAAAACAATTTGTAATAATATTTTATAAAACAAACTTTATTTTGAATAATCTTTTGGTCAACAAAAGAAATCGTCACTTTTGAAAGCGAACTGATTCGATCACGTTCATTCAGTCTGTGATTATGGCATGCACTATCGAACAATGTAATAATATTGTTTCATATCGATTGCCATAATCTGTCTCGGGATGGCGTTGGCTGAAATAGTTAGTACATTAACAACAAAACCGAAGGTCCTGGGTTCAAGCCCGGTCTCCGACAGTCATTAAATAACAACGCCATGCATTTTTCTGATGTGCATTAGTGTCCTTTTGTATCAGTTGTTGTAGGAAACTTAAAGTGATGAAGGTATAATTACTGGTCACTGAACTATACCGACTTCAGCCGATACTAATCCTAATATAACTAACATCAGAGCACCCTGCTTCATCGGTATTGTGTAGCAGAATCATCGGCGAAGTAAAATAACCAATAAAACGGCTACTAAATACAGCTTCAAAAATTTAATACGCCTCATTTAACACCAGAGGCGCTGCAAAACTGCATTATTAAAAAACGTGCAAAAAGCAGAGTTGTAACAGAATGAAACCTTCCTCTTACTCTCTCTTCACCACCTGTCTTCACTATTACTGTTCGTTTCCTAAAAAAAGAAGGTAGCACCAAGTAATAGTAGTAGGTATTCATTGCCTGAGTGTTACTTCTCTTCAAAAAAAGCAAAATAAAAATAAAATAAAATAAAAAAACGTGAGGTTTCGGATCTAAATCGAATGATTTTAAAACAAATCGTTTTGGAGAAGTGTGAATAGTTTTCAAAAATTATTTATTTATTGTGATCTGTTATCTCTTATTTGGTGTCCTCCATTATTCTACAATTAGTTGAAAATTTTTATTTACAAGTGTAACCTTTAGAACCTCTTTTGACCCGCTAAATCTGTCTTAACTTAGAAATATGAAAGTCGTTCTTGAGCAAGGGTTATATATATATATATATATATATATATATATATATATATATATATATATATGCACAGAGAAACCAGATTCGTGGTGACAACCGAATTTGTTGCCAATTGAATTTTGGCGGTTGCAGTAACTATCATAGAATTCTGATATAGCGACTGAAATTTTCTTGTGGTACCACTATATTTTAATTATAACCCTCAACCTAATAGTTGCTGCAAGAGAAAAAATTGGTTAACAGTATGGAATTTGAAATAAATGTTATTCTTGCTACCGAAAATTTGGTTAATATAATTAAAACAATATCATAATTGGTACCTGTAAAAGAAAAATTGCCCTTCCTTGCTGAAATAAAAATAAACAATAAACGCAAAAAAAAAAATACACAATTTAAGAAATTTATTATTTGACATATTGTCATAAGTTTATTTTAATTAAAATTTATTTCCTAATGGTGAAGCATGTCTATATACATTTCTTCAACCACACATTTTGAAAAGCCACAAACCTGTTATCTTATGCACAGACTTTCAAAAACTATTTGAGAATTCAAAAATCATAATATCTTTGAAAGTCACAAAAGTTAATTTTTTAATTTGCTGCTATAAACTATGATAGTAAACTCAGCCTCTAGTTAGTTGCAGCAACTGATTGAAAGTTTTTATTTTAATTTTAATATAGAACGACAATTTTTTAGTTGATAATATCAAAAGTTGGTAGTAAAATTCAATTCGTAATATTTTATTCGGTTGGGTTAACCAATCAGTTAATTAGTCATGAGAAAAGCATAGGGTCGGTTGATGCAATCAATTTAAGTATTGTCACAATGGCATCTTTGTTACAATTATCCCCTTATGGCAATGAACTTGGATTGTTTTTTGGATTAACAAAAAATTGATAGCGTGAACTGAAATATAGTTAATGCAAATGATATTTTATTGGACTAACCGTTTTCCAACCAATCTTTTCTCTGGGTGTAATAATTCATAATAACTATTTTAGGCTTATCATAGTCTAGTTCTATTCCCTAATACCAATAAAACAGCTTGAGTCTGTCAATAGTCATCCGTTTTTTTTTACAATATCAATCGTAATGCATTGACTTGACTTCTAACAAAAAGTTACAGAAAAAGGCGGATTAACGAATGTCTAAAAAATTCACACACGTTACATCACTAGGGTGGGTAGACATGAATGAACATGTAGGAAATAGTGTATGTTTATGTTTATGTGGGTATGTTTTAGTGCATGTGGTTGTATGTATGTGTATGTACAGCTTCTCTGTATAATATATAAAGCTCATATCAGAGAACTGCAATGAGTACCTGTTTTTATGATTTAAGATACTCGCTTAAAAACGAGTTGCGGTGTAGTTAGTACAGCATATTGTTTTTGTATCTGCTCGCCATAGTTGTAAGAATTTGTGTTTGATCATACGTGCCTGTATCAATCATAATGCAGTTTATACACGTTGTCTGTTTAGTATTGTTTCCTAAATATTTTTTTCAACACTCGGCAATGGCATTCGTACATCTGATAAACAACACGAGAAATGTTTGTGTAGGAATTTTGAAGACACACACTTACATTATTAACTAGAGTTATAGTTCTCAGAGTTCATAAGTATTTACTCTCAGCATTCGTCAATCGTATTAATACTTAAAGCAACGTTGCCAGAAGGTTTGGGAAAAAATCAATTCTTGTATATTTAAGTAAATATGTAGGGCTAAATTCATAATGAAATAAAATGTATTTAAAAGGAATTATAAGAAATTTTTCATAGAACATTTTAATTAAAATATATTAAGAATGCGACAGGCTTATGGTATTAACTGCCAGTTTATACATAGAAGCCATGTAAAAATTCTCGTGTATCTATTTATATTGAAAACAAAAACAAATTTGAGTGCTTTGTTTTTGTATTCAATATAAATAGACAGACGAGAATTTTTACATAGCTTCTATAAACTGGCAATAAAAGGGGCAACTTTTTATGTAACGTTAAAATCACAATTTAAAAAAAAATCCACAAAATATTGCCTAAAATCATATTTGCTATTTTATAAACAGTAGGTTTGAAATAAATTTTGTTTTTTATTAAGTTTATTTTAAGTTTGAATTTGTGAGAAGTATACAATACGTTTTTATCTTTGATCTTAAAATAAATAATTTTGAAATATATAATAAAACAGGCACTAAATTAAACTAAATCATCAAAACGGCTAAAATCATCAAACCTACAAAAAATCATGAAATCTGGCAGCCGCGGCTGCAGTGAATGTTGAATAGTAAAACACAAATATACATATATCAAATGAATATGTGTTGAATGGTGTTGTTACGAGCTGATCGTAACACCAAAGTAGTGTTAGTTAAATACAAAGAAGTTACCTAATACGAAAATAGAAAACACACGAAACTTTGCTCAGAGTGGATGTGCTATTGTTGTTACTTTTTTCTGCGCTCTTACTTCTTTCTGTAATCAACGCAAGTACAAGTTAAAAAGTTATTGTGTATATTTTCATGCATGAAGCTCGCTGTATATGAATAACGAGCGAATAAAGCAACAAATCAATAAAAGCGAGTGCTGAAAAGTATTCCAGACTAAAAATCATATAGTAAACAGTGAGTGCGCTCGCGAGTGTTATGTATTGTTGCAGATCTCTGACTCATATATCGTCTTTGCCATTTCCTTAATTAAAAGGTAACATGGTAACAAAACAATTTTGAATAGAAAAACATTGCGGTTTTTATTTTCAAATGCCTGTAGTTGGATTTTATTAATATACACTTGTTTGTATGTTAGGGTAGCATTTATTTTGCAAAATATTGAATGTCGAGAATTGCGCCTGCCTATTTACTAACATTTCGTCTAATATGTGTGTGTTTTGGAAATTAGATCAAAAGCGAATAGGTTTAAGTCGCGGCGGCGCATTGACATCAAAGTTAAAATTTTATAACTACTTTTTTTAATGGAAATGTTAAGAAATCTAAATTTCGACCTTTTGAGCTATAGCTTAAAGATTCAATTATACTCTCCATTAAAATATTCACATAAAACAGTGTTTAAAGTAGAGCTGTGTAGCACATGAACGAACGGGTTAAATTGAACGAGTCGCTTAATTGAACCAACTGATTTTACTGAACACTTTTTGATCAGTAGTGTACCGCTCGATGTTTTCGTTCATTCAGTTTGTGTTTCAAGTCTTTTATGTCCAATTTTCTTTCATTCATGTTTGCTATTTATGTTATGTCTTTTTGTTTGAGTTGAGTTTTTGTGTTTTAAAAGGTTTAGGTACGTGTATACTAAATTATATTTAGCATCGCTGTGGCACTGCCATCATTCTTTTTATAATTTGATTTAATAGTCTTTTCACAAGAAGTATTTTTACTTGTGTTTTTTATAAAGTGTTTTTACAAAGTAAAGATGTTAGACCTTAACTGTATATATGTTTATACATACATTTCATCACCTCAATGTAAAATGAATTTGTAGTGCAGGAGATATTTTTTTTTTGTTTCCGGTAAAATATTTTTGACAACAAAATTTTAACTTAAACTTTGAGAAGTAAAATTCAAACATTGATGCGCTTTTGATATATAAATAACGATAAAAGAGTTACAATGCTTTTATTAATTATCGGAAGAAAAAATAAATAGTAAAACCAAACAAAAGTACCTTTCTTAATCTTAATATTAAACTAAATATTAAGCCAAAATAAAATGTACAATATTCTAGTCGAAAGAACAAGAAATTATTTATAAAATAAATTTAAATATAGTTTTTTAAATAAATAATTAAACTTTTTTTAATAAATTCTTCAATTAATTCATTCGCATTATTTAAATACTCGAATATACAACCGATTTTATTATTCTTACAAAATAGCATTGTTTCATACTGTCGTTCAAAAGTGAACGATTTTTTTTTGCTAATTGAACGAATTTTTTGCTAATTGAACGAAAATGACCGGTCACTGAAAAGAACGATTTGGCACAGCTCTAGTTTAAAGCAACTTTATGTGCAACTCAGGTGACTTGTCATAACGCCATAGTCATAACCAGGCCTGTTATTTTCATTCACTATAAAATCTAAGTTATGCGCATAAAAAATGCGCAATAAATCCTAAAATATGTATTAAAAATATGCACTAAAATTTAAAGTAAATCAAAAAAAACCCTAACTTGTTTTCAACGCATTAGATAAGTGAATTCATAACTAATACAACCACAAGATATTATTCTGTTCAATACTCGCTCCATATTGAAGGAACGAAATTAATATTGTTATTATTTTCAGTGTTTTTATATAGTATTTGGCGATTGGGCAGAAACCTACACAGACACTAATGCAACCACTTGCATTAGCAAGATCCGCTTTGTGATTTTAATAATTTCTGTATTTAGTTTCAAACATGGTTGCCATATTGAGAAAAAAAAACAACTGTAAGGACAAAAAACAAATTCCGAAGTGATTAACATACACAGAAAAAATTTAAAATCAACTTTAGTTAATATTTTAGTTAGAAATTTGTACTATTAATTAAATCCTGTACTGATTTTCGTACTGCAAACAAATTGATAATATCAATGAATGAATTTGTAAAAATGAGGTTTTCTTGCTGTTTGAGATCAATTAATAGAGTTAATTGAAAGTGCGCGTTTATTTTAAACAAATGATTAATTGGCCCAATTAAATTCATAATTGAATTTAGAGATTTTAAACAATTAAACTATTCGTTGAATGAATTAATAAAAGTAATTGAATTGTATAAAATTTTAAAAAGCAAAAGCAAAAAAAAAAATTAAAAAGTATTTTTTTACTTATTTATTTTAACGTACTTATTTTATTTATTTGTTTAATTCCATAACTTACGCTGCAGGCTTTGAACATGGTACCTCCATTCTAACAGGCTAACACACATCCACTAGGCTATCGTACTTCTAAAATAACAGGCTGACACCCTTCCATGAAAACATGAACAAACACAAACTAAAATATTTTTTTCATTAAACTAAGTTAATTCAAACAATCAAAAAATTGGTTGAATTTTTAATAATGCCTACAAAAGTTTAATCTTCGTCTGTATGCTTGCATATTTGCTAACATCCATACAAACATTAAACTTTTTTGCTTTCAATCAACAAAATTTAATTGGGACAATTATAAAATTGTTTGAAACAGCATTAATTGATTTAATTGGAAGCATTTTGGCAAAAAAATTTTCTTGTGTAGTGACGTTTAAAGTCGGAAGCAGATTTAAAGATACGATTTTTAATGCTTCCTGACTGTAAAAGTCACTATGTTCCGCATTACTGGATTTTTTTTTCTTTTCAGTTGTTTTTAGCCAGTCGGTTTTTTAATTTTTTAAATTAATTTGTTATTTTAAACCTTTTAGTGCCATTATTACAACTTAAAGATAGTTAAAAGTAGGATTTTGTCGGACGTATAAAAAGCTTTCCATTATTGCAAATTGGATTTAACTTACCAGGTAGGATAAACTTGCCTGTAATTTATCGCTCACTTTAGGTTAAAGTAAAATTTTGCAAATGATAAAGTTTTTATACGCCCGATAAAATCCTACTTTTAACTATCTTTAAGTTATAATAGTGGCCCTTAGTGTCCCGGCATTTCTTATTGTGATACCCCATTCGACAGTTTTCTTAAATTTATTTAATAACATAATTTAATGTAAGGTCTCAGCCAGTTATCCAAAAATTTTAAATTTTTATTCCTAATTAAATTTAAACAAAACTTATGGCCTATTTCCCACCTGCGAAAGAAAACGTTCGACTCACAATTTATATTGAAAACAAAAACAAATTTTCGTATTTTATTGTTGTTTTCAATACAAATTGTAAGTCGAACGTTTTCTTTCGCAGGTGGGAAATAGGCCATTATATACATTTTGGTAATACCCTTTTGATTTCCTTTATTTTGATACCCCACTCGATAGGTTTGGTTAAAAAAAATTTTTATGTGTTGCTATTTTGCGCGAGAAATCCGCCATTTTTTATGGTTTTGAACACCTGTCTAAGAACACTTGGGTGTTTATAAAGAAATTTACAAACATACGTATATACAAGAAAGGCACGAAAAATACAACCCTTCTTGACAGTCGGGTAATAAGTGAAATACAAAATAGAGTAGTTTTCATTTATATTGCAAAATACAAAAAAAAATAAGTTTTATAAAAAATATGCATCTTAAATATGTAGTTATTATAAAATATGCAAAAATATGCACTAACAAATCGATGCCATTTTTTTTGCAAATTCTTCAATTCGGAAAACTAAATTATCCAGATTAGTTTTGATTTGATGACTACAAATATGCATTTGCATGAAAGTCCTGGTCATAACCATAGAAACCAATTAAATCTTGGCCATAACCGTAAGCAGCTGTTTACTAATTATACTCTTTTGGCTTTTCTTGTGCTGTTACTTTTTTATTTGCTGGATTGTATAATAAGTTTTGATTTATATATTTTTTACTTATTTTAGTTAATTTTTTTTATTAAAGTTATTTATCTTAAATTTTACGATTAATAAAATATTTGACGGACAGATTGTGCAAGGCGAGCACTGTTGAAATGAATAATTAAATGAAAACGTAAACAGCTGTTAATGGTTATGGCTGCACTAAAGGCTGGGTTAGCCGAACGTTGCTGTTGCTGTACCGTACCGTACCGTACTGTTAAGGCTCAGTTAGCCGACTGTAATGTAATGTAACTGTAACGTAGAAAACAGCTGATTGTTATTTTTTTATGAAAAGAAGGTTACGTTACATTACATCTCTATAACCATTTTCATTACTTTTCACATAACAAAATCGATCAGCTATTTCTTACTGTTGCAGTTACATTACATTACAGTCGGCTAACTGAGCCTTAAGCACGTTGGTGCACTTATAGAACATTTAAAAACGTGCGTATGCTTTACTTCGTTTTGTTGTTTTAATATTAAAAAGGAACAGCTGTTCACAAAACAGTGATGGGAAATAAAAAGGTTCAAATGGTGAATGTAGCGAAGAAAAAGTACCTAAAATATGTAAACGCTACTAAAACTGTATACTGTCTGTTATACATTTATAACAAATAAATATGTTCATACATACATAATTACATATTGATGGACACAAGTACACCTTATTGCAATATCGTAAAAATAACACTTTTGAAAGCAGTTTAACAAAGGAGTTGTGCTGTTTAATATTATGTTTTTATATTACCCTGTAAAATTACAATTATTTGAGTTTGGGCCTTTCTACTTCTAACCAACGATATGTATGCAACATGAAATAATTTTTACATGTGTGCATACACAATAAAAAGTTTTGATACCATTTAAATCCTTTAATACATATCACATTTATATTATGCTCATACATATTTATGCATTTCTTTATTATATATAAGTACATATACATACACATGCATGTATATATTTGTGTACATAAGTATGTATGTATGTATGTACATTCCCAAATATTTATTTATATATTTATGTTTTTTCATACAGATATTATTAACAAAAGTACCAAAAAACAGAGCCAAAATACCCCTATTCCATTTAAATTACAATGACACCATCACTGGCTTACAAACGTCACTTAACAACGTTAGGAAATTCTATTTTATACAGGTTGAGACGTGCCGTCAACGTTACAGCAAATTTCGGTAAGCGTTTGCATTGTTTTCAATCAACAAAAACGATCAGCTGTTTCGTTAGCTTACGTGGACGTTCGGCTAATTCTACCTTAATAGGTGAAGCAAATATGTGACGAGCAAAATAGAAAGCGACCTAAGGGTAAAAACCTGTTTTGTTCAGGAGAGCCATTTTAAAGATTTAAATACGTGTATCTTTAGTGTAACATCACTGAATAAAACGCGCATATCTCTGGGAGGGAACACTTTTGGGGCATGGGATCGGTCTCATTCGATGCTCAGATGTTGTCCACATCAAAAAAAAAAAAAAAAAAGTGAAAATTGATTTTTTTTTACCCTTAGGTCCCTTTCTCGATGCGCTGTCACATATATTTATGGTTATGGCTATAATATTATGGTATGACACGTGTTATTGAAACTTAACAAATCGAAATTGGATATTTTCTAAAATAAGTGCCACCCTAACTAATGTATGTACATACATCTACATACATGTGTACATATTTTAATAAAAATTTATTTTTATTATTTACTTCATACATTTATGAGCTTACTTTATAGCTTCAGCACTGAACTAAGTATAACAAATATCAATAAATATATTTAACTATTTATATTCTCGTAACTCTTTTTCAGATTTTGCAATATTGCTCCTAAAAAATTATTGCCTAAATAACTAATATCATTTAATGTAGAATCTATATCGCGGTCTTCCAAATAATTGAAATCCTTATTTGTTATATTAATTTTATTTGTCAAACCTTGTAACAACTTATAAAAGCTTGAACAACTACATACATATGTAGGTGCTTAATAAGTTATGTATTTTTTTTTTTTTTGCTTCATTATACGAGCATATACTTAGGTATGTATTTTTAGTTGTGAAATTTCAAAATATGTACATAAGAGTCTGAAGACAATGTAACGATTATTTATTGTGGTGCGGTTTTCCATACGATTTTGAAGTAAAAATCCGCAGTGCGGGACGGAATAAAATTAATGATTAAACAGAATACCGACTTCAACACATTTTCCATACAAATTGACACACAAAAAAAAAACAGCCGCAGAAACCAGTCGTGAGCAGCGTTGCCACGACCAAAAAAATTTTGTAACCAAAATACAAAAAAAGTAACCAAATGCATAAAAAAGTAACCAAAACATTTATATATTTAAAATACTGTTTTATTTGTACTTCAGTTGAAAAATATACATACATATATTAATATGTATTATTACAAAATCATATATAGGTAATATAAATGGACCATTACATTTAAATTTTTACTTCAGTTTTATTAACCCCCGACTAAAAAAACGGGTGTTATAAGTTTGTAGTGTGTGTCTGTGTATCTGTGTGTCTGTCCGTTTCCGATCAAGTCATCTTTCAAACAGAAAAAAAATAAATGAAAATCGGTCCAGCCGTTTGGCCTGTACGTGGACACGGACAGACACACACTACAAACTTATAACACCCCTTTGTTTAGTCGGGAGTTAAAAATCAATAAAATCAATTTTGTAACAAAAATACTTCAGGTAATATTATTAGAAATTCCAAACCAAAAATATTTTTAGTAACAAAAAAATAATATGTACTTTAATTACATACATTCGTTATCAAAACACAAGACTGTATAGACAAAGTATTTGTTAAATTTGTTAATATTAAAACAAATCTTTGGTAGACCAAACATAATAGGAATTGTTTCGATTGACGCACAATTCTTTAGATTGCATTATTGAGTTTACAGCCTTATTATGAGCTTATTCCTATATTTAGTTTTGACTAGTCTTAGCTGCGAAAATATCCTTTCAGCAGCATCCGAACTATGTGGCAGTGACATTAAATTATATACAAAATTATTCAAATCATAAAAACATTTTTCGTTCAATACATTTGTATGTTTTGAAACTGCGTCCCAAAAATCAACTATGTCCATATCAGCACTTACTTCTAATTTATAAAATCTGCCAGGAGCGGCTGTTAGCCGACTCACAGCCGATCGGCTTCGTTCCCTGCTTGTTACGCTCTCAAACTTGAGGCTCAGTTAGCCGACTGTAATGTAACGTAATTGCAACAGTAAGAAACAGCTGATCGATTTTGTTATGTGAAAAGTAATGAAAATGGTTATAGAGATGTAATGGGAGGTAACCTACTTTTCATATAAAAATATCAATCAGCTGTTTTCTACGTTACAGTTACATTACATTACAGTCGGCTAACTGAGCCTTTAAATATAAAAAAAATTTTCTTTTAACTTTTTACATACAGCCCAATTATGAATAGGATAAGAAAAACTTCATAAAATTTACAATGTTCCTTTGTACACACAGTCCTTCGGAATTTAATCAATTTGCATCTGCACCTGGCTCAGTTGTCACTCCACTTTCTCAGCACAATGTTATTACGCATGCCTGCGAATGGTTAGTGTTAGTGGTTTATATAATTTTTTTTTAAGCATAAACAAATATTTATATTAACACACAATCTTATTGGCAATAAAAACATAAAATTTTTATTAAACTTCTATTGTTGAACTCTTGCGTTAGTGCAAAAAATATGTAAACATTAAACAGCTGATGAAGATTTTACTCTCTCCCGTATTTTCTTATTCCCCGGCTGTTTTGAATAGGAGGATTATTCCCCGGGACTAAATGGTAAGGAAGGGGAGAAAACTCCCCGGGAATATTCATCATTGGGTTTGTTTAGTGTTTGTGATAGTGTTTGACGTTTAAAGATTTTGCAACCATGGATGCATCTGATTTTTGAAACCAGGCTTGTTATGTTCAGAGACAGACATGTATTTGTTTTAAACGCTATGTTGATTAACCAGTATTGTATTTACAACGCATTAAAAACGCTTAAATTGTGATCTTTTATCAAGATAATTAGTTATGTGCAAATTTATCAACATTACATTACAGTCGGCTAACTGAGCCTTTAGTCTGTTTCTACATTTAAAATCTATTTTATTTTCATTGCGGACTTTCTTATTCTCTCAACTTTTGACACTCTTTCTCTTACTGACGTTGCCGTAGTTTTTGAATAATTGGCGGTGTTCACAACATTATTGTAAACAAAAAACATAATTTTGAAATTTTTGTCATAAAATATAAAAGTTTAAAAAGTACACAAACATAAGAAGAAAAAATGGACAATAACGAAAGAATAATCGAAGAAGTAAGAAAGTATGACTGCCTGTATAATTTGCAGTCGGGAAGTTACATATATACCATGATACAATAATATAAAGGTAAAACCATTCTCTATTTTCGTCGCCATATTAACCTTCTGACGTTTACCCCGATTATTTTTTACTCTCAAAAATAATGCTACCATATTAATTTTTTGACTGTTATGCTTTTTTAATAAAAAAAATGTTTTATAATACAAATATTGAAGTCATCACTATTGCATTAAAAGTTATTAAATAGATATTATTATATATAATAAATAATTGTGATATGTGTAAAAAAAATAAATGTTGAGCGATGAGCTGCATGTACAACAATTGCAGTAATACTCAGCATTTCAGCAAAGGCACGAGTTTTGTTCAATTTCCTTCAGTTCCATATTTGCGGCAGAAATGGATAGAAGCATGCAATATAGATGATGGTTTGATGCCAAAAAATCCTTTGCTTTTTTCTGTTCACTTCCGTGAAGAGCATATGAATATAAAAAATTATTGGACCCATTTGAGCCTAAGTGCAATTCCTCTTCAAAGGCAACTGCCATATTAAATACATCCATTACATTATTGCTTTAAAGCAGTGTTGTCCACAAGTACACTTTAAGATTCTGGGAGTATACTCCGTATTTCGAAACGAAAGGAAATGCTTTCGAATTTGAGTGTTATTAACATTGTTCTACTAAGCTCGCCATCATTTAATAAGCACTGGTGTACTCTGTTAATATTATGCACGGTTAGGAAGGGTGGTGCTACAACACACCTCCAATCGTATACCAAAAAAGAAAGTGAAACAAAAACCGTATAAAAACAAGGTTATTTTGTGCTAATTAAGACTGTGAAGAAAAGAATTATTAGAGCGATGCCGTTTAAAATAAGAACATGCGATTCAAAATTAATATTTAAACAATTTCTAATATATGTATCTTCAGAGCATAAACCATTACATGTATAATTCAAAACCACAAATTACACATTTGCAAAAAACATTCCTAAACAAAGTTCCCCGTAATTTCGTGTGGCAACGTTTTCCTCTCTGTTTACAAAAAAAAACAGTAATCAAATAATTGGGGCAAAAGTCAGAATTAATTTTATACGTCAAATGTGGTTGTACCTTTATATTATTGTATCATGGGTAAAACCGTTTTAACTCTTGTTCAGCTACGTCCAAGAAATGTGCACAATGTTCGAACTTTTATAAAGAGCTTTTTGTACTTTCACACCGACGAGAGCAGAACAGCCAACTAGATCTCGGCGACAACAATGCTTGCTGTTACTTTGCAAAGAAACAAAAACAAATTTTAGAGCTTTGAAAGGTGTTTACCTTAAATGCAAATGTCGCAGTCTGTGTGTTGTGCTTGATGTAAACCAGCAATAAATTTGCACACGAAGTATATGCGAATGTGTATTATATGTATGAAACAACCGTGAATTCTGCTAATAAAACATCGATGTATCGCTTCTAAGAAACGCCGTATCTTTATATCGATGTTTTTAAGAACGAAATTGCATCCCAGGCCGTGAGGCTTTTTTTTGTTATCTATTGAATTAAATAATTAATCAAAAAGTTGCTTTTGTAGGTCTCATTACACACAGATTTCGTTATTCTCATGTTCAATTAACAATAAAAAAATATGTGTTTAACTATTATGTATTTCTAAACTCAAATTACACATTTCAAAAAGCATTCCTAAATAAAAGTTGTCATTATATGTGTGTGGCAACGCTTTCTTTCCTCTCTGTTTACAAAAAAAAACAGTAATCAAATAATTGGGATAAAAGTCAGAATTAATTTTATACGTCAAATGTGGTTGTACCTTTATATTATTGTATCATGGTATATACAATTCACATTATAAAAATGTGTTTTTAATTCTAAAATTCCCTCTAATTTTTAATTCGAGGGAATTTTATTTGCGATAGCTGAATTATTAATAAATTTTATCAGAGCCTTGGCTTCTAGAAAATTAATAAATTTATGCAAAAAGAATTAAACAATATTGAAATGATGCTATATACATTCACAACGTGCTAATTTAGGGAGTCTTTTTCAACGCGCCAAAACGAAAAAATAGGCGTTTGGCATAATTAAAACGTGCTAAATCTAGCGTGAAATGCGCTAAATTGGCATCGCTGTACAAATGCCCACGCGTATTAATATTTTAACCCTGCATAGTATGTATAAAATCAATTATCAAAAACCATTAACGACAACGTTGACATCAATGAAATATTTCAACATACGCACTCAACGCATCAAAACAAAATAACCAACTAGGTACTCTAATTATAATTATAACATCATTATGCCCTTTATTAATGTAATAAAGTCGAACACTTCTCCATAGTCAAGTGCATTTACATAAATTCTCGAGAAATTAAAATAAAAACAAAACACCAAACTCTCACTCACGTTTTCATTCTTCTTTAAAATAAAATTTCATCTCCCTTTTAGTTCTTGCCGGTTTTTTGTTCGCTGCGGATCGAATTGTGTTTAAATTTAGGTTATTTGTTTTATGCAATGCAAATTATGTATTAATGTATTTTTTTAACAGAAAGTGCTGAAATTTTCTGTATAATTAACAAATATTTAAATATTGTTAAAAAAATAATTATTTAGAAAGTTTTTTCTGCGGTAAAATGCATATTTTAAATTTATGTACAAAAGAGAAGAAGAGAAATTAACTACTCACTGCTTTTTGTTTTTTTAGTGTGTATCTGATTTTTATTTAATAGTGTTTGTTTTTGTTATTGTTTTTCGTGCAAAGTAAACAAGAAGTTTTAATATATATGAAGGGCAAGCAAGTGTATTCGGACACACACACATATATATAGCAAGGTATGTATGCAAGTATGTATTTATGTTTATTTGATTTGGTTTTCTTGTTGTTTTCATAAACATATGTACTTATGTATTTTATTTTCAAGAGAATGTGAAGAAGCAAATAAAGAGTTTTATTTTGCGAACACATACTAACTAAGAAGCGCTAAATTAAATTTGAATTAATATGGATGCATGGGTATATTTGTTTTAATAATTAATTACATACATTAAAAAAAAGTTATTTCTATGGGCTCGTCCGGGATTTGAACCCGGGACCTCCCGCACCCTAAGCGGAAATCATACCCCTAGACCAACGAGCCAGTTGAACCCTGTTGAGAAAAATTTAGTTTTGTCTGTAGCCGCACAAAATTAATATGGAAAAGTATTGTATAACAATGACTTCTATAGCCAGTGTTGCCAAAAACGATAAAAAAGTATGTACTCACGTCGAACATAAAAGCACTTTTTAGAAGACAAAACAAAAAAAAAAAACTGTCTTTATTAAAAAATATAAATAGCATAATATCACTTTGATGCTATTAGCAAATAGTTAGAAACTTTTCAAAATTACTCAGTGTTCTTCGATTTTTCATTTTATTTCTCTTAAAAGATTTCTTTCAGGTTTTAAATATTGGCAACTCGAAGTTTTTGCATCTTGTGTGAGCTTAAAATTTCCACTACACTTGCCAAAGTTTCTTAAGTACTTCGACGTAAAATCACTCCAAGTTCGTTTAACATCGAATTATTTACTTTAGGAAACGGGTAGATTCCTGCGATCATTGATACTGTTCTGTTATAGTGATTAACCCTAGAACGTCATCCTTATTTTTTGTACACTAATAGCCTTTTCACACTTACTCACATCTTTCATCTTTCATCAATTTGGCAAGATGATAACATTTTCCCATAAGAATTATACAGGGCTGAATGTTCAACATCTTTCAACACCTTTAAAAGATGTTCCTATCTCACTTTGTTCCGTTCAACATCTTTCGATTATTTTAGTGTCATCACTAGAAAAAATGTATGCAACTATATACATACATGCATACATACTATAAAAATATATACATATGCATGTATGTTTGTATGTATATTTCCATATGCATGGACATATTTACATACATTCAAGGCTACATTTTGGAATATCCTTCCCAAAAAAAGATCCGTAATTACTCTAAGATTTTATTATATACATACATATGTATGTATATGTATGCATATAATAAAATCTGTTATATGTTTTGCAAATCGAAATAAATTACATAAAAGTAGTTGCAAATGTCTACGCGAAATCTTTGCGGATAAAGTTTGTAATATTTTTTCATTATCATTGTCCGCTGGCATAATTTCAACTAATTCTGCACATTGTAGCATTATTTGTTTCTGCTCCTCAGGAGCCAGCAATTAAATCAATTTCTACTGAATTTTTACATTGCATTTTATTATTTAATTTTTAGTAGCTCACATTCGTAAAAATAGTATTATAGTACCTGACAGATGAAAGATGAAAGATGTTGTAATGTGAACAGGTTTTTTAAATTTTCAACATATTTCACGCATTCCTCAAAGATGTGAGTGAGTGTGAAAAGGGTATAACGTCATCTTTCGTCATTTAACTATGACCTATTACAAGAGCCAGTAAAAAACATCGTGAGCAAAAAATAAGAACCAAAAATAAATTTATTGTTCATATTTCGTTAGTTTTTAATTATTATACATATGTATAACGAAATGGATATATTTTTTACTACTTAACGTAACATTACCATTGCTTAGCCTTCTTTCAATATGCATTTTTTCTTAAAACATAGCATTTATACATAGCATCAATTGTTTGAAATATTACACATTTTTTCCATTAAGTCTTGTAGTTTCTTATAATAAATTTATTAAACTAAAAAAGCAACATTAGTTTCGACTAACTAACATTAGCGGCTAAAGCTATACGAAAAACGAAACAAAAACAAATGTAAAAAATATGTCATAAATCGAAAACGAAAACGTGTGGGCGTGAAAGATGACGTTCTAGAGTTAAAATGCATTCATTCATAAAAATTATTTTAGGTTTATTAAAGTCTTTAAATATTAAAATATTAATTTGGGATTATTAGTGCGTTTAAAAATTTTAAAATTATTAAAGTCTTGTTTGACATATTTCTATGGGAAATTTGTCAAATAAGCCTTTAATAAACCGGAAATATTTTTTGTAAATACGAAAATTGGACTATAATGCAAGTATTAATATTTTTGACGAAAATACTTCCTCAGTCTACTAGTAATTTCTGCTTCAATAATTTCAAAAATAGTATTAATGATACTTGCATTATCGTCTGAAACAGCCTTTACTAAATTAATCTTGCATGTAGTTTTCGAATCAAGCAATAACTTTTCTCGTAGACGACTTAAGCGTAATGGTATGACCTCAATTTAATTGAATATTTATGAAATTTCCGTGTAAATTTGAACAGCTCATATTTGTATTTTGTATTAAAAAAATTTATGGAAATTTTACTGCTTTTTTTTATTGCCATCGACAGAGCTCTTTCTTTATTATTAACTTTAAAAGAGAACTTTTACAATTTCATCGTGTAAATTCAGTCATACAATCATTCAAAGGAACTTTTGTAATGCAGGCAAATCTCGGTATAACGAATCTCGCTTTAACGAAAATCCGATATAACGAACGTCAAAATTTTTTACATTAACGACCTTATATAGCGAATACTAGCCTAATTTTATACTGGATATAACGAATGATTGAAGAAAAACTGGCAAAATAAAAAACAAAAACTTGCTAAAAACATATTTCTAGCATTTAGTTCTACATTATATAGCGAATGTTTTGATAAATGTGTGTTCTGTATAAAACGAACGGCAAAAAAAATTTAAACAAAATCTACAGCTGCAATGAAAATGCAAAAAAATGTAATACCGTTAGTTTGTATTTGTTAGCTTACTTGAAAAAAGTTATTATTTTAATTGTATTGTATCTTGTCTACAATAATAATAGTTAAAATAACACCTGAAAAAAACTTTTGCGATATAACGAATTTTTCGGTATAACGAATGGGCCTGACATATGGTTCGTTATACCGGGATTTGCCTGTACACATATAAAAACCATTGAAAATTTTGTTATTAAAATAAAATAGGATTATAATACAATTTGCTTATATGAAACAAAATAAATTTAAGTGTCACTTAAGCCATTTTATAAATATGTATGTATGTCACAAAAGTTATGAAATAACGCATACCTTTAATTTCCCGTTTTCCCGGGAAAATCTTGAAAATTTTGCAGGAGTATTTGGCAGCCTTATCCCGGGAACTCCCGGTTCCCAAACCCTAGTAATAATGCTAAAGTATTCACGATGCAAACACATGTATTTGTCAAAAAAATGGCCATCAAAATTTCTGTCGCTTAAAACAAAATATATGTACATATGAATTTAATTACGAGCATGTTTGTATGTAAGTATGTAAATATAAATAATTTCTGACTTGCTTCTAAATTTTACTTCAAACAAATACCAGTCAATCCATCAACATATAAAATTTATTTCCTAGCTTTTTATGCAATAAATAATCACAAATCAATAATTTTTGTTATTCGATAACAAAAAATTACAAACAAAAGGAAGACGAAAGAAAACAAAAATAAATCGTAATGCAAAATTCTTGGAATTAAAAGTGTAAAAATTCTTTTATGTATTAACGATCAAACACAAGAAAATGAAATGTTATCACAATGAAATAAACATGTCTGTTTATCACACCACCAGCATGTCCAATGATCCATCAAATGATTTCATCAATAAAAATCGATTTGGGTGGAAAAAAACACACATGTCGTACATACAAAGAGTAACAATAACCCAGCTGACCAAGACTTTCGTTATTTATATCGATTTCCAATATATCTAGAACATTTATCGTGTAAAACTATCGAGAGTGACACTCAAAAGTTAATGGAAAAAAGTTCACCTGTCGCTCAGCTTTGTCCCAAAAAATAACATTTGACGTCGAAGTTTCGCTAGCAATATGAAAATTGAGAGAATATCGAACTTAGTTCGCAAAAAAGCAGCAGAAAAAAAAAGTATTTTTTTAATTCATTTATTTTAACTTACTTATTTAATTTTTTTTTAAATGTTCAATTACTGTACATATGTGTTCTTTGTTTTATTTTTTAACTTAACGTGCTGTCATGGCTCGAACTTGTTACCTCTAGACTAACAGGCTAGCACACTTCCACTCGTCCGCAGTCTCACATTTGAAAAATTATCGCAAGAAGTTCGCTGTTCTAGGCTTTAACGAACATTCGAATTTATTTAGATTTGCGAACAAATATCGAATAATTTCTTTCGAAATGTCTTCGATTTAGTGAGCATTCGTTTTTATCGAATCTCAGGTCAACTGGGAAATCGTACATACTACATATCGCGCCATAACCGCCAAAATAGCTTAAGAGACATAATTTTCGAACTTCAATTTTTGACCAAAATTGATTATTTGCCATCGTAAATAGTCGATTTTCGTCAAAGAAACGAACTCCGAAAAATGTGTCGCTTAAGCTATTTTAGCGGTTATGGCTCGATATGGTAAATTGTATAACGTTTAACACTTTCCTTAAGAATTATCTTCTGGCTGAACTCTTTTTGCTTGGATTTTAATTTTAATTTGCTATTTTAAAGAAGAAAAAAATGTATATATAAACAAACATATAAGATGCAAATATATTCACATGCATGCACATATTTTTACATGTACACAAAACTATATTTATAAATATATCAGCTGATATGTGTCATAATGGTAATTGTAAGCAATAACTTTACAAATATACACTTGCACATAGATACATACATATAAATATAGTTTCTCTTCCTAAAATTTTGTGTTTTAAAACATTCAACAAAAACTGTTGATTGATAAATAAACGAAAGGAAATTAAAAAAAAAATACCGTTTAACACACAAAAAAATTTTGTGGGCTAATTTTGTTTTATTCCATATAACTTACAAATCTTTGGCATTTGTTAGATCAAAGTCTAAACGTTGATCTGTAATGACAGCTTTGATCATAGGCATACCTTTGATGTATACCGCTCAAATAAGTTTCTTTCAATAAACATATAGAATGCTGATCATTTGTGAAATATGATGAAATCAAATGTGTTAAATTAATATAATTGTAAATAAAATTTGAAATAATCTACTAAGCGATCTTTAGTCGAAACGATGCCATAATCTTTTAACAATGTTTAAGATTATTTACAACAGTTTCTAGCGCATTATCTCAGCAAAAAATTTTTAATGGCAAAGCTACGGTCACACTTGTCAAACATTTGCCCAAAAAAGCGTAACCACTAAATGCTAATGAAAAATCTTTCAATTCAGACAAAAGTTTGTCAAGTTAAAGCGTATCCAATATTGTTGGATTCTATGACATTGTCCATTAGTTGTGATCAAAACTGTTTAATATGGTAAACAAGTGCCTGGATGAAAACTTTTTTCATTAGTGTTTCTTGGTTACGTTTTATTGGGCAAATGTTTGACAAGTGTGACCGTAGCCTTATAAACATAGTTTTTCAATACTTCTGCTTTGGAAATTAATTCATTATTTTAATGAGGGACCATAGAAATAATTCTTATTTTCTGATTTTTATTTTTTTGAGCAAAAATAATTCTTACTTACTGATTTTTATTTTTTCGACAGGAAATAAAATTAAGTTTCAGCGATTCCGCAGTCGAAAAAAACATGGCGCCACTACTTTTATCACTTTTATGATATGAGTATTAAATAAAACGCATTTTCGGTATTTTCCAATGGATAAAAATTGTGGAATCCCCATAGTAGTAGTTATGTACGTACATATGCAATTCCTTACCTTAATGCCCAGTTGACGAAGGCTTTCATTAATGATATCAATTTCGATTATTTCTCGAATATTTATAGTGTAAAACTCTCAAAAATATCACTCAAAAGTAAATCGAAAAAAATTCACCTGTCGCTCAGTTATGTCCAAAAAAACATTCGCCACCAATATCAAAAGTGAGAGCAAATCTTTAAGTAATTTCGATATCACAAAAAAGCCACCATAAAAAGTAATTTTATTTTTTAATGTATTTATTTTAACTCACTTTATTTATTTTGAATTTATTTATTTTAACATATTTTATTTATTATTTTTTTCATTTTTTTATTTACGCTCCAGGATTTAAACATGGTACCTCCAATTCTAACAGACAAGCACATAGACTAGCATAATCGTGACGAACTTTTTCTGTTAAATTTTTGCACACTTGAAGTTTGTCATGGCTCGAACTTGGTATTTCTAGGCCAGCTACGTCCAAACCATATTTACAATGTGCAAACTTTTAATAAAGAGCTATTGTGCTTTTAGTCTGACGACACTGTTGCCATAATTGACGATTTCTCTGCATATTGACGATTTTCACCTCTAAAAATACACTAGTGACGATTTTAGGTCCAGAAATGACGATTTTTCTAAATTTAACATATATGGCAACTTTTTTTAGCATTGCATTTTTGGAGTTGGTTTTTTGTTATGTTATGATTTTTTTGTGTTCAAAATGTTAAATTCTGATATTTATACCTAAAATGTTTCTATAACAAAAATGTTAATTATAAGTTAATTAATTAAGTTAATTAATTAGTTAATTAAGTAAGATGTGTATAATTAGTAAAAAGAACAAAACGACAACGGTAAGACTGTTGTAAATATAGTGATGGTAAAATTGAGCTTACAATACAAAAAAGCTTTCAGCAAATTGAAATACGATGAATCAAAACAATTCACATATTCCATTTGCAATAAAATGCTAAGTATATAAAGCAGAAATCTACATCAACTGACACCACACACAGTGGACCAAACACAAAAGAACGCTTTTGATGAAGGTTTAGTGGCATTCGAAAACGGCTGGCTGTTCCGTTCAACTATGTGTTGTTAGTCAGAATATTTACAATAGATTTTGGTGTTATTTGTTCATTAATAATTATCACATGTAATTTGGCTTGAAAAG
This sequence comes from Tachina grossa, assembly GCA_949987645.1. Taxonomy (NCBI): domain Eukaryota; kingdom Metazoa; phylum Arthropoda; class Insecta; order Diptera; family Tachinidae; genus Tachina; species Tachina grossa. Next base: position 154,276,027 of record OX465275.1, read on the forward strand.
CGATACGAACTTTAGCCCGTTCAAATCACAAATATAGAAACAAATGGAGTTCGAATAATAATTAAAATTAACTAAAAAATGTTAATTATTTTTTTATAAATTCTCTTTTAAAAATAAATATATATGTACGTATGTGAATTCTGATTTCATTTTAAGTATTTTTAACTTTTATTTTTAATTTTAATGGTTTTCATGTTTAGGTAATATACATATATTTAATTTGTTGAAAGCATACTTAATAATTTTGAACCATTGTAATAGTTTTTGTAATAAAACAATTAAAATACAATTATTAAATTAAATACAATTTAATATTTTTGATTTGACGTTTTTTTGACGATTTTTTAAAATGACGACGATTTTGACGATTTTTTGCACAGAAATCTGTAGTTTTTAAGTTCTGGCAACAGTGTCTGACGAGAGCACAATAGCCAATTAGATTTCGGCGACAACAATGAGTACTCTCTCTTACTTTGAAAGGAAACAACAACAAATTCAAGAGCTTTGAAAGCTGCAGGGTGATCGACGACATTTTTCAAAAAGTGGCACCAAATAGGGGATTTGTCAAAAAAAAAAAGGGGCAAAATTAAAAAAAACGCGAAAACTACACTAAACTTTTTATTTTTAATGTATTTTCACATAACTCACAGGGGGACAAAAAGTGGCAAGGCAGTTGAAAAGGGGGAAAGGCAGTTGAAAAAGTGGCAATTTGCCACTTTAGTCGGTCAAACGGTCACGCTGTAAAGCTGTTTACTAGAGCTGTGCCAAATCGTTCTTTTCAGTGACCGGTCATTTTCCTTCAATTAGCAAAAACTTGACCCGTTCGTTCAATCGTTCACTTTTGAACGACAGTATGAAACAATGCTATTTTGTAAGAATATTAAAATCGGTTGTATATACGAGTATTTAAATAATGCGATTGAATGAATTGAAGAATTTATTAAAAAAAAAGTTGAATTATTTATTTAAAAAATTATAGTGCCACAGCGATGTTAAATAGAATTTAGTATACACGTACCTAAACCTTTTAAAACACAAAAACTCAACCAAACAAAAAGACATAACATAAATAGCAAACATGAACGAATCAAATTTGACATAAAAGACTTGAAACACAAATTGAATGAAGGAAAACATCGAGCGGCACACTACTGATGCAAAAGCGTTCAGTAAAATCACTTGATCAGTTCGGTCAATTAAGTGATTCGTTCAATTTAACCCGTTTGTTCATGAGCTACACAGCTCTACTGTTTACTAAAAATGCCAATGTCAGAGTATATGTGCTTGACTAGCACACATCCACTCGGCTACCGTCACAAATTCCATAAAGTCTCGGGAGAAGTTAGAACTTCGAAGCTTCGAATTTTTTTTTACATTTGCGAACAAATATCAAAGAATTTTCTTTCGAAATTTCTTCGCTCAAGCGAGCAATCTTTTTTTATCGAAACTCTGGTCAAGTGGGTATAGAAAAGCTCTAAGTTACTATCTTTTGAAATCGAGATTTTGACATTTTTCGATGTATTAGTTGATCTCCTATCGAAATTTATAAAGAACTCTATTAAAAAAATGAGTTATGTCCTTTCTATATTAAGGTAACGATGTACAAACATGTTAGAAAAATTTTAAAGCAGAAATTGATTTTTATTTCAGCTCGTAAAAATATAAATCAGAGAATAACAGTTATTTTTGCTCAAAAATATAAAAATCAAAATTTAAAATTATTTCTGCTTAAAAAAAAATTTAAATCATTCGAGTTTTGAAAAATTGTGTTGAAAACTACTATCGGCCACGTTGTCCGATTTTTTCTTGTACTCAATTTTTTTTCTTCAAGAATTCAAGAATAATTATTCTTTTCGGTCCCTGATTTAATGTGGTGATCAGCGTTGTCAACTTTTAAATTTCAAAAAGCACCGAAACCAGGAAAAAAGCGCGTAATTTAAGTAAAAAGGCACTAAATTTAAAAGTTGACAACGTTGACAATTGCCCTTATTTACACGCGCATAATTGTGCTGGCATAACATGCCAGTTTGTAGGTGAGAGAGGCAAAGAGAGTGGTTTGCGGTTGGCATAACTTTTCAACCAGCTACAACCCCGCATTAGCATCATAAAACCAATACAACCACAACTTAAAAACCACAAATGTTAAATGAATACTAAAAACGCTAACACACACAAAGCTGTGTATACGTATACATTTTGTGCCAGATGAATTAGTCTCGTGTAATTTGGAAAAGAACAAAAATTATGCGGCTTAAAAATTGTTGTCGTCTAAACTACCTCATTAGTATTAATGTACAAAAAAATCATATTAGTACTGTAGGGTAAAGAGGAATAATATACCATAAACGACGGCTCGGCAACGGCGACTTGTTACTTTGTTTATTACTTGATTTTGTAATAATGCATCTCTGATCAGATGAAAAGTATTATCGATTACTGGGGGGTCTCCACGCGCAATAAACATGGAAATAATTATGTTCTTATCTGTCAAATTCTATTTCCAACACAATATGTTTGCGTATGTATGAACCGCAAAAACATTTATTTGCACATATATTGCGAAATAATTGTTCAAAGTTAGTTTCAAGCAATTATGTTGAAAATAAACTATCAAATTTGCCTGTCATTTCTGTCATTTGTTTTTCCCGGTAATTAAATAAAAATATTTGTTTGAAATTTAGATAGAGTGGATGCATATATTTGCGTAAACTTATTAGCACTCGGCAAATTTTAAATAAAAATAAATGAAACAAGCACAAAAAACGCTGAAGTTAATGTATTTATTCACAGCGGATAATAAATTTAAAATTTTATTATTTTACTTAAAAAAATTCTGCACATCGTTGATTGGTTATTGGTTTGCTGCAGACATAATGTATTTTGAATATACCGTGCCGCAAACCAATAACCAACCGACGACATGTACATACAAAGTATTGGAATCGGTTGACCTTGCATTCCATTCCTAAGATTTCAAATCCGAAGCATCCGGTACACAAGTTTATTTCTATAAGAACAAGTGAAATCTTAAATCAATTTGACGAAGCATTTTCAACTTATTATAGAAAAAAATTAGTTTTTTTTTCGTCAATGAACAAACGAATCTCTAGAGTTTAGTCAAATTGGCAGTAATCCACAAGTCTTTCTGAGGTTAAAAGCCGATTACTTGTACATTTTGAGCTCGCTGGGCTTAGCAGTTGAAAATATTTTAAAATCAAAGCTTACAAAATTTGGTTTTTATTAAATCATTCTGTGGAAACATTCTCTCGGCTGCTATGTGACAAAGATAATAAATTTTGATCGAAATAAAAATGGTGACTTCTGTGTTTCAATATGGAAGTAACAGAAGTTTGATGGGAATGCAAGTTTTGATAATGCCTCAAACGAGTTCATATTAACTTAATCTTTCAATAGTGGACTCAATATTTTTCCCATTGCATTAGTTAAGTGAATCAATCTTTCTCCGCCCATTGTCTATACTAGACAAAATTTCGCTATTAGACTATATTTGAGTAAATACTTGTATTATGTCCTCTTTGTTGTATGGCAAAACACTGTTTACATTAATTATGCTTAAAATGTTAAAGTTTGCTGGTAATATGGCACATTTTAAAATCTTAGTAGATATTTTTGAGATCCTCCATTTAATTTCAGAGCATATGTTTTTGAATAAAAGATTTCCTCGAAAAAAAAAATAGGTAAGGAAGTTTGAGTTTTTGGTTTAGTGCCACCTCCTCGAAACAAAAAGCACCGAAAATGAATTAAAAAAGCACTGAGCACTAACTTCAAAATTTGTCGCGTCGAAAATTTCAAAAAGCACTAAAAATGGTGCGAAAAGCGCTGAGTTGACAACGCTGGTGGTGATGTCAGTGGAGGCAACTACTTACTACCTTGAGTTAGCGCACTGTGCCGAAAACTTTGCACTACTCATTTTCCTAAAAACAAGTTTTTGGACTTATGACGTTGTTGAAGTAAATAGTGATATGTATGTATATACCCAGCCAGCAATTTTTGAAATTTTCAATTAAATTCGCGTCTTTTTTGATTCCTCTGCGCGATTAAAAAGCTAGAATATGCGCTCAGTCTCTGATAATAAATTATAATTTTTGTCGGTAGAAAAACGTGACTACCCGCGACTCTTCTTGATAAGTCATTTTTCTATATTAGTTTAGTCATTTTCGACCCCTTCTCTAGTAGTATTTAAGGTCTTTTTCGAATCGTTTTCTGATCATTTATTAGTCTTATTTCGCTTAATTTTTTACTCTTTTTCGAATTGTCTTTCAGCCATGTTTCTAATCGCTTACGAGTCATATTTGTGAAATTTATCAGTCAGCTTATGAGTATTTTTATTGTCATTTATGACTGTTATTTGAGTCATTTAGTAGTCGCATTTCTAATCGTATTTGACTTTTCTTCGAGTATTTTTTAGTCAGCTTTCTGAGTCGAACGTTTAATGATCAAACAGAATTACGGCACAAACACATTTTCCATACAAATTGACACCAAAAGGAAGTTACAGAAAGCCGTCCAGAGACAGAATCTATTTTATTTTGACAGCGTTTTTTCTTATGCTACCACACTTTCAATAAATTTCATACATTTTGTAAAGAAAAATAAGCAGAAAGAAAATATAACATAAATCAGAGAGCAGTTGAAGTTACTGCCGTTGATTTTATTATGGGCTTTGTTAATTTGAAATCGATTTTTCCTGAAGCTGCAGACTTATTCTGTTTCATCATTTAATTTCATATTCGATTTAACTTTTATAAATGAAAAAATAAAAAATGCTTTTGACATTATACGTAAAGATTGCCCCGTTATTTGTTTTTGATTAAGCATTTTTCAATCTTCCAGCTAAGCGAAATATGATAATAAGAAACGGAAATAATAGTCACATTTCACACATCTGGTTGATTAATTTATGATTGCTTTACAATTTGTTATTGTATTTTAAATCGAACTATTTTTACCCATTAGCGCGAATCTGTTTTGATTGTGTAAGTGATTAATCAGTTTTTGATCACGAATAGTGATCTAAAAAGACTCAGCAAGGTGATTTTTCAGAAAACTATCTTCCAAATGCTAGATGGGTAGGAAGAAAATATACAATATACAAAAAATTTTTCTAAAGGATTTCATATGTATGTATGTAGCGTACATTCGTTATATAATTCGTTTTATAAACTCGTCAACTTTTTTTTTTTCTTATAAATTAAATTGTCAAAATTTTTGACATTTGCATGAAAATCAATTTGCAAACTGTCAATCAAGGAATATCAAACAGATTTCTAAACTTTTACATATACATACATACATATAAAACAATTTTTTTAAGCTTTTCACAAATGGAATTAATTTCAAAGGCAAACAAACGTACACAACACGAAACACAGTTGTGAAAATTCTATTCATGCAATAAATATAAAAAATACAAATAAAATCGTGCTTGTGACAGTTTAAAAAAAATTAAAAAAAATTTTATATGTACCTTAAAAAAAAACCAAATCAACGAAGTAGTAAAAGAATTTAGCTGTAAATATTTTAATGACACTTAAGTAGATTAAGATGGAAGTCATTAAAGTCTTTATTTTATTTATGTTTGACTAGAAAGATTGAAAAAAATGTGTACACAAAGCACTTGATTTTTATGGAGGATTATAGACGGATGTCGAAAACAAGTTACTACTAAGAAATTATCAAATCATTAGAAAAGACTTGTCATTTAAACAGCACACGAAACTTTTAAAACCACAACATTGATATAGACACACACTACTGCCGTATGCCGCCTCCTACTGATAATTTTGAATGACTGTGCCACCAGCAATAGCAACAACCAACGTCACATCACCACTGAGACTCATTCTTATTTTTACGATTGTTCATAATTTAGCAGATTAACGAGTTGAAAATTGATTTCATTGACACTTAATGTCAAACCATAAATGTTAATATAAAACAAAATAGTTTTTTTTTCAACGTTCCTTTATGTTTTATTTTTATTTTTTTGTCTTCCAGTCTAAGTTAATCTGACATAAACATGAAATGAAGAGAGTAAAAGGTGCTCGTTCAAGCAATCGAATATCTTGAATGTGAACGAACGTGTTTGTATTATACAAGATTTAAGTATCAAGTAATTTTATGACAACATTTAAAAGCTTAAACTTTATTAGCTTAAGGTTATATGTTCATTATTTGCTTGTGTAAGACTATTAAATTAAATACTCGTAGTTATAGTTGGCTGGGATGTGGTAGATATTTTTAGTTTTTTAATGGCGTGGGGAATTCATTCATAATATTTTATATACTATAGTTTTTTTCATAAAAATTAAAAATTAAAAATTAATGTTAAGTCAAGTTTAAGTTCGGTTTAAACATTTAAATATGAAAATTAAAATTTTTTTCACATGGTAATTTTCAAAGCAGACTATAAATATTTAAATTAGATTAACATAAGCTTTTTACGTAAAGGGTGTCCCAACAAGAACGCAAGATTTAAATTTTAAATAAAACACAGATATTTAAAAAAAAAATCGTGAAACTTTATTATATCGTAAAGTAGACAAAATGAGGTTATGTGTGGATAATATCTTTTAATGAAATTTTCAATGGTCGTTTTGCATAAATGCTGCGGTATTTTATTAATGCAGCGTCCAATTTCCTCTTTTAAGGCTTGAGTCGTCGTCGGCTTATTCGCGTAAATCATCGACTTCAAAAAACCCCAAAGAAAAAAGTCAAATGGTGTTAAGTCGCACGATCTAGGCGGCCAATTCTGGTCTCCAAAACGCGAAATAACACGACCGGGAAATGACTGATGTAGCAATTGAATTGTTTCTCTGGCTGTATGACATGTGGCTGTATGACATTTCAATTCTTCAATTCATTTCTTCAATTCTAGGCACGAAAAAACTGGTTATCTTTTCACGATACCGAACACCATTGTATGTTTGCACTTGACCTGCGTTTGAGCGACATCATCATGTACAGCTGCGACATATTCGGCCGATCGACCTGGTCGAAGGCGCGTTGTTGTCTTTACATCACCAACAGACCCAGTTTCGGCAAATTTATCCATTAATGTCTTTACAGTTGACTCTTTTGGAGCATTATTGTGACCCCAAATTGATCGCAAAATTGCGAACTGTAGCCGCAAAACTTTCACCATTTTGGTAAAACAATTTCACAATGAGATTGCGCTGTTCGTTCGTATAGCGCTCCATTTTGACTAACCTCGTACCTTCTACTAGCAAACAATAAAAATTGTTCAAATGTCAAACAATGACACTTCGAATGGCGCCAAATTTACATCTTGCGTTCTTGTTGGGACACTCTTTATAGCCACCACCCACTCTTTTTAAATATTTTGTTCAAAATGTACCTATTTGATTCAGAAAAGAATTGAAAAGCCATACGAGAAATGTTTCTAGAATATCTAAGCACTTGAGTTTGTGATATATACATCTTACATGTTTTTTGCTGCACACTCACCTTGATGCATGTCAGTGCAATAAAAATCTTTTGCAATTATAAAAGCGATTTAAGTCATCATTTTACGAAGCGTAGGAGGGAACAAGTACTGGAATATAAATCACACTAAATAACTTGTGTCTTGTATTTCGGTAAAACCTTCGCAGTTGTGAACCGAAATACTTTGTTTTTCAAAGTTTTATAAATGGCTTCAAAATGGTTGATTGAACTGGGTTGTTTCTTTCATGGCCGCTGCCCAGGCCCCATATTGCTAGTCAGTGAGGTCGAGGTGTGCAGCAGGGAATGAAAAATATATATTTTTCAGTACTCTCTGAGTATTGACCGTCAAAAAACTATGAATGCATACATCTAAAAAATTTGAAAAAACACGCTGATATGCAAACGCACGAATTAATTGTATACCAAATACGTATAGCTAATAAACATGCAACAGCTATGGTGTATACACATTTTTTAAATTACGCAGCACAAACGACAACAACTAAAATTTAAAGACTGTGTGAGCTACAATCATACGCATGAGTATAAAAATACTATGGCTATTAATCGGCTACACATGCACATTTACAGGGATATATAAATTGCATACACATATATAGCATGTTTTTAAACAACCAACATCATATCCACACATTTTCCATTCCATTTTGCAAACGCAAATACTTATATACACAGTGGCGAATGATAAATAAGTATCCCGAGTATCATGCGTGTATTTTATTGTCCCATTAAATATCCATAGCCTAAGTATAAGCATAGATAAACTATAAGTATGCGTGTATATGGTATGCGCGTGCCTTTTTATTTTTAGTGGTAGCGCATTTTAGTTTTTCGCATAAATGAGGTAGAGATGCTCTTGTAAGTTTGAATAGGCTATAGTCATAGCTGCTTGAGCGAAACTATATGAAACAATTATGATTTATGTAAATTTTTTGGAGTACTCATTGTCATTCTCTGATGCGCAGACACGCCTGACAAAGCTTATATAATATCACGTCACCACATCAGCATCTTCTAGGCTGCGCTGGAATGGTAATATGTTTGGGCATGATAACTCAAAGAGGGATATCAATGGACCCTTGCTTGAGTTCGAAAACAAGGTTAAAGAGAGAATGCATTCTGAAGAAGGCATCATTCAGATTGAGTCAATACATAACACTAGCAGCTTACTCAGAACCTTTGAGAGCAAGGAAAATATTCGCTTGCTCTTCACGTGATAGTGAGTAATTAGACGTACAGTGAGGAGCAGAAATGGTATCATTTTCACATCTAAATTTGGCACCGTACATTGCATAAAAAAAAACTAAAGTGTTATGGGTGGACTAAATAATAAATAAAAAATTTATTATAAAGGGTGTTTTTTTAGGGGTATAGAACTTTGAATTGAAATAAAACACAAAAACATCGTTTAAATGTCCATCAATTTGGCTTTATTGGAAGGATAATTTTATGCCATTAATGCTTAAATATGATTTCGAGCATGTGGCCGCCGCGGCTGGCTCGAATAAAGCCAATTCTACAGGTCCAATTTTCAACCACTTTTTCGAGCATATGGGGCCGTGTGTTGGCAATAACGCCACGAATGTTGGCTTCCAAGTCCCCTAACGTTTCTGGTTTGTTGGCGACTTCACATATCCCCAAAGAAAATAATCCAATGGTGTCAAATCACACGATCTTGGTGGCCAATTGACAGGTCCATTCCGCGAAATTATGCGCTCATCGAATGTTTCCTTCAATAAATCGATTGTGACGTGCGCTGTGTGGCATGTAGCGCCGTCTTGTTGGAACCACAACTCATCCACATTCATGCCATCCAATTCGGGAACAAAATAGTCGGTTAGTCGGCTCCAATTGCTGTGCACGGTGGCGAATCGATTCATTCGGGTCCTCTTCAACACTTTGCTCTACAGCGGCAATTGTTTCTTCGGTGCGCACTGTTCGACGTCTCTGCGGATGCGTATTATCACATAGAGTAAACGTAGTGCGAAAACGATCCATGGTTAACCGAATTAATTGCTCTGATGGACGATTATGTCGACCATAAAATGGACGGAGCTTGCGGTAAACTTCGCGAACTGAACCATTATTTTCGAAATAAATTTGCACGATTTGCAAGCGTTGTTCTTTTGTCAACCTGTTCATGATGAAATGGCAAACCAAACTAAATATTAATCACTTGACAGCTGACAAAATGGCCGCCAGTTAAAAAAGTGATGCCAACTTAAAGTTCTGTACCTCAATAAAAAACACCCTTTATTTATATACAACAAATCATTAAAAAAGTTGACAAAATTCTTTAAAACTGCAAAAAGCTTTACTTTTTGGCTAATTATTATTTCTCTCAGTGCACATTTTTCAGTTATAAAACAACCTCTTTTAACACAATCTTTACATTTAATACAGCGAGGACAACTACAAGTATTTGCCTGCTGTTTATGATGTTTGTATCGATGATGATCATTTTAATGATGGTCATAATGATGATGATGGGAGACGCCTACTTACAGTCGTTGTGGCTGCTCATGGTGTTCAAGTATAAGAGATGTAGGATTTTATTTTTATTTAATTTTTTTATTTTACTGTATCTATGAGTGTCTCATTAAGTCATTTTATTGTTGAAAATTAAAAGCCCGCTCATAAACTGACATGCTTAATAGCATTTCACTATAGTTTTGGTATTATTATTGTAGCCGGATTGTTGCTGTTCGTTGTGTGTGTGTGATAACTGACATATAAATAATGTCATAATCTGAAAGTTTATTGACAGTACAACTTAACTGCATTCTCTTTTACTGTCAGTAGCTGTCAATTTCAAACAGAGTTTTTGTAATTTTTATTTCATTGTTTATGCTTTTGCTCCTTTAATCATCGTTCACAATAAAAAAAATAAAAATAAATAAAATGTGATGCGTGATTTTATATTTTATGAAAAGGTTTCTTTCTTTGTGATTCTTTTTTATTTTTAACTATAAAAAAAAATATAAGAAATCATGTCTATAAAGATTTGTTTCATATCATAGACGTAGCCAATTCTATTTCACTGATTGAAGCTGTTATTGTATCATTCTATCATTCCAAACATGTAGACATTAGAAAATATTCAATCTGACATTTATACTCGACATGACGTCCTTCTATAATTTTGTGTGCTGCATAGCTGCTTTGTAGTTTTCAGTATTTTTTTATTTGTTTCTCCCTCTAACTTGAAGTATACTATACGTTTATAGAAAAGTATTTGTTCTATAAATGGTTGTTGGTTTATTGTGCTAAAGTTGCTTCTTGTTTTTTTTTTATGGAATTGCTCCTGCATTTAGGTGTAGCATTTCAGTCAGTATACACACGGCTACTGTCACTGTCAGACTGTCAGTAATTGTCACTTTGTTGTCAGCTTCCATATTGTATTATATGATGTGACATTATTGAATTTTAACAAACAAACAAAAAATAACAAAATGAAAATATATACACACTAACTTATAAGTACATTTCTTTGGAAAAAAAATCAATCAACAAGGAATGTGCATACATACATATGTATGTACATATCGCTCCTTCATTATAAAATAGTCACATCTCAAAATGTGTCTTTTTGGAGTTAATAATGCTATTCGAACTATTCGTCACATCTTTTTGTATTTATAAAAATTTTATACATAACGCTTAAATATTTAGCTATTTTCATTGAGATGTATATAAATTGAGACGTTCAAACTAATTTTTGGACAAACTAATTACCTTTTTGAAGTTATGACTATTTTTCAAAAAAAGGAAAGAAATACATATATTCATTATGTTTTCCAGCGACATGATTTTCTATTTTTTTACTGTAAATTTTTTATATATTTCTTAAATGTCATACATATATTTTACATACATACATTATATACATACGTATATAAACACACATAAAAATTTTTATACAATTCTTTTGTACTTGTTCGCAGTTGAATATGTCAATTTCAATCGAGGCACCCCTCTATTTAATGTCAGAATATAAATACATGAGAATTTTTATGCAGCGGAAATTCTTGTACCAATTTTATATTGAAAAATTTGCTTACGCAACGAAAGCCCAGCAATAGTGTTTTGTGAATGAGAGCTATAGAGGAGCATAAGGAGCAAAGTTGTATTAGTTTAAAAAGAATAATGAAACTTGATATACATATTATAGCATTGCATAGATACATCTGGTTGCACTAGTTTTGCCTGTTTTTTGGTTCTGGTATGAACAAATATGTTATTTATAGTTTTCTGTTACTAGTTGTAAATGTTGATTTTTTAAGCATTATTGTATGGTTGGGCAATGAGCAAATGAAAACAACACATTTTTTTTGTTTTTTGTTTTTCTAAGGCAAATAAGATACATAAAACTGCTTTTACCATAAGTGCCTTATGATGTGTTGAGAAAAAATGTAATTGGCTGATGAATGCATGAATGAAAGCAAAATTGCACATACATATGTAAGTAAATGATACATGTACATGAAACACATGCATTTGCAATTACTCTCAGAGCAAAATTGTCTCTTTCTCTCTCTATACTTTGGCTGCGCCACAAAATAACATAACGAACGTCCGCACATACATCTGCACATCATGTATTTGTTTCAATAGTGGTTTTTTCATATACTTGTATTACAATATGTATTTTTTGAGCAAAAACAGATCAAACAGTTGCTCAGCAGCAATACAATAAGCAATTGTTATTTGTTTTCAATTGTATTTTAATTTGGAAAAGCACGCACACACAATAACTCTTATACTAGTTCTGTCGCTCACACTGCAATTATATGGTACATACCATGGTATATATGTTTTGGCTATACAAACGAGTATACAAATGCAACTCTTTAATACATATTTAGTTCCTCTTCTGCACTGAAAAAAATACATGCAATATATTACAGAAAGAAATAGCTCATTCAGTTGTGGAAGAAACGAAACTTTAGCATATTTGTTGAATTAATTTTTAGGCTCGAATCTTGCAATTCGATGAAAGTCGCAAAAAAATAAATAATCTTGGCCAAGTTCCGGCCAATGCACACAGTGTGTATATTTACAGGAAGCCATTCGAGCTGTTTTTACCCCCCTCACAACTTTGTTCCCCGCGACCGTAAAATTATGAAATTATTAAATCATAATTAGAATAAATTCATATAACCTTATATGCAAAGTTTGAAAGTTTTACAATGAAAGGTTCCGAAGATATGTAGGTGCAAAAAGTGCATATTTAAGACATACTCACTGACTCACTGATCACTCATCAAATTGATGAAGCACTTCCGCTATAGCTAGAGAGCTAAGATTTGGTACACGAGAAGCTCCAGGTGAGCAATGAACCAGAAAAATCTGAAAACCCGGAAATTTTAACCAGGTGGGCGGGGCTACGCCCATAAAAATTGAAATTTGTGCTATTGAGCTGAAATTCGATAGAGACCTAGGTCTAGGTGAGAAATAAAATAAAAAAAATTTGAAAACAAGGAAGTTTTAACCAGGAGGGCGGGGCTACGCTCATAAAGGTTAGAATTAAAAAAGCAAATCTAAGGCGCTTAGTGGAAGCTATTTTATTGAAATTCTGCATACACAATGCGATAATGCAAGCCTAAAAATGTTTAATTAAAAAAGTGGGCGTTAACACTCCCATACAATTTCAACCTCATTTTCGTTTACTACGGCTCAGCATGTTTAGATATACTATTTCTGTATGTATTATTATCCGTTTTCAACGAAAGTTGACAAGAATAATAAGCAGTGACCGAAAAAAATCTTAACTTTGGAAAAGTGGGCGGGGTTATGCCCATTAAAATTATAAACGAAAAGTTGTGCTAAGGAGCTGAAATTTGATGCACGAATAGGTACAGGGGAGAAAACAACAATAAAGCCCTGAAAACCCGGAAATTACAGTCAGAGGGGCGGGGCTGCGCCCATAAAAATTAAAAATTAAAAGTTGCGCTTGTGAGCTGAAACTTGATACACAAATAGGTCTAGGTGAGAAACCAACTAGAGAAATCTGAAAAACAAAAAAAAATTTACCAGAATGGGCCGGGCCACGCTACTATTGTTTGAATCTGAAAACTACAGCCTTATTAATAAAACTTACTAAGACTTTTTAAGAAAATTTTTTTATGAAAATTTGTCTTAAAACCCCTTTATAAAGCCTTAATAAGTTATATAAATAAGGCTGTTAATATACAGCTTTTAACTGAAGCCATTTTAATGAAACTTTCCATATACGTTACACGTATACAATACTTTAAACTGTAACCTAAAAAAGTGGGCGTGATCACTCCCATAAAATTTTAGCCTTGTGTTTAATCTACTTCGGTCTAGCAAATTTTAGAAGAAAATTAGCATGAATTATAAGCGCGGCTCACAACAATATTGTGAGTTTAAATTATAAGGTAAAGTTCACGCTAAAGAGCTGAAATTTTATACACAAGCAAGTGTATATGAGCAAGCTAATGGAAAAATCTTAAAACAAAGAAGTTTTATCCGCTAAAACTCCAATTCGCAGTAAAGTTCTGAAATTGGGTACACAAATTAATCTAGATCAGAGATCACTTAGAAAAATCTAAGAAACCAGAAGTTTCGATCAGCGGTTGGGAACAAGCACCGTTAACTCAAAATTAAGTTCAATTTTATTGAAACTTTTCATCCACATTGCACTTGTCCAAAGTAAAAATTTCCTGTTTTGAAAAGTGGATGTGACTCCACCCGTAAACCGTAGCTTTTTCTTTCATGTACTTCGGCTTAGCAGTTTTTAGTCTATTACTCATGTATTTCTCAATAGCTTTTTCATACAAAACTTTACATGAATCATAAGCACTAACAGATATAAAAGTCGGCGGGGCCAGGCTCATAAAATTTTTAAGTAATATTATACTGTAGAAAGCTGACATTTTGTAGACAAATAGTCCTAATTGATTTACTCAGTCGGAAAATCCAAAAATTAAAGCACCACCTACCCTATTGAAACTTTGTATGCACATTGGGCATATCCTATTGATTTATATACTTCGGCTAAGCAGACTTTAATATGTAAATATATTCAGAAAATAGGCGGGATGACCCCACTAGAATTGACGCTGTATTTTACATGTTTCTTTCCAGACGACTCTTAAAAAATAGCGTACACACTGGCGACCCGTTGTAATAGCACAGTAATTCATTTTTAAGATCTACAATCCAACACCCATCACGCTCTAACCCATTATTTTATGCAACTATGCCATTTTCAACTGGCACAGTGATCATTAATAGAAATAAGACATACTAGCAATTTTAAGTTTAAAAAGTGTTATTATAGAAAATTTTTCAAAAAGTAGTCAGATCCTCACAAAAACATCAATGTGAAAAAAGGCCAAGTTCCTATCAAAAATTTCGCCCATCAAAAGCAGTGAGATATAAATTTTGACCAAGTTCTTGTTTGGCACAACACCTATCGCTGACATATGCTATGCATTATATACATTTGTAATCGTAAGGGTGTCATATAATTTTTAGATAATCTGCTAACTTGGCAATATTTTTACCCTTCTACAAAAATAGAGAATAATGTTCATTTCTTTATATCGGTAAAAATGTTGTCAAGTTAGCAGATTATCAAGAAATTATATCATACCCTTACGATTAAAAATGTATATAACGCATAGCATATGTCAGTGAAAGGTGTTGTGCCAAACATGAACTTGGTCAAAATTTATATCTCACTGCTTTTGATGGCCGAAATTTTTGATAGGAACTTGGCCTTTTTTCACATTGATGTTTTTGTGAGGATTCATATTGCAGAAATATATTTTAATTTTATATAGTAACGATAGTAACGATGAAATTTTATAAAAGCAAAAAATATTCGAAAATTGAAAAACACTGCAGAAAATTCATATTGCGAGTAATTCTTTCCTTTTTAACCGACTTCAAAGAAAGGAGGAGGTTAACAATTCGTCTCTATTTTTTTTTTTTTTTTTTTTTTTTTTGGTATACAATTTAGACCGATTGTAAAAATTCTTACTGAGCTCCCCATTGGTCCCATCTTAAAAAGGGGGTGGGACACGCTCATAGTTTTTTTTAATTTAATTTTAAGATGTTCTTTTTATTTGATTGCCTCAAAACCTATAAAACACCTTTGGTTCTTTTAATTACACAATTTGAATATTAAAAAAATGGGCAGATTTACGCCCATTAAAATTTATTATAATATTTCACGCGGTTTTACTTAACCGATTTTTACCTACCTTACCACACGCCTTGACCTATAAAATAGATACAATTCTCAATTTAAAAAATGGCCGGAGTCACGCCTACTTAAATTTAATATTTCATTTTAACTGTTTCTACTCAACCGATTTTTACAAGACTTAACACACACCCTTAGCTCTGAAAAACACACAATCTTGTATTGAGAAAATGGGCGGAGGCACGCCCACTAAAATTCAATTTTATATTTCACGTATTTCTTCTTGAAAGCACAAAGAATTATTTAAGCACCAAACAAGACAAAAGCAAATTTTATTATTGTTTTCAATACAAGTTGTCGATCAAACATTTTCTGTTTGTTGCAACGTAGAATTTTGCGGCGTGAAACAACGAAAAATTTCATAAGATTTTATGAAAGCTTTCTATTAGAAATTACGTGGATTTTTTTCAGTGTGTTCTTGCAGTAATGTGTATTACCAGTGTTGCCAATCTGTTAATTTTTAAGGGTCGGTAAATCTCAAAATATATTTTTAAAGCGACATTGCATCATGAAAACGACGCAGCAAAGTAAAATAAAAAATTTTAGAACCATCAGAACAATCTATGTAAAGGACTCTCAAGCATGTATGTAGAGTAGAGATGAGCACGTGTCGAATTTTTCCAACACGACACGAACACGAATACTAAGACGCTCAACACGTACGGAACACTCGAAATACAAGCAAAAAATTTCGACAACACGATACTGTACAAAACGCACTAAATATTATTTGTGTATTATTGAAGATCAGAAAATTTAATAGATTTTTTTCTAGAGTATCAAAATATGATACCGCGTTGGCACTGCCAGCTGATATTATCTGCCACCACAGCTGATACTATCGGTTTACGTACAGAACTTTAAGCTTCAAGGCCCATACAATATAAACAAATATGGAGGTCTTGTGTGTTTGACGATACGAAATATTCAATTATTTCTCTAATGAAAATTCATTCATACATATTTTACATCTAAAATCGTTTCGTGTTTTCAATTTTGCTCAACACGAAACGGCTTGAAGACGCACGAAATCAGATATTTTGTCACGAACACTTCGTGTTGAGTCATGCGTGTTCGTGTAACGAAAAAAACGATACGCTTAAGAGTAAAAAAAATCCTTGCAAAGCCCATTCAATATTTTTTTTATAGAACACTTCTTTTGTGCATGAAGAATTTAATTATTCTTGTCGCTATTGTTAATCTTAAGGAAGTTGCAATTTATAAGAACAGTGCGATTCCTTAATAATTCACTACATTGATAATCGCGAAGAGACAATCCACATTGTATATCTCCTTCTTTGCGATTGTAAAATTTGCACATATACTTTCTTCCACGCGTTAAAGATTTTCTTCAATAAGATCTGTGTGTGATCTTCGAGTTCAGAAAATTGCTGTCAAAAGTATCTAATCAGACGAGTTACCATTATCTTTAAGAGTCGGCGATCCAGTGCTTTCATTGGGAAAATGACGATATGCTTCTTGGGTTGGAGTTTTTGATCATCAGTTTTTAAAATGAAATTAAATACTTTTAGTTCCTGAAAAATCTGAAATATAAAAGAAAAACATGTAGTAATAATTAGAGATGTGTACGTGAGCGTTTTTTGACTCACGACACGCACGCTCACGCAGAAAAATATTTTACTTACGCACTTTCACGCACGAATGATATGGAAAGCTTTCACGATCACACACGCTCACGAGCAAAATATTCTTAATCACGCACGAGTGGCTTACAACTTGTCATGATCACGCACGCTCACGAAGAAGTATGTAATCCAATTTACATTTTTTTCGGTTGAAATAAAGGTTTTTACACATACATATGTATGTACACATGTATGCACGTGTATATGTAAAATTTACATTGCATAGTGGGGACTTTTACAAAGTAAATGACAATAAATCTGGAACTTCTAAACTACTCATTAGATTTATATGAAACTCCTAACATCTGTAGGGGAGAACTTAGGCTTTATAACACATGTCATGATAGTCTTCTGGCTTGAGCTGGACAGGAGTTACAGTGGGCCAAAATTGACTACCTGGGACTCAAAAGAACTTGTGAGGCTTATAACTTTTTTAAAAATTATCCGATTTTTACCGAATAAAACATTTTGAGATAAACTTGAAATTTTAAAGAAATAATTTCCCAAGATGTGTTTGCGTATCTCTCATAAGATATTTTACTTTACTCCTCTAACTTTTTAGTTTATTGTTATATTTTAATTTAAAAGACAGCATTAAATTTTTGACAAAATTTTAAATAAAAATAGTAACACAATTTATTAATATCTTCATTCAATATAATAACAATAACAAAAAAAAAATCATTTATATTTACGATTTGATCAGAGTAAAGTTCGTATCGCATTGGAAGCCAAATTACATGTGATAATTATTAATGAACAAATAACACCAAAGTTAGTTGTAAATATTCTGACAAACACATAGTTGAACGGAACAACTAGCTGTTTTCGAAGGCCACTAAACCTTCATCATCAGCGTTCTTTCGTGTTTTGTCCAATGTGTATGGTGTCAGTTGATGTAGTTTATATAATCAGCCATTATCGCAAATGGAATATGTGAATTGTTTTGCTTTATCTTATTTCAATTTGGTGAAAGCTTTTTTTGTAATAAAAGCTAAATTTTACCATCTCTAAATTTACAACAGTCTTGCCATTGTCGTTTGTTCTTTACTAATTATAAACATGTTGGTTAATTTGCTTTTTCTGTGTTTTACTTAAGACAAACTTTTTTGGGTTTTTAGTATTAATTATATTTTATTTGATCCATCAGTCGACCAAGACATACTTGCAACCACACACAACGTACACAAAATTAAAATGCTGATTAACGATTTTATTTTAACGTCTCCGAAAAAGCGTCAATTAAGCCACACTTATTTACATTTACTGATTGACGCTTTCATTTGATGGTCTCCCGAGCCAATGTCATACACTTAAGCCCCAAGAAAAACTACAAATAGCCATAAATAATGGATTTTGTTGCTGTAAACACACAAAAATAAATTTTAGTTAAAATAAATGATTTATTTTAGATTATCTAGAAGCAATAAACAATCATTTGTTAAAATTTAAATTATTTAGTTTAAATAAAATTTATAAGTTATAACTCTGGATTATGTAGGAGGAGGCCAAAGATTTCAAACCAATAATTTAAAAGATTTCAATACTTAAACGTTAATATAAAGCTGCAAGTTAAATAACAAAAACACATATGTATGTATAATAATACTCTACTGTAAAATTGTTAAGCGGAAATATTTAAAAAGAAATTTCCAGCTGATTCTTAGAAATTTAGTACAAATCATAATAAAAACAAATTTGAATTAAATCAACTTTGATCTTTTTTTTTTTAATACTACTGCCACTACTCTTGACTGTGTTTATTGATAATCACAATATAATGAAAGTCTTACCGCTCATTGAGAAGTCCGTCCGCCCTTCATCTATAATCAATAAAACTAAAAACAAACTCATTACGTAGTCAAAATGTCTAGTGCTTATGCCCCGCTGTTTACAATTGCATCGAAAATCTGCTCATCATCTTGCTTTTATGTATTTTTTTTTGTGTTCACTTGTTGAATGTTATAAAAATAAATTGAATCAATAAAAAAAGAACGTTTAAGCAACCTGCTTAATAGGTTTTTTTTCTCTACTCACTCACTCACTCACTTCACGTAGAGCTCTTTGCGCGGTGTTTTCTTCAATCATCGTGACCATTCATCAATCACAAACAAATTATGACGATTGCATGTTCAAGATATTTGAAAATGAGCTGTCGATTGTTGCTTTTGCATCGTGTTGCCTTTACAAGCATGTCAATCATCCTGTGATCTTTCATAATTTTTTTTTCTCACACAGACATTATTGCTATGTAGCGCTGTAGTAAAATATATTTAGAACATAACATTTAACAATCAACAGAAAAAAAATCATCTCGTCACTTTGTTGCTTGCTCCCGAATTAAGAGACTGCAAGGAACAAAAGATGGAAAGAAACCTACAGAAATGGGAGTCAAATAGCGGGAGGTGGTCGAACATTTTAAGCTCTTCTTTTTTTTTTTTTTTTGCTTATTTCTTTCTTCTCATAACAAATATTTTAACGATATTGCCAATCGATGTGCGCATCAGCTGACAGTGATGTGAGAACACACAGTTGGGGTATTTTGAAAAAAAAAAAATGGAAATAATTGAGCAATTTTTAAACGGGCCGTCCGATTGTTATAAAGATTTGAGGAGGTGTTACAAAGCTTAAGTTTAGAATTTCGACTGTATATCTTTAAAGGTGGGCCAGCTCGGGTTAATGAAAAATTCAAATCTAATGTCAAGCTGATGTTCTAAGCCAATAAAAAAATATCTGGCAAGTAGATTTTCTTATCTGAGAGCTCTCTGTATAAAAATCTACCACATTTATGTGCTTTCACTTACTGTTTAAGAATCATTAGAAGAAAAAAATTAATATTTTAGCTTTTTTATCAACCTTGATCCACTGTTATGCTAATGCAGAAGTAAAATCTTATCCGTTTTACAAATAAAAATTTTTATGGATTAAAAACAAAATATATACGAAACTTGAATTAAAATTTGGAAAAAATTCGATTTTTCGAAAATTTTTGCATAAAAAAATGTTCTAATTATTTCGCAATTATAGAAAAATTTTGCAAAAGTACCAACCCCCAAATTTACACTTATTTAAGATTAATACTATAAGAATTATCAAAAAAAATTTTTTTGTTTTGTTTATTAAAAGAAACAGATCGTTTTAAAATAGACCTATTTTTATTATAAATAACGAACTTAAATTCTTTTATCTCAAATTCCTGGAACTAAAAAACGTATTATGCCACCTTAACACGTGACATGTTTTTAAATATTTGCAAAAATTTTATCTGCACCCGGCGAAAAATAAGAAAAATACAGCAAAAACAAAAAACCCAAAAATCCCATTTTTTAGATTTTGCAAAATATTTTTGGGAATTGCCGGGAACTCAGAAGTATATCTGATTTTTTTTATTTACTTAGGGAAAACGTACCCGATCTAAGAGAAAACATAGAATAGGCTCAGTGAGGGGAAAAATGTGCTAAAATCAAGATTTTGCGCTCGAAATCAAATCATTTCAATCTTAATAGTTAAAACTATATTCCAACCATTGTTTCCGAACAAAATTTTTGTCCGGACAAAATTTTTTTTACTAAGAGTTGTCTGCAGCATGATTCATCCATTTCGATCATTTTGTCCGGAAAATCAAAGCTACCATATGAAATACGTGTGTAAACGATGCGTATTAATTTTACAAGTGGCACCACATCGGCAAATGATTACAATTCGTTGTGTCATTTTAATCGCTTAATGCAATTCTTTGCATATAAAATAATATAAAGACTTGCGAATGCAAAATAATAATATCCACATGGCTGGAGCCGGACTCCACAATGATGAACTTTAAAGTGTTCACCAATTCCGGTGTTCACTTTTGATTTGAATGAATTATTTTTTACAGCTATAGTGAATACTATAGTCAAAATTTTTCGCAGCAAAAGTGCGGTGAATTGTGACCACTGAAATTGGTGAATACTGCAA
Organism: Tachina grossa; assembly: GCA_949987645.1. NCBI lineage: Eukaryota > Metazoa > Arthropoda > Insecta > Diptera > Tachinidae > Tachina > Tachina grossa. The sequence continues at coordinate 154,297,354 of OX465275.1, forward strand.
AGCTTACTCCTCCTCTGCATCATTTCGAAAAATATTACGTTTCTTTTGTATTAAGAGATGTTTAATTTAAACATTCTATTAATTGACTTTGAACTTATTTTCAATTAATTTTTTTTGTTCATTCAATAAACACTGTAATTGAAACCTGGCATATTTTTGACCATTTTTTTTTATTAAATATAAAAGTTCCCTTAAATAGAAAAATTACATTTATTAAAATTTTTGCAATTCTTATGGTTGTTCTCAACATAATGTTAATTGATACAAAAATTAAAAAAAAAAAATTTAAAGTACGCATAAAAAATTTTTGTCTGGACAAACGGCCACTGATGGCGTTACGTAAAAATAACAGATCACTAACAGTATGTACCACACAAGCCAACACTCTTTATGTTTAATTGAACAAAAAGTAAACTCCTTTCTTTCGGTAAAACACACTGGCCTATAAAAACCAAAAAAAAAGAACGCCTGCACACAAAGAAATTCCAATAAATTTTCCTGTTTGTCTACATGACCAAATGATTTCATATGTTATTGTGCTGCTGGATTTTTTTATTTTTATTAATGCTGCTGCTGCTGCTGATATTTCTTCCCATTGACTTAATGTACTTGTATTTGAATTTGTAGGGAATACAAATATTCTCCCGCTTGCCTTTTACGGGCCATGCACCAATAATCAAATGATCAAAGGCATTGTGCGATCCATCAACACAAGCAATCAAATTGTATATAAACAAGCAAGAGATCAAAAAGCCGCCCCATCCATGAAAAACAACATTTTGTTGAACGCTTATAAATTGTTCATTCAAGAAATAAAAATCCCCACAAAAAAAAAATATTAACAAGAAAATGTTGAAAAAAAAATCAAAAATCTTTTCAAATTAATTAACAAATTTGAAAGAAATAATGCACACATTCCAGCAGACATGCTGAGATAAATGAAATTTAGCATTTAATGAACACAACATGGAGGAGGGAACTCAAAATCATTTAAATAAGTTTTCAAATGAAAATGATCATAATAATTAGTAAGATTTTAATTCATTTAATATTCTTTTCCGTTTTTATTGTTATAAGGAGCAGATTATGAAATTTATTACTTCCGACTTGTGGTTTTAAATTTTGTACTACTTTGGCTCCAATATTTGTAGGGAAATTGAGGAAGCTGGTGAATGTAAAATATTCCTTAAATACCTAGTGTAGAATAAAATATTCAACTAATGCTAACATCGAAAATAAAATAGTTTTATCAAATTCTTTAATCGGAAAATACTGAGAGGTCACTGACTAATAATTGCACTAGATTAAAAATTTATACATTCTTTCACAAAACAAATATGTATGTATGTGTCTGTATACTACGTATACGTGCGTCGGTGAAGGGTATATAAGATTTGGTACAGCCGAATTTAGCACTATAAGGGCCAAATTTACAGTCATTAGTTAATTATAAGTAAACTAAAATGATAACTATTGCTTAACTAATATTTCATATTCACAGTGTATTGTTTAACTAAAGTTCTTAATATGAGCAAAGAATGGTAACCCTATCAAACTATTAAGTTTCACTATTGGCAGCTCTGCTATAGCACATGGTTTTTGTTTACATTTCTTATATCATTTCTTAAAAATTGATAAAACAGTGCCAGTTCGTTTAACTTTACAGTGCAAGATATTTAATTAATGCTGAAATTGGTTCGGGAAAACTAAAATTTAAAAGAAAATAAACAAAAATAATGTGTTAAAGCTAAATACAAAGAATATGCTTGAAAACGTATGTGTGCAATGTGTATACAATTTTTCACAAAACAACAATACTAATAAAGTTTACAACGAATCAGCTGTTCTCTAACTATTTGTTAACCACTGACATTTGGCGGTTTAACTAATGTTAAACAAAGAGCTGTGAATGAAATATTATTGGTTAAACTATTGCTATTAGTTAACTAATGACTGTCAATTTGGGCCTATGTTTTTATAATTTTTTTTTAGATAAATATCGAAATGCATTGCAGCATTTTCGACCATTGACTTTAAATGCAGAATACAATAATGTACAAGATTTTGTATACTGCATAGTTACTGAACTTTTATTTAAAGTCCTTTAAGAAAATTTTTATGAAAATTTTTATGTTCTAACTCTGTTTTTATGGGTTGGTCTCCTTGCGCCCCCCCCCCCCCCCCACTTTCATAAAAGGAGTACGAAAAACACTTTGGAATAGAAATGTCATGAGTTAAAATCTTAATATATATAAAAATCAAAAACACGTCAATGCCCCAACAGATTTTCGCCTTCCACCCCACAAAATATTTGTAAAAGACCGCCGCGTGTTTTTATATATATTCTACCCCGGTAAATGCTACGCCCCTTTCAGAAATAGTGATTTTAATATAATATATATAAAAATCAAAAACACGTTTATTTGTTAGGGGTGAACTCTTCAATGCCCCAACAGATTTTCGCCTTCCACCCCACAAAATATTTGTAAAATACCGGCGCGTGTTTTTATATATATTCTACGCCCCTTTCAGAAATAGTGATTTTAATAATAATATATAAAATCGTAGTGTGTGTTTGTTCGTAACGCATGATCTCTGGAACTATAATAGCTGTGGGGCCGAATTTTTTAACACAGGTTCGGGTCAATACCCGGAAGGTTTTTGTTTTGTTTCGTAGCAAACAAGTGACCACGGTGTGAAGTAATTTGTAGTTGAAAAAATATAACATAATTGAGGGTAATACAACGTTTTTCGGGCTCAGCTAGTGTTCTATAAAAATATTCCTTAAATAATTATACCATAAGTCTGTGTATAAAGCTCGAAGCTTAACTTAAATATTAGAAAACAGTCAAAGGGTACTTTTTAGAGGGCAAAACGGGTAAAAATTTGTACATTTGGTACTTTTTATGTTTATGATAAATTCGGTACAAATACAGTTTATAGGACTATTTTAAAATTCTTTTTTGATGCAAATGAAGTTGCGGCATATAATGCTAGTTATTCACCCTTATTCCAGTTGTCGACATCAACGTCACTTTAACACAATACCAAAAAATTGGGGCTTGTTTACCCGCTCTCAAGAACAATTTTGTGCAACTGGCAATCTATTTCCGTTCCTTACCTTAAGGTCTAGAAAATAGCATAAACCTTCTAAAAGGAGTCACTTGCTTTCGACAACTGGTACACAAGTCCCAATTTTTTAGTATTGTGTTAAAGTCACGTCGATGCCGATAACTGGAATAAGGGTTATTATATAACTTTCAAAATATATATCTTATAGTCATAGGAGTTCAGAATAAACTGAATAAACTTTAGTATACAGTTTTTAATTTTTGGTGCTTGAATTGAATCTACAGCTTTTAGTATAAGTCGACCTGTTCTATCCCCTTTCGTGGGTTATTATTTGATTACGTTTTATGATTTTTATGAGGGAGACAAAATATATCGATCTCTGGGATCTTTAGGTGTCCCTATATAATTATATAATAAATATACATATATACAAATCACTGCGTATTAATTTAAGCAGCAAAAAAGTCTAAAAGCTATTTAACTCTTCAAACAAATAAAATTGTAAATATATTCATATATCCTAAAACCCTTCAAACTGCCAACTGCTGTACGAATGAGCTGCACATCCAGGCAATAAAACAAAAAGACAAACGCAACATACTGTAAGAACGATGGCATCGTTTGCAAATCTTGACAGCCGGCAACTTTTTGTTTAATGTTTGTCTTATTTAAACCAGCAAATGAAAAAACAGTTTGAAAAACGGCAAAACAATTGCAACGATGTGATTTTATGTGCCAAATGATGGCAGCATAAAGTTAAGCAATTTTGCTTTGATCTCAGGCCGCGAACACACAAAATGTCAAGTTGCTACACATTAAACAACAGACAAAAAAAAAATGAAAATAAAAAAAAATTTGCAAAAAACGTACGTACCACAAAAGCAAGAAATAAATAGACGAACGTTGTTTTTTTTTTTGCTTTTTGTGACCACTTTATATTTGTTATATGTGTCATTTTGAAGTTCTGGCGGTTTGTTTATGTTGTTAATTCTTTATTTGTACATTCCTTTTTTTCTCTGGCCTTTCAGTGTTTCATTATTGTTAAAAAAGAAATGTAGGTAAGGAAGCTGTTTAAGCTGTCAAGATATACTACGCCTGATTTGGTACTGCGAATGTGACATTGAAAACTCTGTTACACGCAAAAAATATGGGAATAAAATTAAAATTAATGTGTATTATAGTTATATTTTAAAACAAAATTTTGGAAGATGATGTCAAACTAAGAATAACTTTATGAGTTCTTGAGGCTAAAGTCTTTACCATTTATATATATATATATATATATATATATATATATATATATATATATATATATGTGTGTATATATATGCTTATGTATATTTTTCTCAGTGTATCTCCATGATTTGAAAAACAACATTTTAGATCGTATAATCGCAAACTAAATTTCCTTTATTCAGCTTTTTAATTTTACTGTATTTAAACCAAATAGTTTTGATTGTACAATTTTTTATATTCCCCACACTCAAAATATTCCATGCTTAAAAATACGAAATATTTTTTCGTAATTTAATTTTTGTTCAATAAACGAAAATTTTGCACATTTTACGAAAATATTTATAGCATGTGCAGGAAAACAGATTTCGTAATTCTACGAATTTCGTTAAGTTACAAAAATTATTTCGTATTTTCGTTTATTTTATTGAAAATAAAAAATATTTTATAAAATTATAAATTTCGTAAACTAAACAAATTTTGTTTTGTTATCATTTTCTTTGCAGTACAAAATTATTCTTAAATCTATACAAGTTTCGTGAATATTACGAAAAAAAAATATTTTGAAAAAAATAATAAAAACTGTTGTTTTGTTTTACTTTTTAATAATTTCCTCATTTATTTTCCTGTCATTGCATACAAATATTGTATAAAAAATTATTCAATAAATTTCGATTAAAATAAAAAAATTTTGTAATAAAAAATTACTTTTTTTAATCTAGGAAGACAACTGGGACGAAGGACAAATCTCCTCCACGGTACAACAACGAAAAATAACATATCTTATACTTGATAATTAGTTAATTGATTGGATATTGGCTTGTCTAAAGAGAGACAAAATTTGTTTTTCTGTCGTTCACCGGCGAAGGTTAGGAAATGTGGTGATATACCGCACTACCACTCCGAGACCGCATTGGGTCCATTGTGATCATCGGCGTAAGAAATAGAAACAAGTCTATCGCAGAGCTCGTCATGCACGACAAATTTCGTTGGACGGTGGTGTGTTAGTTTCCAAATGATCAAATGTGTTTTATTTTCTATGACGAAATTCGTTGCTCGTCCCAGTTGTGTTCCCAGTTTAATTCGTAAGTTTCAGTGCAAAATACGTAGCTTCAACAATTCCCCTTACAATATATTTTTCTTTCCATAATTATTACAACCTTCAATTCCAAGAATTACAGATTATTCCACAAAATTATTTTCTATTTTTTTTTGCAGATTTTTATATTTTACAGATTTTAGGTTTATACAAAATTTCGTATATTACACAAAATTTCTTTTCATTATTCACGAATTTCTTTTGTAACATAAGCATTACGTTTCGTAAAATTACAAAAAAAATTTGTAAAAATACAAAATCAAAATAAAAATAAAATATACAAATATCATTTCTACTATCTACGAAGCATTTCGTACCGTAAAAACAACGAATATTTTTGTAAAATAAACCACATTTTTCGTTTGTTTTACCTATTAAATATTTTGAGTGTAATTAAGATTAAATACTACGTACATAATAAAGTCCTGCACAAGACCCCTTACAAAAACTTTTAAGACATAAGGGATTTTTCAAATGACTTACTACAGCGAAATCTTCTAAAATAAACGCTAAACAACATGGGTTGCAAGAAATTTGTTTCAGTATTGTTGGTATAGGAGTAAGGAAGAAAATACTTCGTGATGGAAGAATTTGGGATGCTTGCTTTTTCATACGCATGGGCGCTTATACATACAAACGTCATACATGTGCATACGTACACACGTTGTGTGTATGATCTTTTATTTTTCAACGAACATACAAACGTATACATGCATTGACATTAGTTGCGTGCGCTTGCATTCACAAACCACCCTTAAACACAGAATAGCTTACCATCTACACCTTATATACAACCTCAAACGTACAATTTGCAAAATGACAAGCATACTCGCATCAACACTACTTCTTTTGAGTGTTTGTTTTTAACAAAAAGTCTTCGCGACATCGCTTCTAAACACTTCTAACACGTTTATCAATACATCCATCGTAACTCTCTTATTAAACGACACCATTTATTATTGGATTAGTATAATACAGGGTGGCTAATGAATTTTGCTACATTAAGAAAGTGGAATAACTATTTTGGCAATGCATGAAATTTATTCAATCTTATTTCATTTGAAAGCTTATTGAATTCTATTAAAAAAAAGTTTAATTAGTCTTAAAAATAATTTTATTTGAATGCCCGTCCTTCTCGTTGATAAAGGTGCGGCATCCTAGCAATAAGTTATTTATTAGTGCCCGGTTGGCATTGCAGCTATTGTCGCTCTAATGGATTGTTTTAGATCATCCACATTTGTCGGTTTTGATACGTGAAGAAACTGCAGCAGTTACGGCAGCAATAATTTCCTCTGTTAAAGGAAGGATTTCAATTATAAGGGCTTCTAACGATGACCCCATGCTCTGCAAAATTATTTATTAGTATCTCCGCGCTATAGCGGCGGAAAATCCAGATTATTTTTCAGTGTCATAGTTTTCCATTTTTATTAAATCTAAGGATCAATCTACAAACACCAAAAATAAAATTCTAGATTACTTCGATAGAAAAAAAAAATTATTCAGTTTTTTTTTGGTAGCGGCTTTCATCAGCCACCCTGTATATGCTACAACAATACATTTAAAAAACAAGATGTATTTACATTTCAAGACCTGTTTGCGCAGGTCTCTAGTACATAATATATCAGAAAAAGATAATTGCTTGCATGTGCCTGTCTGTAGCCATTATGGCTGTAGTGGAGAGTATGCTAGTCTACTACACTGAAAAAACAGTTTTACATAAATTCAACGAATTCGCATTCATTGATTTAAATTCATTGAAGTTCAACGTATTATACGTTGTTTCAAAAAACTATTCCTTGAAATTCAACGTAAAATTTTATGTAGATAATGAACTGAACGTTGAAAACATTCCTTGACATTATTCGTTGAATTTAACAACGAACTAGTTTATTGATTTAACGTACAATACGTTGAATTTAAGGAACACGTTCTTTCTTATATAAATAATAGAAAAAAGTTTAGTAAATTTCAAGAAAGTGTACCTTGATTCAAGAAACCTGTTCATTGATTTTAAGTAATGTACGTTGAATTTGACTTCAAGAACAAGAAGAAGATGTTTTATTCAATGAAAGAGTACTTTGATTCAAGGAACCACCATTTGAATTTTTGTTTTACTTGGTTCAATTTAACGTACTAGTTCCTTGTTTTATAACGGACTAAAAAGAAAAAACAAACACAAAGCAATCAGTTGTATTTCTTCGTTTAACAAATAAGTTTGTGCGCATTTAAAAAAGAAAGTTTAAAATAAAAAAGTGCCAAAAAGTAAGTTAATAATAAGAAGTGATTATAATTAATTTTAACTGCAAAAAGAAATATAGTTGTATAATATCCCGTATATCAGGAACATGCTGAATTACTTCAAAGTAGGAAAATCAGAAAACCAGTTCCAGATGCACCTACTCCTGACATTATTGGATCCAACTCTCAAGCTTTATGTAAGTAATTATATTGCATGCTATTTAGATGGTATAACTTTATACATGTTTATATATGTTAATTTTAAAATTCAGGAATTAACGCAGAGGTTTGCGTTAGACGCCTCAAATTTGAGAGCAGAGGGATTCAATAGCACTTGGCAGGCATGCAGAAATTCCAGAATTAATGAAGTAAACCAAGCTTTCACATAAGCCGAAGTTTTGAAAAGATGGTCCGAGTATAATAATCTGAGCATATTTCGATATGTGAGTATACAAATCTTTACTGTTTTATACTTTAGTACTTATTGCAAAATAAAGATTTATAACTAACTATATTTCAGATTGACAAAGACTTTGGCATTGCTTTTGGTAAACGTGAAGGAGTTTTCTTTAACTTTAATAAGGCAGTAATAATTTAGTAGACTATGATACTATCATAACCAAATTTTTTTATGTAAATACATACTTACATATATATACATAAATATATAAATTATTTCTTATTATATGAATTTTTAAATAAAATACTCAATTTAATATTAACTTATCTATTATTAAATTTACTAAAGTGAAATTTTGAGTGTATAGGTGCATTAATTCAAGGAATAAATTCATAAAAATCAATGAATGTGTTCATTGGGTCAAGGAATATGTTCTTTAAATTCAAGGAACTATTTCATTAAATTCAAAGTATAAATACGTTGAGTCAAGGAATAAGTTCATTGCATTCAATATATAGGTCTAATGAATTCACGTAAAGTTTCAACGTATGGATTCTTAACTTCAAGGAACTGGTACGTTGAATTCAACGAGTCAATGATTGGAATACGTTGAATTCAATGAACATGTTCCTTAGGTGAAAAATAAGGAATAAATTCGTTGAATCAAAGTATTTTTTCGTTGAATTTATGTACCTTTTTGGTTCAGTGTAGTCGAACAGTCGAGGTTAAAAAATTTTGCATAGTTTTTTTCCTCTACCACTTTACTTTATTCCAACCTGCGCAATAAAATTTTCTCAGTGTAAATGTAATCATAATAAGGCTAGATTTTTATTACGGCTTTAAGTATGTCACAAAAACTGAAAAACGAGTCTAAAAGACATGATAAACTAAGACATGGCAACAATTTTTTAAACTGTCTATCATGTTTGAAAATTCAAAAAACGCACGTGTTATTTCGTTTTCTAACACACATTTCAAAAATCTTTATTTCAGTTTCATTTGCACTGACATCACATATTGGGCAAAAATAAAATAATAATATTTATTTAATACAATTAAGCAAAATATGTAAGACAAAAATATTTTCGACAAAGAGAATAAATTCATATTCAATCTACAAACAACAGCATGCCTGTCAAATTGAATGACTTGACGTTTCATTTCATGTCAGACAAATGTCTGTCAATTGCATTTTTTTTTTTTTTTTTTTTTTTTTTTGTAATGTGTACTTGTTTATTGCTGTTTTTATTTTCATCATTGCTTTTCGTGCAGCAGTTTTCGGTTAATGAGTGATTGCAAATAATAAACTGTGCCATAAGTTTTCTTGCTGGATAAATGCGTGCGAACGTGTTTGCAATTATAAGTTCACACATCACTCTCAATATATCATTCACAGATACTGTAGGCATGTAATTATATAAATGCATATGTGCATGTAAATATCTTTGTCCGACTATTGTCTGTTACATTATTAATACTCTTAAAAATTTTTTAATAATAATATTTTTTTAGTTATGAAGGATGAGTAATTTTTAGTTTTTCGAATTTTTATGAACTAACTTAAAATAGAGCTACCTTCAGTCTAACTAATTTACAAGTGATTTAACACTAACTCAAAAGCGTTACAGAAATAATCAGAAATATGCTATTTTTAAGCATAAATATGCTCTTAATTATGAAAGTGATCTAAGTCATATTTTTTTGTGCAGAGATATTTAACAGATTAGGTTTGAACAAATCAAAAATTATTTTTACATTATGCAACATTTTTATTTACAGTTGTACTAGTCTCGATTAATACAAATTTGTTTAATATTTCTTAAAGTTTTTTTTTTGATTTATTTAATATTTCGAAGCAAAAATACACATGACTTGCCCACTTTCATAATTAAGGGCACAAATGCCTTCGTCCGAAAAATATTAAATAAGTGAATTTTTTTTTCTATAAAGCAAATTCCTCAATGGCAATATGGTTAAGTGTGTTAGGTTATTAATGCTAATAGTTGATTAGATTATTATAATACACAATATTTAGGTAAAATGCTAGGAACACAAGTGTGACGAGTGAATAATTAGGTCCATGAACCGAATTCATCGCTAAAAATTCGCTAAGTAAATTCGTCGTATAAAGCACAACAACGACGAAAAAATAACAAACAGCTGTTGTAATTGATAAGCTTCCTAGCATAAAAAAAATGGTACAAGTAAGCACTAATGCATTAAACACATTCACCACAGCAGGCTACACGAACACACGACTACAAATGCCGCTAGCAGCATTTGTCGCCTCGTAGCCGGCTACTTAATTATTTTGGAGACGGCAGCAGCACCATCTGCAGCTGATATTCAAGTACAAATACATAGTTCAGTATTGCCACTTTTATATATTTTGCATTTATACAAATTAATTACTCTTTTAAAACGTACTTATTTCTCGTAAAAGTACAAAAATGAATCAATTTATTTTTAACCCCCGACTAAAAAAAGGAGTGTTATAAGTTTGTAGTGTGTGTCTGTGTATCTGTGTGTCTGTCCGTGTCCACGTACAGGCCAAACGGCTACACCGTTTTTTTTCATTTAGTTTTTTCTGTTTGAAAGATGACTTGATCGAGAGGGTTCTTGGCTATGTTTGAAGGAAATCGGTCCAGCCGTTTAGAAGATATAACATATTTTCTGAAAAAGTCGGGGGTTTTTAAAATTTTTAATTTTTGTTATTTACATCAATTTTTGGATATTGTTTCTGTTAAATAATATGAAATAATTGAACAAAATCATTCATTCAACATTTTGTTTTATTCTGGCAATACTGAATTTTCTCATTGTAGCCAACGAAATAGAAATTAATTTAATTGAACTACAACGACAAAATCAGCATAGACAACAACCTGCCGCCATGTTGCCTTGCTGTCTCCAAAATAATCATTCTCATATAAACATGTGTATTCTATTCTTGACATTTGGTAGTCGGTAGCTTGCTGTGGTGAATGTGTTTAATGCTTAAGACAAAAAGAAGCGCTTCTCTAGGCTCGGAATGGCGCACAGTGCATTCCCTCTGCCTTACGAAGTTGGTCGGCTGTTTATACTCAAATTCTCAAAGTTTTTTTTTATAGTGCATCCTCTCTTGCTTACCTGGATACAAATTTTTTACTTCGAGTTTTGACTTTGTTCTTAATTGAATTGTGTACGAAATTCAATTCAAATTGAATTCGGTAGAATCGACAAAAGAAATCGGTAGATTTGAATGAAATTCGGTAGAAAATTTTTTTTATTCAGAGAAACATTAAAAATAACAAAATATATGTACTTATATGTAAAGGGTAAGTGCAAGGAGTATCAAACTAAACAGGTTCCAAAAACGCATTTAAAACTTCACATGGGATTGGAAATTAAACTGCCATGAATAATGAAGCATTTCCAATAAAAAAAGTGTCATCCCCAGTTATTTGCCCTTACCCTTTATATAGATATGCTATGCATATATAAAATAATATACATATGTACATATATAACAGGAATTCAGTTTTTGTACCTAGGTTTTATAAAGCTACTAAAATAACTTTTATTTGACAAACATTTGTAACTACAAGGATTATATGTAAGATCGATCCATTTATGAATTTAAACTTTTGTGTAAAAATTATTAAATCATTGGGAGGAATAAATATTTCATCCCCAAAGGTACAAATTCTTTGGCAAATATTAGGTTACTTATAGTTTCTGTTTTTAACCGATTTCTTTGTTCTGTTTCAATGATTTTCATGACAGAAAATGACCGCTCTGCGGCCGCACTGCTATGTGGCAAAATGGGCAATTTACACATATATCGACTTAAATTACTAAATAACAATATTCGGTAGATTTCAGGCCTTGTTCGGTAAAATTGGTAGATTGTTAAATTCACAAACATATTCGGTAGAATCTACCGAATATCGGTAGAAGTGTGCACACTGACGAAAATAAATATGTGCTTCGGTAGTTTAGTGGTCAGTGTTCTATCCTAACATACGGAGATCCGGGGATCGATTCCTGATTCAACACGTGAACAAAAACTATCTGAATTGATATTGTATTTAATATATAATAAATATAAAAACACAATAAGCTAAGAAGTAACTCTTAGGAGTAGATATAAAAATTTGATCTAAATAGCAATTATTTTTATTTAAATACATACGAAAAAGGCATGAAGTATGGGCTTATTTCTGCCCATCCTATATGCGTTCAGAAGTGTATACCTGGATACCTACCAAGTGGTACAGCACGAACAAAAGTCATCGGATACCGAAGCAGGTTGGTAAAAGAGAGTTGTGCTCTCTCTCTCTCTCTCTCTCTCTCTCTTCCTTACCAACCTGCTTCCTGGTAGACGAATGTTTTTGCTGGGTTGCTTACTCTTTGTGAAAATAATTTGATTTTCGCGGGTGTAACTAATCGAGCCCAGCAATATAAATTTGGTACAAGTAAGCGCTAAAATGAATTATTAATTAAACATTAAAAAATAAAATAAAAAAAAACTTACTATGAAAAATTTTTTATCGTTAAATATCCTAAATGGTCATTCGAAATGAAAAATCATGGAACAAACCTAAAGATGATTTTAAAATACCAGTCGAACGATACCCATTTTGATATAGTTCTTCGGCTTTTTAATTTTTTTTCGTATTTACAAAATGGCGTCTGTTTGTCGCCAGATTTAGTTTTGGCTACTGTGACACTCCCAGGAAATTTTATCTTCCTTCAATTTTTCTTTCTAAATTTTAGTATTAAAAAATTTAAATAATTAAAAGGAACTTAAAATTGTACACTTCAAAGTCGCATGTGACCAACTTAATTGAGGTGACACAATCATCAATATTTATATTTTTCAGCAAGGTATTTTTTCCTTTCATTGTATTCATATCACTGGTTGTACTGAACTTTTGATTTGCTTCCTGCATGTACTTTGGATCTAGTAATAATAAATGTTGATTATCAAATGTCGCACGTGACATCGATATATGCAATTTTGGAAAGGCTTAGAAACTGATGCTGATGAGTTGGCAAAGCATTTATGAAATTCATATAGACAATACTTAATCACCAGCAAATAAATTTCAATTAAAATAAACTTATGTCAGTATGTCAAATAATAGGAGTTTAAAAATAAAAAAATAATTTTAAAACTCCTAAACATGCTCTGTTAAAAAATGTATTAGTAAGTTTAATATTTTGCAAAAATCATTTAACAAGAAATCCATTTTTATGAAAAAGCCAATTTATTACTGTTAGTTACCATCCTTCGCCACCTGCTGTTATTATTGCCTAAAATCCTTATCCCTTTTCGTCCTATACTCATTTATAAGTACATATAATAAGTTTCGGTTTTTACAAAACAATAAAATAGAAAACAAAATGTCAAAAACTTGACAGAACTGACAAATGTTGACAAATGTATACAATTGCAGAGTGGAGTGGTTAAAATGTGGTCCTTGGCAAAACAGCAACATCACAAAAAAAAAATAAAAAATAAAATATTATAAGTATGCACATATAATTTAATACTTCTGCCAGCAAAAAAGACAAATAGAAAAATATTTGTCTTCATTAGTGCGTAACATTGACATACGCTTAATGGAAAAAAAATATTTACATTTCATTTTACACTTTGGCCACCCCTTTTACTTTTTTTTCAGTTATTGCAAAATTTTATATTCCGTTACTCGTATGTGTGTGTGTGTTTGTGTGTGTGCGTGAGTTGTCTGTCATTGAAAATAAAAACTCCCTTTTGTTCCCTCTATTAAGAGTGTTTTTCTTAAATAAATAAGAAAAAATTTTATACTTTCTCGTGTGTTGTTTTTTCCGTCATACGTAAATATAAATGTACAAAAAAAAATATTCTTTTTTGCTCGTTTGCTCTGTGCTGTGTTGTTTACAAAAATAATAATTTTCACATTTTAATACTTTTGGCCTGGTGTCAAATCAATCATTGTCGTTTTTATTGACATAAGCCCATAATTTTTCATAAATGCATGACATGAGAAATGACAGTTCTTTTGCAAACCCATCATCACTGTCATCACATGTTATCATAAAATGAGTAGAATTTGTTTTGCAAGCGAACGAGTAAGTGAATGTATGTGTGTATGTATATTTGTTGATTTGTTTTTCATATTAAGAAAAGTAAATATTAAGGCCTGCCTTAAAAGGGCCCTTTAATAGGGTACTGTTTTGTGAGATTTATTTATTTTTTTTTTTGACATCATCTGACAAGCATATCATTTTGTTACTACAGCCAATATTACAAGAACAAGAATTTAGAAAAAAAGTAAATAAAGCTATGTACAGACGGTTGTCAGATCTTACAATATTGCCAGTAAAATGTGCTCAAAATGTCTTACAACCGTGTGAACTGACAATTTTTGTCAGACGTCGTTGCCAGAAAAAGCATTGTCAGTCCATTGCAAGACTAGCAGCTGACAAAAAATTGTCAGACATCTTACAATCGTGTGAACACGTTGTAAAATTATTGCCAGATATTTGTCAGGCATTTTAATATTGTCAGATGTGCGAAGTTTATGCAGCTGACAATGGCGTCATTGTAAGAGAATTCTTTCTATGGGCAACACTGCATACGCTTGATTTTAAAGAAAAAATTTATAATAAAATATATGCAGGCAAAATCATTGCAATTGCTTCTTTATGGTCCATAATAATTAATACTTTCACTTTTTGCATTTAATACAAACACAAACGATAAATATTTAACCATTTCTAACAAATGCTTTAAGTCTGGCAACGCATAACAACAGATCTAACAATTTGTGCATATGACAACCGTGTGTACTGGCAATTTTTCTACTGACGATTTTGTCAGACGAATTTGTTGTCATACAACCGTCTGGCAATAAATTGTAAGATTTTCTGACAAACGTGTGAACTGACAAGGAATATTGTGCTGGCAATTTTCGATTGCCAGTACATTGTCAGCACATTGCCAGATCTGACAATATTGTAAGATGTGACAATCGTCTGTACATAGTTTAAGTCATAAAGGTTTTGCAGCTTAAAACACAAACTTGTTATTTATTTATTTACACTTGTAATATTCTGCTATTTATTGAATATACTATCTCCAACACAGGAATCTCCTCAAATTGTTCAACTATTTATTTACGTGCTATGAATGAATATAATCAATTTTAATCAGGAATAATTTCTGGATCGGGCTTAAGTTCAGTAATTTCAATTCTCTAAAAAAAAACTTGAATTAAAAAGTTTCGGAAAGGCTTATATGCTATTTATTAAAATTTGGACAATGGAGGGAAAGGATGCAAGATATCAAAATGCCAACTATGATTAAAGAACTATCAAAGGCCTTTAAAAATTAGACATATCGAGCCGCTAAAATAGCTTAAGCGACACATATTTTTAACTTGGTTTTTTTTTTTACGAAAATCGACTATTTATGATCTCAAATAATCAATGTTTGGTCAAAAATTATGTCGCTTAAGCTATTTTGGTGGTTATGGCGTGATATGTTATATTTAAATCGGAGTCTTAATAGTAGCGCTATATATTTTTTGGGGCATGGCAAAAAAATTTCTTGTTTTTAAAACTTCATTGATATATATTACAGTGTCCGCTTTACGCAAGCATTGAAAAGCAATCTAAGCATTTTCCAAAAATGAGGGCGTGACTGGCAAAACTCTATTATTGTATGGAGAGTAGAGTGAGTAGAGTTGAATCATGACTTATAATTTCATTATTGCATACTTAGCAACATTTATGACGTTGTTGATTTCGACTCTCCTTAACTCACTGCCGACGGACGATGCAAAATAATTATGTTTCACAATGCGAACTTCGCATACTTACATTCAAGTTCTCATTATCAGCCCCCGCATTCTGTAACTCGCTAAAGCTAAATCTCTATCGCTAAAAATCTATAAAGTCAATTTATTGCTCTTCGGCTACGAATTCAATTTTCAAACGTTTAGCGCTAAATCAGGCATTGGGTCAAAAATTTAATCCGTCGAAATTTTTGTATTTTATGTTGTTGCCAAAAATTTTTAAATTTATATTTCTTCTGCATTTTAGCGATGGAATTAAGCATTAACTTTAGCGAGTTACAGAATATGGGGACAGGTTATGTGTTTCTCTGTTGATTTTTTGTTTGTATTGTATCCTAGAGCTGCAAAACTATCGATAGTACTATCGATAGTATCGATAGTTTTGTTGTAAATGAAATATCGATAGTTTTTTCCACTATCGATACTATCGGCAAAAAAAAAACAAGTAATTAAAAGAGTTAAAATAATCGAAGTCAGTAAACAGTAGCCGGCAGCTTTGAAGCAAATTATCCGTAGTTGATTTAAGCTTTTTTACAGCGATGGAAAAGTTGTATAATTTTAGCGCTATTTGAATGCCAAAAGTACCGTAGCACCGCAATGACCCATTTAGCACTACTGGAATCTCTTTATATTACATGCCAAAATTGTATTAAAATATATTAACCCCCTTATACAAAAAATAATGCGTGCTTGAAGTGTACATAAAAAAAAATTCCATAGAAAAACCGGTTTTAACGTTCACTTATTTTTTTGCACAAGGGGGTTAATCTTTAGCTCGAAGGTATTAGAAAATTAAGTAAATCAAACGATGTTTTCCGGTTCTTAAAGAATTGCTGGAGGAATGTTATTTATTCCAAATTCATCAGCAAATGTGGAAATTTTATTTTCGTACCAAGGAGAGAAGCCGACTATTTGCATCGACTGTGAACAATCGAATAAAAAAAAGGTTATAAACGTAGGATATCGTAAATGTTACTTTTATATTCAGATCCCAGCAACTAATATTCTTTGTGCACCTTCTGGCGTTTTGTTAATTGATTTTTAGTTAATTAAAAAGTACAAGTATTAAAAAAATATAAATAAAGAATTAGGTACAATTGTACTGAAAAAAATAAAAATTTTTTGAAAGTTAGTACAATTTGTAGATATGACATCGCATCCCTGCTTCTGTATACACAAGTACTTAAATACATATGTATGTACATATATGAATTTATTTATAAATCCAAGTGTTATTCGACAAATAGTAGTCACAAGTATCTTAATAAATTCAACATCGTCGACACAAAGATAAATTTTGGTGGTACTGATATCGCAACGGCCGCCAATCGTCTCTTACGATAAAACTTTACAGTTAGTGTCTTAAAAGTTATCAACAATTTTCGCATTTTGATAATTCTAAACCATGGGTAGGCCCATAAAATTTTAAGTTCAATAAAAAAGTATATTTTCGATAATATGCCCCGCTTACGATAAAATCGAAAAAAAGACTTGATATATTTTTATATACTAATGAAAATGTTGAGGACTCTGGATTTTTTTTTGAGTCAAATGTAGTTTATGTGGCAAATTTTATAAAACTATTCGATACTATCGATAGTATCGATAGTTTTACATAAAACTATCGAAACCATCGAGTGGAGCGACTATCGATAGTTTTGCAGCTCTGTTGTATGCTACTTGCAAACTGTTTAATGGCTAAACTTTGATATAAACATACATGTAAGAGTTGTGTGAGCTGAATCAATGTGAGTAGTATAAGTATTTTCCTGAAATTAGAAATCAAACTGAGGTCATTTAAGGGTCTGAGTGTGGTATGACTATGATGACGACGTCGCATTCATATTTATATCAAGCTATACTTACAAATCATTGTCATCGTGAGTATGCGTAAATCTTAGTAGTTGAGTTTAAATGATGTCTACTCACTAATATCTAAAATTTCATGAGTCAGTATGAATATGAATGAATATGAATAGTTTTGGTTGTGATGCATCGCATAAATGCCGATGTATCGTATCATACGATGTTAATCGATGAATCGAAGTTTTTATTCGTTGTATCGAAAATAAGACTTTTTGTATATATTGATGCTTGCAACTCATTAAATGTAGTGATATAAAAACCCATCCAAGAATGACTTTTAAAACGTCTTTTAAATCTTTAAATTGTTTTAAAATCGCTTGATGTAACAACACAATACTAAAGGTATTTTTTTTTTGTCAATTTACAAAGTGTCATCGAAGCAACAGCGTTATTTTACAGCATCCAAATATATATTTTTATTGTGAAAAAATTCTTAAAATTTTCTTGTTATTGTATGGTAATAATCAGTAAGTTCTTTTTCCATAATTGATGTTAAAATCAATAATATATTTGGCTTAAAATTACTGTTAGGCCGGGTTTCCATCCGTGTGCCATGTGCCACACAAGCGTAAAAAAAGCGTAACCACTAATTACTAATGAAAAACAGTTTGATTCAGACACGTATTTATTAAGTTAAACAGTTTCATACATAACTAATAGACAGACAATTTTATAGAATCCAACATGATTAGAAACTGTTTAAATTAATAAATATATGTCTGCATCAAACAGTTTTTCATTACTAATTAGTTGGTTACGCTTTTTTAGACAAATGACACACAAGAAATGCCAGATGTAAGCTCAGCCTTAGACACCTAGTGAAAGTTATATCACCGCATTTTAAAGTTCCAAGTAGAGCTACTGTGCCTCGTTGGGTTAATACAAAATATGACGCTTTGTCAGGAAAATTGAAAACTAAATTACACGCAATGGAAAATATTACTTTGACAACTGACATTTGGTCCGATTTGCAAAGCTTTAGAACTGACTTAAAAAAAAGCGCATACCGTGCTTTGCACACATGCTTTTCTTAATCCTTATGAAATTTTAAAAACGACTTTTATTTATGTAATAAATTTTCTTGGTTCCAATTAATCAATACGATGCATCGTAAACATCGATGTTTTTTAAATCGATACATCGAATAGCATCGATGTGAATTAATAATGAATCGAATGAGAAAAAATATCGATGTTTTTTTTTACGTGAGCGGCTCTACCAAGCAGAGAAACAAGTCGAGGCAAAATAATCGGCGGCGGCGGAACATTAGTTTTGTGACCGACGGCGGCGCCGGTTGTTTCTCTGCTACCAAGGCCTTTCATAGAGGCCTTTATTTCCTGTATATCATTAACACACACTCGCTATTTGTTTCCCCATATGTGTGTGACTTTAGCTGGTTGTTTGCGTGTCATTTGGTTTTGTTCACTACAGTTTTACTCACTCTCTCACATTCTCTTTTTTTTTTGCTCTTGCTGTTATTGTTGTTACTGTCATATTTATTATTTTTTCATAAATTTTATTATAAATTGTATTAAAAATTCATTCTTTTTGTACCCTTCCAGTATTTTCATTATTTTATTTTATTTTTTGTTACTAATTGAAGTTGTCATTTGTCATTTTCTTTTGCTTTGTAATCACATGGTTACATGCAAAATATTATTAATAAAATTTTTACTTGTTTGTCCTTTTCGCTTTGTTGTTTCACATGTACGAGCATGATTTTGACATTTATGCCAATGAAAACAAAATTTTTGTTGTTATTATTTTATTAATGTTCTTTTTTTTCTGTATGTGTCTTCTTGCTTTATGTCAAGAATTTTACTATGTTTGACAAGGGTTTTTATTATATATTCTGCATGTCATACTCATGTTTTATTTGTTTGTACGAGTATGTATACTTTTTCTTAGTTAGTTTCTCAGAGGAGAAAATATTATGTTCGCTTCTACCCAGTAAAAAAAAACACTCCAAAGAAGTCATGAAAATGTAGAGTTTGCAGTAGTTCAAATTTCGATCCGATCTAATGATTTTTACATAGCAAGAAGTTCTCTTTTTGGATGCCTAGTCACCGAATTAGAAGGGATTTTAAGAAAAATTTCCTTTTTTGTGTTCTATGGTAATATTTTCATCTAGAAAAAATTTTAAAAAGTTACATATTTTAACAATTCGTTTCTTTTTATACGAATTATAACGCGAAACAGTGTTTTCATGTAAATTTAAGCAAATAACTTCTAAATATTAGGTCAAAATTAGTTCAAAAATTTCTTTCAAAAAATCGATTTTCGAACATTTTGGTAAATATTTACTAAAACTTTGGAAAATTTACAAGGTTTTGTGTGATTAAAATAAACTTCTACTTGGTTTTCTGCTAACTATCGGCGAATTAAAAATATAAATTTTTTGGAAGCAATGAAAATGTGGTTCCTTCAGAATGACTTCCCTTTTTTTTTACTGGGTAAGTATATACAGTTAGAGTCATAAGTCTACAAGCAGTGAATAAAAAAAAACTTGGTTTAATAATATATGCCAAATTATTAAATTTATTGAATTCAAGTTCCATTATTCTAATAATATATTTAACGTAAAATATTAGTGTTAAATTTCATTGTAAATATTTTCAAAACAGCCGAGATAAATGCACATTAGTTCTATAGAATAGCAAAAGAAACGATCAAAAGTCTACAAGCAATAAATAAATTAAATCTATTTTATGTTAAACTGGTACTTTTTTGTGTTTAATAATGAGTTCTGTATCCGCGGCACTTCAAGACCGCGACTTCAAGACTGAGGTGTTATTTCAGCCCACTCTTTTAATATAATCTGCTTGAGCTGCTGAACGCTCGTTATTGTATGGTTGCGAATTTTATTTTCCAAAAGAGCCCACAAATGCTCTATTGGATTTAAATCTGGTGACTGTGGAGGCGTGCGTAATAGTTTTGGGGCATTATATAACAACCAAAGACGTGCGACTTCTGCGGTATGTTTGGAATCGTTGTCCTGTTGAAAATAAAATCTATTTGATAATCCCAATTTTTCAGCACTTGATCGCTTATTGCGCTTTAAAATGTCTAAATAAATATTTCTGTCCATTATTGTCTCTACAAACTCAAGATTTCCCGTGCCATTAGCTGACATACAGCCCCAAAGCATAACACCGCCACCACCATGTTTTACCGTGGGAAAAAGACATGATTTGTTGTATGCATTTCCTTTCTTACGCCATTCATTTGGCATATTTATGTACTTATTTGCGAAGTCTATTCGCTTCTTTCAAATTAAAACGGAAATAAACGGTTTTTTTCGTGCTACTCTACCATGAAAACCAGCCCGTCTCAAAATTCTCCGTGCAGTAACCAAAGAAATATTTTTAAAAAACCTTTTGAAAACGTCCTGTTTAATTTGCGATGCTGTTAAATGTGGAGTTTTTATCACGGTGTTCAAAATAGTGCGGCTTGCACGGAGAGTTAATTTCGGTGGCCGGCCAAAACGAGGCTTTGAAGTGATAATTCCGGTAGTTCTAAAATTTTTTATTACTGTGTATACTGAGCAATGTGATCTTCCAATCAAAGAGCCAATTTCCCGGTTAGATTTTCCTTCTTGCCAAAGCTTAATGATGATATTTCTCTCCCCCACACTAGAGCTGCAAAACTATCGATAGTCGCTCCACTCGATAGTTTCGATAGTTTTATGTAAAACTATCGATACTATCGATAGTATCGAATAGTTTTATAAAAGTTGCCACATACACTACATTTGTCTCTAAAAAAAATCCAGAGTCCTCAACATTTTCATTAGTATATAAAAATATATCAAGTCTTTTTTTCGATTTTATCGTAAGCGGGGCATATTATCGAAAATATACTTTTTTATTGAACTTAAAATTTTATGCGCCTACCCATGGTTTAGAATTATCAAAATGCGCAAATTGTTGATAACTTTTAAGACACTAACTGTAAAGTTTTATCGTAAGAGACGATTGGCGGCCGTCGCGATATCAGTACCACCAAAATTTATCTTTGTGTCGACGATGTTGAATTTATTAAGATATTTGTGACTACTATTTGTCGAATAACACTTGGATTTATAAATAAATTCATATATGTACATAAATATGTATTTAAGTACTTCTGTATACAGAAGCAGGGATGCGATGTCACATTTACAAATTGTACTAACTTTCAAAAAAATTTTATTTTTTTCAGTACGATTGTACCTAATTCTTTATTTATATTTTTTTAATACTTGTACTTTTTAATTAACTAAAAATCAATTAACAAAACGCCAGAAGGTGCACAAAGAATATTAGTTCCTGGGATCTGAATATAAAAGTAACATTTACGATATACTACGTTTATAACCTTTTTTTTATTCGATTGTTCACAGTCGATGCAAATAGTCGGCTTCTCTCCTTGGTACGAAAATAAAATTTCCACATTTGCTGATGAATTTGGAATAAATAACATTCCTCCAGCAATTCTTTAAGTACCGGAAAACATCGTTTGATTTACTTAATTTTCTAATACCTTCGAGCTAAAGATTAACCCCTTGTGCAAAAAAATAAGTGAACGTTAAAACCGGTTTTTGGAAATTTTTTTTAATGTACACTTGAAGCACGCATTATTTTTTGCATAAGGGGGTTAATATATTTTAATACAATTTTGGCATGTAATATAATATAAAGAGATTCCAGCAGTGCTAAATGGGTCATTGCGGTGCTGCGGTACTTTTGGCATTCAAATAGCGCTAAAATTATACAATTGTACCAACTTTTCCATCGCTGTACAAAAGCTTAAATCAACTACGGATAATTTGCTTCAAAGCTGCCGGCTACTGTTTACTGACTTCGATTATTTTTACTCTTTTAATTACTTTTTTTTTTGCCGATAGTATCGATAGTGGAAAAAACTATCGATATTTCATTTACAACAAAACTATCGATACTATCGATAGTACTATCGATAGTTTTGCAGCTCTACCCCACACTAACTTCTTTTCTTATAGAAGGCATCCCCAATTTGAAATATGTACGTTAAAAAATAAAAATAAATAAAAAAAAACTATGTACATGGCTTTAATACTCAAAAGAAAACAAAAAACACAAAAGATGCAATCACTATTTTCGGGAAAATTTACATGCACAGAGAAAAAAATTCCTCATACAATCAATAAGATTTTCTCTATGAAACGTTTTTAGGCTAAAGGGTATCCCAGCAGAAAGAAGCGAAGATTTTTTCATACAGATTCCTTACTGTTTTTATGTGGTAAATCTTATTAATTTTATTAAGAAGAAAACCACATAAAATCAAGAAGAAATCTTATTATTTCCATCTTTTTTTTTCCTCAATTTCCGTTATTTTTGGCACCAAAAAAAAAAAACAATCCATAGAGAAAAACTTCTTGATTCTATTAGGTTTTCTTATAAATTGTAAACTATATGGATTTCTTATTGATTTTATTAAGTTGCCTTATTGATTTTTTCAATAAGGTTTTCTTCTTGATTTTATTAGGTTCCTATATGATTATGTGTAAAGCATCTTATTGATTTTTTTAATAAGGAAATCTTCTTGATTTTATGAGGTGTCTTGTTATTTCATATCTATAAATAGACACAGACAATTTTTTTCATGGTCTTTTTCGTTTTTGTATAAGCATGTTTGCAAAATTATTTCAATGGTTATTCAGACTGCTTGTTAGCATATTGGTTAGAGTGTTTGTCTATCAGTCAGAAGTTTGCTGGCTCAATACTTGTCTCCTTTCAAAGTATATGATATAGAATTTAAATGAAAATATATAAGCAAAGCACAAAGAATAAAGAAAGACATATTTTTTCTTTTATTTTATGAGGTCGCCTCATAAAATCAAGAAGAAAACCTTATTAAAAAATCAATAAGATAACCTCATAAAAACTACAAGATTTCTTCTTGATTTTTTCAAAAAGGTTTCCTCTATGAAATTAATAAGATTTCCTTATTGAAAAAAAACCATAGATTTGTTCTATTTTATGAGGTAATTATTAGGCACTGTTTTCTCTGTGTGTAACACACTTCAATGCTGCCATAATAATAACTGCTTGTAGACTTTTGATCGTTTGTTTTGCTATAGCTATACGCGACAACAAAAGTGCCGTTATTTTAGGTATTTTGCAAAAACAGAAAAAGAAATTTGGCGCCAACATTCTATGCTAAGTACTACGTAAAAATATATGAAGTTGAATAAACTAAATGCGTTACTTTTGAAAATATTTTCAAACTTTTTTTTATATATTTGCTGCTTGTAGACTTATGACTCATACTGTATGTACATAAATATATATGTATGTGCTATACAGGATTCTAAAAATCAAATTGAATAAAGTTTTAAGATCCTCAGCATACCTATGTATAAATTTTAATTTTGTAGAAAATCTTCATTCGATGGCTTAATATAAGAAAGGCTTATGCCTCGAATTTTCACTATTTTACAGGAGAAAGAAAAAACTGCATTTACATGCAATAATTATTTTTTAAGATGCCATTAATATTTCATTTTTAAACTACAAGAAAACGTTAAAAACGCGATTTCGAAAAAAACTAGGATGAGACTTTTATATTAAGCCATTTATATATAGATAGGTATCCAGGAATAACAATGAGTACTCAAAAAAATACATAAGTAAATATTTTTAAGTTTTGTAAATGCGTATAATTATAATTGTAGCTCACACAATTTCTACGCTCGCATATTTTCTCTCAATCAACTATGATTACAGCCGATTCCAACACACAAGAGCAGCTCTACTTCGTTTATGTAAAAAACTAAAATACGTTACAACTCAAAATAAAAAGGTACATGCGTACCAAGCGTATTGACTCTTATACTCTCAAACTTCTTGTCTTAGATAGTCCTAATTTACAGTATTCAAGTCTTATTGTTTTGTTTGTTAGGGGAGAGAGATGAGGGGAAAATAAACTTTTCTGTTTCCCTCGTATCTCTCTCCGTAAAACCAATCAGCTTAGCAATAGGACTTGCAAAAAATAAATTAGGACTATGATTATACTCAGACTATGGATACATAGTCGGACTAAAAAAATACGCATGATACTGAGGATATTTATTCAATATATATATATATTCAATAATTTATGGTGGCCATTGCTTTGTGTAAAAGCGCATTCTTAACGATTTTGGCGTATGATTTTAATCTCCATCTTCTTAATATATAAATTCATCCTCTGTGTAACCACTTTCTTGCACAAAATCATGTATATAGGCATTTCCACAGGAATGTCAACTTTTTGAAGCGTTTGACACCAAGCATGTATGCTTGTTTTTTTTTTAATAAAACGAAACTTTTTTCTTCTTTTTCATACATTTGTGTAGGCCGTTCGTCAGCAGCTCTACATAAGGTAAGATTTTAAGAAAAAAGGAGTCACGTTGTTCGGAAATAAAAGGTTAATTGTTTGCTGTCGCACGCGACAAAAAGTGCAATTTCTCGTAGAAATGCCCATATTCTCTGTTATCATGCAAAGATAGTCTTACTTTCTCATTATACCATCGATATCTACTAATGAACCAATATGCCATTAAGTGAATTATGCCCAAACCATGAAGCTTCCTTCCATCTGAAAAGTAAGAGTTAAAATGTTAAACTATTAAAATTCACTATAAAATTTTTTACAGTTTTTTGGGTCGTCGTGCAGCACTTTACTGACCAGCAGTTGTGGAACTTGGAGAAAATTTAAGCTTTCGGGACAAGTAAGTGATGTGAAGAATCGAACTCGTCGCTCAAGAATAATTGAGAATATTGTTTTTCTAGCCCATTGTGTTGAGGGAAACCTAGATTTATCAATTTCTGCTCGATCTGTGGAATTAGACATTCCACGAAGGACATTATCTCGTATTTGATATAAAGACTGATCGAAAATTTCTGGCAGTGCAAGCATAGCCGTGGCGACATTTTTACTGATTTCGTTTCCATTAGTGATGGCATATTTATCAAAACGAAGGTTAATTTTCATATATACATACATACATACAAATGTATGTGAAAAAAAAAATATTTTTTTCAGTTCAATAAAACTTTTATCTAATAGTGCGTTTACATTTGAGAAAAATCTAGTATTTACGATATTTCGGGCAAAATCTAGTGGATTTCCCATACAAAACAAAATATTCTTCTACACTAGATTTTGTTAAAATCTGCTTAAAATCTATTAGAACTTAGTCAGCATCTGTGAATTGGCTACATTGCAGTTATTTAAAAATTAATGGATTTTGTATTGGATAAAAAATTTTTCAAATGCTAAAAAAAACTTGGTGAAACGGTATAGATTTTCATGAAGATTTTAATTAAAATCTGCTAGATTTTTAGCAACTGTAAATGTCCTATAAATATTAACAAAAAACAAAAATCAATGACGGAAATTTTTCCTAAACTACAACCAAATAACTGCAATATAGCTAATTCACACACCTTTTTAAGTAGATCGTTTTAGTTTTTAGTTCAATTAAAAAAACATAGTAATAGGGCATCTAGAATATTAATGAAAATCCTTATGAAAAGTCTATACCGTTTACACCAAGTTTTTTTTACATTAATATCGATTTTTTATCCAAAATCCAATAACTGAAAATTTTCCAAAGCTGCAACCTGACTGTAGCCAATTCATACACCTTATTATGTAGACAGGCTGACTTTTAGTACAAATTTAAAAAAGTCATAGTTGGAATGCCTAGTTATACCCTTTACCAAAAAATGGTAAAAGGGTATATATAGGATTGTCATTCCGTTTGTAATTTCTAGAATATTAATAAGCGAGCTATAAAGTATATATATATTCTGGATCCTTATGTATAGGGAATACGAATAAGCGATGTCCGTCTGTCTGTACGTGAAATCGGTTTTCCGAAGCTCCCAGTAAAGCTAGAGACTTCGTTCTTGGACTGGTGGATCAGAAATTGTCTAAATAAGATTGGTATTGAAAATCAGCAAAATCGAGCAGACGGTTACAGAGTTGGGAGACTTAAACTTCATTTTGCCATACAAAATAACTACCGAAAACTAGTTTTTAATAATTTTTTATTAAATAAACTTATTTTATACTTCAGTATGAATAAAATTGGTATTTCTAACTGAAAAAAAAAAATTAAAAAAAATTAAAAAAATTAAAAATACGTTTCCAGGGTTGGAAAACCTTAACTTTTTTTGTTATGCAAAAGTAACTTACTAAAACAAATTTTTCCTTTTTTTCTATAAACAAAACATATGTAATGTTCTTAAAAGAAACAGATTGATGTAAATAATCAGAAAAACAAAAAGGATGATTCCAGGGTTGGAAAACCTACAATTTTTGTGATATATACAATTAACTACCGTAAACTAATTTTTTAATTATTTTTATTAAATTAACTTATTTTATACTTCACCACGAATAAAATTGGTATTTCAAATAAAAACAAAATTAAATAATTTAAAAAGACGGTTCCAGGGTTGGAAAACTTTAACTTTTTTCTTATCCAAAAGTAACTTACTAAAACAAATTGTTCCTTTTTTTCTATGAATTAAACATATCTAATGTTTTTGAAAGAAAGAAATTGATGTTAGAAATCAGAAAAATCAAAAAGGATGATTCCAGGGTTGGGAAACTGAAACTTTTTGTGATATAAAAAATTAACTACCGAAAATTAATTTTTATTTTTTTTATTAAATGAACTTATTTTATACTTTAGTACGAATAAAATTGGTATTTCAAATTAAAGATTAACCTTCTAGAATTAAAAAGATGTTTCCAGGGTTGGAAAACTTTAACTTTTTTTATACAAAAGTAACTTATATTCTTAAAAGAAATAGATTAGTATAAGAAATCAGAAAAATTAAAAAGTTTGATTTCAGGGTTGGAAAATCCACACTTTTTGTGATATAAAAAATTAGCTACCGAAAACTAATTTTATTTATAAAATAAACTTATTTTATACTTCAGTATTTCAAAAAAAAAATATAAAAATAAAAAATTAAAACGACGTGTCCAGGGTTGGAAAATCTTATTTTTTATACAAAAGTAACTTACTAAAACAAATGTTTTCTTTTTTACTATAAATTAAACATATCTTAAATTCTTAAAAAAAAGATGGTGTAAGAAATCAAAAAAAAAACCAAAAAGGAGGATTCTTTGTGATATAAAAAATTAACTACCGAAAACTAATTTTTATCTATTTTTATTAAATAAAATTATTTTATTCTTGATAACGAATAAAATTGGTATTTCAAAAAAAAAAAAAAAAAAAAACAATTAAAAAAATTAAAAAGACGATTCCAGGGTTGGAAAACTTTAAATTTTTCTACAAAAGTAAGTTACTAAAACAAATTGTTCCTTTTTTGCTATAAATTAAAAATTCTTAAAAGAAAGAGATTGGCGTAAGAAATCAGAAAAATCAAAAAAGATGAGTTCAGGGTTGGGACACTTACACTTTTTTGATATATAAAAGTAACTAAGTCTAATTAATTTTTATCTTTTCCTTTATAAATTATATATATTTTACGTTTTGGAAAGAAAAGTTTGGTACAGAAAATTATAAAAATAAAAGCCACAGCTCCAGAGCTGGAAACTATGATTTTTTTCTAGACATTAAAGTAACTAATTAAAACATTTTTTTTTGAATTTCCTTTTTTTCACTTAACACACTTTCTATATTTTTTTAAGAACTACTAGATTGGTATAAGTAATCAGAAAAATCTAAAATTATGATTCTAGGGTTTGAAAATTATTATTTTTTTCTTTGTACATAAAAGTAAGTATGTGCTTGAGTATGTATCTCTATACTACATAAACGCACTTTGGTAAAGGGTATATAAGATTCGGCACAGCCGAATATAGCACTCTTACTTGGTTTTTTCATAAATTTTATTATAAATTGTATTAAAAATTCATTCTTTTTGTACCCTTCCAGTATTTTCATTATTTTATTTTATTTTTTGTTACTAATTGAAGTTGTCATTTGTCATTTTCTTTTGCTTTGTAATCACATGGTTACATGCAAAATATTATTAATAAAATTTTTACTTGTTTTACTTCGATTTGAAGTAGATTTTGACAAAATCTAGTGACGAAGTAGATCTTGTTTCGTATGAGAAATTGACTAAAAATATACTTGATTTTGCTGGAAATCTCGTAAGTATGAGTACTTTAAAACACTTTATGTAACATCAAACTTAAAAATTAAAATGTAAATCTAAAGCCTGAAAGGGTTCTTTCTCCCTCCTGCACTTGTATGGTAAAGTCGCAAATGTTTTTATATAAAAATTCGACAATGTAAGTGTGTTCACAACAACAATTGTATGATTAAGCCCAGAGTTTAGCATTTATTGTTATTGTTTGTCAAGCCATTATTTTTTCACACTTAACTCTTGACAATAAGAAACGCTCTCATGTTTCCTGGTAAATGGGAGACGACTGGTTGTCATTTGGAAAAATGTCACTACTTTGTTTTATGATTGACAGAATGGGCATGTGAGAGTGTGTTTATTAAAATAAATGAACATGACTTGCAGGCATAAGTACTTTGCAAATACTCGTAGTATGTCTGTATGTACAATACGTGTATATGTGCTTGCGGCTTGTAAGGTTTTTTTTGTTTTTGTTGTATATTGTCAATGTGGTTTGCTTACACTCCACAGTAATGGGGTGTTTTTTGTTCGCCTTTGTTATTGCATTTATGTATATGTATATTTTCAATACTAGTATTACAATTAATTCCAAAGATAATATTACCAGCCCACACTACACTAATTTAATATACTTTCAATACAATTTCGTATCATATTTCAAACCAGATTTCAATTTGATTTTATGGCACTTTTTTCTGGGGCTTTTATTCATAAATTATGAGTATTGCCTTTTGTCTTTAGAACATCAGCAGACCCTTCTACATTTGGTGTTGTTTGTGTGCGTGTAAGTAAGTTCTTTTATTTTTCCAATTTCAACCCTGTTAACATTTGTTGTGTTCATTGTTTGTATTGTGTCAAATCGGAAATGTTTTAAGGGTAAATTTTGACATTGACATTAAATTGCCAAAAATTATTTGCGCTTAACAAGGATAATCATAAATCTAGCTAATTGCAGTTTTACCCATTTGTAACACCCTCCACTGTTGGATGGTTTGGTTATTTATTGCAGCGGTGTATTCTCGTATTTATTTTCTGTGACAGCCAGCCGTCTTCTTCCCCTTTTTATTCTCTATCATTTTACAATTATTTATGTTGTTATTATGCTGTCCGACTTTGGACTATAATCAATAATTCCAGTTAAATATATGTTTGTTTTCATGGAGGTTAGTAAATTATAATTTATAGATGAGAAATTTAATTGTGGTTTATTTATGTGTAGATTTCCATTCGTAACTCATTGTAATTTTTTTAATTCTAGATGTAAAATGTTAACTTATAGTTATAGTGCGTTTACTTTTAAACACAATCTAATGCTCACAAGATTTGGGGAAAAATCTAGTAGATTTTCCATACATAAACAAAATCTTTTTTCTCACTAGCCTTTGTAAAAAAATCTACTTCAAATCTAGTAGAACTTATTGATACAAGAAGTTTCCAACATTCCATGGCATATAGAGCAAAATTTCAATACAAAAGCTTCAAATGGATTACTGAATGACATTTTGCTCTACCCAATTTGGCAGTTTTTTTAGGAGAGCACTTTCAAGCTTTAAATAATTTTTTTTTAAATTATTCCTATTCCAATATATTACTTTCCTGCGGGACTAAATATAAATTTAAAATATACTAGATCAAAGTCAAGTTAAGTTTTTATTTCAATTCAAATCGAATAAGGAGCAACAACCCTCCAACCCCGTTTCGTTTTATAACGATCAGTTCAACCACAATTTTAATTTATCCTTTAGAAAGCCTTGAAAAGACCAATGCAAACGTTGCGTACAATTTTCAATAAAAATAATCTAAATGGAGAATGAAATTGAAGAATTCGATATTCACAGAAATGAAACGAAAGGCCTTAAAGTGGAACGCGACGTAGATCGCCAAAAACTACACCCTTTTTCTGTTGTTGTATGTTTTGATTTGCAAAGCGTTTTTAGCCTTCCTAAAGGACTTGCATCATCATTTTATTATAAATGTTTATAATATGACCGGTACAATTATTTTTCCCAATAAGAAAAAATTTATTTACTGTTGCACAGAAAAAACTAAATTTCGTTTTCAGTAACCAAATTCATTGAATCAGTAAATTTTTTGTGTGAATGCGGACCTACAAAAAAATTTGTAGATTCTGATAAGAATTTTGTAAAAATTTAACTGGAAAAAAAATTTTATTTTTAGTTAATGCCATAATAAGCATTAGAGAAAAAAGTTAACTGAAACTCAAAATATGTTCAGTCAAATTTATTAATAGGAACAGAAAAACATTTTTGCAGATTTTTTTGTATTATTCAGTAAATTTTTTTTTATAATTTACAAACACATTCACTAAAATTTTTCGTATTATCAGAAAATAAATTAACTGCATCAATAACAATTCTAAAATTTTTTTTTTAAAAATTAGTAAAAGTTTTATTTGAAAAAAAATAACTGAATCAAATGAAAGGTCAGGGTTACCGTTGATCCGACTAAAGTCGCAATTTGAACCTTTTTTAGAGGTGTGCGACTTTTGTGAGACTTTTTTTATCACCGACTTTTGGAACTTTTTTAATTTTGTTGGAACTTTTTACCTTTTTTTATAAAGATTCTCACAGAAAACATTTAAATTGCAGTAAATTAAAATTTTTTCTCATTATTTTTATCAAAAAAAAAAAAAAAAAAAAATTATCTTCAAAATTTAAAAGCAATTCACAGATTATTCTTATTTCTTGCAATATTCAATGCATTTAAGAAATTTTTCACAAATTTTCAGTAGAAGTTTCAAAGAATAGTTTTAGGGAAAAAATTTAAATAAGTAAAAATTGTGGGTTTTGCAGTGCTGTTTTATGAAATATGCATTGTTTCAACTTACTTTTTTGTTGTGCTATGCTTTTTATTAATAAAAAGACGGTAAAAAAGTTGTGCAACTTTTATTTTCTCAAACGATTTTTTTCTCCGACTTTTCAAAAATTCCTAACGGTAGCCCTGGCCCATTGTTTACATGATATTGTGTCATAAAGAGAGCACAAAGTGTGTGCCAGATAATTTTAATGAGTACTGAAAAAATACACTTACAAAAACAGTAAGAATTTAAGTAACTGCTTATAGTCATAATTGTATCGCAAACAATTTGTACGCTCACATATTTTATCTGAAGCAGCTATGACTACAGCCGATTCTAACACACAACAGCATCTCTACTTCGTTTATGCCTAAAACTAATATACAACTCAATAAAAACGCACATGAGTATCAGGCGCATTGACTCTCTCTCATACTTTTAGTGTAAGTATGATTATACTCAGGCTATGAGTATTTAGTCGGATAAAAAAACTGTACGCATGATCTCGGGATATTAATTCATCATTCGCCACTCTAAACATACATTGGTTTAGATATATAAAATGGATTGGAGAATGCATTTTGGCTGTTTAACAGCATACTTTATATGTATGTGTAAATAAAATAGCCCTGCATATATGCATGTGTAGCCAATTAATAGTCAGGGTATTTTTATTCTCATGTGTACAATTCTAGCTCATACACTCTATACATTTTAGTTGTTGAAGTTTGTGCTGCGTAATTAAAAAAATTTTTTTAAATATAGTTGTTAAATGTTTAGTATTTAAACATATTCGGTTGAAAATGAATGCGCACATGAACATGGTTTTTATTTTCAGTTGCACGGATTCATCCTTGTTTGACGTCCAATACACAAAGAGTACTCCAAACGATACTTTTGTCACTGTCGAGTACGTGCTAAGTTTTGTAGCAATCGGTTGTAAATTTATAAAATAACATAGAGGTAAGCAAATAATAATAAATGAGTATGGTCCTCTCACGTTTTTCACAGTGGGACGAAAAGCTCCACTCAGACAAAAAAATTATAATCGGTCTAAAAGTTTTGGAGTAACACACATTCATGAATACAAACGAATGGATAACCTCCTCCTTTGTTTTGAAGTCGGTTAAAAACCGCATAAGTATAAAAGTACGTTTTTTTTACTACTCATTCAGGACTTAATGCAAACAAAAATAATATTAAGTATTATATGTGCAATGATTTCTTAACCATTTGTCTATCTGTAAGAACCTAATCCTCACAAAAACATCATGTGAAAAAAGGCCAAGTTCCTATCAAAAATTTCGGCCATCAAAAGCAGTGAGATATAAATTTTGACCAAGTTCTTGTTTGGCACAACACCTTTCAATGACATATGCTATGCGTTATATACATTTTTAATCGTAAGGGTGTGATATAATTTCTTGATAATCTGCTAACTTGACAACATTTTTACCGATATAAAGAAATGAACATTATTCTCTCTTTTTGTAGAAGGGTAAAAATATTGCCAAGTTAGCAGATTATCTAAAAATTATATGACACCCTTACGATTACAAATAAATATAATGAATAGCATATGTCAGTGATAGATGTTGTGCCAAACACGAACTTGGTCAAAATTTATATCTCACTGCTTTTGATGGCCGAAATTTTTGATAGGAAGTTGGCCTTTTTTCACATTGATGTTTTTGTGAGGATCTGACTACTTTTTGAAAAATTTTGTATGATAGCACTTTTTAAACTTAAGGTCTCTGGGGTGTTTTATATCTATTCATGATCACTGTGCCAGTTAACAATGGTACAGTTACATAAAATAATGGATTAGAGCATGATGTGTACAACTTAAAAATGAATTATTGTGCTATTACAACGGGTCGCCAGTGCGTACGCAATTTGTTAAGAGTCGTCTAAAAAGAAATATGTAAAATACAGCGTCAATTCTAGTGGGAGTGATCCCGCCTATTTTCTCAATATATTTACATATTAAAGTCTGCTTAGCCGAAGTACATAAATCAAAAGGATATGCCCAATGTGCATACAAAGTTTCAATAGGGTAGGTGGTGCTTTAATTTTTGGATTTTCCGACTGAGTAAATCAATTAGGACTATTTGTCTACAAAATATCAGCTTTCTACAGTATAAAATTACGTAAAATATTTATGGGCCTGGCCCTGCCGACGTTTATATCTGTTAGTGCTTATGATTCATTTAAAGTTTTGTATGAAAAAGCTATTGAGAAATACATGAGTAATAGACTAAAAACTGCTAAGCCGAAGTACATGAAAGAAATAGCTACGATTTACGGGTGTAGTCACGTCCACTTTTCAAAACAGGAAATTTTTACTTTGGATAAGTGCAATGTGGATGAAAAGTTTCAATAAAATTGAACTTAATTTTGAGTTAACAGTGCTTGTTCCCAACCGCTGATTGAAACTTCTGGTTTCTTAGATTTTTCTAAGTGATCTCTGATCTAGATTAATTTGTGTACCAAATTTCAGCACTATACTGCGAATTAGAGTTTTAGCAGATAAAGTTTCTTGGTTTTAAGATTTTTCCATTGACTTACTCATCTACACTTGCTTGTGTATTAAATTTCAGCTCTTTAGCGTGAACTTTACCTTATTCTTTTATGAGCATTACCCCTCCGACTATTTTAAACTCACAATATTGTTGTGAGCAGCGCTTATAGTTCATGCTAATCTTCTTCTAAAATATGCTTGACCGAAGTATATTAAACACAAGGCTAAAATTTTATGGGAGTGATCACGCCCACTTTTTTAGGTGATAGTTTAAATTATTGTATACGTGTAACGTATATGCAAGGTTTCACTAAAATGGCTTAAGTTAAAAGCTGTATATTAACAGCCTTATTTATTTAACTTATTAAGGCTTTATAAAGGGGTTTTAAGAAAAATTTTCCTAAATTTTTTTTTTTTAAATTCTTAATAAATTTTATAATTAAGGCTATAAGTTTTCAGGTTCAAACAATAGTAGCGCGGCCCCGCCCATTCTGGTAAAATTTTGTTTTTTTTCAGATTTCTCTAGTTGGTTTCTCACCTAGACCTACTTGTGTATCAAATTTCAGCTCATAAGCGCAACTTTTAATTTTTAATTTTTATGGGCGCAGCCCCGCCCCTCTGACTAAAATTTCCGGGTTTTCAGGTTTTTCTTGTTGTTTTCTCCCATATACCTATTCGTGCATCAAATTTCAGCTCCTTAGCACAACTTTTCATTTATAATTTTAAAGGGCGTAACGCACTACCGTGCGCCTAGATAACTAAAAGAATAGATTTAATACATTATTATATCAAATTATTCTACAAATGATTTACAATTTGTATTATTTCATATTTCGTATGTTGTACTGTAACTGCAACGCTATTGTATGGATGTGTCAGAAGCTAAAAGTCCTAACTTCACAAAATAAAAAGTTAAGTAAATTAGTAATGTTTGGCAAATAGATTTCCAAAATTTATGAAAATTATAAAAGGTCCAACATATTTTTATGTCATTTAACTGAAAAAAAGAGGGGATAGGGATACCCGCGTAACAGATACATTCGCTAGTTTTATAAAATTTCATAAAACATGGAAATTTTGCTTGATTAAACCAATGCGTTTAACTAAAGTGGAGTTAATTGGAGTAGATTTAAAAAAAAATTCAAAAAAGATTCAAAGCCAATGTTTCATGTTTTTAATAGAAAATATTTAAATAATAGAAGAACAAAATAATTTACATAGACTTCACAACTAATTATATTAATAATATAACAAAATTGAGAAATTCTCAAAAAGTGGAGTTAGGCCTCTTAGCGTATGACACATCCATATAAAGAATGCTGAAGTAGTAAAATTAATTATGAATTTTAGATATTATTTTTAAATTATATATACATTGGTTTTTGATAATATAATTGTACTTGCATGTAATATGTAACATGCGCCTTATATACGTATGTATGTATGAATTTCTTTCATCGACACTTTGACATTCATATAAAAGAATATTTATAATAGATATTTATATATGTATGTAGCCACATTATCCTGCCATGACCGGATTTTAGTACTTTTCAAAATGACACTTAATCATGGCAGTCGCCTGGTGAGTTAAACGTAAGCGTATTCAATAAAGGAAGCACAAAACAACAACATCGCAAAAAAAACTCAGTACGAAAGCGTACGTGTATGTTGGACGATTGTCAATGTATGTAAAATAACATAAAACAGAAATAAAAAATTTAAACTGGTATTGAAAAGAAACAAAAACTGTGTTCAGGAAAAGGAAATACACAAGTAATCGCATGTGTTTTCGCTTGAGAGGATATCACGCAGTCAAGTTTAACATTAAAGTGGTAGTAAGAGTGTCCTGTCGCAAAAAAAAAGGAGGGCAGGCTAAGCTGATTGTTACTACTTGAGAGCACAAAAACTATACCAAGAAGAAATAAGATTAATGACTTGACAATGGAAATTGTCTAAACAGAATGTTGCTAGCAGTATTTCAAAATGAACGAGAGAGAAGAAATGGTGCCAAAATTTTTTTATTACAGAAATATTACAAATACGTAATAAGAGATCAATAGGAAATTTTATGAATTTTGTCCAAAATTTTTGTTGGTGTTTTTGCATAAAAAATTTAAAATTAATTGAGACCATTGTGGCAATGAGTTTTCTGTCGACCTTAAACCCATAAAATTAAGTGATGTTCAAATAAATCAGCATTTCTTCTAGGTATTAGCAATTTAGGAGTCGGCTGATACCTAGAAGATTTCCCTGGCCATCATGCATGGTGTTTGTAACATTTGCACTGTGTGAAATAATATTAAAAAAAAATAAATAAAAATAACTGCCAACAAATTTTATACATTTTGAAGGTTACTTCATCATAGTAACTCCAAGATTTTAAGGATTTAATTAAGTTTTTTTTTCCAAATATTTTAAAATTATTTTATTTCTGAAAAAAATTTATTTGTTCTGTAAGTCTAGATACATTTCGTATCGTCATGGATGTATGTATGATATAATGACAAAAGTATCGTTTTAAATACTCTTTGAGTATTCGCTGTCAAATAGCTAGGAATGGGTACATCTTAAAACCATGTTCATATGCAAACGCACGCTGCAATTTTAAACCATATAAGAGCAATTATAAACAACCAACAACTATGTTCGTACACATTTCTAAATTTACGAAGCACAAGCGACTATAACTAAAATATATAGAATGTATGTAGGTGCTACAATCAAACAAATAATTATGAAAATACTACGGCTATTAGTCGGCTACATATGCGTATATACAGGGCTATTTTATTTACACATACACATAAAGCATGTGTAAAAACTGCCAAATCAATATTTTCATTCCATTTCATATACCTACGCAAATGAATGCATACGAATGACGAATAAATATCCCGAGTATCATGCCTATATTTTTTTTTTGTCCGAATAATTATCAACACTCTGGGTATAAGCATACTCCGACTGCAAGTATGACAGATATTCAGAGATGCTCTTGTATGTTGCAATCAGCTATAGTCATAGTTGATTGAGAGAAGATGTGTGAGCGTACGAATTGCTTGAGCTACAATTATGACTAGGCGCACGAATAATTTAACCGATCGGAATCAAATTAAATTTAAATAGATTTCGTAGTATAATGAATCCATCAGGATTTTAAGAATTTTCTTCAATTAAAAAATTAAAATAATTCTGATAAAATAAAACTGATTTGAATGCCAAAATCTGATTGAACATTTTGGAAAAAAAATGTATGTGACCAAACTGGAAGTAAACTTTTTCAAAAAATAAATTATTTAAATCTAACCAACAGAGAAAAAGTACGTTAAATAAAAAATTAAATTATAATGGGCGTGCCCCCGCCCATTTAAAAAAAATCAATATTGTGTATTTTCATAGCTCAGGGTGTGTGTAAGGTTAGGAAGTGTTGTGCCAAAAATGCACCTCCACTCGAAAAGACAACTGGGTCCATTGTGAGTCAAATTTTGTAAAAATCGATAAAGTAGAACCACTTAAAATAGTATATTTTAAATTTTAATGGGCGTGAATTCACCTGTTTTTGTTAATAAAAGATTGTCGGCCCTGTTCTGTAAACCGATTGATTTGAAACCGCACGATTTTAGAAAACTGTTTCCGAAATCGAATCGAAATATTTTTTAGATCTTGATAATTTTTCTTATTATAT
Organism: Tachina grossa; assembly: GCA_949987645.1. Taxonomy (NCBI): domain Eukaryota; kingdom Metazoa; phylum Arthropoda; class Insecta; order Diptera; family Tachinidae; genus Tachina; species Tachina grossa. Next base: position 154,335,256 of record OX465275.1, read on the forward strand.
AGATTTCCAAATATCACATCTGAAACAAAATTATCGTATATGATCTAAAACACGTCTGCAGGACCATTATTAATTTTTGGGAAACGAGAAATTTACTCGGATTTGATTTACAGAACAGGGCAGTGTGTCCATTGAAAAGTTCAAGGTGTGTGGTAAGTTTCGTACAAATCGGTGAAGTCGAACCACATGAAATACAATAATAATTTTTAATGTGCGTAGCTCCGCCCATTTTTTCAAATTTAAAGTTATGCAATTACAAGGACCAAAGTTGTTTGCTAGGTTTCGCAGCAGAATATCGTAAAATCAATTAAAAAAACGTAAGGGCGTGTCCATGCCCAATTTTTTTTTTATAAAAGGACCAAGTGGATGTTATACCCTCTTAGACAAAAAAAAAAAGAATTTTTGCAATCGGTCCAAAATGTACCAAATTATGAAGTAACAATGTCAAAAAAATACAGGGGGTCTACTCTGTAATTCGAAACGAAAGAAAATGCTTTCGAATTTGCATGGAATTAACACACAAATTCGAAAGTATTTTCTTTCGTTTCGAATTACAGATTAGCCCCCAAAATTGATTCCCTAATCGGTTAAAAATAAAAGATTGATTGATAGTTTGTTTAAAATCGATTGATTCCTTCCAGGTATATTGTTAAAGACTCCAAAAACTCTTGTGAAATTAAGATTTGATTTGATTCGATTACATTTTTAGACTGAAGCAGCAACTTCAACTATATCAATAAAATCTTTCGTAACATATCGTTGTTAAAAATTGTATCAATATGTCTTTTTTACCCAAAAAATCTATGGATTTTCAAGCGCTTTGAGCTTGACATTAGTTCAAAATTCCAGAGTTGGATATATGCAATTTATTTTCTTTCCATTACTTTAGTCAATTCTATTATAATTTATTTCCCATTTCATTGGGATTTGTTTCTTTCGGATGCAATAAATTTTCATCTGAAACTCCAAGAAAATAGAATACAAATGAACAAAACTCGTTGACGACCTTCAGCTTTAAGGTGAGGACTCGATTTTGAGAACCTTTGTTCCTCCATGGAACCTTAGGAGATTATTTTTTTCATTGGAAGTCATATAGCAGCGGAAGAAAATGTTGCTGCCGTAATTATATCGTTAAGCCTCAACTGTGCTTATGTTAACTTATGTACTCCCTTAATTAGTAAACGGAAAGAGATAATTCTCTATTTTTCGCACAAGGTTTCCTTGAATTTTGTCTTCATTTATTTATTTATTTTTTCCTATTTGTTACTTTTGTTATATGTATTTTTTTTTTGCTTGCGACTATCATTAGTCGTAAAGTTTTACTTCTTGTTAAGTGTTATTTGTGCTATATCCGGTTTGGCCCAACCAAAATATACGTATAAAACATGACGTTACTTTTCTTTTCTTTTAATTTTATTTATTTTTTTTTTTGGCTCTTTCACTTAATCATTTATTTTATTCCTGCAGTCATTCACTCCCCTCAACTATGTTCAGTCCCCTTTAAACACGTATGAAAAATGTTGCAAAATATTTTACATCGTTTATCACTTGATTGTGTTTAGTGATTTTCAAACAATGTGTTGTAGTTTTCTAGTTAACGATTAAAGAAAAACTAAAGCAACCGACAAAAGAAATGAGAAATAGAAAACATATAAAATGAAAGAAAGAATTAATGACCACATTTTAGTTTAAGCCACATTTACAATATAAAGAGGGTGCAAAATACCTTCCAAAACACTTTTCACCAAAACTATTGTTTTACTTTCACACTGGCAAAAAGGAATATAAAAAAAAATTAAAACAAAAAAAAAACCCAAATGTAATAAATATACTTTTAATGCAAGATGTTTCATGGCAAGTTATTTATATACAAACACATCTAAACATAGAAATAGACTTGCTTTTCCTTTCCTATGAAAAGAAAAAGTGTACAAAGTCAAATGTCCATTTTGTAAATGTTTGCTATCTAAATGGTCCATAAATTTTACAAATTGCTTTAACAAGAAATTCTAAGAAACAAAAAAAAAAAAAAAAAAAAAAGTTGCACGAAATGAAAAACACAAAACTTATGCAGTAATAAATTGATCACAAGTTATATCAATTACATTGTGAAAGATAAATTTCCGAGGATTAAGTTAAAATGTTTTCATTTAAATCATGTAAAAAATTTTCGAAAGATGTTAATTTATTGCCATCGAATATGTTTGTCTTTTGGTGTTTGTGCACGTTTTTGTTTTTCCCCCCTTTTGTGTTGAATTTTTAATAAAAAACATTTTTATTCAGTGAGAATTGAAATGTAAAATTTTTTTTTTTATTAAATTATAGTCGTGAGCCATGAGTAATCTAAGAGTTTTTTAATTTTTCCTGCTACGGAGAACTTACTGATTTTACCTTAGTTTCTGAAAATCGACTCTTTATCATATTTCGACATTTTGAGGTTATGGTACGCTATTCTCGTCATGATGTCCATATGGATGTGTGTTCATGTGTGAGTATGTCAGTATATAAACATCTCATAACTTCCCCGCGGTAAAACTCAGTAGACCTTCTTAGTGCAGGCCTTATTAACGGACTCTTTCGCATACGATACACATTCCACACTCCCTTCTATGAGAAGGAAGAAGAGAACGAGTAATATGTTTTGTTTCGTTTTTTTTACCAAAGCAAAAACAAAATCTATTAGTTTGAAGGCCTTCCAGAATCTCTGGCGAAAGAAGCAAGAACAGAAGGCCTGCTCCGCAATGACGACGCGTGTAAAAAGAAATGAGTGCGGAATGGAGCGAGCAGGCCTTCTACATCCAAAAGAAGGCGTACAAAGGCTTCCCTACACCTTTTAGTTTCCGCTGGGTTAAGAACGAGATATTGAGCTCACTTAGTTAGATGTCGTAAAAAATGAATCCATAAATTTTTTTACGAAATTCTTCTTTTAAACAAATTTAAAAATTTTCAAATTCTAATCAACTTTTAATTTCAAAAATAAATGTCGATTGCTGCCAATTTGTCTAAAATCAGTTTGAATTCATGAGATATCGTTGACGAAAAATTTCGAAATAATATTTTATTTATAAAAACTTCAAAAGTCCTTCAAGTAAATTTTATTTATTAGCTTATTCTTTAAGACTGAAAAAGTGTAACGGATGAGCGAAATCCGTAGCTTGGCGAAAAATTTCAGAACTGGCCAGCAAGCTCAACCATTTCCCATATATTTATTTTTTGCTTAAGAGAAGTAACACTCAGTTAATTAATATTTTAATATTTTGGGCCTGTTCCGAAAATATGTATTTATATTGGAAACATTAGCAAATTTCAGTTTTTTGTTTTAGATCTATCGTTCGAGTTCAGAGGAACAAGCCCTTAATCTTCTTTAGCAAAGAGAAAGTGAACAAAAGACGTTCGGCGCATGACTATTTAAGCTTAAATCGTTTAAAAACTCTGCTATTTTGCGTTTTGTTAATCTATAGCAGTTAGCAGCGCCCATGGCGCATTATTTTAAGATGTGTAGTGCTTTTATGGCTATGCTATTTATTGCGCGATATAGGAGTTAGGATGTGATTTTCGTCACAAAAATAATCGACACTATTACTGCATTTATACATTTATTATACCCTTCACCAAAAATCCTAAAGGGTATATATAGGATTGTCATTTCGTGTACAATTTCCGCAATATGAATATGCGACACATAAAGTATATAAAGGGTCCGCCAGATAACTTTTTTTTTTTTTTTTGAAAATGCTATAAAAAAAGCCGATTGTAGCTTCGGCTGTGTGGCACGTAGCGCCGTCCTGTTGAAACCAAATGTTGCCAATATCATCCTCTTCAATTTTTGTGAACAAAAATTCGTTCAACATGGCCCGATAACGATCGCCAACTGTAACGGCCACTCCTTGCTTATTTTCGAAAATAATGGCCCAATTATGACGCGCCAAACAGTGATTCGTTTTGGGTGCGTTGGCTTTTCAATGTATGCGTGCGGGTTTTCTGATCAAAAAAGATCAAAATGAGCTTCATCTGAAAAGATGATTTGTTTTTTGCAAAATCGGCATCTTCTGTAAGTCGATTGCAGACCCACTTAGCGAAGCGAATTCGCAACCATATTCGTACAACGGAAGGATAATACTAATTATCTGTCAAATCAGAAATGAGCTAAGTGTTACCATTCACGAAATAAGCACTAGTTGAAAAAAAATGTTAGATGGCGGACCCTTTATATTCTGGGTCGGTCCTTATGAATAGGGAAGATGAATAAGCGATGTCCGTCTATCTATCTGATGTACGTGAAATAGCAGAAAAGCTATAAACTTTGTTCCTGGACTGGTGTACCAGAAATGGTCCAAAATAGATTGTTATTGAAAATCAGCAATATCGAGCGTAAGGTTTCAGAGCTGGAAAATATAAACTTTATTTTGCTGTATAAAAGTAACTACCCTGTAGAAAATTTGGTGACAATTGATTCAAACGTACTCGTCCTATGACTTGAGAAAATGCGAGTGTTATCAAAAGTACGGAGAAGTGTTTGGTGAAAAAAGACATATCGTGTAAATGATTACATATTCACAATTTTCGTGATGTATCGTATTGATCTTGAGCTAATTTAATTTGGACTCGGTAGTAAATGGCACTGAACATGTTCGATGTGGTTGAATACATGGACCTATCAAATAGTGTAAATATAATGATAATTGCTCCCTCCAATGTGACTCTGGAACCAGTCCCGTAACTATACTGATATATTAACCTAAGCTTAATTGGTATTTATACTTTTTAAACATGAGTGGCCCTGTGGTTCAGTGGGTAGTGTGCTAGCCTGTTATGCGTGAGGTTGTCGGTTCTTTTTTTTTTTTTTTTTTTTTTAATGCATGTTTTTTTTATTTATTGTATCTTCAAATATGAACTAACAATAAGTATTCAAATCTTAAGTCTATAAAAAAATTATTAGGCCCGACCAATGTCGGACATAAGCTTAGTGATAGTTATTAATAATACATAAGTAGTGATAGTGTCGGTTCGAATCCCAAAAAAGTTTCTACTTAAAAACATATTATAATTTCATTTGTAACAATAAAAAAAAGTATAAATTTTCATTGTTACAGTTAAATGTCGGAATGACATTTATATATAATTTCTATTATTCTACACGGAATAGGTCCCTATGGGATAGTTCAGTGGCAAGTCAAAGGGTGCATAAAATGTATCAATTAACCCCATCTTAGGCCATTCCCATGTAAAAGTGACTGGTCCGCTTAATAGGAAGTGTTAGAACTCGGACTAGTCCCTATCACTTGGGGACCGGTCACGTGACTAGTATTGTGTCAGTTCAATTTCCAGCAGGGTAGCTTACACCAATTTTTTTTAAATAAACTTATGCAATATTTCAGTACGAATCCAAAAATAAAAAAAGACGTTTCCAGGGTTGGAAAAACTTAATTTTTTATATAAATGTAACCTACTAAAACTATTTTTTTTTCTCTATACAAATTAAAGATATCTTATATTCTTAAAAAATTTAAAAGGATGATTTCAGGGTTGGGAAAATTACACTTTTTGTGATATGTGAAAGTAACTATTTTTTCTTTTTCTTTTTCTAAATAAGATATATTTTATGTTTTGAAAAAAAGAGTTTGGTATAGAAAATTAGAAAAATAATAACCAAGGCTCCAGAGCTGGAAAATTTAAATCTTTATTTTTTTATACTAAAATAACTAAATAAAACAAATTTTTTTCTTATTTCCTTTTTTCTTTCTTCACTACACATAAGTAGTCAGAAAAATATATAAAAGGATTATTCCTTTTTATTATTATCAAATTAAGTTTTTGTTTGTTTTAGAAAGAAACAGTTTGGAATAAAAAATTATAAAAATAAAAAAACATTGCTCCAGACCTGGAAAACTATTGATTTTCTTGAAAGCTAAATATATTCTTTATTTTAGAAAGAAAAAAGATTAATATTTAATACTAGAAAAATTTAAATTATGGTTCCAGGTTTGGAAATTGGGAAAAAGTTTTGGGTAAAAAAAACCAAAAACTATTTATTTTTCACTAAACGTATTGCATGTATCAAGATTTTTTTTATATTTGTTCAATTTTTGTATGGATATCTAATTTGAGTATAAACGAGGGTTTGTGCCATGTTGCTTATCATACTTTAAGCACAGTCAATTTTCTAATCGCTAATGAACAGTCCTAACTATGAAATAAATTAAAGGAAATGTTCCACTTCATTTTCCTGAAACCGTTCGTCACTGCTGAACAAAATTGAAAAAAATTCTCTGGGAATATGGATGGAATGGGATGTTTCAATTGAGTCACTAAACAGTTATGCAACATCAAAGATTATTAAACATGGAAAAATATAAAACAAGTTAGATTACTTGGTATGGAGGTACAAAACTAAAGCTACGGTCACACTTGTCAAACATTTTCCCAAAAAAGCGTAACCACTAAATGCTAATGAAAAATCTTTCAACTCAGACAAAAGTCTGTCAAGTTAAAGAGTAGCCAATATTGTTGGAGTCTATGACATTGTGCATTAGTTGTGTTCGAAACTGTTTAATATGATAAACAGCTGTCTGGATCAAAACTTTTTCATTAGTGTTTGTTGGTTACGCTTTTTTGGGCAAATGTTTGACAAGTGTGAGCGTACCTTAAGACTATGTTAGGATTATTAAATAGTAGTACGGTTTTTAAAATCTCGAGAGCGAATAACCAAGCCCCAATTTTTTTTTTTTGGTATTGTATTAACGTAACGTCGAATATTTCTTACATACAGAGTGTAGAATAAAATAGTCAACTATTGCTTATATATTAAATATTTGAATCAAATTCTTTACTTGAAAAACACTGAGCGGTCACTTACTAAAAATTGCACTATAACAAAACAAATATGTATGTATGTACTTATGTATGTACGTCGATGAAGGGTGTATAAGATTGGGCACAGCCGAATATAGCTTTCTTAGTCCTGATTCACACACATCAGTTTTACCTGGACAGTTTTTGATCAATTTTCTTACGAATGACAAAACAACACGAAAGAGCAAACTTGACTGGTACGGTCAAGTCTGTATCCCTCTCCATTCTCTTTTCATCTCTCCCCTAAAAACTCAATACCTGACGGGTCAGACCTGACCTGTGTGAATCAGGACTTACTTATTTATTTTCCGTTTTGTGTTGAATTTATAATAAAACACATTTTAATTTAGTGTGAAATGTTGGTGTTATAAATTTTATTACATAAGAATTCAAATGTTAAAAATTTTTTATATATTTTATAGTCATAAGCAATTAAGGTTTTATTTAATTGTTTCCCTTATAAGAAGGAATTTTTTGAAAATCGAGTTTTTATCATGTATATGTACATACATGCATGATTTATATTTGGCAGTTGTCCTTCACATAAAAATGAATATTAGCTTCCTTGTACCAGTGTAAATTATAATTTCATGGTGGTCAAAGTCACAGCAATTGTTTCTTTTCGACATATTGTTGCTTTAACAATTATCCCTACTTTTTTTTGTGTGTTAAAAATCATTTACTGTAAATGTTATTTAGTAAAATTTATGTCCTTTTAGTGTCAACTTTTCCCTCAACTATAGTTTATTTATTGTTTATTTATTAACAGCATTTGTTTTTCATTTTCTATGTATTTTTACTTAAATGTGTGAGTGTAAAAGGTTCAGGAGCAGTCTCTCTTTGTGTGTGTGTGTGTGTGTGTGCATGTGCGTGTGTGTGCAGGTTTATTAACTAAATAATTCACCTTGAGCTCCCTGCTGTTTAACTATTATTTCGTGACAATTTTATTAACATCTTAACTTTAGTTGTTTCACTTCTTTTTATTCTTTTTGTTTGTTTCCTTTTGTTGTACACAGTTTAAAAAGGTCTAGGCTATTCTATTAGTTAATGTTTTTGGTTGGGGGTTGTATGAGTTGACATTTTAAGTGAGAAATTAAATATTTCTTGGGGAGTGAAGGTTAAATCGTAAAGTATTTACTTTATTTAGATACCGGACAAAGTCGTCTTACACTGGTGATGATAATTTATATACTAGTACTCGTATTATACCTGTGGTTTGTAAGAGCATCTTATATTAAAAGAATTAGGTATTTAATTTGTTGCAAACAAATTAGGGACTTTATATTTAAGATTAAATAGTTTTAAATTAATTTATGATTTAAAGGACTTTCATTAAGTTTATAGTTTTACATTTCCATTATTGAGAAGAATAAAACAATAATTTTTAATATTTTTTATAACGATAAAAAAAATATTCTTTAATTTTTTCAAATTCTTGCTACATTGGCCTTCGGCCAAATGTAACAAATTGCCCACAGCCTTCTTAAAAAAGAAACAAATAAAAAATATTCTCTTCCTTATTAAGCATAAGGCTGTATATAAAGGGTGTCCCAACAAAACGCAAGATTTAAATTTTAAATAAAAAACAGATATTTAAAAAAAAATCGTGAAACTTTATTATATCGTAAAGTAGACAAAATGAGGTTATGTGTGGAACAACAAATCGGGCAGATGGCCGCCGCGGCTTTGCTGGCACAAACGCGATCTTTTAATAATATTTTCAAGGCCGTTTTGCATAAATGCTGCGGTATTTGATTAATCCAGCATCGAATTTCCTCTTTTAAGGCTTGAGTCGTCGTCGGCTTATTCGCGTAAACCATCGACTTCAAAAAACGCCAAAGAAAAAAGTCTGATGGTGTTAAATCGCACGATCCAGGCGGCCAATTCTGGTCTCCAAAACGCGAAATAACACGACCGGGAAATGACTGATGTAGCAATTGAATTGTTTCTCTGGCTGTATGACATGTGGCGCCGTCTAGTTGAAACCACATGCCCTCCACATTCATTTCTTCAATTCTAGGCACGAAAAAACTGGTTATCATTTCACTATACCGAACACCATTGACTGTTTGCGCTTGACCTGCGTTTGAGCGACATCATCACGTACAGCTGCGACATTTTCGGTCGATCGACCTGGTCAAAGGCGCGTTGTAGTCCTTACATTACTAACAGACCCAGTTTCGGCAAATTTATCCATTAATCTCTTTAGAGTTGACTCTTTTGGAGCATTATTGTGACACCAAATTTGCGAACTGTAGCCGCAAAACTTTCACCATTTTGGTAAAACAATTTCACAATGAGAATGCGTTGTTCATTCGTGTAGCGCTCCGTTTTTACTAGCAAACAATAACAATTGATCAAATGTCAAACAATGACACTTCGAATGGCGCCAAATTTAAATCTTGCATTCTTGTTGGGACACCCTTTATATCAGCATTTTATACAGGCTCTTAAGTAAATAAAAAAAGAAAAATATTATTTATATTCTAGTATGTATGTATGTCTGTATATTTGTGATTATTTTTACCAGCTTATGTTCGTTATAACGATTGCTGTCGTCTCATGGCAAGTTACAAAATCGTTTGTCACATTTTAACAGATTTGTTATCCTGTCGAGTTAATGTCATCCCTAGTCATACAACAAAACTTAGACCATGCTGTCATGTTACAGGCACACATACCAACAGAATAAAGGACCTTTTTCATATATAAGAAAAGGAAAAAAAACTAAACTTTGATACTTGTGGTGTTAAATGTGTTTAAGTAGAAATACAAACAATATTAGTGAAAAAAAAAAGAAATTTCAGTCTGATAGTATTTTTTTTTTTAAGAATAAGCAAGGCTCACTTTGAGAAAGCCCTGCACAATAAAAGAAAAAAGAAGATTCTCCATAAATACTGCAACATAAGCAGAAGGGGAAAAATTTAGTCTAAGATTAACAGAAAACGATTCTTAAGGCTTTATTTATTAAAATTATTAAGGTGAACGCTAAATAAGACAAACTTTGTATGAAAATCTGTCTAATTAACCCTTTATAAAGCCTTAATCATTTTTATAAATAAGGCTGTTAATGTTTCAAGAAGTTTTTTTTTTATTAGAAAAGCAACGTAAAGGCTCGAATAATCATTCACTGCAATGCTTTTCATACTAATGAAAGCTGCCTTTAGTTCTAAAAATCAAATTTTTCAAATCACATGAGATTTAAAAACTAATGATGGTCATGCAGATATTTTCCCGATGTTTTTTTTTCTAATTTTTGTATTGTATATAGAGCATCAAATAAAAAAAAGGTTCCCAAGCATATTAATCTTAAAAATATATTATAACAAGTAGATACTAAAGATTTAATAAATTTATTATTCGACATATTGTCAGAAGTTTATTTTAATTTGAAATTTGTTTGCTGGTGGTTCAGCGTTGTCTATATATTTCATTGTTGCTGTAACAAATCATCAGTGGACTTCAACCACACATTTTGAATAGTCACGAAACTCTTTTCTTATGCACCGACTTTCAAGAACTATTTGAGAATTTACAAATAATAATATTTTTGAAAATCACAAAAGAAAAACAAGCGTAGTAGGCTTAGAAACTAATACCAAAAACCCAACAAATAACTTATATTCGATTTGAATCTATTTATTTTTCTACACCTTTATACAATTAGAAATCCATCGTATAACAATAAAAGTAATTATAAGGCAAAATGAAAAATAAAATCTAAAATTTAACATTTAAGAAATTTATTATTCAACATATTGTCAGAAGTTTATTTTAATAGATTTGTATCGAATATAAATTATTTGCTGGGTTTTTTGTATTAGTTTCTAAGCCTACTAGTTTTCTTAAACACAAACAAAATCTTCAAAATAGCTCACAAAAGGTAGAAACTCAAAATTTTTTTTTGCTCAGATTAAACACCTGTAGTGAGATTCACTAACTTTTTTTTTAACGATAATCGCATCGTTAAAATAATTATAACGAATATTTATCGATTTTGCTATTCTGTAACATATTTAACGTTATTCGCTGTAGGTTAATGTCAGCTGTGTCGCTATTTAAGTGAAAATAATTTATGTGCTGTTAATTTTATTGACAAAAATCAACAGAAAATATGTACTATCGTTAAAAAGAAGTTACAGAATCACACAATCGTTATGGCAAGCGACAAAATGTATAGACAAAAATTACAATTTTCGCATTGTTAAAAGTTACTGAATAGCACTACATACAGTTTCGTGTGACGGGGGTGACCTTACATAACTCAGTTTTTTTATAAACTTAGTCCTCTCAGGACATATCCTGTTAAACCTTTCACAAAATACTTTCTGTCTGGAAATAAATAAAATTTCATAAAAACAAACTTTTTCTAAAATGCTATGGCTGGAAAAGTTTAAAGAAAAAAACTTTTCATTCACTTCTTTCATATAACATATATAAAGAAATTTTGATTTTTGTGCTTATTGGAGGCAGCAGATATTTGTAAGGACCTCTTGAAGAGTTGCTTTATAACAGTAGTTCTTTTTGAAGGACTAAAAGGAAGCTTAGGTTTATCTTTTGTTACAGCTTTTTTAATGCAAAGACGATTTCAAAACATTTTTCATGTCTTTTTAAAATTTATTTCATAAATTTTAAAGTTAATTGGAATAAGAGATACAATATATAAGTAATTATATTAAAGTCGCTCTTTTTATATATTACCAATGTTACCAGATTTCAATAAAAATAATTTTACCTGAAGATGTTGGATAATCCCAATGAAACGTCGAAACGTCGGATACATTAAGATTTAAATAAAAAACGTCTTTTATTTACATTTTGATGAAATTTAATGACCTTGAAATCCTGAATATATACAATATCAATAAAACCACATTAATTCACTCAAAATTAGTTTTTCATAATTTTGCCGTAGTCTGATCTTTCGTTTTCTTTTTCGATATTTTTTCCTTGGTTTCCCAATGATTCTTTATCCATCAGCCTTTTCTAAGCATTTTTTTTCATGCTCTCTCTTTTGCTCTCCCTCTCTCTCGCTCTCTCTTGCTCTCTCTCTTTCTTTCTCCCTAAAACTAAATAAAGTTCAAAGTTTTTTTAAGTTTATTCCTTTGTTGCTGCCGATTTTTAATTTTTGACATCCATTAAATTTCTGTTGTAGCATCACGGGTGTGACCGAATATTTCCTATATTAAGTTACTAGAATATAAAAAGAAGGATTCATTGCGCTTAGCTTTTTGTTGTTGGAAAGTATCACATATTAGTTATGTACAATAACAATCTTATTAAACTTGCCCAATGTTTACTGTGACGGGTGTGACCGAGAAACTCATATATTTAAACAAATCCATAAAACTTTCATTATAGGCATACAAATGAGAAAAGGAGTAAAATAAAACGTCAAAAAACACCAAGCATACAAAGGGGCTGTTCAGTATATTATTACCTTAATATAGAAAGGCCCCAACTCGTTATTTTTTTTTTTAAATCAAGTTTTTATATTTTTCTATAGAAGAACATGTAATGTATCGCAAAATGCAAAAATCTCAGTTAAAAAAATATTGAGCAAAGGCCTTTCTATATTAAGGTAACGATATGCTAATTTAAAGAGCTTCCAATCAAAAAAAAAAAAAAAAAAAAAAATAGAAAAATTGGTATGATTTAATTGTGTCTATGATTATCATTCTTTTGTAGACATCAGTTAAAGGATACTTATTAAAAATAGATAGCTATTTTTTTTCCTGCGTGAAATTGCCCAGCAATATTTTAAATTAAGGACAATTTTTCTAAATTCTACCAAATGAGCTTTGTCATTTAGTTATTATTAACTAATAACTATTCGCTTGTCTGACTAGTTTGAAAAAATGTACATATAACACGATTATCACACACTTAAATCGGCCCTAGAAAAATTAAAAAATTCCTTGTTACTTCACTTAAGTGCTTACTGTAGAGTGCATAACTTCAAAAAAAAAAAAAAATAAGGCCAACAAAAATCAATACAATAAATTGATGGATATATTATATTTTGGTACATTTTCCTGCAAATACGTACGTATGTATGAGTACATGTACACGTACTTATAACTGTATGTACTATGTATATCCTTTTGACAATTTTCGGTTTGATTTATGTTTTTTGTATTTTCTTTATAACACATTTTTAACATTTAGTCCTTTAGTCCCAACTACTGAGATCATCCAAGTGTATCAAAAGGAGGGACGGCAGCCAAGTAATATGTTTTCATTTCAATTTACATTGTTGTTATTGTTGTTGCTGTGCCTCTTGTTTTTCTTCTTCCAATATCCTTTATCCTTGCAGTTTTTCTAGACCGTTGTTTATTTCGATTCCATTTTTCTTTAGTGGTTTGTAATGTCTTAACATTTGACACGTCTTTGTCGGTCATAGATTATACACTTAAACTGAGTAGGATTATTTATTATAAGAAGTTTGTTGTTTTATTTTTCATTTGTCTGCATTTTTTTTTTCTACCAAACAATCGGTTAGAGTTGAAATATATTGTATCTGTGTGTTTGTTGCCAGTGTGTGCTGTGTATTGAGGATATTGGTCGTTAGTTAAGGTTTCATTTTGTTGTTGGTAACAACAATAAAATTTGTTCAGCTTACAATGATTGTTGTTGATATATTATTACATTATTTCATTTCTGTTGCTGTTTTCCTTTAGATAAATGTAGGTGAGAGTTATTGTTCCTTAGCACATTTATATTATTTTGGTTTTAACAGCATAACAAATTGTTCGTGCTCGATTGTATGCGAGGCTGGTTGGAAAATTAAGTTTTTTTGCTCTAATTTCCATTTGGTTATTTTCGGATTTATCTAGCAAATGTAATGAATATTTTCATATATATCTTTAATACAGCAAAATGTTCTTCATTTAATTTAGTTTACCAAAACAAAAAATAAAATTTAATCACTTTTATTTTAGTTATAGATTTCGACGTCACTTCAAAACAACATTTCTTTAGTTGCTGTCCAGTAGCATTTTGCACTACTGACAATCTATTTCCATTTCCTAAGACCTAGAAAATAGCATAAACCTGCCAGGCGGTGTCAGTTGATTTTTACAACGGATACACAAACCCCAATTTTTTGGTATTGTGTTAAACTAACATCGTTGTCGACAAATAGAATAAGGGTGAATGCCTTCTTCATGCTGCAAGTTATGTTAAAATTAAATTAGAATTAAGTTAAAATTAAATAAGAATTAAAAAATAATTACTAGCGAAATTTTGACATTCGCATATAGGCACGCTAACGATAATACACAGGAAAAAATATTTTTTTTATATAAAGGGTGTTTTTTATTGAGGTATAGAACTTTAAGTTGGCATCACTTTTTTAACTGGCGGCCATTTTGTCAGCTGTCAAGTGATTAATATTTAGTTTGGTTTGCCATTTCATCATGAACAGGTTGACAAAAGAACAACGCTTGCAAATCGTGCAAATTTATTTCGAAAATAATGGTTCAGTTCGCGAAGTTTACCGCAAGCTCCGTCCATTTTATGGTCGACATAATCGTCCATCAGAGCAATTAATTCGGTTAACCATGGATCGTTTTCGCACTACGTTTACTCTATGTGATAATACGCATCCGCAGAGACGTCGAACAGTGCGCACCGAAGAAACAATTGCCGCTGTAGAGCAAAGTGTTGAAGAGGACCCGAATGAATCGATTCGCCACCGTGCACAGCAATTGGAGCCGACTAACCGACTATTTTGTTCCCGAATTGGATGGCATGAATGTGGATGAGTTGTGGTTCCAACAAGACGGCGCTACATGCCACACAGCGCACGTCACAATCGATTTATTGAAGGAAACATTCGATGAGCGCATAATTTCGCGGAATGGACCTGTCAATTGGCCACCAAGATCGTGTGATTTGACACCATTGGATTATTTTCTTTGGGGATATGTGAAGTCGCTCGTCTACGCCAACAAACCAGAAACGTTAGGGGACTTGGAAGCCAACATTCGTGGCGTTATTGCCAACATACGGCCCCATATGCTCGAAAAATTGGTTGAAAATTGGACCTGTAGAATTGGCTTTATTCGAGCCAGCCGCGGCGGCCACATGCCCGAAATCATATTTAAACATTAATGGCATAAAATTATCCTTCCAATAAAGCCAAATTGATGGACATTAAAACGATTTTCTTGTGTTTTATTTCAATTCGAAGTTCTATACCCCTCAAAAAAACACCCTATATAATACGAATAAAATTCGTTCAATTCATCTTCACAAGAAAATTACAGTTACGTACGAATTAAAAAAATATGATTTTTATCAATGAGGAAACGCTTGGAATACATCATATACGGAAAACTCTGCTTTGGTCTTTATGTTACGTTTTCTTTTATTTCCTTTCTTCTCTTCAATAAAAATCATTATCTCTGCAAAGACTATACTCTTATTTGCTTTTTGTTGAAGTTTAGATTTTGTGTATTTTATAACGATAGTTTTGTAGATTGATTTTAAATAAGAAATTTTTCGGTCACACCCGTCACAAAAGAAATTGAAAATTTTAATAAATTTTTTAGGTACATAATTAAAACTTGACACTTTCCAACAATAAAAAAAAATGTACTACTTGTACCAATAAAATTTTGTGAACCTGTATTTCAATATTCGAGGCATTAGTTATAGGAAATCTTTGGTCACACCCGTCATCATAGCGCTGAATTGATGTTTGTTCAATGACTGCCAAAAATTAAAAACAACATTAAAGGAAGAAACATAAGGAAAATAAACAAAAATATTAACTGTCCTTAGCCTGAGAAAGAGAGAGAGAGAGAGAGAGAGAGAGAGAGAGAGAAAGAGACAGGTGATGAAAATATATAAGAACATTTTGATGGATAAGGAACCATTGGAAGATAAAAGAAAAACTGATCGAGCCAGAAAACGAAGCAGCAGAGAATGGAAAACGCAGGAAAGTCAAATTGTAAGCGTTTTGAATATCAGAAACTGTTAATTTTAAATTACAGTTTTCATAAAAAAGGGAGTGAATAAAGTTAATCCTAACCTTCCTTGTAGTCCATAAAAAAATTGCTATTATCAATCAACTTTTCAAAGAGGTTACTTCCGAATCTCTAGTGCCCGCAATAAGTGCAAGAATCAAGATTCCTGGCTGGTGCTTTTGATTGTTTCTTCGAGTTTTTATACTAAGTCACAACCGTTGCGTTTTCGAATTATTTTCTAGTTCTCTTAAAAAAAATTAACATTCGGTTTTTTATGCAGTACGTATTTAATTGATGCAAAATGATTTTGAACAGTTTACTAGATTAAAATAGTTCTATTCGTTCTACGAAAGATTTAGCAAAATAAAACGAGTAATAAATCTGTAAAAACTCAGAAGGTCACACCCGTAACAGGCTTCAGGTACCCATTCTGAGTAGAAACGATGTCTAGTGTCTGCCTGCTACTCCGTGTTTCTAAGATGAACTTCCTTGAGAGCCGCACTCTTTTTTTAATTAAATGTTTTATATTCTTTAATTAAAACATAATGTGAGTATCACCGTCACACCGGTCACGAGAAAATTACTCATATACCAAATTTTTTCACATAAACTTTTACATGTGAATAATTTTATTGTTTTCTGTTAAATTTTTTGCGGATATTAAGAGCTTAAACTTTATGTTAATTAGTAACAAAAAGGGGACTTTATTTTTATTTTAAGTTTCTCCAAATTTTCTTTTAATGCCAGCCTCGTAAGAAAATTTATGTTTACAATGTATGTGGCCATATTCTATGTAACAAACTAGGTGCTCAAGTGATTTATTTATATCCTTGCGTTTTCTTTTTATATAAATGTCTACATGTGTGCTTCACATTAATATTTGTTTTGTCGCAAAAAAAAGAAATCTCTGGGATTTATACTCTCTAGTACTGTTGCCATTTTTCTCAAAATTATTGGTGCAGAAATTATTAATAGTGTTTAACAAAACGTTTGTCGAATTCTTTTATACCTTTTGTTACTAAAGATATTTCTCTATAGTTAATTTAAAACCATAACTTTCTAACATTAAATTAATAATTTATTGCTTTATAATCCACATAATAATATTGATGTTAACGCTGTGGTATATTATTGATTTGTTTTTACAGATTTTGTAAATAAATTATTATTGCAGATTTTTACACTTTTGAAGGGTTTATAATTAAGTCATATTTAATATGACTAAAGATAATAAATAATAATTAGAAAAATTGTTTTTTAAATTGATTATAATTATTTAATTCTTTCTTAATGAAGTCAGAGTGAATATAATAATTATGTCCATTCTTAAGGAATTTTAGCATTATACACAAAACAATTGAATTTTTTATTTCACAGTGGGTCAACTCAAAATTTTCAAATTCTTAGTATACCCTTTGCCAAAAAATGGTAAAAGGGGATATATATATAGGTTTGTCATTCCGTTTGTAATTTCCACAATATTAATAAGCGAGCCATAAAGTATGTATATTCCGGATCCTTATGCATAGGGAAGACGAATAAGCGATGTCCGTCTGTCCATCTGTCTGTAGGTGAAATCGCTTTTCCGAAGCTCCCAGAAAAGCTAGGAGATCAAACTTGGATTGGTCTGTCAGAAATAGTCTGAAAAAGATTGGTATTGAAAATCAGCAAAATCGAGATGACGATTTCAGAGCTGGAAAACTCAAACTTTATGTTGCCATACTAAAGTTACTACCGAAAACTAATTTTTATTATTTTTAACCCCCGACTAAAAAGAAGGGGTGTTATAAGTTTGTAGTGTGTGTCTGTGTATCTGTGTGTCTGTCCCTGTCCACGCACAGGCCAAACGGCTGGACTGATTTTCATTTAGTTTTTTCTGTTTGAAAGGTAACTTGATCAACCCTCTCTTAGCTATGTTTGAAGAAAATCGGTCCAGCCGTTTAGAAGATATAACAACTTTTCTGAAAAAAGTCAGGGGGTTTTAAAATTTTTAATTTTTGTTATTTTTATTAAATAAACTTATTTTATACTTCGGTATGAATAAAATTGGTATTTCTAATATAAAAATTTTAAAAAAATTAAAAAGACGTTTCCAGGGTTGGAAAACCTTAAATTTTTCACACAAAATTATACAAAATTAACTTACTAAAACAAATGTTTCCTTTTTTCTATCAAATAAATATATATTATATTCTTAAAAGAAACAAATTGGTTTCAAAAATGAAAAAAATCAAAAAGGATGATATATAAAATTTACTACCGAAAACTAGTTTTTATTATTTTATTTATTTGTTAAATAAACTTATTTTATACATCAGTACTAATGAAATAGGTATTTCAAATTAATAAAACAATTAAAAAATTTAAAAAGACGTTTCCAGGGTTGGAAATCTTTAACTCCTATTATACAAAAGTAACTTACTAAAACAAATTTTTGCTTTTTTCTATAAATTAAACATGCCTTATATTCTTAAAAGAAAAAGATTGGTATAAGAAATCACAAAAATTAAAAACGATGATTCCAGGGTTGGGAAACTTAAAGTTTTTATGGTATATTATATACCATATAACTAGATCTAATTAATTTTTTTCTTTTTCTTTATAAATTATGTATATTTTACGTTTTGGAAAGAAAATTTTGGTGTAGAAAATTATAAAAATGAAAACCACAGCTCCAGAGCTGGAAACTTGGACCTTCTTTTCTGGATATTAAACTTACTAAATAAAACTATTTTTTTAATTTGATTTTTTGTTATTGTTTGACGTGACGTCGTTTCTGACAACTGGAATAAGGGTGTATGTAAAATATTTATTAAATACAGAGTGTAGAATAAAATATTTAACTTATTGCTAATATCGAAAAAAAATATTTAGTCGAAGCAAAAAATTAAAATTTTTTTCACAAAACATATGAATATGTATGGATGTGGTTATGAATGTATCTCTATTCGAACTATATGCGAACTTTGGTAAAGGGTATATAAGATTCGGCATAGCCGAATATAGCACTCTTACTTGTTTTTAATAAAATCCTTTATCACGAAGAGAAATACAACTGTACCCGTCATATATTTCTTTGGTCGAGAGGTATTTGGTAGATAACATTTGAATAAATCAAAAAATTATTTTATTTTAATTTGAAATTTATTTGCTGGTGGTTCAGCGTTGTCTATATGCATATCATTGTTGCTGTAACAAATCATCAGTAGACTTCAACCACACATTTTGAATAGTCACAAACCTCTTATCTTATGCACAGACTTTCAAGAACTATTTGAGAATTCACATATTATAATATTTTTGAAAATCACAAAAGAAAAATGTGTGGTTGAACAATTCAACAATGAAATGCATATAGACAACGCTGAACCACCAGCTTATAAATTTCAAATTAAAATAAACTTCTGACAATATGTCGAATAATAAATTTCTTAAATGTTAAAATTATTTTATATTATGCTAAATTTTAATTAAGAGTTATACGAGTTTTGATTAATAAAAATGTGTTTAATATATTTTTAAATTTATTGAAGTTTCTTAAGATTTATTTAATATTTCGAGGCAAAAGTGCACATGGGTTAGATCTATTTCATGATTAAGAGTACAGCTGTATATTTTGAAAGACTTGAGAAAATTATGTAATATTAGAGTAATGCTGCGCATCAGATGCAGCGCAATAGTAGATTTCTAAATAGACCCAGCTCTTCATTAGATTTCAAAATATCGATGCCAATATCTATGAGTTAATTGATAATTTAAATTTCTTAGATATATTTGTATATTAGATGGAAAAATAGAGATTGATAGAGAAGAGACAAATTTTATCTTTTTGAGCATCTACGAGTAATAACTATCTGAGTCCGGCAAACGTTGTCTCACCCTCAAAAAAAAAATTGTTTTAAGTGCAAATTACTCTACACAGTGATCACTTGTTGGGTCAAAAATAAAGCGAAAAATTACCGGGTATTAACGCATTGAATATTTCAGCTCCACAGTTCTTCTAGTTCCAGAGATCAGGCGTTACGAACAAGCACATACTACGAATTTATATATATATATATATATATACATATATAGATTTATTTAATGGGTGTTTTTTATTGAGGTATAGAACTTTAAGTTGGCATCACTTTTTTAACTGGCGGCCATTTTGTCAGCTGTCAAGTGATTAATATTTAGTTTGGTTTGCCATTGCATCATGAACAGGTTGACAAAAGAACAACGCTTGCAAATCGTGCAAATTTATTTCGAAAATAATGGTTCAGTTCGCGAAGTTTACCGCAAGCTCCGTCCATTTTATGGTCGACATAGTCCATCAGAGCAATTAATTCGGTTAACCATGGATCGTTTTCGCACTACGTTTACTCTATGTGATAATACGCATCCGCAGAGACGTCGAACAGTGCGCACCGAAGAAACAATTGCCGCTGTAGAGCAAAGTGTTGAAGAGGACCCGAATGAATCGATTCGCCACCGTGCACAGCAATTGGAGCTTTGTCCATCAACTTTATGGAAGATTTTGCGCAAAGATCTTGGCTTGCGACCTTACAAGATCCAGCTTGTGCAAGAATTAAAGCCGCGAGACCATGCAATGCGTCGTGATTTTGGTGTATGGGCCGAAAATGAGATTGATCTCGATGCTGATTTTCATCGCAAAATTTTGTTCAGTGATGAGGCTCATTTTTGGTTGAATGGCTACGTCAACAAGCAAAATTGCCGCATTTGGAGTGAAGAGAATCCACATGAGACCCTTGAGACGCCATTACATCCACAAAAACTGACTGTTTGGTGTGCTCTATGGGCTGGTGGAGTCATTGGGCCATACTTCTTCCGAAATAATGCTGGAGAGTCAGTTACCGTTAATGGAGACCGGTATAGAGCCATGATAACCGACTATTTTGTTCCCGAATTGGATGGCATGAATGTGGATGAGTTGTGGTTCCAACAAGACGGCGCTACATGCCACACAGCGCACGTCACAATCGATTTATTGAAGGAAACATTCGATGAGCGCATAATTTCGCGGAATGGACCTGTCAATTGGCCACCAAGATCGTGTGATTTGACACCATTGGATTATTTTCTTTGGGGATGTGTGAAGTCGCTCGTCTACGCCAACAAACCAGAAACGATAGGGGACTTGGAAGCCAACATTCGTGGCGTTATTGCCAACATACGGCCCCATATGCTCGAAAAAGTGGTTGAAAATTGGACCTGTAGAATTGGCTTTATTCGAGCCAGCTTCGGCGGCCACATGCCCGAAATCATATTTAAACATTAATGGCATAAAATTATCCTTCCAATAAAGCCAAATTGATGGACATTAAAACGATTTTCTTGTATTTTATTTCAATTCGAAGTTCTATACCTCTAAAAAAACACCCGTTATATGTACATATGTTTGTATGTATGTTTGTGCTTTTAATAAAAAAAAAATCCCTTATACCTACGAAACACACAAAATTATAATCTTTCATAATTACGAAATATGAATTCTCAAAAAAAAAAAAAAAATATATGTGTCATAATTTTTCTCCATTGAAATAGACCCGCAAGTAGTAAACAACCCAAAGGATTTAATTAATTTGTGGAAGAAGAAAAAAAAAGAATCACAGCTGTCTGCACAATATTTCTCAACTAAATACCACATGAATAAAAATCTGTCACATCTATTCAAATAATATATGACGGTTAACAAACAAAACGTAATGGGAACATAAATATTTTACACTTACTTAAGAAAAAGCTGTTTAAAATATGGATACAAAACAAAACATTTTCACGCTTTAACAAAAAGACATTTAAAAAAATTATGCTGTGTGACAGCATTTTTACATGAGACCAAAAATAATTTCTTTGTTTCACTAAATTGTCATAATTTTCAATGTTCTGTAACATTAAGGAGACACTGCAATTTGTTACAGATCTTAAGAGTATAAAAGCAAAAACAACAAGAATATACCCAGATAAATATGAATTTTTTTTTGGGCTAGACACACACAGAAATGTTCGCTCAAACAGTCGCAAAGAATGTGAAACGAATAAAAAAAGAAACAAATTTATGAGATGCAAGAATGCAATTGTAGAAAAGCGTGAACAAACTGTATGAGTCTTGGCTGTCACGGTAGTCTTGATAAGATTTCTAAATGTAATAGAAAAACTCGTAAATTAAAGGTTGCAACTAAAGGATTTGGATAGTTTGTGTGTTTTTGTGTCTTATTAAAAAAAAATAAATGTGGAGGCATTATAAATAGAGATGTTTGTATTGTAGTTTAGAAAAGATTTTGTAATATATGTGTAGGTATATCTAAATTATATATTCGATTAAAATAAATAATATCTATTTTACAAAATGGAGTTTTCCATCACTCATAGAAAACATCACCGTCAAAAAAAAAAAAAAAAAAAAAAACAAAAATTCATCCTTCTTAAAATAACCATTAAGTATATAATGAGAAAAAGAAATTTTCGTAAGAATTTCTGTCATCAGAAAAAAATTATTTTCTAGTGCAAATTCATAGAAATATGTTTTTTTTTTACGTACGTATTACTTTTTTTTTTGCTCCCAAGGAATTTCTGATAGAAGGATTTTATTCTGGGAAATTTTTTTCTGGGAGAAATAAATTCCGATGGAATATTCATGAGTGGGCTGATTCTGTTTATTGATAGCAGAAATTTTGTTTCGAAAACTTATCGATAACAAATATTTTTTTTTAGAAACATGATCGATAACTGAAATTTAATATAAGATGTTTATTGGTAGCAAAAATTTTCTTTAGAAAACAATTTTAACAATTTTTTTTTTAGAAACTTTATATATATTTAAACTTTAATAATTGTTTACTGACATTATTATTAGTATTATTATTATTATTATTTTGATTTATAGCAATCAAAATTTTCTTTTGATAGTTTACAGATAGATGAAATTTTATAAAACATGTTTACTGATAGCAAACATTTTTCTTAGTAACTCTATCGATAACAGATTTTTTTTAATTTTATCGATGACTAAAATTTCCTATAAATTTTTTATTAATCGAAAAAATTATGTTCTATTACAAATTCATAGAAAACAAAAATATTTTTTAGAAAATTTATCGATAACTGAAATTTTATATAACATGTTTATTAATAGCAAAAATCTTCTAAAAAAATATCGATAACAAATTTTACCTAGATAACTAAATTTTGTGTAACATGTTCGTTGTTTAATATAAAATGTTAATTGGAAGCAAAACATTTTCTCCAGAAAACTTATCGATGACTAATTCTTTTCTTCTAAAATTTATCGATAGCTGAATTATTACGTAAAATTTTTGTTTATTGATTGCAAAGGTTTTCTTTATCTTCGAATTTTTTGTTTGTTTACAAAACTTAAATTGATGGCAAAAATTTTCTTTAGAAAACTTATCGATAACAAAAAATTATTTAAAGTAAAAAATTTTAAGCAGTACAAACTGCCAAATATCTGTGAAAAATTTTTATCGAAATTTAAAATTTATCGTTGGTAAAAAATTTTTAAGGGCAAATTTATCAATAACAATTTTTTGTTTGTTTTTGAAAGCATTATTTTCTAAAATATTAATTTTAGTAAAAAAAACTTTCTTTGAGACTAAAGGCCCAACTATAATATGAATAAGCTACCTTAAGCAACTGTGCGGTTACATATAAAACGTATGTGGCAAACTATAATGTACTTAACAAACTTTTCGTTAAGTTTCGTCAAATGTCATTTGCTCAAGTAAAGTGCTAAACTGAACGCACATTCCGTAAGGAAACAACTGTTGTTTGTGCATTTTTTAAACTCAAACAAGCAACAGCAGAAAATATTCATTAATTTTAAATATTTTTTTATTGTTTCTTATTTTAAACTCGGAAAATAAAGCAAAACTTTTATTTTCATTGTTTGTTTTACAATACACATATACACACATACTCATGTATTTACTTATGTCCCAATAAGCACTCAAAAAATTAAAATTCAAGCACTTGAAATTGAACTGGAAACAAAGTTGAATTCAAGCGTTTTTTCAAGTAATTTTCAAGTTTGAAAATATTTTTAAATAAAAATCAAACAACATAATATGTGTTCAAACCTTGTCAAATAAATAATTTATTTATTATTAAAACTGAAATTGTGATGAATATATCAAAAATAAGTAAATAAAAAAGTGAATTTGGAAAATAAAGGTGATTAAGATCGTGAAAACAATAGCGAAGGCAGATGTGCAGAAAATTATTATTAGAAACACAAAGGAATTGCATTTTGCTTTCTATTTTAAAAGCCTTGTTTTTGCAGCTTGAAATACACTTGAATTCAATTGTAGTACAAGGTTGAATTACAGTATAATTCAAGGCTTGAATTGAACTGTAATACAAGTGAAATGTTCGAATTGAATTCAAGTTCCCATTTCACTGGAGAATGCTATTGAAATAAAGTGTAAATCCAGCATAATTCAACCCTTGACAATTATATATGTGGCTTGAATAACAATTGTTTTACACTTGATTTCAAGCAAAATTGTTTATTGGGGTATATTCACTGTTGTACTTTTTAGTAGGCAAAACAAATAAAACAAGTAATAAGGTGATGGATATATTTATATGTGAATTTTTAATAGATTAGGACATTCTTTCAAGTTAGTTTGATTGAATTGCATTCATTTATGAGTTACGAAAAGAAACAAAATTAATACAAAATTAAGTGCGTTCGAGAACTCAAAAATTTTTAAAAATTTTTACTATTTTTTACTGGATTGCGTTCGAGTACACAAGATCCAACAAATGAGAGGGCGAACTGAGGCGAAAAATGACAGTAAATTTACTGAGTAAATGCAAATTTTTACTGGACAAATTTTTGCCAGTAAAATCCAGTAAGATGAAACCATATGTTTTTGAATATAAACAAACAAAAGTAAAGGGAAACAAAATTTTTAGTTTTTGATGAAATTTTAAAAATAATAAAAAAGCAAATGTATTAAGTTATGAACAATATTGCATTTATTTAAGTTTGATGCCAGAAAAATATTAGGGTATGTTTTATGTATTCCACGGGAAATTAAAACGTGTGGAATTTTCTTACAATTGTTGGAAATATTTATTTATAACAACATTTCCCAACGATGTAATTTCACGTGAAATGCAGAACATAACCGATTGTTTTTAAACGTGAATAAAGTTAATAGATAAATTATTTGCTGGATTTTGTATCAGTTTCAAAGCCTACTAAGCTTATTTTTTCTTCTGTGATTTTCAAAAGTATTATTATTTTATGAATTCTCATATAGTTTTTGAAAATCTATGCATAAAGTAAGAGGTTTGTGACTGTTTAAAATTTGTGGTTAAAGTCTACTGATGATTTGATTCAAGCGCCAATGAAATACGTATATAGACATGCTAAACTACCAGCAAATAAATTTCAATTATTTTATGTACACTTCTGACAATATGTCAAATAATGGATTTTCTTTAAAGTTAATAGATTTTTATAGTTAAATTTTTGTTTATACATATAGTCGGACGGTTACTGTTTCCCCGCATGGAACATTCAAAAAATTTAGTTATTGATCGATTAAATATGATTAATGTGTACATTTCTTAAATTTGTTTTCAGTTTTTCGATATCTTGAATATATTAGGATATATAAAGTTATATTCCCACTATAAATGCACTCATTGTAACTACTTGAAAGGAAGTGGACAATATTGTTGTGATGATTGGTATAAGCGGCAACAAAAATTTTTGTCTTTTTCTGTACATCCTAATTATTCACGTCGAGCGTAAAAAGTTTAGAAACTTTAACGGCCTGACGCGTGATGTCGGCAAGTAAGCTATATAAAGTTTCTTGTCGACATCGTGGGCCAGGCCCGTAAGTTCAAATAAAAACATATGTATCTATTACTTTTATTATTTAAGAAAATATACTATGGTGTATTTTTATAAAACAAATGAAAAAAACATTCTTCATCGGTTTTCTCAAAACCATATAATTTTTCCATGCGGCTAGCCAGTAACTAACTACCCAGCAAAAAAATATGATTTGGTATGTTTACTTGATCACAAAAGCTTCGAAAACTGCTTCTGAAAAGCACTAACATAAGGAATGGCTCTCTAACAAAATATAGGAAAAAGTAAAAAAAAAAAAATTTGGAAGCTAGTAACTTTTGCATCTGAGTACATAAAAACTATAGCCCAATTCACAATCTTGTGCAAATGGTCTTGCGTCATTACATGTGCAAAATGGTATAGTATATTGATACTCACCAAGTTAGCTATTTTATGTCAGATGGAGACCGCGAGTAAGGGAGATAATGTTAGGGAATCACTTGGTGTTGCGCATGAATAAGGAGATTTTTTTTTGTGCGAGATAAACCATCTAGAAGCAATTTATTCAGCTCCCAAAATGCCATAATTTTTTGCCTTACCAAAGTGCTTCACAGAAGCAATAATATATATGTGTGTATAGTTTTGTATATTGTCTGCACATAATGCGACTATTCCATACATGGATGTAAATACTCCAAAGAGGAGTAGGAATACGCCAAATCTACTCCAAATATGTGAAAAAGGAGGTTTATATTCTAGGGTTGGACAAAATGGTCCAAGTTTGCATTACACCCCAAAACTACTCCATATTGCATTGAATGCTTGTGTGAAAACGACATGATCCATGACTGCATTACATGCATGATGTAACTAGTCTGTTTCATCTCGATTGGACCACGTAGTACAATATTATATTCAGGTTTTTTTTTGCATATACATATGTACATATTTACTTATTTATAATTTTTTTAGCGCCAAATTGTCTATCAGCTGTTGTGTATATTTTACTGGATTTTACAATTTTTCCGTTCACGTACTTTTAGCTGCAAACTTTTTTATTGAGAGTAATTTCTTTAAATTACTCAATATTTACTCACTTACTGGATTTTACTGGAAAAGTACTCAAACGCACCTATTATTGATGTGCAGCTGTGGCTAAAGAATACTTAAGTGTATGTAAGTACATTGTGGCAACCTAAAAGTCACATCTGAATTGTTTAAGCATTTGACAGACTTATCGTTCAGTTCTGACATTAGCTTAAGCCACCTTATTCATATTATAGTTGGGCCTTAATGTTGTTGACTAGAAGAGCTAAAATATTTCCATATATCATATTCTTGTAAAATGATTTTTTTAAAGATATTCATATGCAAAAAATTTCATTGAAAAATTGGCTTGAGCAACTTTTGGAAGTACTTATATTTATTTTACATACACAAAAAATCCAGCTTAATTTCTTGTAAGCGCATTTTTTTTATTTAAAAAAACAATTTCACTTACTTGAGAATTAATAATCATTTAAAATTTCTAGCTATCTAATAATATATTAAAGGCGATAAATCTACCATGTTTCCTCTTAACTACCGGATGTTATAAATTTCTAAAATAAACTAAACTACCAGCAAAATAAACAAAAAATAAATAAATTCAAAGAAATTTTATTTCATACTTGAAAAAAGAAAACAAAAAACAATTGTCAGCTACATGTGACAATTCTAATAACAACAAGACATTATAAAAAAAATATGTTGGTCAAGAGAGCATACAAATTACTAAACATGCTTGAAACGATTTCAAAGAAATTAAAGAAAAAACCAGAAAAACTAAAAATAAAAAAAAATAGAAGAGAGAAATGAATAATAAACAGGAAAACTTTAAATTGTAACTATTTCGATTTAATCGTAAAAAACAACATCCCGCACACATATGCGCCGTTTTTTTTTTTAATTTTTAAGCCATAAGCACGTACCGAATAAGTAAGGAATCATATGATTGTGATTCAAGCATATAATTTATAAAAAAAATATAAAAAACAACTTAAAATTACCTCAAGGAATTCTGTGAAAAATGTATTGTGCTGTAATTTTATTTATTAAGCCAACAAAAAGGAACAAATAAAGAAGTTTTTGTACTTTATAATCAGGCTGGTCATCACAGTCACGAACACAGCAACCGACCGACCGACCGACCAACATAAAATTTTGTATGAAAGTAATAAATATAAAGATAGAAACTCTTTATTATAACGAACCAGTGACACTTAGGATTATGGCACAACATACAAAATGTACTTCATAATAAGAAATTAAAGAAAACAAATGATAATTCCAGCATTAAGACAAATAAAAACTTGAAGGAAAATTTATGATCATCACATGCATTGTGTGTTCTTCTGGTATACCTTTTTTTTATTTAATTGTTGAGTTATTAAATCTAGTTTACACCTGCCTAAATTTATCACTAATGATCATTAATTTTCATGATTGAATTTAATTATAAACAGGATTTTCATTTTGAAGTTAATTAAATATGTAAGATAATAGTGGTTTCACAACCGTTAATTTTAGTTAAGCAACTTTTGATCTTAAGAAAAATAAAGGAGAAGATATTTGCCTTGCTCGCTCATGAATTAAAAAGTTGCTTAACTAAAATTGCCGTGTGTGAAATGGGACTTTATAACCGAAAATTTACTGTTTATATATTTTACAAAACCAATTTACCTTTTTCTTTAACAATCTTTTTTAACATCATATAAATAAATTAAAAGCATACGCAAAGGAAATAATAGTTTAAAAATGTCTCTGTTTAAATTATTGACATCCTGCTATTGTCTAGTGGTCGTATTACAAAAGATTCAATTTTCAAATTCACTCAATAAATAATCGACATCAGAAACCTTTTTTTTATTCCTTTCATTTTATAAGTGTTAAATTTCTTAATCATGTTACCTTTCAATACTTTTATTTTATTTTTATTTTTACTATAAGAGGCATTAAATTTGACCTGAGTTCATGCAGTTGTTTAATATTACTTCATTATTGCAGGGAAATGGTTTTCTGTTCTCACCTTTTTTTTTCTTTTAGGGTTTCTAACGATTCAATGTAGAGTGTCAATTAACCACAGGGTGTCAGTTTTTAAAAACGCTGCAGACTTAATGCTAATCAAGTGGAAATTAATTTAAATTATAAAATGTTCTTATGCTGTGTTATCAACCCCTTTCAGTTTCTAGTGAGATTTATTTTAACTTGATATATCCTGTAATGAGACCATTTCAGGTATTCATTTTTAAAGTCATTGATTTGTCCTAAGCATTAAAAATATCTTATAATCTTTTAAAATAGGATAGGATTTTAAAATTCTCAGTATAATATGAAGGTGAGGGAAATTAATGTTCAAGGCATACTCTTCTTAAAACAAATTCAATGCATACTAAAAATTTATATAACAACATTTAGTATCCTAATCAGAAGTAATTTTAATTTTTAATTTTAGAATCCTCTCACATATTAGCATTAGTTTTTTTTCAGTTTTTTTTTTACATCTACAAACCAAAACATTTGCAAGACCATACTTCTTTAAAAAAGATTTATTAATATACATAAAAATTATTTTAAAATCCTCTTACAAGTTAGATTTAATTTTGTTTAGTAGTGATCAGAGTGTTCACACGACAATTTTTTAATTATACACTGAAAGGAAAATCATTCATTCAGATAATGAAACGGTTTCATTAAATGTTCTGCATTATATTAATGAAACTTTTCATTAATACAATGAACAAGTTGATTGTATGCATGAAATCTTTCAATCTCTGCTCTTCATGTGTTCTTCATAGTTCATTGTATTAATGAAAATCGTTACATTATTTAAACGAATTTTCTCTTTAGCAAATTTGGGGCAAATATAAGTAAGTTCGACAAATTTTATCTACTTACTGTATACAGTTTGTCAAACATAAATAAATCAAAAGTTATTTTGTTAAAAAATATTTTCTATTTCCTTATTTTATATTACCATTTAATTTCAAAGCAATATGGTCGTCATAAATACAATGAAATCATTTCATTTATACAATGTAATATTCTTCACTGTATATCATATATCTCTCTCTTTCTCTTTGTTTTTATCTATTCACGTCCCTCACCTCTATACAAACACCAAAACGTTGTGCCAACATCTTATAAAAATGCTTGTTTTGTTAAATTTTTTTTTTGGATTCTTTTTAACTTATGTTTGTGTATTGTGATTCTCAACAACATATTAAGAATTTTACTAAAGGGTGTCCCAACAAGAAGGCAAGATTTAAATTTGGCGCCATTCGAAGTGTCATTGTTTGACATTTGTTTGCTAGTAGAAGGTACGAGGTTAGTAAAAATGGAGCGCTACACGAATGAACAACGCATTCTCATTGTGAAATTGTTTTACCCAAATGGTGAAAGTTATGCGGCTACAGTTCGCAAATTGCGATCAATTTGATGGCTTCGTCAATAGGCAGAATTGTCGCATTTGGGGTGAGGAAAATCCTCGAGTGATTCACGAGAAGCAAATGCATCCTCAACGTGTCGCTGTGTGGTGTGGATTTTGGGCTGGAGGAATCATTGGACCTTTTTTTATGAAAATGAGGCAGGTCAAGCGCAAACAGTCAATGTTCGGTATCGTGAAATGATAACCAGTTTTTCGTGCCTAGAATTGAAGAAATGAATGTGGAGGGCATGTGGTTTCAACAAGACGGCGCCACATGCCATACAGCCAGAGAAACAATTCAATTGCTGCATCAGTCATTTCCCGGTCGTGTTATTTCGCGTTTTGGAGACCAGAATTGGCCGCCTAGATCGTGCGATTTAACACCATCAGACTTTTTTCTTTGGGGTTTTTTGAAGTCGATGGTTTACGCGAATAAGCCTTCAAAGAGGAAATTGGACGCTGCATTGATAAAATACCGCAGCATTTATATATACAGAACAGTCATTGAAAATTTCATTAAAAGATCGCGTGTGTGCCAGCAAAGCCGCGGCGGCCTTCTGCCCGATATGTTGTTGCACACATAACCTCATTCTCTCTACTTTACGATATAATAAAGTTTCACGATTTTGTTTTAAATATCTGTGTTTTATTTAAAATTTAAATCTTGCGTTCTTGTTGGGACACCCTTTATTAACATGTAAGTTTTTCGGCTTAATAAATACATACTTACATATATATATATGTTAAGTACGTATGTATTTGTGTATATTAAATAAAATAAAAAAAAAATTTTAATATTTTTTATTAAGTACATAGGTGGTTTGGAATGGATATAATTTCATGTTTTTAATAAAAAATTTTCATTACTTACTGCTTATATTTCATTATATATATGAAATTTTTTTTATATTAATAAATAAACTTCATTTATTGCATATAAAAATATAAAAACTTCATTAAATCAATGAATCAACTACATTATATTCATGAAAAAGTTTCATTGAATTAATGAAATAGTTTCATTCTATTTATGACATAGGCACCAAAATAACTTCATAAATACAATGAATCATTCTTCATTGATCCAATGAAGGACTTCATTAGCTGACTTTTAATGAAACATTTCATTAATACAATGAAGAATTTCATTGTCTTGTATGTATGTCAGTGTATGTATTTGCAAATCAGACGATCCACAAAACCACTTTAACACTTTAACAATATATTTATTGACATAATTATAACTCATTTCGGCTTAAAGCTCATATGCGACGTAATTTGTAATAATGAACTGTCGAGCACAAAGTATTATCTGCTCTTTACACTGTGTGTAATTTTTTAAGCCATGGAAATATAACCATATACGGATAAACAATGTGATAAAATACCAAATAAATTCAGGGAAGTGCGATTTTGAACCGCGCACGAAGAGTTCCATACGGACACTAGATATGTAATTCAATACGAACTAGAGCCTATATAAAATATAATTTTCGGATTTATTTCGTTTTTGGGTTCTGTTTCCGGTTTTGAGCGCTTGTTTTAGTTTTGGCGTTTTTTATGTTTTGACGATTTTTTTTAAGTTTTGGAGCTTTTTAGGGTTCCGTACACCAAAGGTGAAAAGGAACCCTATTGTTTTCGCTACGCTGTCCATCTGTCCGTTTGTCCGTCACACGGTATTTTCTCAGGCACCGTAAGAGCTAAGGACCTGAAATTTGGACAAAGTATGTAGAACCTTGGCCGCTACAACAACAAATACATGAGAATTAAAAATTAAAGTGTGTCCCAAAACGAGCAACGAAAAATTTTAAAATCACATGTAATATACATACAATTGTATGAACATATGTATATTGAAACTTGAAATTTGTAAAATTAGTGTATTTTTATACAGACTACAAAAATTAACACTAAAATTTAAAAAAATTTAAATTAAAGGGTGGTCCATCAGTTAATGCAATTTTGACAATTTGCTATATCTTGGAAACCGTAAGAGGCAAACACTTGAAATTTTCAAAAAACGGTAAAACTAAGAAAATTGAAAATTATAAAATCGCCAAACCAAAAAAAATCGCCAAAAATTAAAAAAAAAAATCGCCAAAACGAAAAAAGCGCCAAAATTAAAAAAAAATTCTAACACTAAAATAAATCGCCAAATTCGAAAAAATCGCCAAAATGAAAAAAATCGCCAAAAAAACGCCAAAAATTGAAAAAAATCGCCAAAACGCGAAAATGTCGCCAAAACTAAAAAAAAATTATATAAAAAAAATCGCCAAAATGAAAAAACGCCAAAAACCGAAAAAATCGCCAAAACGAGAAAATAAAGTGGCAAAACTAAAAAAATAGCCTAAACTTAAAAAAATCGTCAAAACCGAAAAAAACACCAAAACAAAAAAACCGGAATGACCCCAAAACGCGAAAAAGGCGCCAAAACCAACATAATTGTTTATATGAAAAAAAAAATCGCCAAAATAAAAAAAATTGCCAAATTGAAAAAATGCCAAAAACCGAAAAAAATTGCCAAACCGCGAAAAAGGCGCCAAAAGTAAAAAAAATCGCCCAAATGAAAAAAAACGCCAAAATGAAAAAAATCGCCAAAATGAAAAAAATCGCCAAATTGAAAAAACGCCAAAAACCAAAAAAAAAATGCCAAAACTATATATTATAAAGGCTGAAGTTTGTATTAAATTACATATCTAGTGTTCGTACGGAACCCTTCGTGCGCGAGTCAGAGTCGCACTTTACTGAATTTATTTTGTTTTGATACCTTTTTCTCGTTTTGGCGATTTTTTCGGTTTTTTGGCGTTTTTCATTTTGGCAATTTTTTTATTTTGGTGATTTCTTTTCATTTTGGCGATTTTTTCATTTAATTTTTTTTAGTTTTGGTGCCTTTTTCGTGTTTTGGAGATTTTTTTCGGTTTTTTGCGTTTTTTTTTTAATTTTTGCAGCCAACTCCACCTTCTTTGAACAGAATCATGCTGGCCAGCGAGGAAAATGTATTTGTTTTTGTGTATTCATTTATATAAACAGCCGATTGAAGTTTCGCACTCTGGTGCCATTTTTATATTGAAATGGTAGTACGGTTCCAGGGTAACACATACATTACTTCAATGTAAAATTGTCGTTATTGTCTGTCGTTTTAAAACGATACTGAAACGAGAATATACCCGAATATGAAGTATTTTATATTTTAATTTTTCTATAAGAATCGTTGTTGTGAAATACTCAACTTTTCATTCAGAAAAGTTTGCTGTGGCATAACCAAAGCACGCTCTTATGCTTTGACATAGTCGGCTTTTCTCTAAGAAAAATATGCTTTTATAAAGTTGACTTTTTCAAAGAAAAGTATACTATGACACAATGGA
The DNA here is from genome assembly GCA_949987645.1 of Tachina grossa. Taxonomy (NCBI): domain Eukaryota; kingdom Metazoa; phylum Arthropoda; class Insecta; order Diptera; family Tachinidae; genus Tachina; species Tachina grossa. Next base: position 154,368,739 of record OX465275.1, read on the forward strand.
CTTTTTGATAACAAAAAAGTGCTGGAACACACACAGTCGACTTACCTTAAAAAAAAATTTAATTGTGAAACATGTCACTTTTCTATAAGAAAAATGTATTTCTGTACGAAGAGTGTGATATGGCAATTTTAAAATTTTTTTATAAGAAAAGTTTGCGCAGTCACAATCACTTTTCCTATCAGGCAAGTACATTGTGATACAGGCGACTTTTGTATATGAAAAGGGTGCTGCAATATAGTCGATCTATCGATAAAAGTTTCGTGAGGGATACAGTATACTTTTCTATAAGAGAAATGTGCTGTGATACAGTCTATCGATTGATAAAAGTTGTGTGAGGGATACAGACTACTTTTCTATAAGAAAATGGTGCTATTAAACATCCGACTTTTCTCTAAGACTTTTTTTGGGAAGTCCGGTATGCGATCACACTTGGCAGCAATGAAGGCTGTATACCTTTCATAACTTGGTGAGTATTGCTTTCCAAGACATCAACTGTCAAAGACGACGGCATTTGAAAACAGCATGTGGTTTCATTCTGCTGGTGTATGTGTTTGTCATAATAATTTTCATTTTGTTTTTAGTGCAATTTGTTACATAAAAGTTATCAACTGTAATTTGACTTACAGAGCGATGCAAATTTTAGCGCAATAACATCATAAACTAAAAAACTGTTGTTAAAACATATTGAACAAAGAACATGAAGTTTAATTTTATACCTTTGATTGAGTTATTGAATGTATTTCAGACTATTAACTTCTAAAAGAAGGAGAAATACAACATGGAATATATTAAAAGCTTTCCGAGCGAAGGAAGTTAAGCTTTATAATTTTGTAAGAATTTCCAAGGTCTTCTGAGTATCTGTATCGCATATCTATATAGACGATTTGCCTACAACAATACTGACTGCATACAAATGTTGATGGCAGCAAAATTTTGCTTAATATTAAATCTCTTGTAATAAAATGATAAAAATATCAACAGAATGCAGATAATTTTTCTGTGAGAATAGTAGTAAGCACATGTATTAAAATAAAGAGTTATTAGAAAGAAAATATATTGCCTATATATTAAATCAGCGCAAAAGTAGTGCAGTAAATACACCACACAACTATCAATACAAAAATGGAGCAAGCCACCTTTTTGTATTCAAAAGAAGATGGAGCTGAAAAATCGTTTTTGTACAGAACATAATATGGCAAAGTAATAGAGCAACTAAATAATTAAATTTAATTATAGTTTGTATTTACACTATTTTTGCGCTAATACCCACATGGCCTGTTTTCACATTTTTAATAGTTTTCTCATATTTTTAAATTTGTTTCAAAAGAATTTTTTAAATAAAATATTTTTCACATTCAAAATTTTTTAACATTTTTTTTAATTTCTCTTTCGTAAACAATTTTTGAAGCTTCGAATGAACTGTAATTTAAAAAAAATAGCTCAGCTGCGTTGCCGCTACTACCTGGTGAATGTGCCTTGCTTTCTACTTACAATTTATATTGAAAGCAAAAACAAATTTCCATATTTTATTGTTGTTTTCAATATAAATTTTCAGTCGACAGTTTTCTTTCGTAATTGTGAAACAGGCCAACAATTAAAACTTGTTAGTTAATAGTCTGTAGTATGCTTTAATGAGAATCATTTCCACACGTCTAATATTGAAAAGCTTTCCTAAAAACTCCTCTGCAAAACTAAACTAAAAATCAAACTAAAATGCAATTAAATTATTCATAGAATTTAAAAAAATCTTACTACTATCACAATTCAAAAATCTTCGGCTATTAAATACAAATTTCCTCATACTTTCAAGGCTTTTTTTTAATCATTTTACTTGGCTCTTATCTAATTGACTGACCATAGCCAAGACGAAAGCTTCTTCTCAATTTAAATACCAACCACCACTCTTTATCATTCTTGGAAGAAACAACGATAAAGAAGGTAACAACATTTTCCCAGATAACGGCATTTTTCTTTAAAAATCTTGATGTCCATTGATAAAAATCAAACACATGTAATCATCAATAAAGATAAAGCGTTTGAATAGCATTGCGCGCCAAAGAAAGTTTGTAGCATAGTCTGACATTAAAAGCGAGCATCATTAACATATAAATGAAAAAGGCGTTAACTCTTTAAGTCGACTCTTAAGAAAACAAAACAAAACAACAAATTAAATGCCTCCTATTAAGCTCAACGAAATTATAGACTAAAACTTGGAGAGCTGTGATTATGGAACGTTAACATGAAATCAAATCAAATCGAATCAAAATATAATTACGGTTTATAAACACAATACAATTAGCACAACATGAATGAAAAGAGAAATGATAACATCATCGTCATCATCATAATCGGAGGAGAGATACACATTATAACAAATGCAGGCGGAAAGTTATGATTTTCTATTGAATTGTAATTAAAACTATCAATGTAGTTAAGTCTTAGATTCTAAGATAATGTTTTGAATTTCTAGTTTAAGGTTACCATGAAAATAAACATATTAAATAAAAGCAATGTTAATGTTATGGGGCGGATCAATAAGTACGGGACTTTTTTAATGAAAATAGCCTTTTATTTTTCAACGCAATCTTTGTTGACCTGTATACAATTTTTCTAAAATTTCTCCAATTTATTTTTATTCATTTCAAAAACAAGATTCGTCGAAATTATCACCCAAAGTAAGAATGAATTCATCTCACAAACAAATGCCCATTTCTTCAGGATTTGAGAAAAATAAATTGCCACTCAGGTCTGAATCCGGACTATCCCTATCCCTTTCCGAAAGAAGGTAACACCTAGTAATAGTAGTAGGCATTAATTGCCGGAGTGTTACTTCTCTTAAAAAAAAAAAAAAAAAAAAAATAGGTCGTATGAGGCTGCAATTTGTTTTACTAGTCAATGTAGATTATCCCACCTACATCTTAAAAATTATTTTGATAAGGTTATAGGGTGACAAACCTACCTGGACCTTCTTTGGCGTTAATTTAGCCCGTGAGACCCGCTATTTGACTGTTGCTTGACGTCTGATGTCCACGGTTACAAAACGGTGCAAAGCCTCGTTAAAATTATTTGACCTTTTTTTAAAGCAATTGAAATTGCCAATTTCCTGACAATGTTAACAAGCTGTTAACGAAATATCGAAAAAATTAATTACAATTTAATAATAAAATAAATTCAGTAAAGTGCGACTCTGACTCGCGCACGAAGGGTGCGAACACTAGATATGTAATTTAATACAAACTTCAGCCTATATAATATATAGTTTTGGCATTTTGTTTTTTGGTTTTTGGCGTTTTTTCAATTTGGCGATTTTTTTCATTTTGGCGTTTTTTTTTCATTTGGGCGATTTTTTTACTTTTGGCGCCTTTTTCGCGGTTTGGCGATTTTTTTCGGTTTTTGGCATTTTTTCAATTTGGCGATTTTTTTTCAATTTGGCGATTTTTTTTTATTTTGGCGATTTTTTTAATTTGGGCAATTTTTTCGAATTTGGCGATTTATTTTAGTGTTAGGATTTTTTTTTTTTATTTGGTAATTTATTTCGTTTTGGCATTTTGTTTTAATTTTTGGCGGTTTTTTTTTTTTTGGGTTTGGCGATTTTATAATTTTCGGATTACCGTTTTTGAAAATTTCAAGTGTTTGCCTCTTACGGTTTCCAAGATATAGCAAGTTGTCAAAATTACATAGTCCAAATTGCACCCTTTAATTAAATTTTTTTTTAAATTTTAGTGTTATTTGTTTCAGTCTAAAAATACACTAATTTTACAAATTATAAGTTTCAATTTACAATTGTATGTATATTACATGGGATTTCAATATTTTTCGTTGCTCGTTTTGGAAAATCCTTTAATTTTTAATTCCCATGTATTTGTTGTTGTAGCGGCCAAGGTTCTACATACTCTGTCCAAATTTCAGGTCCGTAGCGCTTACGGTTCCTGAGAAAATACTGTGTGACGGACAGACGGACAGCGTAGCGAAAATCCTTTTCAACTTTAGTGTACGGAACCCTAAAAACGACCTCGAGCTTAGCAAACATAAGACAGTTTTACGATTATGTTTGTGCTTGATTATAAAAAATGTCTGTGATTTTTCAAAATTATAACGATTGTGCGCTGTGACATGCCTATAGCTTACAAAATCTTCTTCATTTTCAATCTCCAATTGGCCAACATTATATCGTGATTTTTTTTAATTGTTTCAGGTGTAGAGACCTCAACTGAACGTTCAGAACCTTCGACATTTAACGTTATTGTCCGAATACAATGAAATTCAATGAACAATTATTTTACCATTGAAATCCTTGGCGAAATGTCCCCATACAATTTATCAACTCTAGCAAAAACTCACTGCACTAAACTCACTTTTTCATTTTTCTCAAATAATGCAGTAGTCTGCTATCAATGGCTGTCAAATAGAAACTGATGGAGCTTTTATAAGAAAAACTTTTACATATGTATGTATATAGAACTTTTAAATGAAAATTCGCAATAATATGTTTGTTTTTTTTTTTTGTTGAAATTCACACATGTCAACTTTTGTTGATCAACTCGTAATTCAGATATAAGAAAGAAGGAGAGGAAATACAAATATCTCTTTTTTTCTACCAGCTGAATTAAAAGTTGATCAACAAAAGTTGACGTGTGTGAAATGAGACTTTATTACAAATTATAATAATTTACGGCCGTAAAATTTTACTTTGTAATAAAAAGTTTAAAAATTTTGCACTTTTTCTAGAAAAGAAAACAGCATAAATAGTACAGATGGTTTATAAATTTATGGGAGTGAATTGACAGTTGCCTGTTAACAGGAGCTGTGTTGCTATTTCAGTTAACAGACGGGAGCTTCTGCAAGTCACGGACTTATTGAGTCGCACTTGAGTTTGAACATAAAAAATAACCCCATGTTTATGTAAGACGTTTAAGTTAGAAATCATGGCGTTATTGTAATAGATTAAATGAAATTTGTACAACTTTTCTTTAATCTATTACAGAAACGCCAAGATTTCTACTTCAAACGTCTTGCACAAACGGGGGGTAAAACAATTAAAATATAACTCAAGTGTCCACACAATGAATTGTTTATCAATTCATATTTTCAATTAAAAACTTAATCGATTCATTTAAATTTTTAATTGCTAGAAAAACCTAATTGATGTTATTAAATTGTTTATGGCTGATTTTTTACAATCAGGCCCACGATGTAGACGAGAAAATTTCGATCGACAATTTGTATTGAAATCAAAAAATACAATAAGAAAATTTGATTTTGTTTTCAATATAAGTAAAGGATAGAAAGTTTCTTACCGAGATCGTGGGACAGATCGTTAGTTATTATTTTTTTATTGATGTAAAAAAAAATTTTCCTACTCCTTTTTTATGTGCTCATTTATATTTTTCTTAAAAAAATTTTTGTACAATGTGTTTGAAAAAATGATGAAATTTATAGATACTCGTAAGTCTATTCAATGTTGCTTTGACAAAATGCTTTAATGTAATTTGGCTTCGGGGAGAAAAATAACTACAATGAATGAATTTTACAAAAACTTAAATAATTTCCATATAAATTTCGTTTTTTGTTTTTACACCGTGAAAACACACTGAAAGAAAAATTATCTCGTTTTACTAACCGATCACATAATTTATAATGCCCACTCCTATTTATAGAGAATTTATTTTCAAAAATACCGTTTGTTTTATGTTTCACTGTACGCAATTATAATTTTTCATAGAGGTAAATGGTCAATTGGAGCATGTTAAAGCATGATATATTAAAACACATTCACTTCTGCAGGCTACGCGAACACACGACTGTAACTGCCGCTAGCTGGATTTGTCGTCTACTAGGCAGGTACGGCAGCAGTATCATAAACAGCTAATATATGCCCTTAATTATAAAACTTGTTTAAGTCATACATTTTTTTGTTCGAGATATTTCGTACAAATCAAAATATACTTTTATATTATACAACACTTTAATTAAGAGCTGTAGTAGTCTCGATTAATAACGGGTGTTTTTTTAGAGGTATAGAACTTCGAATTGAAATAAAACACAAGAAAATCGTTTTAATGTCCATCAATTTGGCTTTATTGGAATGATAATTTTATGCCATTAATGTTTAAATATGATTTCGGTCATGTGGCCGCCGCGGCTGGCTCGAATAAAGCCAATTCTACAGGTCCAATTTTCAACCACTTTTTCGAGCATATGGGGCCGTATGTTGGCAATAACGCCACGAATGTTGGCTTCCAAGTCCCCTAACGTTTCTGGTTTGTTGGCGTAGACGAGCGACTTCACATATCCCCAAAGAAAATAATCCAATGGTGTCAAATCACACGATCTTGGTGGCCAATTGACAGGTCCATTCCGCGAAATTATGCGCTCATCGAATGTTTCCTTCAATAAATCGATTGTGACGTGCGCTGTGTGGCATGTAGCGCCGTCTTGTTGGAACCACAACTCATCCACATTCATGCCATCCAATTCGGGAACAAAATAGTCGGTTATCATGGCTCTATACCGGTCTCCATTAATGGTAACTGACTCTCCAGCATTATTTCGGAAGAAGTATGGCCCAATGACTCCACCAGCCCATAGAGCACACCAAACAGTCAGTGTTTGTGGATGTAATGGCGTCTCAAGGGTCTCATGTGGATTCTCTTCACTCCAAATGCGGCAATTTTGCTTGTTGACGTAGCCATTCAACCAAAAATGAGCCTCATCACTGAACAAAATTTTGCGATGAAAATCAGCATCGAGATCAATCTCATTTTCGGCCCATACACCAAAATCACGACGCATTGCATGGTCTCGCGGCTTTAATTCTTGCACAAGCTGGATCTTGTAAGGTCGCAAGCCAAGATCTTTGCGCAAAATGTTCCATAAAGTTGATGGACAAAGCTCCAATTGCTGTGCACGGTGGCGAATCGATTCATTCGGGTCCTCTTCAACACTTTGCTCTACAGCGGCAATTGTTTCTTCGGTGCGCACTGTTCGACGTCTCTGCGGATGCGTATTATCAAATAGAGTAAACGTAGTGCGAAAACGATCCATGGTTAACCGAATTAATTGCTCTGATGGACGATTATGTCGACCATAAAATGGACGGAGCTTGCGGTAAACTTCGCGAACTGAACCATTATTTTCGAAATAAATTTGCACGATTTGCAAGCGTTGTTCTTTTGTCAACCTATTCATGATGAAATGGCAAACCAAACTAAATATTAATCACTTGACAGCTGACAAAATGGCCACCAGTTAAAAAAGTGATGCCAACTTAAAGTTCTATACCTCAATAAAAAACACCCATTATAAATTTATTTAATATTTTTTAAATATTTATTGAAATTTGTTAAAGATTTATTTCATATTTTGTAGCAAAAATACATATGACTTAGACCACTTTCTTAATTAAGGGTACATATGTATTCAAATATAAATACATACCCAGCAAAAAATTACACATTACTATCAGAACTACTTGCCATATAATGACTTACTTTTCTGATTAGCAAATTTCGTTACTCGCTTACAAATCACATTACCTAAAATTTAAAAAAATGATGTATAAATTGCTAAATGAGGAAAATGATTGTTTTAGAATAAATCGGTTACATGAATAAGTTGCGAAATAAAAAATGTAAGTACTTCTCAAGAATCGATTATTTTAATCTCACGCCTTGTTAAAATCATTAAGTGGGTAATCCAGTAAGGAATAGCTTCCACCAAAAATGCTTAATTCCAAACTCGATTACCTTTTTTGAAATTTTTTGCTGGGTACATGCATATTTCAGTGGTGCAGCATGCAAATATTTCACATTTAGAAAAATAGAATTACTTTTTTAAAATATAATTTTATCAGCTAATATTATAAAAATGTATCTAGTTCCTTACATTATTTTCGGGATGTTCTTTCCATTTAATAATATGAAATAATTGTTCACACATTTTGCAAAATATTGGCAGCCCTGTATTTGCTCATTGTTGCCAATAAAAATAGAAATTAGTTTAATTGGACTACAATGACAAACTCAGCATGGACAACAACCTGCCACGGTGTTGCCGTGTTGTCGTAAGAATAATCACTCTCATATAAAAAATGTGTTTTCTATTTTTTATACATTGAAGTCGGTAGCTTGCTGTGATGAATGTGTTTAATGCTTGAGTTGAAAACTAAACCAAAATCTAGCAGGTAGTTAGACAATTAAAATGTTGAGATTTTTCTCAAGTTCTCTTAATCACTGTGGAAATTGATTGATGTGTTCTGACACAAACAAATGCGCACATCCCCATATAATATTTAGAAGTGAGATTAAAAGTATGAATAATTCACTCGGCTTTGCCGAAGATACTGTTTGATGTTCTACGCTAATAATTAGATAAAATATAGAGAACATCATCATTTGTTAAAAAAAAAAATTGTAAAACTTGTAAGAAACTCTTTGCAAAGCATAAGACGCCCTTTTTATGATTAATACGAAAATTTAGAAAAAATTAATATTAAATTACAGTAGTTCCACCTTCTGCTTTTGTTTGTTAAATCATCATTTATCCTAATCAATGATTTCACAAAATCCAAGGGTCTTTTAAACACAAAAACACAAACACTCTTAAACAACACACACAGATGTGTTTGATGGCTTGAATGAATTGTTTGTTGTATGAATGCACCCAATTATTATTATTAATGATCATGTTTGGATTAGAAACAGAACGACCATAAAAATAAGACGAAAACAAAAACTCATCTATAATTTCATTTCAGATAAAATTTCACTTTGAATTAAGTTCCACCGCGCACAAAATTAATACCTTTTTTTTCAAACGCCTATTGAAAATAATAAAATAAGAAAAAAAAAGAAAGGAAAAATTTTATATACTCCTATAATTATAACTTTTTTGTGTGGAGAAAAATTAACATCAACAAAGGCGAGAAATTAACATCAACAAAATGTCAGACTGTCAGTTGTTTGTTCGTTATAGAGTTTCGACGCTTTTGTTTTGTATGAACTTCATTGTTGTTGAGTTTTTTTTTCTTCTTAGAGATTTTGATAGTGGGACGGAAGTCGTAAAACGTTATTTCAAGTAAAATAAATGATTTGTGTTATCGTGGCGCCGAAATATTAATCATTTATGTTGCTCACGTATTTAATATTAAAGTTTATGATTATGATTAACAGAGAATTTTGCTTAAAACTAAATGAGCTAATAAGTGTTATTGTGGCTTTTGTAATTCCTGGTAAATGGCGGTTAAATTTTGGATTTTGGAAAATAATTTTTTAAGGAAAAAGCTCAATTACAGTGGCTCTAAGACAGTGGTGCCTATATCATTTATTATAGTGTTGTTAACCGAAGGAAATGTATTTGAGTATTTGAATTTATTTGTAACAGGAACCGAATAAAATTCAGATTACTGGTGTCGGTGTGAACTGCATACTGTATATACGACAATTTTTTTTTTTTTATTAATGTTAGAGTTTCTGCACGGGAAAAAAAATTCCGGGATTTCCCGGGAATTATTTTTTTACAAATCCCGGGAAATTTTCAACGGAAATTTTCGGGAATTTAATATTTACGTTTTTGGAATTTGCGTTTCAGCATTGCTGTTCGTAGTTTTATTACTTAAAAATACAATTTTGTAAGTATGCATGGAAGCAGATCTAATAGAGGTTCCCGAGGTGACTCCAACAACTGCAAGCGTTAGGAAATATTTCCAACACTATTATAGGAAATGGTATATAGATTTGCAGATGTAGGTCGAATTTGCAACCATGCTATAACGACTCTAACGACTATAAAACATATAGTCGCATTGCCCACTCTATTGCTTTTTACTAATCAATGATATAAATAAATATTACTCAAGTTTGACTGATCATAATTGACTAATATATCCCTCACAATTGAGTTATCATACCTGATTGATATACTGACAACAAATATAATTTTTATGTTATTTAATTTTCTTTTTGATGTGTAAAGATCTATACGCTAGGGAGTAAAAATCTTTTGACTTTGATTTCTTTGCTGAGATTTCTTTGCTTAGATTTCTTTGCTGAGATGCACACAGCATTGTCAAATCAGTGTGAGCTAGGTATAAGTGTATTAGTGTTTGAAAGAAGCAATACTAAGCAGAGAAACAAGTCGACCGGCTCGAAGTCGACGGAGCGCCGCCGCCGGTTATTTTTCTGTATATTTCCGTACACCAAAGGTGAAAATGAACCGTAAGAGCTACGGACTTGAAATTTGGACACAATGTGTAGACATTTGGCCACTACAAGAACAAATATATGAGAGCTAAAACTAAAGGGTGTTCCAAAACGAGCAACGAAAAATGTTAAAATCCCATGTAATATACATACAATTGTATGAACATATTTATATATACTCTTGAAATTTTCAAAAACGGTAAAACTAAAAAATCAAAAAAAAAAAAAAAAATATAAAATCGCCAAATATAAAAAAATCGCCAAAAACAAAAAAAAAATCACCAAAACGAAAAAAAGGACCAAATAAAAAAAATCTCTAGGACTAAAATAAATCGCGAAAAACCGGAAAAATCGCCAAAATAAAAAATCCTTAAACAAAAAAAAAATCGCCAATATCAAAAAATCGCCAAAATGAAAAAATCGCCCAAATAAAAAAACCCCAAAAACAGAAAAAATTGTCAAAATGAAAAAAACCCCAAAAACAGAAAAAAGTCGCCAAAATGAAAAAAATCGCCAAAATGAAAAAAAAATTGCGAAAATTAAAAAAACCCAAAAAGAGACAAAAACGCCAAAATGAGAAAAAAGCGATAAAACTGAAAAAAAATCGTTTAAACTGAAAAAACTTAAAAAAGGAAGAAAGCTAAATCAAAAAAAAAAAAAAAAAAAAAAAAAATGATCAAAACTGAATGGGCGCGAGTCAAAGTCGCACTTTACTGAATTTATATTAATTGCAATGCGTACACAACAACAAGAACAGCAACAACTAAACGATGAACAACAGGAATTAAAAATTAAAAAGTAAAAGTAAAGGCATTTACCATAGATGAGCACTGCAGTACCACTAAAGTTTCAGTAAAAACAATAAAAAATGTTTAACAAGTAAATTTTTACTGATTACTAAAATTTTTTTCTACAATTTTTATAAATTGCCTAAATGATTTATTATATGATGAGGTGCATTGAATTTTCAGTAATAAGTAATGCCCGTATTCATAATGAAATTCTACGAAGCGGCTAAATGTTTTTCATATAAAAGTTTCAAAATTTTAATGAAAAAACTTTGCCACTTGCTACAATTTTATTATTATTACGGCCCTACGATTTTACTGGTAATGCAAGTTAAATTTCATAAGCAATAAAAATTTACTGAATCTTTTTTAGTAATCAGTAAATTTACTGCTTACTGCAATTTTGAATGCAGTACATATACATATACTGCAGTGTGCCCATTTACTAACCAAATAAGTTTAATAAAACAAACAAAAACCAACAAATTTATATGTTTTTATAATATTGAAAGTTTTGATACTTTTAATTAATTAATTTAAAAAAAGACACTAAAAGCATAAGTACTTCCAACTTAAAAAAAAAAAAATTTCATTACTAGATGTCTACACATCTCCTCTGTGATCGGACTCACATTGCTTTTTTTATTAGAAAAAATAACTTTAAAATGCACAAGTACATAACATATTTAAAACAATTAAACAAAACACCAAATAACTTAAGCGGTGTCTAGCCCTCTTCACACCTTTTCATCTTCAACGCTCCTTGCTTTTTACATATATCTAAAAATTTTAAGAGAAATATGCATATTAAATTAAGCTGTGAATTTCTTTTATTAACTTTAATTTTTTATTTTTTATTTTATTATTTCACAGACAGAATGAATTGTTTTTTTTTTTTAATAAAACTCGATATTTAATAGTTGACACAAATATACTTTAGATGCTCCGCTCTAACATATATGCTAGAGTAGAGCAACTATAATTAATAAACAAATCCATCATCACTTCCGATCAAATGACTAGTCAATTGACTGTCACTATTGAATTCAATGTAAAATTGTTGCAAATCTGTTAGTCAAAAAATTTATTTGTGTTAGTTTCAGTCATTCATTTCTTGTAGGGAAGATTTTTCTGATTTTGATTTAGTTTTTTTTTTCATAAAATTATATTTTTTATTGAGTCCATATTATATGTTTTTGAAATTTCCGGGAATTCCCGGGAATAGAAATTTTTTTCACTTTTTCCGGGAATTGGAAATGTCCGGGAAATTAGAAACTTGATTAATATATTTTTATCTTCATTGAAAGTAATTAGTCCATTTGTTAAAATGAACTTATCGCAAATTTTGATTTCAATCAGGCGAAGTAAATGAAAGCCAAACGCAGTCATATCACCGATTAACTAAAATAAAAGTTCAATCAAGTTCCGTGAAAAATTAAAGTCTTCGCTTATAGTGAATAAAATTCTACGGGTCGTATCCAAAAAAAAATTTCCTTACAAATTTTGACAAAAGAACATTCGAAGTACAAATTATTATTATTATTTTTTTTTTTTTTTTGATACGGCCGTACATCTTTAGGCAAAAAGTAAATGTCAAATAAGTATAAAATTTAAAATTGTTAGAAAAATCTGCAAAAAAGCTAAAAATTTTACCTCAAGCAATTTCGAAAAAGTAATTTTGTATATTTATTTAAATATATTGCTTGATTTGCAACCAAATTTATTTGTGGAAATCCTATTCTTTTTACTCGACTGCGCGGCACAAAGAAGGGTATTGTATTTATCAGCCTATGTATGTATTCCAGCAAAAAAAAAATATGATTTGGAAGCACTAACAACTGAGGGAAGCAATATAGTATATTGCTTATTTGATAAAAAAAAAAGCTTCGAAAAATGCTTTCGAAAAGCACTAACGTAAGGCGAACTGTCTATTAAAGTAAAAAATTATCACAAACAATTTTACAAACAGATAACTTTTGCATCTGAGTACCCAAAAAATATATATATTATTGCTTGTGTGAAGTATTTTTGTAAGGCAAAAAAATGCATGGATTTTTGGAAGCTGAATCTTCTAGCTGGCTCATCTCAAACCAAAAAAAAGTCCCTATTCATGCGCAACGGCAAATGACTCTCTAACATTGTCTCCCTTTGCGGCACTATATATATATATATATATATATATATATATATATATATATATATATATATATATATATATATATATAAATATGTGTCAATCTATTTCTCTTAGTCCCGGAATTGAGACATGATAGTAGTGAAAATTCAATATGGCACCCACCAGACGCCATTTTGTAAATACGAAAAAATTAAAAGTTGGCGAACTATATCAAAATGGGTACCATTCGACAGGCATTTTAAAATCATCCTTAAGTTTATCTTATGATTTTTCATGTCATTCAGGATATTTAACGTTTCAGAGTTGGTTAACGTCGGGCTTTTTGATTTTTTTTTAATTACTACTTGTTAATGTTTATATTGGAAGTGCAACCGAAATTGATTTTTTCTGTTTAAGTGGATAAAAAATTATTAATTAAGAATATATTTTTATTTTATTTTAAATAACTGTTTTTTTTTAGAAAAATTTGTGCTGCGCATCGTTATAGGCCGGGGCACAATCAATCCGTCATACGTTAAACTTCGCCTTTTTCAACTGACATTAAAGCAACGACGGAGAAGGTTGGCACAATGAGTACTTTATTGAGGGAAGCATTTGAATAGCTTCAATAGGTCGATTCTCCTTTTTATTTATTAAATTCAACTTTTTGTATTCATTTTGTTTACTTCTTTTGTTTAATTTTATTTTTGCTGCCACAAAACACCAAAAAATAAACCAAACTACTCAAAATACACAAAAAGTTAAAAGTTTACCAAATTTTGTACTTTGCGTTGACGGATACGTACTGAATGTAACAAACCTCATAAGAAACCATGTATTTCAACTTAGCTGTCAGTTGAAAAAGGCGAAGTTTAACGCATGACAGATACATTGTGCCCCGGCCTTAAGTATTAGTATTAGCCTCACGCGTTGGGTTTACAAATAAAAAGCGCTTAAAGACTTCTGTTGTTCTTGTCAGTCACATAAAGTGCTTTTATTAGAGATGTGCAAATGTTACGATTTGTTACGTGTGAGTAAAACAACAGTCATGTGCAATTCACACATGAGTCACTCGTGATCATTCTCACGAACTAAGCTTTTCAGGCTTAGTATAAAATCTACTTTTCGATAATTCTTACCCGAAGTCATTCGATAGCAAGCAATTCATCAGTATCGTGCGCGAATAAAATAAATTGAGAAAGTGCGACTTTGACTCGCACACGAAGTATTGCGTAATATTCTTCTGAACTTTATCTTAGCTGCTGTAGACATTTTTTTAGTTTTTTCCTTTTTTAGTTTAAGCACTTTTTTTCGTTTTGCAATTTATTACGGTTTTTGAGGATTTTTTTAGTTTAAGCAATTTTCTGTTTTGGTACTTTTTTCGTTTTTTTTTTTTGGTTTTTGGTGATTTTTTTCAGCCGTTTTAAGTGTTATTGATTTTTTTTTTAGCTTTAGGTTTTTTTTCTTTTGGCGATTTTTTTTCGGTTTTGGCGATTTTTTCGGCTGTGTTTTAGTAATATCGATTTGTTATTGTTCTGGCGCTGTTTTTTTTTTGCGATTTTTATTCGGTTTTTTGCGATTTTAGTTGTTGTTTTTTAGTGCTATCGCTTTTCTTCCTTTTAGCGATTTTCCCGGTTTTTTTTTTCGATTTTTAAAATTTTTTTTGGCAACCTTTTCACTTTTGTTTTTTTGCATTTATTTAATTTTAACCATATTTTTTATTAAAACGCTTTTTTAATTTTTGGTAATTTTTCTTTTCTGCCTTTTTATAATTTTTGGATTTTTAAGTATTAGTGTTTTTGAAAATTTCAAGAGTTTCTTTTCACCTTTGGTGTACGGAACTCGAAAAACCATAAATTATTGCTAGTTTTGTTCGTTAAGCATAAATAATAAAATATAGTTTTTTCTAATGTCTATGATATTTTATACGAACTTATCTTCGAATGCATTAAATCGTCTGATCGTTTTTGGAAATGCTTACAGAACATTCCTGCATATCTCGCCCGATAACGATCTCCATTGACCATAACGCGAGCTCTGGCTTCATTCTTGAAGAAATAAGAGCCAATGATGCCACCAGCATGTGAACCGCAGCAAACGGATAATTTGATAGCATTGTTTAAAGGTCAATCAATATATTGTAATGATTTGCTAGAGTATACTGATCATAAATGAAAAAAAATTGAGAGCAGTATGGCAGTTGCTTTGACAGTTATAGTAATCCTATCGTGTTCGAAAATGCTCTGTTTACCCATTTTATATACAGATAATAAAAAAATATTTGCAATTAATTTCAAATGTAATTTTGTATGAAAATCAAATCCCAAGAAATCCAATAATCATTACAAATTTACAACCATATTGTACGGCCATATTACGATGCAAATAAAATAAAATTTTATGATCACTAACGAAAGCTATTGTTTATTTTTATTGCATTTTACTAATGTTTTATAGTTTGTGTTCGATGTCTTGCTGCAATAAAATTCTCCGTTGCTGCTCTCTGTGTGTGTTTGTAAAGCTGTCACTTGGAACTTGTTATGGTAAATTTATAACGTTAACAATGCAATTGCGCTCATTCTGTAATCGTATTATATTTCGCCCAATTGCATTTCGACCACAAAACGATCTGCTGCAATAACAGCAGCAGCATCAATATTTCATATGGATATTGGGTGATTGTGTCGTATTGAGCACATGCCAGTCACATTCTCACATGTAGGCGTTGCACCAAAAATATACTGAAACAAAAAAAAAAAAAAAAAAAAAACAACAAAAGGATACTTTCTAGTGTTTAGGTTTTTTTTTTTAAACTATTGTTGCAATAATAATGTTGTGTTGGCGCTGAAAATCAATTTTTTACGGCAAGCAACCATACACAAAAATGCCATTATTATTGAATGCAAGTTCACATTCAAAATAATTTTTATAAACTCGACTTGTTATAAAGGCGAAATACTTATATTCAAAAAAAAAAAAAAAATAAAATTGTTATTGCCTATACAATAGTCGTAGGTATAACTTTGAGCCATTTGCTGTATGCAGCATGCCAGAGTTAAACGAATTTTTAATTTATGACAATTTATTTTGTTCAATTGACCATAAAGTATTCACTCTCGTTTGTATTTATGATTTGACTATAACTTTTTCTAAATGGATTCAACATTTTTATTATTGTTTTCATATGTTATTTATTGTTTAAAATACAATATAAAATAATACCGAAACAGAGAGAGACAAAAAAAAAGAAAGGAAACAACACACAAAACATACGCTATGAGATTACAGAAAAAGAATCAGCACAAAAAAACTGGCTGGCAAACTGTCTTTCTAAACCGACAGAGGCAGATGTATTTTTTCTTCTCCTGTTTTTTTTTTTTTTTTTTTTTTTTTTTGAAAATCAAAGAACAAAAAACTCAAATAATATTTCAAACATAGAAAGGATGTTATAAATCATTACTGCGCAGAATGACAATGATAATTTTTAATAAATGGCAATTTTTTTTAATGGAGTTAAAATAAAAAACAAACTTGCAATTTTTTTTTACTTCAGCAATTTAAAATTTATGTTAATTGAATTAAATTGAGGGAGATAGAGGTTATAAATGATTGGTGTTTAGATGTTAAAAAAAAATTATATACATATGCCGGAGCTGCTTTAGTAGAAAGAAAGCTTTTGACACGATACACTGAAAGAAAAACACTTCGTAACGGGAATGAAACCATTACATTGAACCCCTTTCATTAATACAACGACACATTTCATTAATAAAATGATAATAATGGAATGAAACCTTACTAGTGCTTAAGATTCTACATTTTGTGGTGTTATTAATGCCACGAAATAATTTTTATTCGGTTAATGCTTTTATGAAGAGTTTATACAGGGTGGCGCAGAATGAGCTATATGGTTTGAATTCTTTATAACTTTTTTAATTAATATTCTTTTTTTATTTGTTTTCAGCATTTTGTAAAAAAACATGTCGTTACATGAATGTACAGTTGCATTGGGTGAAAAATAATGACAAAACTATAAAAATAATTTTCTCTCAATGTAAGGCATAGTAGTGCAATGTGGGAAGCAGTGATAGCATAGGGAGTTTTTCTAATAAAATAGTGAATGTAAATAGAACACTTTATTTGACAAAAGAAAGAAGGATCTATGATAAATGCAGATGTGATACAAGGGTGCTCTCCCTCTCTATGTCTTTCTCTCTCTTGCCATTTTTGTTCGCCGTGGCACTAAAAGATATAACTCTGGTTGTCAACCGGTACACAACAATTCGTTGTCAATAATTCGTTTTTTAATTGACAGGGATGAGTACAATTTTAACAAAAACTTTATTGATACACTTTTGACAACGAATGTAAATAGTTTGAGCATGTATGGTGTCTAGAGATGCTAAACGGGAAATCCCGAGCCCGGAAATCTCGGGATTTTTTAATTTTAAAGCCCGGTATTTTCGGGATTTTCTGAATCCGGTTTTTGCATAAATAATGTATTTGACTGTCATCTTCTATATTAAAAATTATTACAAACTCCCTGTTATAAAAAGTTAAAATATAAAATTAGCTTTGAATAAATATTTTAGTAGATACTATCATATTTTTTATACGAGTACATAATATATATCTGTGGCAAAAAGGAAAAAGTGATTAAGTCATATTTTACTGTTTTCCAGGAGAGCACTTTTGAACTTTCACGTCGATTTTCAGAAATTTGTTTCTTTTACAGTTAAAACGGGAAATTCTCTGTTAATCGTTAGTTTTTAAGCAAATATTGTTCTACACACTATAATCAATATATTTAAGTTAAAATATACCAAAGTATTCTAAATTAAGCTATTGTTCCAAATGAGATTAGAAGTCTAAAAAAGATAAGTCGCAAATCGTAGCGCTATAACTTCCTGAAAAATCACACAAATTGATTGAGATTTTAACCAGGGATACCTCCAAATATACAGATTACGGAGGTACCATTAACTCAAAATCAGCTTATCTCGATTTAAGCACTTTTTCCTTTTTGCCACAAAAAAAAACACCATCTTTTCTAGGAAAAAATATTACATGAAATGAAAATTTTCAATAAAATGGTTTTTTTGAAATAAAGATTTTATTAGAAATTATTGTATCACACGGACGCTAAATTTTATAGCAAAATATAAAAAATTTTAAACTTTTTCTAGAAACGAAAACGGCATTAGTATTTAATATTTTAATTAAAAGTCTCAATTATATAAGTACATACATACATACATATGTACATACATATGTTCGACTGTATGCACCTTTTAAATATGCAAAAATATAAAGTGTTAAATAAAAATATCATTTTTAATATACAGACGCACATTTGTTCACAACTTTTTCGGGATTTTGTTAGTCCCGGAAATCCCGGGGACCCGGTTCGGGATTTCGAGACTCCATCACTAAATCCCGAAGCCCGGGATTTCTAAAAACCTTTCCCGATTAGCATCTCTAATGGTGTCATTATTTCTTTGATTGTATGAGTTTAGTTATCTTCAACAAAAAGTGATATTTTATTGAATCTAAATAGTAACGTAAATGATCTGGGGTTTTGATAATATGCGAAGCCAAGCTAATGACTTTCTAGATCTTGCAAGTTGCATAGGTTTGAAAATCAACATTTCTAAATGATTACCAATGTATATCAATGAATCTTCTGACAACCATATCCACATCTGGAATCCATACTGCCCACTGATATTGATGTCGAAAAAAATATGCAGAACACGTTCCGAAAATCCAGAACTGCTTTTGGATACCTGGAAAAAATATGATGATTTTCCCAGCTTTCACAACAAACAAGAATTAAACTTTTTAATACTTATGTGAAGTCCACATTCACCTGCAAAAGCACAATCCGCCTGAATACGGTTCAGACACTGCAAGTCATCATTAAAAAATTTCTATGTTAAATTTTTACCAGCAAGTAATTCAATGACAACAATTAAGTTTTTCCATTGGAACTAATTACTAATTGATCAATACTTTTTTCTATGGAGTGAATAAATGAATAAGAAAACGGAATTAAGATGTACATGACAGACTTTTAAATAGATTTGATTCCATTCATATTTGGAAATGTCAGGAATTTTTGTGATTTGGTAATATTGCCACATGTCATGGGCTTGAACGAATATAATTTTCCCAATTTTGATTTCATTAATATTAAAAAGCAAGCAGTCGGCTGACTAGTGATTTAAGAGCTATGCTCTTTATGCCACGACACAGGAGCTAAAACGTTATTTTCTTAACGAAAATAATCTACACTATTGCAGTTATAAATTTATTGTTGTTTGGATTTTTTTTTTACTTAAAAGCAAAGTACGAAGTGAAGCTTTTTAAAGTGAGTGAAGCAAAAAAATGAGAACGATCGCTCAATTTGTTTTTGTATTGTTTTTGCATATGAGCACAAGCATTACGCAGCTAGGAAGGAAAATGAAGGGAAATGAATGGAAACGTTTTATAAAGAATATAAATTTATTGCATTCTTAACACATCAAATTTTTGTTTTATATAGCTATAGCAGCATAGCTCTAACTGGGTGTCCTAAAGCACCTCTCTTCTTCTTTCAATAATTTCATAAAGACTATTTGTAGTTTTTTCGTAGGAGAATGAAGTACCAAACAAAATTGTATAGAGCAGCAGAAAAATTACTGTACCTTCAGCTCTTTAGTTTTTTCGTAATGATATTTTAATAAAATCATTCATATTTTTTTTTCAACAAATTAATAATTATCACATGTAATTTGGGTAAAAAAAACGATACAATCTTTACCCTGATTAAATCATAAAATAAAAAAATATGGTTTCATCCGTAAAACATCACGCTCTGGCTTCCACTTTTGCAATGTGAAAATTTCAAATTGTTATATAAATCTATTCCGAACTACAAGCCAGTGAATATTACTAGTGAGAAATAAAATAAAAAAACCTCACATGTTTGCAATTTATTCTTGCTTAAGATACCCCTCTAAATTCCTCAAACCACTATTCAACATTTAACTAGTTAATTGTCTTGTATTAATACATGTGCTAATGCTTTTTTAATTCCTTAATGTTGTTATGGTGTCGTTGCCATTGTTGTTGCTGTTGTGGCTGTTGAATTGCTTTTTTTTGCCTTAACTGTTTGCCCAACCACATACACTAAAACATTAGCATTACGTGAGTTTTCTGTGGCATTGCAAAAGTCTACATGTGCGTTACATTACACTCGTATGTATGTGTGTTGCTGTTTCCGCTGTTTGCTGGCATTATCACATCATCTATATGGTTTCCATGTTTAAATTCACTAATTACTTTTAATCCTGCTATAGTCAACCAGAAAAATGTATTTAAATTTTCAATGGCTTTTATACATATTATTTTCTTCTCTTTTCTTGTGTTTATTTTTTTAATTTCTTTTTTGTTCCCTCTGCTTAACATAAAAAGCATTTTTAATGCGGATTACTTAAATGATTGACTGCCTCTATTTAAAAGCGAAAAGTTGTAGTTCGTTAAGCATATTTAAATAGGGTTTTACCTGTATTAGTTTTTACATCGATTTTATTAAATTCCTTTAAGTCTATAGATTTATTTTTATTCTTTGGTGTCTTAAATACACTGATACAATGTTAATTTTTTCCAAATACTCAAAAGACATTAAAATAATCAGTTTTTTTAGCTTTTGTTAACCTCTTTTATTATGGGTATTTAAGGTATTTAAGTGATTAAGAAAATGGGCATTCAAATAACAACTGCACAAGAAACTTATAATATGTTGAATGTGAAATACTTTTGGCAAAATCAGCAATTAAAGATGTGAGTTATTTCAGTTGGTTGTCAAGAAACCTGGACAATTCCATATTTGTAGACAGACGATTTTAATAGTTTTAATTTTTTTATTTTTATTTTTTTTATTTTTTTTGATAATCTAGCGTCAAGGATATCTAGGCAATACGCATATCCATGAAGCCAGGAAGCTTAAGTTAACTATTTTAGATATACATATGTATTAGGAAAATTTCGGCTTATCCTGTTCACAATTGTTAATAAAAATTTAAATATTTTAAAGTCAAGGACATATTGGACTCAGGCATTTCCTTCCTTATTTTTTTTTAATTTTTAGGCGCCATAATAATAGAATATTGACAATAACTATAAAAATAATTGATAAAAATTACTTAAATAATTATTGCACAAACTTATTTTTTTTTCGTAAAGGATATACAGAAGATGGGCACATCTTTACAACGATTATTATTAAATTTACCAGGAATATTGACAATATTATTTTAAACACATACATATAAAGGTACATACGCATATGTGTGTGTTCTGATGACAATTGTAGTTAAAAATAATAATGAAAGTTTTAAGGACATAAGGGCGGCAGGCATGTCATTGCACCAAAATATATATTTTTTACATTTCTAGTAATTATACTATAAAATATCTATGTGATAAACTTTTTCCTAGTCTGCATCATAATAATTATATAAGTAAAAATTTTTCTAAATAAAGGATATATGGGAGCTAAGCACATCCACGCAGCGATTGCAATGAAATTTTCCTTAAAGGCTGACTATATTAGGCTTGGTGTCGTAAGAAAGTTTCACTGCAATCAGATAATAATTGTAGAGAAAAAGATAAAATTTTGATATGAATGGTGTACTAGAGGTAGCCATTTTATAACAACGATTGTCAGGACATTTTTTGGGAGTATATAACTATAAAAATAATATATAAAATTAGTTTTTATAATTTTTGCGACTCATTTTTTATTTTTGTAAGAGATATTCAGAAGATGCGCACAACTTTACAATGATTGTTAATAAATTTACCAGGAAGGCTGAAAATAATATTTTAAATATATGTGTGCATGCATATATGTACATATGTGTGTATTTAGATGAGAATTGTAGAAAAAAATAATTGTAATAATATTAAGGATATAAAGGCGGAAGGCATGTCCTTGCACCAAATATATTTTTTTAAAACACAATTTATGCAATAATAAAATATACAACACAAAAAAAAATTTTCCTTTAGCTGTATCAAAGCAGTTACAAAATTTAAATAAAGGATACATGAGAGCTACTCACATCCTTGATCCGATGGCAATGAAATTTGCCACGAAGCCTTACCATATTAATTTTGGTATTGTAAGAAAGTTTCGCTGCACTTATATCATAAATGTAGAAAAAAAGTTAAAATTATGATATTAAGGATACAAGAGAAGTATTTATTTTCTTGGAATGATTGTAAGGAAATTATTTTTGGGCACTAATATTTAAGTTCTTGCTTAAGTTTTACAATTTTTCCTCATCTGCATCAGAATAATTACATAAGTAAAAATTTTTCTAAATAAAGGATATATGAGAGCTAGGCACAACCTTGTACCAATTTTAATGAAATTTGCTACGAAGCCGAACCATATTAGTTTCGGTGTCGTAAGAAAGTTTCACTGCAATCAGATAATACTTATAGGAAAAAAGATAAATTTTTATATTAAGTATATACCAGAAGTAGCTATTATGTAATAACGATTGTAAGGACATTTTTGAGGCGCTCTAATTTTGCAATTCTTGAAAAAATTTTAATGTTTTCTGCAGCTGCGTACAAATTATAGCAAAAAAAATTATTTTGATATAAAGGATATATGGGAAGTGTACACATCACTGCATTGAATGCAATGAAATTCAACAGAAATGTTAATTATGCTATTTCACATGTCTTAAGAAACTTGTAATGCATTAAGATGATAACTGTTGCAAAAATCAATTTTATCCTTAAGGAGGCACACATGTCCTTGCCCATTTGATTGCAATTTTTTTCATGTAATTTATTTATGATATTTAAGCGATAATTACAATATCTTTGTATATTATAAATATAAGTCTTATTATAAAAAATAAGTATTTACAAAAAAAGGATATACGGGAGGCAGGTACGCTTTTGCGCCGATTGCAAAAAAATTCAAATTGAATGTTTACTACATTATTTGTGGTATTGTAAGAAGCTTGCACTGTATTTAGAATATTTTATTTTCCCAGATATTTAAATTTTATAATAAATGATCTATTCAGGGAAAACAGTTCCATATATCCCTTGTAGTGATGTTTATTTAAACTACTTTAAGAAGACTTATTCAAGCAATAAGATTTAAATTTTCTGTACTTTGATCATAATTAAATATATATTTTTCGACATCGTAAGAAACTTTAGCTGCATTCAGGTCTCAATTGTATCAATTGTAACGTTTTAAAACTAGGGTTACATTAGAGTTAAAAAAATCCATATATAGATTGAACTTATATTTTAAAGGCAATCTAGTAATGCATTTATAGCTGATATTTAATTTTTTAAATGAAGGATGTATGGGAGGGCTCATTCTTTCAGCGTTTTACAACGAAATTTATAAGAAAAGCTATTATATTAAATATTGTGAGGAAATTTCACTGTGCATAGTTCAAGCTTAGATTATATATAAAATATTATATATATGTATAGATTATATAGATTATATATAAAATATTATATTATATTAAAGATACGCTTCTTCTTGTGCCGATTGCGTTACATTTTTTAAAGGAATCCAATAATTTTATTTTGTCTACATCAATAAAGTGTTGAAGAAACGTCGTAATAATAAAAAATAAAGAACTGAAAATAAATATGTATGTACGACTACATAAATACATACATACATACATACATATATTTTTTTTTGGGTGTAAAGGAAATAAATTGGATTGCTTTTTAAAACTTTGTTTGTCACCAAATGTCACACATATATTGCTGCTCTTTTCCCCCATTAATTTGCCTCGTAATTGTCTCATTAGTCCTTCAACAGATCGACCACACATTGTCATTGTTTCTTTTAGATTAAAAAATTCTCAACAATTTTAAAAAATTAAGCAAACTTGTTTATCTTTGCCACTTAAAAATAACAAACGATAGAAAAAAAAAATACAAAATTGTTTTCAACAAAAAAAAAAAAAACTAAAGAAAACATAAAACACTTCAAAGAAACCAGTTTAGAAAAATCCTCATTATCCTTTTCTGTTAACAAAGCAATAAAACGGAAATAAAAAAAATATACAAAAACAAAACTAACGAAATGAAAAAATAACAATTCGTTTTGTTTTTTTGCCTTCGCCTATGGTAAGAATCACAAATTTCACATAAAGATAAATAAGGTTTTTAAATCTTTAAAATAAATAATATAGCAAGCAGCCCTTATAATGCATAAGGGATTTTAAATAATAGGAAAAAGTATAGAATAAATAAATAAATGACAATTGAATAACAACTGTCATGAGCTGATGATGAGCCGCACACTAGATGTATCTTTTAACAACAATAAATAAAACACCATAAAACATTTTGTGATGACAGACCGTGTTTGTCATTGAGTTCTTTCTCCCTTCATTCGCATTTACTTTTAGATGGCCAATTATGTGATTATTGGATTAGAGACAGGGGTGAATGGAAGAGATTTATTTTTACACATTTTTTTTATAGGGGTGAAATTTCTTGTCAAACATCAAAAGCAATTTGAAAAATAATGTTTGTCAGTTATGATAATACATATTTTACGGCTTTCAGTGTAATTAAAATGCGATCAGATACACTGAGGCCAAGTTTTACATTGAGAATTGGTAAAAGAGATAAATGGTAAATAATAAAAGTAACTGAAAGGCATAAGTATGTATTATGTGTATAAATATATGCATATGTACGTATTTTTATTGAAGAGTTTTGTAATTTTTAAATATAATTGATGAATTTGGGATGCTAACAATCCAAAGGATATCCAAGAGTGTGCAAGGCATATTGAAAAAAGTCACTGTTTGATGTAGATTTTGGACTGTGAGAGTCATTGTTCCAGATAGCTTTGAGAACAACATTTCGTTGGCCAAGCCATCGCCATTAACATCTAGAGCTAAAGGTTGATGACTACCAACATCCGTACACCAAAAGTGAGAAAATCGCCAAAATTAAAAAAGCGCTGAAATGAAAAATATCATCAAAAATTAAATAAATCCCTAAAATGCAAAAAAAAATCACCAAGTTAAAAGGTCACCAAAAATAAAAAAGCACCAAAAGTAAAAAAAAACGCTAAAACTAAAAAATTTTCAAAAACCGAAAAAAACACCAAAGCGGAAAAATCAACATAACGAAAAAAATCTCTAAAACTAAAAAAATCGCAAGAACCTGAAAAAATCGCCAAAAAGAAAATATGTGCTAAAACTATAAAAATGCCAAAACAAAACAAAAATTAAAAATTTATACATCAGTAGTGCGATTCACTACCTTTTTTTTTAACGATAATAATTTAAAATAATTATAACGAAAATTAATCTAATTTGCTATTCAGTAACATTTTTAACGATATTGGCTATGGGTTAATGTCAGCTGTGGCGTTATTTAAGCGACAATAATTAATGTGCTGTTAATTTTATCGACAAAAATCAACAGAAAATATCAGCTGCGTACTATCGTTAAAAAGAAGTTACGGAATCAATCAATCGTTATTGCAAGCGACAAAACGCAAAGAAAAAAAAATAGCAATATGAGTCCGATCACAGAGGAGATGTGTAAACATCTAGTAATGAAAATTTTTTTTTAAGTTGGAAGTACTTATTCTTTTAGTATATTTTTTTAAATTAATTAATTAAAAGTATCAAAACTTTCAATATTGTAAACACATAGGAATTTGTTGGTTTTTGTTTGTTTTATTACTATTATTTGGTTAGTAAATGGACATACTGCAGTATATGTATATGTACTGCATTCAAAATTGCAGCAAGCAGTCAATTTACTGATTACTAAAAAAAATTCAGTAAATTTTTACTGCTAATGAAATTTAATTTGCATTACCAGTAAAATCGTAGGGCCGTAATCATAATGAAATTGTAGCAAGTGGCAAAGTTTTTTCATTCAAATTTTGAAACTTTTGTATGAAAAACATTTAGCCACTTGGTAGAATTTCATTATCAATACGGGCATTACTGATTACTGAAAGTTCAATGCACCTCATCATTTAACAAATCATTTAGGCAATTTATAAAAATTGTAGAAGAAATTTTAGTAATCAGTAAAAATTTACTTGTTAAACATTTTTTATTGTTTTTACTGAAACTTTAGTGGTACTGCAGTCCTCATCTATGGTAAATGCCTTTACTTTTACTTTTTAATTTTTAATTCCTGTTGTTCATTGTTTAGTTGTTGCTGTTCTTGTTGTTGTGTACCCATTGCAATTAAAATAAATTCAGTAAAGTGCGACTTTGACTCGCGCACATTCGGTTTTGATCATTATTTTTTTTGATTTAGCTTTCTTCCTTTTTTAAGTTTTTTCAGTTTAAACGATTTTTTCAGTTTTGTCGGTTTTTTCTCGTTTTGGCGTTTTTTTCTCTTTTTGGTTTTTTTTTTTATTTTCGCAATTTTTTTCATTTTGGCGATTTTTTCATTTTGGCGATTTTTTTCCCTTTTTGGGTTTTTTTCATTTTGGCGATTTTTTCATTTTGGCGATTTTTTTCCCTTTTTGGGTTTTTTTCGTTTTGGCGAATTTTTCATTTTGACGATTTTTTTGTTAAAGGATTTTTTTCATTTTGGCGATTTTTCCGGTTTTTCGCGATTTATTTTAGTCCTAGAGATTTTTTTAATTTGGTGCTTTTTTCGATTTGGCGATTTTTTTTGTTTTTGGCGATTTTTTTATATTAGGCGATTTTATATTTTTTTGATTTTGTAGTCTTACCGTTTTTGAAAATTTCAAGAGTTTTGCTCTTACGGTTTCCAAGATACAGCAAGTTGTCAAAATTACAAAGTCAAAATTGCATTAACTGATGGAACACCCATTGATTTAAATTTTTTAAATTTAGTGTTAATTGTTGTAGTCTGTATAAAAATACACTAACTTTTAAAATTTCAAGTGTATATATGTACATACAATTGTATGTATATTACATGGGATTTTAACATATTTCGTTGCTCGTTTTGGAACACCCTTTAATTTTAAACTCGCATGTATTTGTTGTTGTAGCGGCCAAGTGTCTACACACTGTGTCCAAATTTCAGGTCCGTAGCACTTACGGTTCTCTAGAAAATACATATGACAGACGGACGGACAGCGTAACGAAAATAATAGGATTCATTTTCACCTTTGGTGTACGGCACCCTAATAAAGCAATTATCATTTTCATTTTTGGTGTACGCAACCCTAATAAAGCAATTATCAAATTAAATAAAACAAACAAAAACCAGCAAATTTCTATGTATTTACAATATTTTAAATAAATTTGTATTGCTTCTTTCAAACACTAATACACTCATACATATGTAGCTCTTACCGATTTCACAACGCTGTGTGAATCTCAGCAAAATTTGTGATTGTATTGTGAAAAAGAATTTTACCCCCTAGCGTATAGATGTTTACACATCAAAAATTACGATTGTCGGATCATTAAAAGTTACTGAATCGCACTACAGATAAGATATGAGATTATATAGGTTAAAATTAGAACAGCCTTATATATCGATGGTTTCAAGTAGAAAGGCCCTAGCTCTTCTTTTTTTTTTTAAATTGAGTTTTTCATATCGCTTCCTAAGGCTTTTACAAGCAGTTTTACAAGTAGTTGAATAGTTTCTATTTTGCTTTTACCTTCTGCTGTAAAATTATAATTATTGGAGTTAGGGCCGTTTTACTTGAGACCAACGATACTTAGTGTTCGTACGGAACCCTTCTTGTGCGAGTCAAAGTTGTACTTTACTGATTTTTTTAAATAAAATTTCAAAATATCTCAAAAGACTTCGGATGTAAATTATTTTCAAATTAATTTTCTTTACTTGCTTCCGTATTTATTTCCCAACCATTTCAATTCCCTCCCACTGTGCAGTGTATACTTCAGTGAATATCAAACAAAGTTTGTTAATTATGCGGTATGTTTTCTCTTTTAAAATACTCAATGAAAATTTTTTTTATTTTAATTGTTATTTTAATTTTACCCATAATTCTTAACGGCTGTCTGGTAGAAAATTTTTTGTCTATTAGTTGTTTAGTGATAATTACACGACCTGATAAGATTGTTAATATTAATGTTATTTTAATTGTTTGTTAAAAATGTTCCCCCAAATTGGCGCCCATTTGTTGCTTGTAAATCATTTTACTTGTATATATTTATAAGGATTTCCTTGACTGTTTAGGGGTCTCTAAGGAAAATTATGATTATAATTAGTATGCACCTAATGTTACAAAGATTTCTTGTAAAGACCGTTGATTAGGAAAAATAAAATTATAATTGCTTGTTTTGTTTTCGTATTACATAGTTTGGTTTTTATCTTATGAATATTAAATATATTAGTTAAAGTATTTTTTAATCATATTTTAATAATTAAACAAACTTATAAGTTATCAAAAGGTTTTAATAACAACGTGTAAATTTTTAATGAGAGAAGCTACAAATAATGTCTACATGTCTTTAAGAAACGACACATGGAAACGTAGCCACTGTTATAGAGAGTAATAAAAAGTGTCATAAGTAATATATGGAATAGGCGTCTTTGGAATATTTAAGTGTTTACACGTGACTAGTAGTAAAAAATTTCAGTGCGTTATGATTTCACTCTTCTTGTAAACAGCGGTATTATATTTAGTGTTCCCTTTACCGACAGAGTTTAAACTGTCATTTATGTATATATTTGACCCATTTGGCAACTGTGTAGCTGTTTGTTTCCTGTTTTGTATGATACTACCTAAAACCTGGTTTATCTTGCTGTATCATATACTTTCTGTGAGGAAAAAATAAATAAAACTTATTTTTAATATTTATTATTATTATATATTTTAATTAAAATTAACTACTTTGTTTAATTTATTATGATAATAATGAGATAAACGGTTTTTTTTTACTTTGCTCCTGGAGGTTAATTGTGTACAAAAGATTTCCATCCTATGCGCCAGAATGCTACATAAAGCAGATGTAATAAATTTATACCACACAATTTAGAGTCCAGCTCACTTGGGTACAATACAATGATCCCTTTGTGATACCTGTGTGTTGAAGATAAGTTAGTGAGAGAGGATGATAGGGAAAGGATAGTGATAGTGAAGTATGAAGATGAAGGAAGAGAGAGAGGAAAGCTTCATTCTTTTACAACTCTGCTTTTTTGCACGCTTTTTAATAATGCAGTGTTGCAGCGCCTTCTGGTGTCAAATCAGGCGTTTTAAATTTTGAAGCTGTGTTTAGTAGCCATTGGTTCTTTTACTTCGCCGATGATTCTGCTACACAACGAAGGAGGGCGCTCTGATGTTATATTAGGATTAGCATCTGCAGAAGCCGGTGTAGTTTTAGTGACCCAGTGCCTTATGCCTGCATCACTTGAACTTTTCCCACAACAACTGATACAAAGAACACTAATGCACATCAGAAAAATGCGTGGTGTTGTTATTTTAATGACTGTCGGACACCAGGCTCGAACCCAGGACCTTAGGTTTTGTAGTCAACGTGCTAACTACTTCAGCCAACGCCACCCACTTGGTGTTCCACATATTTTAAAATTAATATTTTAATTTTATGTCAGGTACCACACGCACACGTTTAATCTGGACTTATTTTATGTGACAATGGATATTATAAAAGGCTCAACTGATACAATTTAAAATTTCAAGTTTCTTGCTGTATTTTTATTACTACTCGTATTCAAGCTCCTGGGTAGAAAAAGTACCACAAAAATTTGTTTCCAAGAAGTTTCTTAATACTAACAATTTTATTTCATCTCGCGATATATCTCAGTAAAAAATTTCATATGTTTTGAAGCAATAAGGCAATAAAACACATTATAATTTGCTTTGAAATATAAGCTTGTTGAGAAGCAGTGATATTAAGCAAACTATAGAAAAAAACGTGTTTTATTACCGCAACAACAATGCTGGGCTCAAATCGTCACATTAGTGATCATATCGACAATCGTACGAAAACAAATTAAGTCTTAAGTCAATCGTATAAGCTGAATGGGATTTCAGTACGTTCACACGTATGTACGACATAATCTGAAAATGGCGTTTTTATGTGACGAGTTGTACGTTCACGAATGTGACGATTCGACCCCAGATTTCAAAGCCCGAAAGTTAGCTACTGTACTCACATCCATCCACACATCCATCTTGAAAAGCGCTTTTTTAAATAACTAAATTCTTTTTTATTATTAATCCTTTAGTGAGCGTTTTAGATAACTAATATGTTTGCATGTTTTGATAGATTAAAAAGTACTTTAGTGAGCAAAAATGTAATACCGGCCATACAAAAATGAGCTGCAATATCAGCAGTTTTGTCAGCGCTACTTTTATTTTATAATAGCAGACACCTGCTTTATCTAAAGCAATTTTTTTACTAGAATACGCCTTATTTATACCCTAATTCTGTTCGACGATTGTATCGTCTTGTCTATGGACGAAAAAAAGCAGCACTTGTGGTTCTTTAAAACAATTATTATTTATTGTCTATGCTAGAAGGTTCGTGTATTTGCTTTATGATTTTTTTCCAAACATTATATCCAACACATTATTTTTCATATATTTTCCAAACTGTTGTAGAATACTTTAATTTAATTTTTATACTTTAAAAACATGGCAATAATATTTTTTTCTCCATGATCAAAGACAACAACCTTCTTTGAAGAAAATAATTTAGAGAATTCAAACACAAGAACTCAGAAGTATTTTCAAACAAAAACGTCCTAAATCTTCTTACTGAATTAGGGCATTAGTTCGTCTTGAATTTTTCGTCTCCATGTTTGAGCGAGTCTGTTTATGCGTCGGCTACTGTGTGTTTTCAATTTCTTGGCAATATTTCCTTAAAGCTTTCTCAATTTAAGACCTATCCATCGCTGCTTTTAATTCCATTATCCATTGGCTTTTAATTGAACCTTTCTTATAGATGTTGGTTTGCGATTTTGTTTGACCAATGGATTCGCAAGTTTCTCCTAATACATTTGTTTACGAATGCCTGTATTCTTCCAATCCGTTTTTCAGATCTATTTAATGTTTGGCACCCACATTGGTTTTACATTGGAGTTAAATATATGCACTTATATCACTACTACGTTTAATCTGTGACGATTTCCAGACCTTGTTCAAGGCTTCAAATGCTTGTATTGCTTTTCATCCGCCAGTAGTGTATTGTCTAGGATTAGTGGTGCTATTCGAGCAAAAAATTTCAAAAAATGTAATCGAGTTTGGAATTAAGCATTTTTGGTGGAAGCTGTTCCTTACTGGATTACCAACTTAATGATTTTAACAAGCCGTGAGACTAAAATAATCGATTCTTGAGAAGTAGTTATGTTATTTATTGTAGGTATTAATTATATTTACCGTTGTGGGAAATAGTTATTTTTTTCTTGATTGAACTACTTTTTTTTTAATATGCCGTTGTTTGAGTAAATGGAAGGTCTTGGTCAAGGCCTATTTATCAGGTCAACGCAATCATCTTGATGACATTCTGTGTTGTCATGTTTTAACTGTCAAAACCTGTTTGCACCATAGAGCAATGATGTCAGTTTCATGGCACAATTGTGCAAACTAAAATCACACACATTCTTATTCTCTTCCATTTAGTCGTCAATGAAACAGCGACGATACACATGCGGAGCGGGTGAATCAAATTCTTTATAGATACAGTGAAAGAAAAAAAGTGGTATGCGAAAAATAGTCTATGATCAGTAATGCTTTTTGCGACATTCAATGTATTTTATGTTACAAAACTTTTAAGGACAGAAATGAATTTATATTAAAAAGACATTTAAATTTTTTTTGGAGCAGCTTCAATAAACTGTATTTAAAATCAAAACTTAAAAGACCAATAACTCGGAAAATATTGGTCGCAGCCAATTTTTTTGTTTAATTTTTTCTTCTTATTTTTCAAGTTCCTATCAGATAAGCTATTTAAAAATTTATTTTTGGAATTTCTTCACAGTTTCCTATGGAAAGTTTACAGCGCCGTAACTCGGAAAATATGGGTCGCCCGCAACTTTTTTATTTAATTTTTATTCCTTATTTTTTAATTTTCTATCATATAGACTCCTTTTTATATATTTTGAGCTGCTTCACATAACTGCATTTGTTGCAAATATTTATTTTTTTCGATGTACTTCAGAGACGAATGAGACAGCTTTTCTCACACATACAACTATAGTTTTATTTTTGACACCACTGCCATAGAGTTAATTAAGTTCATGTTTGTGTGTGTTTCTGACAACTGAAACACAAAGTTGTTTTTTGTGTTGCTGTGTTTTTGTAGAGTTGCATAGACCTAATAAATAGGCCTTGGTCTTGATTAAAAACTCAGTTTGATTAAATATACATATAATAACTTTTAAGAAAAATTTAAATAATTTAAAAAAAAAACTTATTAAGGGTTTTCATGAGAATGTTACACTCTCGTAAATAAAATGTCAAAAATTGTATGGAAATTTATTTACACAAACCTGTTAACTTTTCCCAACAATTTTCACTCGTAAACTTAAACTGTGCAATTGAGCATTTATTAATCAACAACTTATTAGTTTTTGTTGCTTCCTTGAGGCATTTTTAGATACACATACACACTTTTTATTTTTATAGAAATATATAAATATGTACATATTTAATATAAAAACTGCTTGAAATTTTATTTTTTTATTTTTATTATATTAATTTTTTTGACATTTCATTCAAATTTACTTAACTGTCTGCGCAAAACTGGCTTCATGAAACAAGTCTCGCAAGTTTGCCCAATTGCACAAATGGCAATTTTAATAGTTCTCATGAAAACCCTTATTGTTTTACTACGAAATACACCATTTTGTAAAATTTGTTTTATAAACTCAATTGAAGTGGGTTATGTTTTATTCGTATCAGTGCCTCTATTGTTACTTATAAATACTATATTTAGAAAAATTTCAATTGCTTTCATTGATGAACTTTTATTAAAACCGTAAACGAAAAAAAAAATTATTTTGAACTACTTATATTTAAATAATTATTTTCCAAAATGTAAGTACTTATTAATAAATAAGTAGGCAATTTAGAAATATTTATAATTTATTTAAAATAACTACTTATTTTGGCAATATTTTCACATCTTCTTTTAAAACCCAAAGAATATGTTCAACTTCTGCTTCCTATTTTTAAAAATTTTCGTAATGTATTTTGTAAGCGAGTACTTCAATTTGGCAATCTAAAAAGTAAGTCATTATATGGAAAGTAGTTTAGATGGTAATGTGTAATTTTTTGCTGGGATACTACAGACGTGTATACGCATGAATTTGGTTCTCGAGCTGTTGACAGCAAGACCAGTTCTTTTCACAAACTCTTGGACTTGGTGTAATCTGTGCTGCATGATGGTGTATTAAAAGACATACATATGTACGTATGTCATCAGCGTAGTCAAGATCCTCTAACCGGCTATTGCAGGCTCATGTTATACTGCGGTATTATGTGGGGCATACATACATTCTCGTATAACGGTGGGATATACATACATATATATGTATAATGGTTTACCATTTCATAGCTATCATAATTGTGTTCAAGATGGGACATGATGAATCATGTCATACCACCATATGATTTGTAATTTTCTACCTTTTCATTCTATCGTATAAGATGCTACATTGCTACTTTGCACATGGACCTTAGGTTAGATTAGGTTAGCAGGCTGCTTGTAAGGAAGGGTGAAATTTAGAGTCCAGATCACTTGGGTCCAATATAATGATACCTTTGTGCTATGTGTGTATTTGAAGAGAAGATAGTAGGAGAGGTTGATAGAGAAGGAATAGTGGTAGAGAAGACTGGTGGTGAAGGTAGATTAAGAGAAAAGCTTCATTCTTTTACAAATCTGCTTCTTTTTAACCGTTTTTAATAATGCAGTATTGCAGCGCCTCTGGTGTCAATGAGGCGTATTAGATTTTGAAGCTGTGTCTAGTGGCCATTTTATTGGTTATTTGAATTCGCCGATGATTCTGCTACATAATACTGATGAAAGAGGGTGCTCTGATGTAACATTAGGATTAGTATGCTGAAGTCAGTGTAATTCAGTATTGTCGAAGGCCTTTTAAAAGTCAATAAATGCAAGAACAAATCGTCCTTGTCTTTATTTAATGCTCAACAATGATCTCCAGCGTGTTTATATGGTCCAAACGAGTGATTTAGTCTTTAGCTAGCGTGCTCTTTTCCAACTTTAGGAGATAACGAAGTTGAAGTCCTGTTATTCAGTATGTGCGCTATGACTTTATTGAACACGCTCAGTTGGTTTATACCCCCATAGTTGGAGCAATAGGAAAGGTTGCCTTTTTTTAGGCGCATTGATTATTGCAGATTTATTATTTTTCACAGAGAATATCGTGTCGCACATTGCAAATATTGAGGGTGGCATAATACTTATATCATCTCTGGTCCTATACTTTTCACAGCTGCAAATTTTTAAGTCCTGCGTTGGCTGATTTATCGACGACAGTATGCTGTACCCATACCTTTAGTTCAGTTTGGCTGTCGGTGTGAGGTATATCGTCTGGTCCTTTTAAAAATTCTATTTTCTTCCCTGCTAGGCTTCTTAGGGCCATTATTACAACTTAAAGTTAGTTAAAAGTAGGTTCTTATCGGACGTATAAAAACTCTACCAGTTCCAAAATTTTACTTTAACCTAAAGTTAGCGATGAATTACAGGCAAGTTTATCCTACCTGGTAAGTTAAATCCAATCTGCAATAATGAAAAGCTTTATACGTCCGATAAAATCCTACTTTTAAATAATTTTAAGTTGTAATAATGGCCCTTAAATAATCGTATAAATCTCTCATTTGGTTAGTATAGGGAGGAGCTTCCGCTTGTGTTTAACAATTTCTCCTGGGTTTTTGGCTTTCTTTAAGCATTTACAAATATTAAAACTTAATAATTGCATTAATTTTTGTATTTATGTTTTAATTTTAAGTCTTAAAAAGTATTTTTTGTTCCTAACTTGAATTGTAATATTTTTTTAAAGTTAACTAAAACTGTACTGGGAGAAAATATTTTGAATAATTTATTATTAAATGCCACTTTAGTTTAAATATATTATTTTTATAAGGAATTAATTTCTATTTAGTGTTGAGTGATAATTGTAAATAAATTTTTTTAGCCACCAAAATTATCGTTAAATTCAAATTTATTTAACTACGCCCGCACATAATTTTTTTTTATTGTAGTAACTTTAAATTCTGATACTTATATTTTTTTACAACGTTTCTTGGAAAAATCATAAAAAATATTACCCAATATTTTCTCTTTTTGTTGCGTTAGCATTAAAATAATATTTTATCACTTTAAGCATAATTACACATAAAATGTCATAAAAATTATGATAGTATTTTCGTAAATTTATGTTTATATATCTCTGCTTTTTAATAAGAGTTAAATAAATGAAATTAAAAGAAACTCGTGTCTCTTTATAAATACGTGTAGCGCCAGATTTCCTGTTGCATTTCGGTCATTTCAATTGTTGATGAAATTTTGTTTGTGTTGCCATTAAACAAGTTTATAATTAAATGTGATCAGTTTCATTTGATAGGTTTTTTTTTAAGTTAAGAAACTAAAACGAGTATGTGGGTGTTCGAAAGAAATACAAACATTTACTTTTAATTATGATTAGATTTGATGTTATCCATAACAATAAGTAGTAGTAGTAGAAATCATTAATAATACCCACAAAGCCATGTAAGTTGTCATTTGATAAACATATTTGATGAAAGTCAGTTCAAAAGCTGAGTTTTCTTACACCGAAAAAAATAGTCCTACAATAAACGATTTTAATTGAAAATAAGTCAAGAAATCAATAAAGAATGTAGTATTTAAATCAATTAAACTTGTGTTTGAAAACTTAATTAATAACAAAATTTAATTGACTGAATTACATTTTTAAATGATTTTTGGTTTCATTTTCAATTAAAGTCGTTTATTGCAGTAATATTTTTTTCTGTGTTTAGGAAAAAACGCAATAGCAAAGAATTTGTGCTATTTTGTAATTTCAGAAAATATTTTTCAGCGAGATCGGTCAGAATCCTGCATTTAACCATGTATAAAATGGCCATGAATATTTTAAGTTTAAAATTTTATGTAAATTTGCCACAGTCTACGGTACCACTAGGAGCACATTTGCCATTAGCAATCTTCTAGCCACTATCCATTCACCATGATGGAATTTACATTGCAATATTTTTTAGGAAATTTGTTGTAAAAAACTTTTTTATTTGATAATAACAGAAAAGAGAATAGAGTAACATAGAATAAAACCACGTTATATAATAGCTTAGATTGTGAATGGCAACCCAACTTTAGTTTAGTTGCCAATTACCAAATTATTGCTACATATGGCAACTGACAACTAACAGTTATTAATTTCAGCTGACAAAAGCAGTGTTGCCCTCTTACTAAAGAGGCTGGAAATTGAAAATGTTCTGGCCTTATTGAAAAAAGAACATTTTTTGCTAATAAAGAAGATAGAATAAATAAGTTTTACACAGAACATTTTATTTTTATTCTGATTTTATTAAATGGATCAACAGTTTAAAAACTGGAAAGAAAGATGCTTATGAATTATTATTATTTTTTTAATTAAAGAATGAAAACCCGAAATTAAAACATAAATAATATGGCTATAAAATAATAAATCTAGTAAAATTTTGCACGCATACGAAGGGTTTCGTACGGCACTTATAATTTTTTTTGCGATTTTTTTCGGTTTTTTGCAACTTTTTTCTGTTTTAGGCGACTTTTTTCAGTTTTGGCTTGTTTTTAGTTTTGACGTTTTTTTTAGTTTCTTAATTTTTCAGTTAAGCGATTTTTAATTTTGGCGTTTTTTTCGATATGGCGATTTTTTTTTGTTTTTTTTAGTATTGAAGGTTATTAGTTTTTTAATTTTTTTTTTAAGTTTGCGTGATTTTAGTTTTGGAGATTTCTTACGTTTTGTCGATTTTTTTAGTTTTGTGGCGACTTTATTACTTTTTGTTACTTTTTTTTGCGTTTTGGCGATTTATTTTATTTTTGGTGATATTTTTCATTAAGACACTTTTTAACCCCTGACTAATAAAAGGGGTGTTATAAGTTTGTAGTGTGTGTCTGTGTGTCTGTGTGTATGTATCTGTGTATCTGTGTGTCTGTCCGTGTCCACGTACAGGCCAAACGGCTGGACCGATTTTCATTTAGTTTTTTCTGTTTGAAAGATGACTTGATCGAGAGGGTTCTTAGCTATTGTTTACGCGCACAGTAAACGAATATACCTATTGTAGGCTTAACGAAACTCTCTTTTGGTTAATCCCGTCGCCTAAATGAGTTTCGTTTGTTAAGCTACAAATCATACTATTGTATACTATTGTATATATTTACGAGAAAACAGCTATGTTTGAAGAAAATCGGTCTAGCCGTTTAGAAGATATAACATCTTTTCTGAAAAAAGTCGAGGGTTTTTAAAGTTTTTAATTTTTGTTAGTTATGTTATTTTTTTGTTTTGTATTTTGGTGATTTATTTGATTTTTGGTAATATTTTTCATTTAAGAGCTTTTTTAATTTTTGCAATATTTTGTTCGGGAGTTTTTTTAATTTTGGTATAGTTTAGTATTTGCGCTTTTGGAGATTGAATTAAAGAGTTTGCCTCTTCCTCCAAGACACAAAAAGTTGTCAAAATTACATTAACTGAGAGAATACACTTTAATTTTGATATTATAAATGAGACTATCAGCGCAAAAGTGGTGTAATCCACAACTAGTTATTTAAACAATTACTCTTTTTAACTATTAAATTGCTTTATTACTCTGCAAAACGAATTTTCAGCTCAATAAAAAAAGGGCTTACTCTCCTTTTCTTGATAGTTGATATTGTAAATAATGTATTTATCATCAGAACAGCAACCAAAAAAAAAAAAAATCAAAGTGGGTTACACCACTTCTGCACTGATAGCCTCAAAGGGTAGTGCAGTCTGCATAAAAATTCACTAACTTTTAAAATTTCAAGTGCACACAAAAAAGTAATATGAATGAGTTTGTAATATCAGTTAAAAAAATTAATTAAATTTTTACCTGTAAACAATTTACTTAATACAATTAAAAATTTAATTGAATCAATTAAACTCTTAATTGAAAAAATTAATTTGTGAATACTTTTTTCTGTGTGTCTATATTCAATTTTATTTATTACACTATGATTTCAATAGTTTTCGTTAAGACACTCGCTTTAGAATATCCTATGGTTTTTAACGGTCATATAGGGTGTTTTTTTCAGAGGTATAGAACTTCGAATTGAAATAAAACACAAGAAAATCGTTTTAATGTCCATCAATTTGGCTTTATTGGAAGGATAATTTTATGCCATTAATGTTTAAATATGATTTCGGGCATGTGGCCGCCGCGGCTGGCTCGAATAAAGCCAATTCTACAGGTCCAATTTTCAACCACTTTTTCGAGCATATGGGGCCGTATGTTGGCAATAACGCCACGAATGTTGGCTTCCAAGTCCCCTAACGTTTCTGGTTTGTTGGCGTAGACAAGCGACTTCACATATCCCCAAAGAAAATAATCCAATGGTGTCAAATCACACGATCTTGGTGGCCAATTGACAGGTCCATTCCCCGAAATTATGCGCTCATCGAATGTTTCCTTCAATAAATCGATTGTGACGTGCGCTGTGTGGCATGTAGCGCCGTCTTGTTGGAACCACAACTCATCCACATTCATGCCATCCAATTCGGGAACAAAATGGTCGGTTAGTCGGCTCCAATTGCTGTGCACGGTGGCGAATCGATTCATTCGGGTCCTCTTCAACACTTTGCCCTACAGCGGCAATTGTTTCTTCGGTGCGCACTGTTCGACGTCTCTGCGGATGCGTATTATCACATAGAGTAAACGTAGTGCGAAAACGATCCATGGTTAACCGAATTAATTGCTCTGATGGACGATTATGTCGACCATAAAATGGACGGAGCTTGCGGTAAACTTCGCGAACTGAACCATTATTTTCGAAATAAATTTGCACGATTTGCAAGCGTTGTTCTTTTGTCAACCTGTTCACGATGAAATGGCAAACCAAACTAAATATTAATCACTTGACAGCTGACAAAATGGCCGCCAGTTAAAAAAGAGAACTTAAAGTTCTATACCTCAATAAAAAACACCCTTTATATTGATTGTTTTAGCGGACAAATTTTTACATATTCTGTAAAAGAAATCAAGTCCATAGCACTTACGGTTCTCAAGAAAACAGCCTGTGACAGGCAGGCCGATAGATGGTCGGATGTCGTATCGAAAAGAAGAGGATTCCTTTTCACCTTTGGTGTACGTAACCCTAAAAAGAAGCTGAGTAAAGAGTCTTTTATACCGAAGAGATAAAGTAAGAAGATTATTTAGGTATGGGATCCATAAAAGCTGAACGCTTATTAACTCCTTTTAGCATTAAGGTAAGCTAAGTATTTTAGTCTTATATCTTCTTTCATAATAACACTTTACTCCTGGTCTTAAATAATAAAAAATCTTGCCGTGACTTTTTACATTTCAGCTTACGCTATACTCTTTTCTATATCAGTAATAGCAATAATAATATATTCTACTACAATATTACTATTCAGAAAATATGTATATATAACATAAATTATCGCAACTAACGTACCCCAATAAAATCAGGTTAATTTATTTAAAATTTACAATTTCCAAAAACTAATAATTTTTAACAGAATTAAAAAGAAATTTAATCGAAAATAAGAATAAATAAAAACACCACCTCTCTCATGAAGCGAAATTGTTTACTCATTCCACGCGCAATAAACAGAAACATGTTATTAGTCATAAAATAATAAATTAATAAATATTTATGATGGTGGAAATTTTGAAATTTTTATTACAGCAAACGATACGAATTAGCTAGAAAATACAAGGCACTTACAACTGGTAATAGTTTAAGGTAAATTATGGTTTTCTTTACAAAAGAAAGAAAAAAAAAATATTAAACTCATAAAACGTGTAAATAATTTAAAATTTAAAATAATGCCCGTTATTATCTTAATAGAAAAAGCATTGAAATCTATTAAATCAAGTTACGAATAATAATAAAAACTTATGGCACGTAAAATTTTTAAGCAAAGATAATGTTAGATTTTAGAATTTTTTTAAAATATTATTAAAAAAACAGCTGTATGTGCATACGTGTGTTAAGAACGTGTTGTTCAGGGAGCTATGCGCATGCGCCAGACATTAATAATGTCAAAACATTTCACATGTAATAGATATTACTTAGAAGCTGTTTAATTTTTTTCTATCTTTCTTTTGTAGTTGTTAGAGCTGTGCTAACAGTAGTTGTTTGTTCATGTTGTTTGCTTTAAAATGAATATGTTTTTCTTAAATTTCTTAGAAGTTTTTTTTTAGTCTTCTTTCAATTTACATGACATGAACAAATAAATTAGATAGATCATGCATTTGTATATTTTATTTTTTTTCATAGCTTAGCACTGCTGCTGCTTTTCCTCTTTCAAAGTGCATGATATTTATCTATACGTACTCGTATAATGAAATTGTAGCAACAAATCAAATATTCTTTGGAAATTTTAGTGTTGAAGCAAATTCAACAATGTAGAATACAAATCACAACTACTAGGAACTTTGTCCGTCTTGTCTTTCTACCGTCTTCCTGTGAATTTGTTTGTGTGAGGTTGCATCAAGTAAAAACCATTAAATTTATTTTAATAAAATTTTTGTTGTTAGAGGTGCTTCAGTATAATTTTGTTTTGTGTGCAATAGTTTTCTAAAATAAATACAGTGATAGTCCTAGTTTACACTATGAGAGTCTTAGTGCCAAGCTGATTTGTAGGGGAGTGAGAGAGAGAGAGAGAGAGAGAGAGAGAGAGAGACGAGCCGAAAAAAAACGAGTATTCACCTTAATGTACTGTCAATACGTTTTGCTTTCTCATTCGTAATGTTAAAAAAGCACACATGCATAAACAAAACTAGACAAAATTAAGACTTGCATTGTGTGCACGTTGATGAAAGTCCATAGAAGAAAAAGTGATAAGCTTAGCAATAAAACTTGACTAGTGTGAACTAGGACATATTAAAATGCCCAAACTTGGTAGCATACTTGTGTATCTATAGACAGTGCAACCGGTGATGCCAACTTTTTTGGCTCTAAAAGCACATCACAATTTAAAAAAAGCACTAAAAAGCGTAATTTTGAGATCTAAAAAGCGTAAAAAGCACTAACGCGAAAAACGAGTGCAATTTAACAATGTTTTCTAAGCTATTCTCTATTTCGGCAATATTATCAACATCTTTAATGAAATATATCAGATGAAAAAGGTATGATTTACACAGAAAAAATAAATACACCAAGTTTTTTATTAAAGTAATTTTAAAAATACACAAATTTCTTAAAAGCACTGCTTAGTGCTTTTTGTTAGTTTGGCACTAACGCTCAAAAATTGGCGTTTTTAGTCTTCAAAAAGCACTAAAAATAGTGCCAAAAGCACCAAGTTGGCATCGCTGAGTGCAACACAAAAAATAGAACCATACACAGAAAAAATTAATCCCAAAAATTTTTTAAACAAATGTGTGTTTTGAAATATAATTTAGTTTCAGTAAATATTTTTTACTGTTCCAGTAAATTATTTGTTTCAATTTTACTTTATGTAAAAAAAACTGTATAGAATGAAAATTATCTATATGAAGTAAAATTTGTAAAAAAAATTTTTAGATATATTTTTTTTTTTATATTTAAATTTGTTATTTTCAGTTAAAGTTATTTTTATATACTGTAAAAAAATTTGTCTGATTTTTTTTTTAATTTTTTCAGTTAAATTTATTTTAATATACTAAACGTATTCACATCAGTTTTTTTCTTGATGGAAAAAAAATTCCACCTAAAGTTGGGTTTTTAAATTCACCTTTTGGTGAATTTGTTTCCCTGTGTTTGTTGTAAAAAATTACATTTTTCCATTTTTCCAACAAGAAAAAAACTGATGTGAATACATTTAGTGTAAAAAAATTTGCCTGATTTTTTTAAATTATTTTAGAGATATAAAAAATTTTTTATTTTTTTTAAAGATTTTTGTTTGCAGTTTTCAAAATTATTATGTTTGTATGTTGTGATTCTCAATATAGTAGTAAAAGTATTAATATAAACATACGGAGTTTGTTAGCTAAATTAAAAAATTTTTTGGTCTGAAGTCTACTGACGAGTTCCACAAGCGGGAACGAAATGCTTAACCATAAAAACAAGCCAATTTTTGAAAGTAAAAAAAAAATAGTTGAACCTTTAATTTGATTCAGTTATTTTTTTTTCAAATAAAACTTTTACTAATTTTTTAAAAAAAAATTTTTAGAATTGTTATTGATGCAGTTAATTTATTTTCTGATAATACGAAAAATTTTAGTGAATGTGTAAATTATAAAAAAAAATTTGCTGAATAATACCAAATAGTGTTGTAAAAAGAGGCTACTTTTGAATACTCAGTACTACTTGATACTTTTTCCATTGGGTACTCGATACTACTCAATACTTTATAAATGTATGTATATGGGAAGTTAAAAATTATTATTTAATTGATAATGCAATATGGAAAAACAAAGATTAAATACAAGTATATTTAATTTATAACACATGAAAATAATAAGTTTGAAGATTAGTTTTTGTCCATAAATTTTTTTTAACGTACTCTTAAAACTTCTAGTGCATTAATCTCTTAAATTATCTTCTAAATATTTTTTAATAAACATTTTTTTCTCACAATTGATGTTATTACTTAGTCATTGTTGAAATGTAGAAATAAAATTTTACCGACGTTGAAAGAATTTAAAATATTTTTCATGTTTGTGAGGACCTCACTTGCTGGTTATATTGTATCACGT
The DNA here is from genome assembly GCA_949987645.1 of Tachina grossa. NCBI lineage: Eukaryota > Metazoa > Arthropoda > Insecta > Diptera > Tachinidae > Tachina > Tachina grossa. The sequence continues at coordinate 154,411,738 of OX465275.1, forward strand.
GCCTTCCTTCCACTGTTCTAAAGGGTCACTTTTTCTGTCCAATGGTATTTGTTAATGACTGAAGTAGTTTAATAATGCATTTTGTAGTACTTTTTTAGTGGCTGTTTTCGTATCAAAATAATTCCTAACAGAATTAGTATTTGTTACACTAACTCCATGAGGTTCAAGTCATATTTATTTGTATCAAGCTCACAGAGTTGTATAATTCTGATGTATTTTAAAGGAAGACTTTCGTTTGAATGCTACAAAATGCAACCCTGAAAGTATTGAGTAGTTACTTTTGTGTATTGAGTACCCGGTATTGAGTACTCAGTACTCAAATACTCAATACTTTAACAACACTAATACCAAAAAAATCTGCAAAAATGTTTTTCTGTTCCTATTAATAAATTTAACTGAAAATATTTTGAGTTTCAGTTAAATTTTTTCTCTAATGCCATAATAAGTTAACTAAAAATAAATTTTTTTTTCAGTTAAATTTTTACAAAATTGTTATCAGAATCTACAAATTTCTTTGTAGGTCCACATTCACACAAACAATTTTCTGATTTAATGAATTTGGTTACTGAAAACGAAATTTAGTTTTTTCTGTGTTTAAAAAAAAAGATTTGTGTCCAGCGTGACCGTTTGACCGACTAAAGTGGCAAATTGCCACTTTTTCGACTGCGTTTCCACTTTTTCGATTGCCTTGCCACTTTTCATCCCCCTTTTTTTAGGGTGAGTTATACAAAAATACATTAAAAATAAAAATTTTAGTGTAGTTATCTCTTTTTTTTTTAATTTTTCCCCTTTTTTGATAAATCCCCTATTTGGTGCCACTTTTTGAAAAATGTCATCGCTCACCCTGTCTGTGTCCCTCAGTTTTGCCCTAAGTCGTGCACTTTTTGCATGGGCCCCCAAAGATTTGGGGCCTCAGTGTCATTTTTGCATTTTATCCGTCTGTTATCTTGCAAACCGTTCCGAATTTCGATTTACTCTCTGAGACAAAGTTGTAGCTCATGTCATAAAGAACAAAAATTGTCATCAAGATCAAATTCGCAAAAAATTAAAAAAATCGAAATTTTTACCTTTTTTCTAATTTGCAGGTCCATATGTAACGAACCGTTCAAAATTCAAGGAAACAATCAACTACAAAAATGTACCTAAGATCTCAGTCAACAGCTTTGTAAAACATCTGAACTTCCTAGGTATAATTAATAACACTGTTTAGGTAGCGCTTAGGCAGCTGCAAAAGTGAAACATTTCCAAACAAATGATATTTTCGGGAAATTTTTCACTTTTGAGGCTACTTAAGCGCTACCTAAACGGCGTTAAGAGCAGCGTTGCCGTTTCGGTTACTTGTAACCAAAATTGGTTACTTTTTTTTCCAATGTGTACTTGTGTAGTCTTTTTCCATTTTGGTTACTTTTTTTCAACACAAAAATAACCATTTTTATTCATATATGTAGATATGTGGTATGTTAAATTTGCACATAACTAATTATCTTGATAAAAGATCACAATTTAAACGTTTTTACTACGTTGTAAAGACAACACTGGATAATCAACATAGCTTTTAAAAAAAACATGTCTGTCTCTGAACATAACAAGCCTGGTTTCAAAAATCAGATGCATTCATGGTTGCAAAGTCTTTAAACGACAAACACTATGTAAAAAGTTAAAAGCGAATTTTTTTATTTGAGAGCATAACAAGCAGGGAACGAAGCCGACCGATCTGTGAGTCGGCTAACACCCGCCGCTGGCAAAATTTCTAAATTAGAAGTAAGTGATGATATGAACATAGTTGAATTTTGGGATTGAACGAAAAATGTTTTTATGATTTAATTAATTTAATAGCGGAAATCACCCTTTGTTTCACATCTGCAATTTTAGCACACATAGCATGATTTTCTGCTACAAAGCGTGAGTGTCTTTTTCCAAATTTAATTTCAGCACAGGCAGTCTTTGTGGCGGCTCTGCAGTCGTAAAATTTTTTAAACGCAGGGGTTTACTTGTTTTTATTGCAAATCTCAAAATTTCATGATTTATTACACGTGAGTGACGCATTAGTCACGTGTGAGTCACCCACCAGTCACGCGTGATTGCGGTTGTGTTTAAATATAATAAATGTGTGGTTTTAGCTAGTTTGTTAAAAAATCTATTTTTGGAATGGTGAAGTCATTGAATGGAAGGCTTTTTTTTGTTGGTTCAGCACCCTTTAAATGCATTTTGTTCCTGCTTCGGTATTTCTTATATAAAAAAAATCATGTTAATCAGTTCATTAATAATTAATCTGCATCTTTTTCCTCTTATACTCTCAAGATTTTGGCGGGACATGCAGTCAGTTTAAAAAGTTATTCAAATCAAATTTAGTGTTCCTCACTATTGTAGTTGTAGAGATATGAATTGATATGCGAAAAGAAGCCTTTGGGCTCACTGTGCAGCATAATACAACATAATATGTCCTATAGCATTGTACAGATACATCTGTTTGCACTAGTTTTGCGTGTTTTTTGGTTCTGGTATGAACAAATGTGTTATTTATCGTTTTCTGTTACTAGTTGTAAATGTTGATTTTTAAGCAATTATTGTATGGTTGGTAATGAGCAAATGAAAACAACACATTTATTTTTTTTTGTTTTTCTAAGGCAAATAAGATACATAAAACTGCTTTTACCATAATTCCCAAATCACACTGTGCAGGTCTTATTGCTAAGCTGATTAGTTTCAGAGGGAGAGAGACGAGGGGATCAGCAACGTTTCTTTTCCGCCCGTCTCTCTCTTTCCTAATAAATTAATCAGCTTAGCAATAAGACTTGCATAGTGTAAATAGGGACTAAGTGCCTTATGATGTATTGAGAAAAAATGTAATTGGCTGATGAATGAATGAATTAGAGCAAAATTGCACATACATATGTAAGTAAATGATACATGTACATGAAACACAACACATGCATTTGTAATTACTCTCAGAGCAAAATTGTCTCTTTCTCTCTCTATACTTTGGCTGCGCCACAAAATAACATAACGAACGTCCGCACATACATCTGCACATCATGTATTTGTTTCAATAGTGGTTTTTTCATATATTTGTATTACAATATGTATTTTTTGAGCAAAAACAGATCAAACAGTTGCTCAGCAGCAATACAATAAGCAATTGTTATTTGTTTTCAATTGTATTTTAATTTGGAAAAGCACGCACGCACAATAACTCTTATACTAGTTCTGTCGCTCACACTACAATTATATGCTACATACCATGGTATATTTGTTTTGGCTATACAAACGAGTATACAAATGCAACCCTTTAATATGTCCGCACAGAGTGCTAAATGCCATCGGGTCTCTAGGGATAAATTAGACAATTAGGCAAGTGGTGTTCGGTAACATTGCAACCGACATGCTCAACTCTACTCCCCAAATTACAGCCAACTTAATTATCTTATGGAAAAACTCTGCCTCAACCTTCAACTGGACTCGAAGCTTTTAAAGTAAGTAGCTATCATCATAAAAATACCGTAAAATTTAAAACACATGTATGCCACACATCTGCTGCATATCATTATACTCATATTATAAACAGAAACTGTTTTACTTGTATATAAATTAAAATTCGTAATGCTCCCCAATTTAAATTTCAGCTGTTACCAACAATATAAATTAGTTGTTTGTTTAATATGCAACAAACGTGGCTATAATCAACTGACTTTGACAACATAGTATTTACCTTCTTCTCTCCCAAAAATGTATACGAATGCAACTAACAATTAGTATATGGACTTCCTCTAAATATTTAAGCAATACATACACAAAAAAAAACTTACAAATTATTTAACACCATTTGTGTGTCGACAAATTCAATTGATTCTTTGTGTTATTTAAGTGGAAAATTTAATTTGCCAGCTAAATTCTAATGACAATAATTATATGCCAGACAACAAACAAGAGCCCCGCTGCCACTGTCTGACTTGGCATAATTTGTTACTTACTTGCCTGCTACAAAGTATGTATGTACTTATTTAGTTTGTTATTTGTGAAACGTAGCGTAATGCAAGACGATGACGATGATGATGATGATGATGATGATGATGATGATTATCATGATGATGATAAGCAGTTATAGCAGAAATAACATAAAATAAAATGCAATCAACAACAAATGAATGTCTGAGTTAAAGTCATTCATTCGCTGTTGTATTCAGAAATAGTATTTAAGCAATGCAAGGTGTTAAAAATGTTGTCAGCCATAACAATAATGGGGCGTTAACACATGCCTGCTCTTTGATGTTGTATTTCACACGTATAATTACGGAGACACATTAATATGTACTTACGAGTGTCCATGTAGGTATGTTTGCATTTGCATGCATATGTGCATATGGGACACAAACCACCTATAAAAGAACCACGAATCAAGAAATGACTATAAAATTTAAAATATTGAAGAAAAAAATTTAAAAAAATATATAATTAAAGATACATAAGTTGCACTTCTATAGCAACAACACTTATAGAATTTTCGAATATTTCTTATAGCACATTTCTTAAAATACAAAACTTCTATAGGTCTGCAATAGAAATATAAAATGCAGACACATAATTTTTATTAAATTTTTTGTAATTTCTTGCAAACTAGGCACGCCACCTCGTTTCGGTTTTAAAAGTTGTGTCGTCCACGCCATGATGTTGTTCAATTAATTTATATGTTAAAATATTTATTAGTTTGAATATTTTATAACAGAAAAATTCACTTGAAATTGCTTTTAAAAGAATTTTAATATTTTATGGTATACATATCTAGGCGCACGGTAGTGCGCCAGGCCAAGTTCCGGCCAATGCACGCAGTGTGTATATTTACAGGAAGCCATTCGAGCTGTTTTTAACCTCCTCATAACTTTGTTCCCCGCGACCGTAAGATTATGAAATTTAAACCATAATTAGAATAAATTTATGTAACCTAAAGCTAAGTCTAGACGATATGTTGAATCAGCATATTTATGGTGAAAAATTTGTTATCAGTGCCAACATATCGTGTAGACACTAAATTTATTCAACATATGTATGCTTAACTACATATGAAGGGCATTTGTTAAAGTTGTCAACAAACGTATGTTCAAGATTTTTTCATATCCATATCATACCATATTTTTACTTTGTAACAAATTTGCTATGTATGCTGTCAGATATGTTGTTTGTTGAAAATCCTATTAAAGCTTTTCAGCATACGGCAAATTTGATAGCAAATAGAATTGTTATTTTACCTCTGCTCATTAAAATATAGTAAAAATAAACGTTTATTTATTGGAAGATATTTGTAATGGGTGACTCATTATAGATAAGTATATATTTTTAGTATTACTATTCCTTACAATAAAAAATTGTTGTTTTATTTTCAAACATAAACATATCGTTGGCTTAGTCGGGATTATTTTAAGTCCATTTTTATGTAAATTGAGTTTTTAATGTAGAATGCTACTATAACTCAAAACGCATCATTTCCAAAACCTAAAATGTCGTTACGGTATTTTTTCTTGCTGTTATACAGTGGTAAGCAAATATGCTAAGACCAAAAAAAAATTTAAAAAAAACACCTATTAGTCTAGTGGAAAAGAATATGCATCTAATGTACTTGCATTTACTTAGCAAATAAATTTTTTGTGTTAATTTAAAATAGCCAAATTAATAGTTTCGTTTTCCTCACACATATTCAGTTTAAATAAATTTAGACAGACTCTCCCGAAAAATTAAAAAGGGACTTATCATATTTGCCGATTAAGCAAACGATATGTATAAAGAAATGGAAACAGTGATTACAGTTTTGTGGCTTTGATACGGATGATTCTGCACGCGCAACACCTGAAAAAGTGCAGGCAGTCAAAAAAGTGAAAAAAACCCTACAAACAAATTAGGCCAAAAGTCCATACTGAATGGTCTAACGATGACATTTATATCCATACGTATGAAATTTTGTATAATATTTGTTCTTCTTTCAATTCCTTGAATAATTTTGCACAGAAGCCCGCCTCCTCTCTTCTTTCTAACCATTTCTTTTGCCAAACTCTACGTCGTTTTTCTTTTAATTCTGCACCACCATCAAAAACAAATGCAGTTAGGATAACGGCAAGGGAAATATCATTTGATGACATTATGTTTTTTTATATATTAATTATACACCAAAAATATAAACTTTTCCACTAAAAGCGATAATTTATACAAATTACTAATGAAGAAATATAATTGTCAAATTTATTTTACATTTAAGCAAATGCTCACATGACTTAACGTATATATCAGCATACGAAATTCAACATATCGTATAGACACAAAAATTGTATTCTAACTCATATGTTGTATTATTATTTGCTGACATATGTTCACTTTAAAAAATTTGGTACTTTCAGCATACTGTGTAGACGCCTAACATATGTATATGCTGACAGTAGGATTTGTTGTTATTTTTAAGCATATGAATGTAAGCATATATTTGCTGATTCAACATATCGTCTAGACTTAGCTTTATATGCAAAGTTCGAAGGTTTTACAATGAAAGGTTCCGGAGATATGGAGGTGCAAGAAGTGCATATTTTAAGACATACTCACTGACCTACTGACTCACTCATAAATATTATGAAGCACTTCCGCTATAGCTAGAGATCTGAAATTTGGTACACAAGTAGATCTAGGTGAGCAATGAACTAGAAAAATCTGAAAACCCGAAAATTGTAACCAGGGCGCGAATATGACACCCTTGCGATTACAAATGTATATAATGCATATCATATGTCAGTGAAAGGTGTTGTGCCAAACAAGAACTTGGTCAAAATTTATATCTCACTGCTTTTGATGGCCGAAATTTTTGATAGGAACTCGGCCTTTTTCACACTAATGTTTTTGTGAGGATGCATATTTACATATAATGTTTCGAAATTTTTTACAAAAACAATTGTTCGCTTATCATCGTAGCAAACATTTTTTCTAAAAAATAAATCCAAAAAAAAAACAGATTTCAGCGCAATTATCTGATTTATGGGACCAAACTGAAAGTAAACTCCTTCAAACTAAAAAAATGTAGTAAAGTAAGAAAATAAAAAACATATTGATTATTGAGTTCTTGTTTCAATTTTGTTATTTGTTGTTGAGCTTCACATTTGTTTAAATGAAAGTTTAACATAAAAACTCCAGTTGTTCTACGACATTTTTGGGTAAAGATTTCCTTTACAGTAGTTTTCAAAGAAAATTTTTCCTTTTGACTTTACTTCGTGTTGATTTAATATTCCAGTACTGTTAAACTAAAAGTGAAGAATTATGTTGGGCTAAGATTATTTCAAGTTGAAAAAACATGAATTTGATACTAAAATAATATGATGATCCACGTGGAATCAAAGTTATTTCATTTTTATTTTATTTATTTATATGTAGTCACTAAATTTCCTTTTTTGATGAAAACTTGGTAGCCATGTAACAGGATCACTACGTGAAAGTATTAGTTTATCTTTGAGTAAGCATTTGTAAGCATTTCTTTATAATCTTCACCGTTGACAATAATATTCTGAAGATTTTTGTATTAAAGCGTACCAAACATAATTAAATATTTTTTTGTCAAAAGCTTGTGGATTATCTTCATTCCTAATGTAACAATTTTGCTTATATATGAACCCATTTAAGAAAAAATGAGCTGCATCGCTAAACTAAATTGTTGACGGATATAAGAATAAATATGAAGTTGTGTTTCAGCTTATTGGCCGAATCGGCGGCTCACATAATGGCCGTTTGGCTTTAATGCTTCCACAAGTTGAATCTTGAAGGTTTGTAAACTAAGATCTTTTCGTAAAATCTTCCAGAAAGTGGTTAGAGACATCACCATCTACTGAAACGGTGGGGAATTGATTGATGTGAGTCTTCCTCAATGCTTTGCTGTATAGCGGATAAACATTAGCACGAAAACGATCTACAATTATAGAAATTAGCCGCTTTAATGGATGATTATGACTGTCATTATTGTTGTAGAAAATTTCAACAATTTGCTAGCGTTGCTTCTCGTGCAAGTCTATCTATGATGAAATGGCAAACCGATCAGCTGTTAAATTGGTTGTGAAATAAAGCAGTGTTACCAACCCATATATGTGAATTTGGAACTCATTTGTATGGCCGCCCCTACTGGCAGCGGTAAAATATATGCTTTTTTATAAATGTTGCATAACTTTCGGGGGAATCTCTGGCTGTCAAGCCGCGATTTCGGCACGATTATTGAACTTAAATGCCTCAGTAGTATGAGTGTTATTGACGCACATTTTTTGCATCAGAAGGTTCACAAAAAAAAATCCGGTCGGACGGGGTCTCTGGATCTCAAATCTTTCTAACAATGTCGCCTTTTTTAATATGACATATTTAGGGATCTTTGTCGCAAATGCCTTGGAGTTTCATGTGCATTGTGTGTAAAGTGCAGCAAGCTATTTAAATCAATAACCATACAGAACTCTCCACATTTTTGTGGGAAAACACAATCATCTAACTCTCGTTTCTCATCGACAGTTATCTTGACCAAAATGTTTAAATCCCACAACATAATGAGTAACTTTTTGCTTAGTTGTGGTTGATGGCTCTAGCAGGTATTATACATTTTCCAGATGTAGCAATTTTGGCTCTTAATGATATCACAGTCAGCTTGTCCGAAGTTGTTTCTTACACTTATTGTTCTTTTCTACTCGTCTAGCTGTAAAAGTATAAAATTTATTTCTGTCTCAGTAAAATTTGGCCTTTTTGGTTGTTCAAAGAATTTATAGCCAGCTGCAAAACAGCTGTTTTTTTAAAATATATTTTAGTGCTGCCACAGTATTATTTCGGCGGTGCGAAATAAGACCCCAGGAAATAAGGCCCCAAAGTGTAAAATGAAAAATGGCCCCAATGTTTACATAGAAAACAACAACACGAAAATTTTAGGGCGTTATTGCACTTTTTTTGGGATATATTTTCATTTCGTAACTGTGGCGATATTTCATTTTTTCTGAAATGAAATTTAGCCCCAAATAAGGAAAATGAAATTAAGCCCCACAACATATTAAATTTTTTAATGTGGGGCTTTTATTCATTCTTAAGTTCTAACGATTTTGCTAGGATTAAAGGACTAATTGCAAAAAAAACCAAAATAGGGTATGAAGGCATGTTTCGGTATATAAAAAAAAATATATTTCATATGAAAACTGTCTTTGTGGTTACCGGAAACGAGCAGGCTCTAAGAAAATCCATGCAAACTATTTCCCTAATGCATGATAAATATGTTGCTAGTAAGTAAATGTTTTCTGTATTTTAATATATATTTTTTTAATTGATATCTCCGCCTTAAATTCGCCAAAGCAGAACAATACCTTTTAAGGAAATGAATTGCGATTATAATGAAATAGATTTTGTATTTCTGTTTGGATATAATTGTATTTGCATTTTTATTTCAAGTACAACTTGGAATTTTAAAAATCGCCCGATTTTTCAACAGAAATACAAATTTTTCAAACAGCATGGAAGAATGGTGAATTTAAATTACGTAGTATGTAACGACATGATATCAGCTGTAGCTGTTTTTCGAAGCAGCAGAAAACTCAGAGGAGGAACATTTTGAGGTTGACGGTAATGAAAAATCAACAACAGTATATAACAAAGAAAGAGAAAAAATTTTCAAGGATCAAATCGCAAATGTTGTCATGTTGAAAATCTGCAGCTTATGCAAAATAAAACTTGCATCAAATTTCGACGAAGCTTTTTGCCCTTATTGTAGATGTAGTGTGGAAGATTTAATGGATCTATACGTTCGAAAAAATTTAGTGAAAAATTAATTTCTTAATTTGTATAAGCATTTATATTGATCTTGAATTTCATGTCTATGCTTTTTTATTAAATAAATAAATATTGCACATTAATGTTACTTAAAATTGGGAAGAGTACTGGAAAATTTATAGTTCTATCAAAATAATGAACGCATATTCAAAAATTTAAATTTTCGAGCCTACCTAGTTACTTATCTAAGGTCTATTGCCGTAGCAAAATTTTTTTTCGCGGGCATTACGACTGGTGATTTTCATGAGTAATATTAAAATCGATAGTTACAGGTAATTCTTAATAATTCTAGGGTGACGAAGCAATTCTTTGGAAGAGGGGGCATTGCTTTTACTCCGGAATGCCCATTGTACGCCTATGCTAAGGTCTTTAGTTATGTTGTTATTTTCACTTTGAAATAAAATCTACTTTTGGGGTATAATTTCATTTGGTCTATTGGAGTGCATTTTCATAATGAAATATTTTTCGTATATTTGGGGTCATATTTCATTTGAGCTTTGGGGCAAATTTTAATTTTTTTGGGGTCTTATTTCATAAAAAATTTTGGGGTTTTATTTCATAATTCAAAACAACCCTAAGTTTGGTGTCATTTTTCATTTTGCACTTTAGGGCCTTATTTCCTGGGGCCTTATTTCGCGCCGCCATTATTTCTAAAGCTATACATAATATATGGTGCAATGATATATGTATGTCTGTTGAGTTTAAGCTTCATATAAATTTAAGTTTAGTTCAACTTAACCAGAGTTTAAACTTTCAATGGTTTTTATCATAAAACTACAAAAAAGTTATTGCCTAAAATTTTTAGCTAGCTTGAGTGCCAGAAATGAACTAGGCATAGGAAAACTGGCGTAGCATACATTCCTAACTCATTTTTGTCAGCTTTTATGATGTGATTTTCTTCTCCACGCATGCAAGTAATTACATGGACAATTTTATGATACAACTTGAGTCTTTGAATACTCTTACGAGTACTTAGATACCCTACATATACTCAAAATACTTCATAACTTATTTAAAGTTTAACACTTGAACATCTTATTGACGTCATAAAAGTATAAATAAAAACGGGGTGGTCTAGACTTTCTTGTCCCCCATTTTCACTTTGAAAATATAATCTCTCCTTAAGCTACAGTTACCTTAAGTTCTTTAGTTGCAAGATTTAAATTATCTTCAAAAAATGGTGACATAATCTTAATGCATGAGTATCATAGCGTGTCGTATTCCATTACTCAGCTAAAATCATTGTCACTTACAGAAGAAAACAAGACTTGATTAAATAAAACCTTTTTCAAATATGCACAAATATTCCCTTTACTACTGCTTTTTTTAAAACTAAATAATGATAAACATCACCCTTCTATTTGCCAGGCATTTAAGTTGAAAACCCAAGTGATTATTTAACAATTGAAAAAGAATTTATTGTATTTTGGGTTGTTAAAGTCTGCCGAGAAAACCTCTTGAAAAAAAAATTTTTGTTCGACAATTTTCGAAATCCATTAAAGCATAAACTAATGTTAAATAAGCAGGATCAACTTATTGCGCTTCAGTGATTTTTGTTCTTTGTTCGCAAAGATACAGACTAACATTATCGTTAATATAAATCTTTATAAAAGACAAATAAAACATTTAGGGGTTTTTCTAAAATGACAACAATTTGTTTAGAAATTTCAAATTGAAAGAAAAACAAAATAAAAGATTGGCAAAGGTATAAAAATAAATAAATTTTCGAGAAAAAAAAATCATTTTGTGTATGACACAAGAGGTGACAATGTCGATTTAAGTATTTAACGCACCACAAAACATTTTCTATTAAAAAAAATCAGAAGAAAAAAAAAAACAACCTATATAGTGCTTTAACCAAAAAGGCATATACAAATAAATATACAGAGGCACAGTGACTATAAGACCAGACAAAAGTGACCATAAGTCAACACAATAATACAGAAAAGTATGGTTAGTGTTGTTGCTGTCACTTTGCTAAAATTTATTTAGAAAATTCTGATCGAATGAATTTTCATTTGATATTATGACGACCATTCGACAAAAAAGTTCTTAGGGCCATTTTTACAACTTAAAGATAGTTAAAAGTAGGATTTTGTCGGACGTATAAAAAGCTTTCCATTATTGCAAATTGGATTTAACTTACCAAGTAGGATAAACTTGCCTGTAATTTATCGCTCACTTTAGGTTAAAGTAAAATTATACGTCAGATAAAATCCTACTTTTAACTATTTTTAAGTTGTAATAATGGGCCTTATTGTGAATATCGCTCAAAGTAATTTTTAAAATTTGCAACACTTCTACTTAAAAATAAAAAATAATCGTTTATAATAATTTTTTATACTAATATACATACTTCATTGAAAGATAAATTGTGTTCGATAGGAAATTCGTTGGTCAACGAAATTTTCGATGCTCATAATATGACACAAAAACCTTAAATTTTCTATGGATACAAATATAATGAATATCATTATGAATAAATAAAATTTTAATTCAATACGATTTGATTGTTTGTTTAACATAAAATTTCTTTGAAACTAAAGTTATAGTTAAACAAGTAGGAGTGCTATATTCGGCTGTGTCGAATCTTAAATACCCTTTACCAAACTGCCTTTATGTAGTATAGAGATACATACATAAGCACGTAGTTACTTTTATGTACAAAGAAAAAAATAATAATTTTCAAACCTTAGAATCATCATTTTAGATTTTTCTGATTACTTATACCAATCTAGTAGTTCTTAAAAAAATATAGAAAGTGTGTTAAGTGAAAAAAAAGAAACTAAAAAAAAATGTTTTATTTAGTTACTTTAATGTCCAGAAAAAAATCAAAGTTACCAGCTCTGGAGCTGTGGTTTTTATTTTTATAATTTTCTATACCAAACTTTTATTTCCAAAACGTAAAATATATACAAATTTATAAAAGAAAAGATAAAAATTAATTAGACTAAGTTACTTTTATATATCAAAAAAGTGCAAGTTTCCCAACCCTGGAATCATCCTTTTTGATTTTTCTGATCTCTTACACCAATCTTTTTCTTTTAACAATATAAGATATATCTAATTTATAAAGAAAAGGAAAAATGGAGTCGTCTTTTTAATTTTCTTAATTGTTTTTTTTTTATCTGAAATACCAATTTTATTCGTACTCAAGCATAAAATAAGTTTATTTAATAAAAATAAATAAAAATTAATTTTCGGTAGTTAGTTTTTGATATCACAAAGAGTGTAAGTTTCCCAACCCTGGAATCCTCTTTTTAAATTTTTCTGATTTCTTATACCAACCTTTTTTTTTAATAATATAAGATATGTTTAATTTATAACGAAAAGGAAAAATTTGTTTAAGTAAGTTACTTTTGTATAAGAAAAACGTTAAGGTTTTCCAACCCTGGAAACGTCTTTACAAATTTTATATATTTTTTTAATTTTGTTTAGTTAGAAATACCAATTTTATTCTTACTGAAGTATAAAAATAAGTTTATTTAATAAAAAAATAATAATAACTAGTTTTCGGTAGTTATTTTGTATGGCAGAAAGAAGTTTCCAGCTCTGAAACCGTCTGCTCGATTTTGCTGATTTTCAATACCAATCTTTTTTGGACTATTTCTGGCACACCAGTCTAAGAACGAAGTCTCTGGCTTTCCTGGGAGCTTCGGAAAACCGATTTCACGTACAGAAAGACGGACAGACGGACACCGCTTATTCGTCTTCCCTATGCATAAGGATCCGGAATATATATACTTTATGGCTCGCTCATTAATATTCTGGAAATTACAAACGGAATGACAAACCTATATATGCCCCTTTACTATTTTTTGGTAAAGGGTATAAAAAAAACACAAGTTGCGAAGATACTTTGGTTTGTCTGCAGGATTAGAACCTACGACCCTCCACTTACAATAGCAGCAATACACGGCCTGCTAGCCAGCAACAGAAAGTTTTCATTGGTAATGCGAAGTTTGTTGGCTATTTACAACAGCAATATAAAGGTTGATTTTTTAGCAACTTTCTTTTTGGCAACACTGTTTTTGGCAGCTCAGCTCTTTTTGTGCAACATTTTACTAAGAAACATGTTCAGCTTGATCTATAATTTAACCATAAATCGACTTGCAGATTATTGAATTTTATAATCAAAAGTCACGCTCGGTTAAGAAAGTGCATCGTGCACTTTTTCCATTTTATGGTCAGTTTGAGCGACCTTCTGAGGAGCCTGTTTAGAATCTTGTGACTGACTTTCGTACCAAATTGACATTATTGAACATTAAACCACCAATACTTATACGTAGAGTGCGAACAGAGGAAAATATCGTAGCTATAACCGCCAGTGTTGTTGATGACAGTGAATTATCGATTTGGCGCTATTCGCATTAATTGAGCATCTGTTATTCCAATTTTTTCCCAGGTGACATGTGGTTTCAACAAGACGGTGCCATATGCCACATAGCACGTGAAATGATAGCCTAATTGAGAGACGAGTTCGGTGAATAGTTTATTTCTCCTTTGGGGCTGGTCACTTGGCTGCCCAGATCGTGGGATTTAAAGCCTTCAGTTTTTTTGTGTGGGGCTATGTTAAGGCTCGTGTTTATAGGGACAACTTCGCAAAGTTGATGCACTGGAAGTTTATATTGAATAATTTATTCGTGAGATACCGGCCGATATGCTGGCGAGAGTATGCTAAAGTTGGACCCAGTGTATGAAACATTTGAGATGTAGCCTCGGTTAACATTTAAATAAAGTCATCTTTCAACATTGAATTTTATAGATCGTTCTATCTTCTTAAATACAGATTCTATAGAATTCACTGAATTGTACGTTTTTTTAATCTAATCCGAAAGCTCCTAAAAAACCACCCATTATTATTTCTATTAAATTTCAAATGATTAGCAATTAAAATGTTTGCATGTTGATTTTACATGAGTATTTTTTCTGTCTCAAATTATTCATGTGGGGCCCCGGTAACCTAGTGGTTGGTGTGCTATGCTATCAGTGTGAGGGTTGTGGATTCGATTTCCATCAAAATCTCTGGTCTGTTTCACTGCAATGACTGAAGTGCTTTTCTACTATGCTCGTCAGCATAAATTACTACATAATTTGTAATTGTATTTGTAATATATAAAACAAATACAAAAATATTCATGTATTCAAAATATTCATATATGTATTATATTATATATCGTTACCTTAATATAGAAAGGCCCTAACTTATTAATTTTTTGATATTAAGTTTTTTGTATATTTCAATAGAATACAAAAACTTCTAATTAAAATAATAATAATTTTTTAGGGCCTTTCTATATTAAGGTAACGATATGTATAATGTTATAGTTATTGCTATAGTTCCCAAAATCAATCAAACTTAATTTCTTTAGGTTCCCCCAGTTTTATATTTTTTGCGAGCCTTAGACCTTGAACAGTTACTTACTGCCGAATAGCTTAACTCTTAACACAAATCTCATAATTATTTTATTTTATGCTCTTACCCACTGTGCATCCTTAAAAGCAGAAATATTGAGCAAAACTAAAGTACTTTTCTTATCATTTTGCTTATCAAAATAATGTTTTGTTCAATTTTATAATCCTGTTTGGATTTAGGGCCAGCAGTAACACCGGTAGCCCTTTTGTTCCCAAACAAGCAAGAAAAAATACACGACAAGCCCTCTCTCTACCTTCTCTATTATTAACAGTGATATGAATTGCTGCTGTCATCATATGTTGCTACATGAAGCATAACAATCATATTTGCTGTGAGTTTAAGTGAAAAAAAAATACAAAATGGCAATTATGATTAAGAGTTTTGATAAAAGAAAAATATCCTGCCTTAATGTACAAACAAATATTTGTTTATAAATCTTTGCTTATATATTTCAAAATTTACATATGACTATAGATTAATTTCAAAAGAACTGCAATTGGTTGCTTTCAAAGAAAAAATATATGAAATAAATAATTTTATTATTTCAACTCTCTTAATGTTGTTTTAGGATTATTGATATTTTCATGTTCTTTAAATCCCTTCGGCTTTGACAAGGGTTCCTGCTGACACACTAACATTTTGTCAAAATATCTTTTTGTATTGTAATGATTGGTATTTCATAAAATAAACATTTGCATGTTTGTGTTTAATTTACAATTTTTATGCACTTTTGTTTCTCGTATTTGGTTTACGTACTTAGTTTTTTGTTACATGTGACTAGTGTTTGTCAGACATCAATCAGGATTTGGAAGTGTTTAATTGAAGTGCGACCACATGGCAGATAAACATTTTGTTTTTTTTTTTTTTTTTTGATAATTTAGCTTAATTTAAAAAAAGGAGAGGTTTTCACGATGTGAAAGGAAAACGTTCGATCGATAATTTGTATTGAAAACAACAATAAAATAGGGAATTAGTTTATATATACATAATTGATCGAATATTTTATGTTGACATCGTGGAGCAGGCTGTAAACCTTACAGCAGTACTTGTACCTGAACTTCTTTTCTAACAGATGTATGAACTAATATACTATTTGCCGTAGTGTTGAACCCACTGCTACAAATAAAAGAGGATTTGTTTGCAAACGTCTGTGTAAAAGTTTACAACTAGCGTTATTAAAAAACTGACAATGTTGGGTGTTATAAATATTTACCGCAGACTTTGTTGATTTTGCAACTTCTTTTTTTCCTCAGTGTATAAAATTTGTTAAGTCTATAAAAATCAGTAAATATTTAATTTCGAGAAATATTTGCCCTGATCAAGGGACTCATTATGGCATTAGATAACGGACTGGATTAAGAATATGTCCATAGAACTGAGCGGTAATTTTGTAAATAAATGTGGCGCAGAATGAGCTATATCGTTTGAATTCTTTATGACTTTTTTTATTTATTATCTCCACGTTCACCAGATTTAACAGCTCCTGACAGTTTTCTTTGGTGATATATGAAAGAAATGGTGTACGTTAACAAACCAAGGACCATACTCTGTAGTAGGTAGTCTGCTTTGATATTGATTTTGAAGTTATGAGATTTACATTTGAATTAGACCCCTGCACATGACCACTTACAAGAACGTTTAAGACATGATGGATTTTTCAAATGCTACAAAACATTGTTTGCAAGAAATTAGTTTCGGTTATTGCATGTATAGGAGTGAAAAAGAAAATACTTCGTGACGAAAGGATTTCTGATGCTGGCTTTCACATATTTCACAATATTTAATTTCGAGAAATATTTGCCCTGATCAAGGGACTCATTATGGCATTAGATAACGGACTGGATTAAGAATATGTCCATAGAACTGAGCGGTAATTTTGTAAATAAATGTGGCGCAGAATGACCTATATGGTTTGAATTCTTTATGACTTTTTTATTTATTATCTCCACGTTCACCAGATTTAACAGCTCCTGACAGTTTTCTTTGGTGACATATGAAAGAAATGGTGTACGTTAACAAACCAAGGACCATACTCTGTAGTAGGTAGTCTGTTTTGATATTGATTTTGAAGTTATGAGATTTACATTTGAATTAGACCCCTGCACATGACCACTTACAAGAACGTTTAAGACATGATGGATTTTTCAAATGCTACAAAACATTGTTTGCAAGAAATTAGTTTCGGTTATTGCATGTATAGGAGTGAAGAAGAAAATACTTCGTGACGAAAGGATTTCTGATGCTGGCTTTCACATATTTCACAATATTTAATTTCGAGAAATATTTGCCCTGATCAAGGGACTCATTATGGCATTAGATAACGGACTGGATTAAGAATATGTCCATAGAACTGAGCGGTAATTTTGTAAATAAATGTGGCGCAGAATGAGCTATATGGTTTGAATTCTTTATGACTTTTTTATTTATTATCTCCACGTTCACCAGATTTAACAGCTCCTGACAGTTTTCTTTGGTGACATATGAAAGAAATGGTGTACGTTAACAAACCAAGGACCATACTCTGTAGTAGGTAGTCTGCTTTGATATTGATTTTGAAGTTATGAGATTTACATTTGAATTAGACCCCTGCACATGACCACTTACAAGAACGTTTAAGACATGATGGATTTTTCAAATGCTACAAAACATTGTTTGCAAGAAATTAGTTTCGGTTATTGCATGTATAGGAGTGAAGAAGAAAATACTTCGTGACGAAAGGATTTCTGATGCTGGCTTTCACATATTTCACAATATTTAATTTCGAGAAATATTTGCCCTGATCAAGGGACTCATTATGGCATTAGATAACGGACTGGATTAAGAATATGTCCATAGAACTGAGCGGTAATTTTGTAAATAAATGTGGCGCAGAATGACCTATATGGTTTGAATTCTTTATGACTTTTTTATTTATTATCTCCACGTTCACCAGATTTAACAGCTCCTGACAGTTTTCTTTGGTGATATATGAAAGAAATGGTGTACGTTAACAAACCAAGGACCATACTCTGTAGTAGGTAGTCTGCTTTGATATTGATTTTGAAGTTATGAGATTTACATTTGAATTAGACCCTGCACATGACCACTTACAAGAACGTTTAAGACATGATGGATTTTTCAAATGCTACAAAACATTGTTTGCAAGAAATTAGTTTCGGTTATTGCATGTATAGGAGTGAAGAAGAAAATACTTCGTGACGAAAGGATTTCTGATGCTGGCTTTAACATACATACGTTGTGTACATGATCATTTTTCGCACATATAAACGCACACATGCTTTGACATTAGTCGTGTGCGCTTGGTTTAAAAAATCACCTCTAAACACCCCTGAAGGAAATGTCGATGGTAAATATGTACTGAGTCGCTTTTGAGTTTGTCACCAGTACTACTCTCTAATTACTCCCCATACAATACTTTGTGCCGTAGACATTTAGCATGTGCTTGTCATTGAAAATCTACTAATAACACTAAAATAAATTGGCTAGGTACTGACTACCTAGTTCTTAAGGCAACATAGAGACATACCAACCAGACATTTATTGATATATTTCTATACCTTACGTGCATACAAATTTGTGTATATTATCAAGTTGTTGAAAAATCCACCAGAAATGCACCATATCTGTTTTCTCTCTTTCTTTTATACTGACGAATAGAAAAAAAATATTGTAGACAATGTAACTACTACTAAAATTTTAGTGTTGACATAAAGACACTTGCCGCCAGTCTGACTGCAGGGACATTTAGCTTACCATCTACATCTTACACATACACTTAAACGTACAATATGCAAAAGAACAAGCTTAAACGCATCAACACTGCTTTTTTTAGTGTTTCTTGCGAATAAGAAGGCTTCGCGACTTCGCTAGTAAACACTCATATACACTTACAACCAGAGCTGTTAAATTACGACTACGATTAGTAATCAATTAGATTACATTTTAAAAAGAATTGTTATGATTATATAATTGCCTTCAAAAGAATTGCTGATAAATAATTGATTACGATTACTAAAATCGAAAAGTAATCTCAATTACTTGAAATTACTAAAAAATAATATAAAAGAATCAAAAAGTAATCCGATTACTTTCAAAGATTACTTTTGAATCTTTTTGATTATTTTCAAACATTCTGAATTAGGATTACTTTATTTTGAAAAAGTTCTAAAGAAATTTATATCATTAGATGTTTTTTGTTTAAGAAATTCTTAACATATTAGTTTATATAACAACATGAATAATATCAATCTGAGAAAAAAATATAAAGAAAATCATAAAGTGAAATTTTTTGCTGTTGGTTAAGCATTGTCTGTATCCATTTCATAGTCGCTTCGACAAAATGTTAGTAGACTTCAAACCACACAATTTGAACAGCCACAAACTTCTTATCTTATTCACAGACTTTTAAAAAATGATTTGAGAATTCACAAAAAATATTTTTGGAAATCACAAAAAAAAAACATATACACGCCAATTTTTTGAAAGACTATAAAAATGTATCAACAGATATCTTTCAAGCTTTCCTCAAAATTTTGCTCATTTGTCAAATTATTGAATATTTTAAATTTTAATATAAGTGAAATGCAATAAACTTAATAAATAATCAAAAAGAATTAAAAGTAATCCTTAGAAAATTATTTTTTTAGTACTTTTAATTCTTTTTGATTATTTTGTAGTAATTTCAAGTAATTCAGATTACTTTTGCATTATTAGTAATCGTTCTCACGATTACTAAGTACGAAACTGAATATAATCGTAATTTAATCATTACTTCACTTTAAAAAAAAGTAATCAAATTAGTAATCATTACGATTACTAATCATTACTTAACAGCTGTGCGTACATCAATACATCCATCGTGCTTCACTTATTAAACGACATCATTTATTACTGGTTTTTTATAATACACTCAAAATAAAAATCAATCCATCCGTACTTAAATCAATCAAAAACGGTGTCATAAGTACAAAAGACTTAATTCAAGTACGGACTTTTCAAGAGTTAAATACTTAATTCCATCCATATATAATCCCGATTCCGTACTTGAAATAAATCCAAAACCAGATTGGTTTCAGAAAACCTGAGATAGAATTAATTTCAAAATACTTTTGATTCAAGAATTTCTTAGTTGATTTAATGCGAATCCGTACTTGAAATACTCCCAAAACGAGATTGATTTAAGAAAATCTGAGATTGAATTAATCTAAAAATGGTGTTGATTTAATCCCGAATGCGTACTTGCAATAATCCAAAAACGAGACTCATTTAAGAAACAATTAGATTGAATTAATCTCAAATGCACCTGTTTTAAGAAATGCTAACTTGATTTTTTGAATAAAAAGATTTAATATAATTTTTAATTAGCTTTTTATTGAATTTCTATGGTAATAACAATTAAATTTAATGCAAAAGACCAAAAGCGGGTATTGTTTCCTTTACGTCGCTCTGTTACATGCATCGCTAATAGTGTTGCCAAAGAATTATGACGGAAGAATGCTAAGTGAGTCCAAGATGTCTGTCTGTTCTATGGAAGAAAAAATACTAGATTTTAAATTTATATAGGTTATTTGTTGAATGCTTTTTTACTAAATAATAATAGGCACTTGGCCTGCACAATACTGCCTCTTTATCATCAATGAATAAATTATCTGTTTTGCTCTCAACTATAGCCCACGTTTCTAAGCTGATTACATTTACAATCGTCATCGCTCCAAAAGTGCAACCCCATTAGTGCTCTAAGCGAAACTATGTCATTAAGAAACTAGGGTTTCTTGGTCACCTAGAACGATAAAATATTTCTGAGTCCGGTCTTACAGCGAGTTGAGCAAAATAAAATAATTATCAATGAGAACTTATGAGGCATGCGTTGCAGAAAGTTTTCGTACCTATTACTATTTTTTACCTAATAATATTATATATTATGTAAAGGGTGTTTTTTATTGAGGTACAGAACTTTAAGTTGGCATCACTTTTTTAACTGGCGGCCATTTTGTCAGCTGTCAAGTGATTAATATTTAGTTTGGTTTGCCATTTCATCATGAACAGTTTGACAAAAGAACAACGCTTGCAAATCGTGCAAATTTATTTCGAAAATAATGGTTCAGTTCGCGAAGTTTACCGCAAGCTCCGTCCATTTTATGGTCGACATAATCGTCCATCAGAGCAATTAATTCGGTTAACCATGGATCGTTTTCGCACTACGTTTACTCTATGTGATAATACGCATCCGCAGAGACGTCGAACAGTGCGCACCGAAGAAACAATTGCCGCTGTAGAGCAAAGTGTTGAAGAGGACCCGAATGAATCGATTCGCCACCGTGCACAGCAATTGGAGCTTTGTCCATCAACTTTATGGAAGATTTTGCGCAAAGATCTTGGCTTGCGACCTTACAAGATCCAGCTTGTGCAAGAATTAAAGCCGCGAGACCATGCAATGCGTCGTGATTTTGGTGTATGGGCCGAAAATGAGATTGATCTCGATGCTGATTTTCATCGCAAAATTTTGTTCAGTGATGAGGCTCATTTTTGGTTGAATGGCTACGTCAACAAGCAAAATTGCCGCATTTGAAGTGAAGAGAATCCACATGAGACCCTTGAGACGCCATTACATCCACAAAAACTGACGGTTTGGTGTGCTCTATGGGCTGGTGGAGTCATTGGGCCATACTTCTTCCGAAATAATGCTGGAGAGTCAGTTACCGTTAATGGAGACCGGTATAGAGCCATGATAACCGACTATTTTGTTCCCGAATTGGATGGTATGAATGTGGATGAGTTGTGGTTCCAACAAGACGGCGCTACATGCTACACAGCGCACGTCACAATCGATTTATTGAAGGAAACATTCGATGAGCGCATAATTTCGCGGAATGGACCTGTCAATTGGCCACCAAGATCGTGTGATTTGACACCATTGGATTATTTTCTTTGGGGATATGTGAAGTCGCTCGTCTACGCCAACAAACCAGAAACGTTAGGGGACTTGGAAGCCAACATTCGTGGCGTTATTGCCAACATACGGCCCCATATGCTCGAAAAAGTGGTTGAAAATTGGACCTGTAGAATTGGCTTTATTCGAGCCAGCCGTGGCGGCCATATGCCCGAAATCATATTTAAACATTAATGGCATAAAATTATCCTTCCAATAAAGCCAAATTGATGGACATTAAAACGATTTTCTTGTGTTTTATTTCAATTCGAAGTTCTATACCTCTAAAAAAACACCCGTTAGATATGTATGTATATTTATATAGTATAAAAAAAAAACTACTGATTAAAATATATAAATCTTTCACTGACATTTTCATAATGTTAACAAATTGTGTATTTTTTTTTTTTTATTATTTGCAAAGACGTGAGCAGAAGCAATATTATACTGGGTTCACAGACTACAATTTCTGTTGAGCTACTTTTGATTTTAAAAAAGATGAAAGAGAAGATAATGAAAATGGGAACTATCATATTTTTCACTCCCGCTTATAAACTAAAAAGTTGCTCAACTAAAATTGCCGTGTTTGAAACGGGACTTATTATAAACAATACGCACAATCAATAACAAAAACTCATATTTTTACTTACTCTTTAAACAGAAACAGCTTCGGAATCTAAGTCCCTCAGAAGATTTAGCAGTTTGGAGTCGTCCTTTTTCACTTTTTGTCTTATTTCCTTATTTATTAATTTACATTTTAATATTGATATTATAGTTTTATTTTGTTCACTTTTATATTATTAAAACACTTTTGCACACGAGAAAAATCAACCGCGCCTAGTCACTTTTAAATAAAGCATTTTCCGTTAAAAAGTACAATTATTATTTTTATTTCATTATATTAATTTTTTCATTTTATTGAATTTCAATCACAAGCACACCAAAGAACCTGAAATTTTTTGGTTAAAAGGTTTTTTATTCTTCTTTTCATATGTGTATAAAGTAAGTACACAAAATTGTACTTTAAATAAGTTTTTTACTCAATTTAAGAACTTTGTACTTGGTTTAAATTTTTTTTAACATAATTTAAGCTATTCATACTCAATTTAAGAAACTCCAGAATTGGTTTTCTAAAGTAATCCTGTTTTCGGTTTGTTTCGTACTTAAATTTTTAAGTATGATCCGTACTAAAAGTAAGTAGAAAAAACTTAAATTTAGTACGGCTTTTTTCTTTCTGTGTACATGCTACGATAATACATTTAAAAAAACGAATGTACATTTCAAGGCTGTTTACGCAGGCCTCTAGCATGACCACAAAATATTCTTTTACGTTAGATTTGTTGACAGTGGAAACAAATATTGTTAGATTTATTTCTCGTAAAATGTAACATGCTACACCAATACATTAAAAAAAACAAGACGTATTTACATTTCAAGACTGTTTACGCAGCCCTCTAATTTGAAAATAACAAAAAAAAAATATTCACACTTTGAGGAGCCCTTAAAAAATGTACTTCTTTCCACGCCTTTCCTAGCTAGACGAAGTAGTTATTATGTGTTTATAAAATATAATAAAGCAAAAAAAAAATCTATACTTTTATCCTTTACATCCTTTACAAAATATTCAACTAACAAAAGATAGTTTACACACAACCAGTTTTTATATAAACTAAACATTTTTAGTTCTTAATATTAAAGTGCTTTGTTGTGTAAACGATTAAAGATAAAAAATACTTTTAAATTTTTCCTTGCTATAATCCCTGATTTTAATGTATTTTTTTTTTATAATCCTGAAAGCAACCACAAAACTGTAATATGTAGTTTGAAGAGATTTTTATCAAAACATATGCTTCTTCCTTTTAAGCTAAAGAAAAATCCTAAGATTTTTGTTTCATTCAATAAACTCAACATTGTGGTTTCTCTGTGCAATTCATATCTTATTTTTATTTTTCATTTGAGTAAATGTTATCTTTGAGAGAATTTCAAAAATCTTTGCTAAAAATACTTTACAAAATGTTGATAACAATAGTTAAAAGGAAGGCAGAGTATAGCTACTTTCTCACCTTGCAATAGATAAATAAAAGCTACCAGAAAAAAAGAAACAATTTCCTAAATTAAAATCCTTAGTTGAAAAGAATTTTTTTTTGCAAAGCTATTTAGGTATGTCTATCCAGACAAAAAATAAGAAATAAATATTTTTCATTTGATATTCTATGCAGTTTTGTATAAACAAATCAAAACAATTTTTTTTTCATAATACTAACTAACTAAATACAAGTAGAAATATGAAGACTAGTATGTAATAAATAGTGTTTATTTATGCAACAAGGTTCAGGATTTGTTTAAAGCTGATTAAATGTAGACTGCACACATGTGCTAAATGCTATTGAGTTTGGGGAAATTATCCTTGTGTCCTGCTCCTGTAGTCCTGAAGATCCCATAATAAATTATTTTGATTGCCTGAGGGGCTTCATATTAAAAACTCCATCTTACTTTTCTTGACATAATTATATTAGACATCAAAGACATGTGTATAAAGTATTCGATTTTTTATGTTATGATTTCTTAATTTTTGTGATATTTTTTATGCGCCCCACATTGGATTGAATCAAGGCCCAAGTCGCTATTAATTAATATTTTCAAGTTATTATTTTCGAATAAAGTTTTATGTTGAGTAAAAAAAAAAATAAAATTAAAAAATCACTAGTGATCAAAATCAATGTTTAGTATTGCTTACTTTTTCTGCAGTGTGCTGTCAAAGTACAACGTTTTTTCGTGGTTTTGCCTAATAGTGAAAAAATTTAAATTCAACAAATTTCAAGTTCTTTTTTTTCTGTTTAAAAGTTATTTAGTAAAAATTTTATGATGGAACTATAAACTTCAGGTATTTTAGTGCGTTGTTAAGAAAGTTTTGTTTAAATTTAGTTTGAAAAAATATTTTTGTTGATATTGTTAAAAATGTTCCAAAATTACAGTATTTTCAATATTTGGTGGAATCTAGGAGCACGACAGTGCGCCAGGCCAAGTTCCGGCCAATGAACGCAGTGTGTATATTTACAGGAAGCCATTCGAGCTGTTTTTACCCCCCTCATAGCTTTGTTCCCGCTACCGTAAAATTATGAAATTTAAATCATAATTAGAATAAATTCATATAACTTTATATACAACGTTTAAAAGTTTTACAATGAAAGGTTCCGGAGATATGGAGGTGCGAAAAGTGCATATTTTAAGACATACTCACTGATCACTCATCAAATTGATGAAGTACTTCCGCTATAGCTAGAGAGCTAAGATTTGGTACACGAGTAGATCTAGGTGAGCAATGAACCAGAAAAATCTGAAAACCCGAAAATTTTAACCAAGGGGGCGGGGCTACGCCCATAAAAATTAAAATATGTGCTAGTGAGCTAAAATTTGCTACAGAACTAGGTATAGGTAAGCAATAAACTAAAAAAAATTTTAAAACCCGAAAATTTTGGTCAGGAGGGCGGGGTTACGTCCATAAAGGTTAGAATTAAAAAAGCAAATCTAAGGCGCTTAATGGAAGCTATTTCATTGAAATTCGGTATGAATGCTGCGATAAAGCAAACCTTAAAGTTTTTAATTAAAAAAGTGGGCGTTGACACGCCCATACAATTTCTACTTCATTTTCGTGTACTACGGCTCAGCATATTTAGATATACTATTTCTGTATGTATTATTATCCGTTTGCAACGAAACTTGACAGCAATAATAAGCAGTGACCAAAAAAAATCTTAAGTTTGGAAAAGTTGCGCTAAGGACCTGAAATTTAATACACGAATAGGTATATGGGAGAAAACAACCAAAAAACCCTGAAAACCCGGAAATTTTAGTCAAAGGTGCGGGCTGAGCCCATAAAAATTGCTATGAGCTGAAATTTGATACACAAGTAGGTCTAGGTGCGAAACCAACTAGAGAAATCTGAAAAAAAAAATTACCAGAATGGGCGGGGCCACGCTACTATTGTTTGAACCTGAAAACTTACCGACTTATTTATAAAACTTACTAAGACTTTTTAAGAAATTTTTTTTATGAAAATTTGTCTTAAAACCCGTTTATAAAGCCTTAATAAGTTATATAAATAAGGCTGTTAATATACAGCTTTTAACTTAAGCTATTTTAGTGAAACTTTGCATATACGTTACACGTATACAATACTTTGAACTGTAACCTAAAAAAGTGGGCGTAATCACTCCCATAAAATATTAGCCTTGTGTTTAATCTACTTCGGTCTAACATATTTTAGGAGAAAATTAGCATGAATTATAAGCGCGGCTAACAACAATATTATGAGTTTACAATAGCGGGAGAGGCAATGCTCATAAAATTATAAGGCAAAGTTCACGCTAAAGAGCTGAAGTTTTATACACAAGCAAGTTTAGGTGAGTAAGCCAATGGAAAAATCTTAAAACCAAAAAGCTTTATCTGCTAAAACTCTAATTCGCAGTAGAGTAATGAAATTTGGTACACAAATTAATCTAGATCAGAGATCACTTAGAAAAATCAAAGAAACCAGTAGTTTCAATCAGGGGTTGGGAGCAAGCACTGTTAGACAAGAATTATTTTCAATAAAACCATGTTATTGAATAAAATGTTTAATTTCAATAATATTTGTCATTAACTTGAATATTGTATTTATCAATTCCTCACATTTTAAAATATCATTTAATGTCATTTATTTGTGGTGGTGTTTTCCTTGCTTGTTGATTGACTAAACCTGGTCATGTGCTGATGTTGTTGTTTATTTTGATTGTTGATGTTTTATTCGTGTGCATTCGGACAAGAAGCCGAAAAACGTCGTGGCTTGTTTTTTTTACTCAACAAAGTTATTTTTAGATTAGAAGAAACAAAAGAAATCATTATTTGCGTATCCAAAAGCGATTTGCTCTTTAGCTGAGTGGTAAGTACGTTAGTTTATTAGTCAAGAGATTGCCGGTTCGACTCATCCCAAACACATTTAGTTTTAATAGCAACCAAGGAAAAGCAAACAAACAGGGGTTGAAAAATTCATCCACAGATTATCAAGAAATTATATGACACCCTTACGATTACAAATGTATATAATGTATAGCATATGTCAGCGATAGATGTTGTGCCAAACAAGAACTTGGTCAAAATTTATATCTCACTGCTTTTGATGGCCGAAACTTTTGATAGGAAGTTGGCCTTTGTTCACATTTCCTGAATACATACTTTTTCTTTCATAAAAATCAAAAAAAAATTCCAATGTTTTCAAAAATACATTTTTGTAATCAGTAGGCATATATTTTCCAAAAAAAAAATTTTTAAAAAATTTTCCCTGAATTAATAGCAACTTTGGGGCTCCGCTTCAGAATAACTTTCTTGGAAGATTAGGGAATTTTTTGGATTACTCGTTTAAAATATCTAAGCTTTTCAAAAAGTCTCCTTTTTTTAATAATGATGCAAATTTATTATTTTTTAGTGTTTTTTATGGGAATTGTTACAATTTAAGTTTAAAATTTTTTAAACGCACTAATAATCCCAAATTAATATTTTACTTATTAAGTAAAATATTTTTTTTATTAGGATCCAGCTAAACACCTCAATAATCAATTTCAATGTATTTTTAATAAAAAAAAATATTTTACTTAATAAGTAAAATATTAATTTGGGATTATTAGTGCGTTTAAAAAATTTTAAACTTTATTTTTTTTTTTGAGAAATTTTTTTGTTTTTAGATGTTTTTTACAGAAAAAAATAGAAAAAAAATATTCCAAGTGTTTTCGATTACGATTTTTGGAATTAAAATTTTATATCGTGAGTTTGAAAATGAGTGTAACCTCAAATTTTTTCGACAACAACTTTTAAGCACGGTATGGTATTTAAAAAATAATTTATTTAGATTATTTCAGTACCTGGATTCAGTAACTTTTAGCGAACCGAAAATCGTAATACTTATCGATATATTTATTCGTTTGTGGTATCCATAATATCATTCTGTAATTTCTTTTTTACGATAGTGTACATCGTTAGCTAAAATTCAAAAAAAAAGTAAATGATCCAAGAGAATAAGTCCGCAACTTCAGGAAAAATTGCTGTCAAATTAGCAAAGCCTATAATAAAATCTATGACAGTAACATCAAATGCCCTCTAATTTTTGTTTTATGTTCTTCTGTGTATATTTTTATTTGTAGTTTTATTTACAAAATGTATGAAATTTATTTATTTATTATTTATTATGGTAGCATTTCTGAGAGAATATTTATTTATATGTGAGAGCATAAGAAAAAATGGTGTCAAAATAAAATAGATTCTACCCTTCGACTGCTTTCTGGTGTTACTTTTTTGTGTCAATTTGTTAGGAAAATATGTTAATGTCGCAATGTTGTTTAATCATTAAAATAAATTCTATCTCTCGACTGTTTTCTGGGACTGCTTTTTTGTGCCAATTTGTATGGAAAATTTGTTTATGCTGCAATTCTGTTTGACCATTAACTAACAAAAATATAAATTAACAAGAGAATAAAAAAACTAAAAAAAACTAAATAGACTTGTAGTTAAGTCCCCTTGTTTTTTGTTAATAACAGGGTAATTTTTGATCGCAATACTGTAAAATTTGTTCAAGACATATAGTTTAATGGCACTAAAAATAATCAATTAAAAACACAATTTTGAATTTTTTGTTATTTACGCCTTTTTGCATTTTAGCTAACGATATATCTGTTTTACTTGCCATTTAATTGTGCATTATGTGGCATCTCTGTATAAAAAAAAAGGGCAACGAAGACTTTAAGAAATGCTAAATGAATTTCAGCTTGTTGTTTAACTTTTTATTTCAACCGGCAACGAATATCGTTAAATATTGTTAAATATCGTTAATCGTTAATATATTAATGAATAGTAAAATTGATACATTTTCATTGTATCTACACAGAAAAAATTATTCCCAAAAAATTTTTAAACAAATATTTGTTTGAAATCAAACTTAGTTTCATTAAATATTCTGTACTGTTCCACTAAATTAATTTGTACCAAAAAACTGTGTAGAGAAGAAAAAGGCCACGACGTTTATAGGCTACTTTTCGGCATTTACATGTATACAACACGATCAATCAAAATAAACAACAACAACCGCACAACAGCACGTTGTTCCTATCAACAAGCAAGATAAACATCAACACACTGAAATAACATTTTCTCTCAGCCGACCTATGATTAATTTAAATTTTTACAAAATTTTTATCAGAATTTACAAAATTATTTGTAGGACCGTATTCAAACAAAATATTTACTGATTCAACGAATTTGGTTACTGAAAATGAAATTAAATTTTTTCTGTGTATTATTGCGATACGATTATCGTAATAAAAATTACTGAATACATCTATAGGTACCGATTTTTTACAATATATAGCATTTTTAACACACGTCAAGAAAAGAAGGAGGTTATCAATTCGTCTCCATTTTTTAAATTTTAGACGGATTGTCTGAGAGGGTACAGCTTCCAATTAGTCCCATTGCAAAAAATTGGGCAGGGCCACACCCACAATTCTTTTTATTTGATTTTATGATATTCTATTTATTTTATTGCTGCGAAACCTGTAAAACACCTATGGTTCTAGCAATTACACAATTTTAAAGTTAAAAAAATGGGCGGGGATACTCCCATCAAAATTTAATGATAATTTTCATGTGATTATACTAAACTGATTTTAATGAAACTTACCACAAACCTTGAGCTCTAAAACATACACAATTTCATATTTAAAAAAAAAATGGGTGGATACACGCCCATTTAAACTTAAAATTATATTTTAAGTGGTTCTGCTTTATTATTTTTTACGTAACTTACCAAACATCCTGAGCTATGAAAAACACACAATCTTGGGTATATAAAGATGGACGGAGACACGCTCCTTAAAATTTAATTTTATATTTCACATTATTTTATCATAACAGATCAAAAAAAAAACTTTTTGTATGAAAGAGTTTACTTCCAGCTTGGTTCCATAAATTTTTTTCCAAAATGTTTTGTTAGATCTTTGTACTGACTTCAGTTTCTTTTTGGCAGAACTATTTACATTAATTTTGATATTGTCATTGCTATTATTCCCAAATTTACCAAGAATGCAAAAGAGTTATTGCAGAAAGTTGAAATTCAGATTACATATTTTAATTGATAAAAGATAAACAATTATAAAATTTAAAAAAAATCGATGCAAGGATTAATAAAGTCTTTTCCATACATACGGAGACTAAAAAAAATCGCAAATATAGAAAATAAAGTTCTTAATACCTGAAATTTCTTATTTATTAATTTAGTTTCATGCTCTTCATTATTAGACCAAGTTTTATCTAAGTAGGAGCAATTATAAGCCTAGCTAAAAAATGTCCTTAGGAATAAAAATTAAAAAATAAGACTTTTAACTTTAATCCATACACAAATCATTTAGAATAATGTTAAGATGCATTTAAAATTTTTTGAATTCGGATCAAGGACGATAATAAGCTCTACCTACAAGACGTTTCCTTTAACCAAAATGCAATATTAGATAATTTAGGGTACAACTTATATTTAGGCTGCAAAAATACC
This sequence comes from Tachina grossa, assembly GCA_949987645.1. Lineage (NCBI taxonomy): Eukaryota > Metazoa > Arthropoda > Insecta > Diptera > Tachinidae > Tachina > Tachina grossa. Next base: position 154,442,467 of record OX465275.1, read on the forward strand.
TAAATCCTTATTATTCTTTAAACACAAAATATAAAATTTTACAATAAACATTTACCTAAACTACAATGATTTTATTTTTATAAAAATACATATAAGACAAAGTTGATGGCCATGATGACGAGGGATGATTAAATCTGTCAACAAACTGCTGACATATGAAGTGTGTGGTATGTCACAAGAAAGAGAATTTTATGAACTTAAAACATGTAGCAATATATTCCATAGAATGGTAATTGAAAACATTATTTTCCTGGCATAACTAAACAACAAGGTTCAAATCAGAGAAGAAAAATTTAAAACAATTGTTATTTGTGGTATAATAAAGTTACAGTAAGAAAAATATGAATTCTGCAACAACTGACAAAACACTACCCAACAAAACAAATAAAGCAACATTTCCAAAACTATTTATAATATACACAAATTGAATAGCAGTTATACGAACATACCACTTTTATAAAACAAACAGACAAGTTAAACAAAGGCAGACATGTTGTTCCTGGTAACAAGGATATGCGGGCATGAGACTCTACAAACGTTAATACCCTGACAAAACAAAGGTTGGTAACCTAATCTAACCAGCCAGCCAGAGCCAGCTAAAGGAGAGTCTGCTAAATTACTATGACAACAAAATGTGTAAATAAAACTACAAGGATTAAAGGCATATTGTAACAAAATTTTGTGTATTCAACAACTGTCTGCTAGTGAACTTTTCTTCTCTCTTTTTGTTACTTTTTCAATTTCATTAAACCTGCCGTCTGTCTACTTACGGACTTCTACTAATACCGGTTGCTAAATACGAAAATGCAATTTGATGGACAGATTTCGTTTACACAAACACAACAATTTATCCTTAAAGTTAGACAACCTTCAACAATGTTAGAAAATTCATATACACATACACACACACCTTGTCATCATTTTGTAACAATAGAGATTAAGGTAAAAAAAAAAAAAAAAAAAAAATATTTTTAACATATGAAAACAATTTTGATTGTTATCACACGCAATTTGTAATTTGATGAAAACCAACGAATTTACTTTTTTTTTTTTGTACAACAAAATGTAATAAAGTAGCAAACAACTCTTAACATCTCATGCAACGACCTCTTTTGTTTGTAAAAAAAAAAAATAACAATAGTGTTTTGTTAGACCTTTCAAAATGTATTTATCGATGGGTGAGATTTTTGTGCTCCTCTTTTGGTCTTAGTCTTTGCTCTACTAAGATAATAAGATAATGTTTTAACCCTCAATGAAATGGAAAGGCAGAATTTTTAGAGTGGCTTGGTTTTGAGTAATGAAGCGGAAAGAACTTGTATTAATCAATCACTATATATAGATAATCTGGGCACAGATGTTACTGGGAAAATATTGCCTTCGAAGATTTAGGGAAAACTTGAAATCATTTAATTGTGATCTATAGTCGTCGTTGTCAAAATTAATTCAAGCACTTTAATTTGTTGATGACTTAGTTTTTAATTATGCAGTTATGTCCTACAATCGTAATAGGAGTTCCTCTTTTAGGTACTCGTACGTTAGTTACAAATTACGCCCTTTGCATAATGCAAGTTACTTTTTTAGCAAACTTGTTTCTACACTGAAAAAAAATTACATGCCACAAATAAATGAAACTTTCAGCTTAAGTTTTTTAGCTTAAGTTTTGAAGTAAATCTGATTAATTTGGTAGCGTTGTTCAAGCGTTTCTCTATTGATGATGATTTGTTGGAGTATACTAATAAAAAATATAAAAAAGTGAGATAAGAATACCAGTTCGTTTGACAGTTAAAAATTAGCGTCGCATAAGTGGCGCCAATTATTGACTTTGTACTGTCGCGCGCTTTCCAAGGCGTTGAATTGATGATTGCGATAATTTAGGTCCCGTTTAACATTTTCTTGTTGATTTTAAATGTTAGCTTCGGACAGTGTCGATCACTTATCCATTGAAAATCAATTTTGGTGTTATACAGGGTGGGCCAAAAGAAACCAAGGGGTGTAAAAGTTTAATAACTTTTTTGTTTATTAATTTTTTTTTATTTTTTCTTTCAGATTATATAGACAACACTTGGAGAATTTATAATGGAGAGGTTCACAACTGAACAGAGAACCAGAACAATAGAATTTTATTATTTAAACCAGAGATGAAAATTTGATTATGAGTGATGAAGCTCATTTTCATTTGAATGACTTTGTTAATAAGCAGACCTGTAAGTTCTGGGGTTCTCAAAATCCAAGAGCCATTCATCAACGCCAATTGCACCCCATCAGGTGTAGAGTATGGTGTGGGATCACATCTGAAAATGTCATTGGGCCCTACTTCTTCGAGAATGAAGATGGAAGTGCTGTAACCGCAAATGGAGAGCGGTATCGGTTTATGATAGAAAATTTTTTACGTCCTGCTCTTGAAAACAGACCTGGTATGTGGTTTCAGCAGGACGGAGCCACTGCCTATACTGCCCGAGACACAATGGCACTTTTAAGTCAAATTTTTGGAGAGCGAATAATTTCTCGAAATTTGGAAATTATTTGGCCAGCGCGATCGCCAGATTTGACAGCACCCGACTATTTTCTTTGGGGTTTTTTGAAGGAGCGAGTGTATGTGAACAAGCCAGAGACAATCGAACTCAAGGCAAACATTGTTGCAGAAATTCGAACGCTACAGCCACAAGTTTTGAAAAATGCTCTAAAAAGAGCCCATCAGTGCGAAGCTGAAAACGGTGGTCATTTGAGAGACATCATTTTTCATACTTAGTGTAAAAAAATTTCCATTTTGTATATTATATAATCTGAAAGAAAAAATAAAAAAAAGTTAATAAACAAAAAAGTTATTAAACTTTTACACCCCTTGGTTTATTTTGGCCCACCCTGTAGTTAGAGGAATGTGCGTTGTGATGAACCAAGCTTTACATAAGGATATGTTATTTATTATAAAACAATTCACTCTGAATTTTTAAAATAAAGCCCAATTATTGACATTAGTTGTTCATTATTATTTTTTTATCTCCCAAGACTTTTTTACAACAATCTGAAAAACAAAAGAATATCATTTAAGTTTAAATTTTGTTAACGCACTAACAATCCCAAATTATTATTTTGCTTATTTAGTAAAATATTGTTTTATTAAAAATACATTGAAATTGATTATTTAGGGGTTTAGCTGGATCCTATGCGCTTTTCACTGTTTCTAATACAGATCGTCAGGGATCCTTTACCCAAAAATTTCTTAGAACAACTAGAGCTATTATGTTAAACTTTCATTCAAACAAATGAGAAGCTAAGCAACAAATAACAAAGTTGAAAGAAGAACACAATAATTTATTTTCTTACTTTACTTTAATAACTCTAGTTGTTCTAAGAAATTTTTTGAGGTGTTTTTTTTGATTTTATAAAACTCGGCTGAATGGGTTCTGAGAGTCAGAATTTTACCCCTGTCCCCACTTAGCCCTAATTTTGAAAAAAATTTGGACGCAAATCTATTTATATTTTCAAAATAATAAACGTCGGTTGGATAGTTTATGAGAGCAGATATTACCCTACGCCTCCTCTTGGTCATATTTTTTATAAAATACAGAGGAAGATCAATAATTCCGTGACTTTTCGAACTTCCCTCGTAGTTATATGAAATGCAACACTGTTTCCATCAAGTACCACCTGATAATATACTAATGTCAAATTTTGAGCAAGTCTCAACATTTACTTTCTAAAAATGGAAAAAAGTGAATTTCGAGTGCTCATTAAACATTAGTTTTTGCGAAAATAAACGGTCAATCAAACCAAGGAAAAGCTCGATAAATCTATGGGTACTCTGCACCATCGATTTCAATGGTAAAAAAGTGGTTTACTGACTTTCGTTGTGGTCGCACAAGTACAAATGATGCTGAACGTTCTGGACTGCCAATTGACTGACCCGAAAAAATCCACGTTATGGTGTTGGCCGATCGAAGAGTAAAAGTGCGTGAGACTGTTGATGCCATAGGCATTTCATATGGCAGTGTGGTTTCGTTTTTAAATGATCAGCTGATTTTAAGAAAGCTGTCTGTAAGACAATTGCTCTCAATTGACCATAAACCTACATAAACGTGTGACAACTTCAAAATATTGTTTGGAGTTGTTTCACCGCAATCCGAATGAGTTTTTGCGACGTTTTGTAGCTTTGGATGAAACATGGATTCATTATTGTACTCAGTAGACCAAGCAGCAGTCTAGAGTCCCAAGAAGGTCAAGGTGAGTTTGTCGTCCAATAAGGTGATGGCAACAGTTGTTTGCGATGCACGCCGGATAATCCACATCGATTACCTTCAAAAGGTAAAACAATAAACGGCGAATATTATGCCAACTTACTAGACCGATTTAATACGGATTAAAAAAAAACGACCCCATATGGCCAAGAAAAAAGTTATTTTTCATCAAGATAATGCACGAGTACACACGTGTGCAGTACCAATGGCAAAGTTCTATGAATGGAGCTACTAATGGGTACCCCATTTGCCTTATTCTCCGGATTTAGCCCCTAGTGACAAATGGTTCGGTGGAAAAAGATTAAGCTGCAACCATGAAATTATTGCCTATTTTAAGAACCTCGAAAAATCCTCTTTTTGGAAGGGATACAAAAACTGGAGAAACGTTGGACTAAGTGTATTGAGTTCAAAGGAAATTATGTTGAAAAATAAATTTTTGTTTTGTAAAAAAAAGCAATGTGAGTCCGATCACAGAGGAGACGTGTAAACATCTAGTAATGAAATTTTTTTTTAAGTTGGAAGTACTTATGCTTTTAGTATCTTTTTTTTAAATTAATTAATTAAAAGTATCAAAACTTTCAATATTGTAAATACATATGAATTTGTTGGTTTTTGTTTGGTTTATTAAACTTATTTGGTTAGTAAATGGGCACACTGCAGTATATGTACTGCATTCAAAATTGCAGTAAGCAGTAAATTTACCGATTACTAAAAAAATTCAGTACATTTTTACTGCTAATGAAATTTAATTTGCATTACCAGTAAAATCGTAGGGCAAGTGTATCAAGTGGCAAAGTTTTTTCATTCAAATTTTGAAACTTTTGTATGAAAAACACTTAGTAGAATTTCATTATGAATACGGGCATTACTGATTACTGAAAGTTCAATGCACCTCATCATTTAACAAATCATTTAGGCAATTTATAAAAATTGTAGAAGAAATTTTAGTAATCAGTAAAAATTTACTTGTTAAACATTTTTTATTGTTTTTACTGAAAATTTAGTGGTACTGCAGTGCTCATCTATGGTAAATGCCTTTACTTTTACTTTTAATTTTTAATTCCTGTCGTTCATCGTTTAGTTGTTGCTGTTCTTATTGTTGTGTACACAGTGCAATTAAAATAAATTCAGTAAAGTGCGAGTTTGACTCGCGCACATTCGGTTTTGATAATTTTTTTTTTTTTGATTTAGCTTTCTCCCTTTTTTAAGTTTTTTTAGTTTAAACGATTTTTTTTCAGTTTTATCGCTTTTTTCTCGTTTTGGCGTTTTTTTCTCTTTTTGGGTTTTTTAAATTTTCGAAATTTTTTCATTTTGGCAATTTTTTTATTTTGGCGATTTTTTCTGTTTTTTGGGGTTTTTTTTCATTATGGCGATTTTTTTCTGTTTTGAGGTTTTTTTATTTAGGCGATTTTTTCATATTGGCCATTTTTTTGTTTAAGGATTTTTTTAATTTTGGTGATTTTTCCGGTTTTTCGCGAATTATTTTAGTCCTAGAGATTTTTTTTTAATTTGGTGCTCTTTTCGTTTTGGCGATTTTTTTTTCATTTTGGCGTTTTTTTTATATATGGCGAGTTTATATTTTTTTGATTATTTAGTTTTACCGTTTTTGAAAATTTCAAGAGTTTTACTCTTACGGTTTCCAAGATACAGCAAGTTCTCAAAATTACAAAGTCAAAATTGCATTAACTGATGGAACACCCATTGATTTAATTTTTTTTAATTTAGTGTTAATTGTTGTAGTCTGTATAAAAATACACTAACTTTTAAAATTTCAAGTGTATATATGTACATACAATTGTATGTATATTACATGGGATTTTAACATTTTTCGTTGCTCCTTTTGCAACACCCTCTAGTTTTTAACTCTCATATATTTGTTGTTGTAGTGGCCAAATGTCTACATATTGTGTCCAAATTTCAAGTCCGTAGCTCTTACGGTTCATTTTCACCTTTGGTGTACGGAAATATACAGAAAAATAACCGGCGGCGGCGCACCGTCGTCTTCGAGCCGGTCGACTTGTTGTGCTTGGTATTGCTTCTTTCAAGCACTAATACACTCATACATAGCTCACACCGATTTGACAATGCAAAGCAAAAGCAAAAAGCAAAGAAATCTCAGCAAAGAAATCTCAGCAAAGAAATCAAGTCAAAAAATTTTTACCCCCTAGCGTATAGATGTTTACACATCAAAAATGTGTTTCATTCAAAAAGTCACGGAGTTATTGATCCTCCCTCCTTATATCATATCTGATATTTTACATGCAAATACCATTTAGCTTCTAAGGCACATTCGGACAAGCAACCGGCGGAAAAACGGACTATGCTAAGCATTTTAACCGGACAACAAATGCTTATAGTTCCGTTAAAAGTATCTAATCTACATTTTGCTAATATAATTTAAGAAATCGGCCGCCCGGTAGCTCCGAAGATTTCCTCTTATAACCATACAAATGTACACGCAAACATTACCTCTTTATAATATTCGTAATGATACATAAAATAAATTAAAATTTTTAAAAATTCCAAAACATTTGGATCCCTGCAACGGTTAATAATATTGTAAGAATTTTACGGAAGAGTAAATCTCTCCTCTGTATTTAACAAAATCTACACTTCACTTTGTACATTAACTATTAATTTTTTTTAAGTTTCTAACCAAACAAAACAATATTATTTTGTCTGCCATTGTATTAAGAGATGTATTTACTTTTCTATTGTTATCTTGTGATTGCCAGTTATCACTATTTGGAAATATGTATGTAACACATAAAATATTGTGTGAATTGCATATCTTCCTTTTAACGCTAATCTTTAGATGTTTGTGTATAAAGATATTTCTGAGAATTTAACTATTAGTTTTTTTAGAAGAAAAATTGAAGCATAATTTGTATTATTTGTATTTTGTGGCAAGAAGGAAAAAGTGCTTAAGTCGATATAAGCTGATTTTGAGTTCATAGTACGTACGTAATCTACATATTTGAAAGTAGCTCTGGGCAAAGTCTTATTTAGTTTGTGCGATTTTTCAAGAAGTTATAGCAAAACGACTCGCGGCTGATATTTTTTAGACTTCTAATCTTATTTGGAATAATAGCTTTATGTATATTGTACTTTGGTATATTTCGAATTAAATAAATGTATTATTTAAAGTGTGTATAATGAGGTTTGCTTAAAAAAATAAAGGTTAACAGAAAATTTCCCAATTTAAATGTAAAAGAAATAAAAATAAATGAAAATCAACTTGAACGCTTAAAAGGGCTCTTTTGCAAAACAGTCAAATATGACTTAAGCACTTTGTCCTCATTGCCACAGATTTTAAGTCGTAATTAACTATATATTATTAAGAAATATAAAACTCTCTTAAAAAGCATTTTATTTGCAATAGAGCTTTTTTCACATGTTTTAAATAATTAATTGTTAATAATTATTAATAATATTTCTAAACGGAAACTAACACTAGTTTAACCCAATTACAAACGTAACTATTTTTTCAATAAACTTGGAAAAAAAAATATTTAATATTTACATATTTTTTCATGTTATAAAAGACAAAGACGAGGGTCTTTGTCACCAACTTTATCAATTTAATCGACAATGGAGACAAACACAAAATTAAAATTCAAAACATTTGTGATGTTTAAAATTCAATTGAATCGATTTATTTCAATCATTATCATCAATGAAAATCTAAATAAATGTGTCGCGTTGAAAACGTCAAACGCATAATAAAATAAGTGCTGACAGCAAACAAATTATAGAGGGCTTGGAATATGTATAAAACAAAATACAAATCTCACAAAGTAACGTCAAAGAATTTCAAAAAAAAAAAAAAAATTAATTGGTAATAGCACATTGAATGAAGAGCTACTTGCACTAAAATTAAGAAAATCTTCAGCAAATATGGAATGATTTAAAAGAAAAGTTCACAGCTAATTGATTTGATTGATTGATTTTTTTTTTTTTGACAGAATAGCTTATTTTGAGATATTACGTTTTTTTGCAAACACTTCCAAGAAGCTCTTAAATTTCTATTATATATTGTAGCGCACATGAAATTTAAATTTTAACAATCAAAATGACTAACCCACTAGAAACTATAAGACACATTTTTCTACTTAAGCTTGAAAGGCTGAAAAAGGGTTAATAAAATTTATGTTTACTTTTTTTTTCATTAAACAGACAAAATAAATTATTTTGATTTCATTTCGTATGCAACCAACATAATTGTCGTTTAATAAAGAAATAAATAAAGGCGTAAAGCGAAAAGAAATTGTCGAAAAGCGATTGACAACTTTTTGTTTTGTATTTTACGAGTAAAATAATATTAATGATTGTTTTATGGGAACCAGCGCTACAATATAAATAAGCAAATGTATCTGAAATAAATTAAAAATCAATTGAAAAAAAACCAACAATTCAATCTCAATTTTAACAATAAAATGAAATTGATTGTAATCGCATGTAATGCGGTTGTATGAAAATATTTTAAATGCGGCAGCTTACGACGACTACTGCTGCTGGGTTTCAATTGTAAATGGTGGGAATTAATTTTTTTTTTTTTTACAAAATGAAACTAAAGTTTCACAGTGAAGTGTTGTTTTTCTTTATTTAAATTGTCCAATTGATTTAATGTTCTGAAGGCTTTTTTAATTAAAAAAAAAATTGTTTTATTATAACGAAATAACAATTCCTTTTTTGTGTGAAAAATAAATTGTAATTGCTTAAATGTAACAAATTTGTTGTTAGAGTTAATTAATAGAAGCAGTTTAATAAGTTAACATTTAAGACGTTTATTTGAAAAAAAATATTCTAAAGCATCACATGACTTTAAAATTTATACCAAGGAAATGAAGTTAAACATTTATTTTTATGAACTTTTTTTTTAAGTTTATTAAGTGGCACATAGTGTCATGGCTTCATAAATTTTTGGACAAGACTCTGAGATGTGGTTCGAGATCATTCAAAGTTAGCACATAGCATAATATTGTTTAGGTTGGAAAGGATAGTATTGCAATAAACCTCCACTCGAAGACTTAGTTGAGTCTAATACAATATGAGGAGCTGGCGAATAGAACTAGACATGTCCTCAGTTAATCATTTTCTTTTTAACTTTTTTGGACTCTCCAAGTACACATCTTTGAGATCACGAAATATTATCATACAAAATTAATTCGATCCTAGCTTAAAAAAATAACAAAAACTGACTTTTCCTTGCTTGTCCTCATCTAAGTAATTCAGTAATTTGCCTGTCCTGTAAAAAAAAATCGGCCATGCCCAAATTTTAAGAAAAGCTTGGGAACTCCAAACTGAACAGGTCAGCTTCACACAAGTCACACCACACCGTTCTTTGGGTTATTTCAATATCAAATTTACGTTGTTTTAACTTGAAATAACTTTGATGCAACATGATTTTTTATTTTGATTTAACAGTAGTGCAAAGTTTAATCAACGTAAAAAAAAAATTTCTTTGAAGATTACTTAAAATCATGTTGAATTGACATGAGATAATACATATAAAGCAAAACCAGAATCAAAAATTTTAAACAAATCTTGGTTTCCACAATTTTAATATGAGATTTTTCTGTGTCAGTATTTACGAGTAAGAAAAATCCCTATAAGTACGGTGACCATAATTTTTAAATCAAAATACAGAACAAGGAAATATTTAAAAAAACAATGAGTGTTCGAACTCACGGGCGATGTGTTAACACCTTTTTGTTACACGGTACCTGTTCGATTTCTATGAACACAGACCGACAAACCCGGAGGTAGAGTTAATATAAAGTATTTAATGAAAAAGAATAGTTTATTGAATTTAATTTTACTTTGTATAATTTATTAATGTTTTCAGCACAGTTAATATATATTATATATATATATATAAATTTAGTAGATGCACTCAAAATGAAAAAAATTAAACAGAAGTGGTAATGATTTCATTATTTTCTTGCTTAATACTTTTTATTTATTTTATATTAAACCCACAAAAAACAAAGAGAATGCAAAGCAACAGACAAATGTATATACATACATTTTTATGTTTGTACATAAGCTACATACGTTGCTGTCTTGCTATCTCATTTTTATATATGTACGTATAACCACGTCACTATTCTCTTTGCTATGCATAAGACAAAACCGAAGATCAACATAAAACACTTTTTTAATATTACTCCAAATTAATACTCCAGATTAAAACACTTAAATCTCGGCTCGCCGATATCGCATCGCCTTAATTTTTGGCCTAAACTCTTCGTCGAAACCCGCACTAGCTTTTTAATCCAAAAATTAATCAAATCGGCTATGAATTTCCGGAGAAAATCGCGTGGGAAAATTATATGAAAATCGCCCAATAATCACTTTCAATACCGACTGCCAAGCAAGGAACAAACAAACGATGATTTACTCTTACATACCTAACACTTGCGTATGTATTGAAACTGATAGTTTACTGCCCTAGAGGCGCGCGTATAGGTGTTAACACATCAAAAAAAACATCAAATAAAGTGCAATCAATCTTACAGACATATTAAACATATTGAATTTCATGGATTTATTAAATTTGTATTTTTTTGACAAACACAAAATTAAAGGAAATATTAACAACAACAAAATTCAAAAAGTAACGTAACAATGTAATCATAACTAATATACATATGAATATATTTATATGAGTGTATGTATATCAGGCGGTCAACTCTTTAATTCGAAATGAAAGAAAATGCTTTCGAATGTACACGTTATAAGCATACAAATTCGAAAGTATTTTCTTTCGTTTCGAATTACACAGTAGACCCCTAGTACTAAAAAATAATAGATACATACATACTTTCTGGACATTATTACTACATAAGTTGTAAAAATTATAAAATTAAAATTAATATTTACTCGTTACATATCAAGAGTATTAAAAAAGTTTTAGATTAGAATGTTAAAATACAAAACAGCTAATTTTGGTATTTTTCTGTGGAATAAATTTGTTTTACCAAGTATTGATTTCTTTTTAAATATTCTTTAAACTCAGTACAATTTAAATCATAGTTTAATTTAGTAATTAATTAATGATGGCAGCCATCTTCATTTAATTTTTTCACTGGTACATACATATATTATTTAAAACAGAAAATACTCTCTCTGTTGGGCCATTGAAACCAGATAAACATAAACTGAATTCTAAAACTTTCAACCTATTTTTGAAACTTATGTCTCTTTATTTAAAATGTTTAAACATTTTTATCCACCGCTCTTCTGCAGATTTTTGATTCTCATTCTATTCCTTTAATTTTTCTAAAGAGGTATATCTTTTAACAAGAGTTAATTCATCAAATTACTCGGTGTCATTTATGTTTAACTCATTTCTTTTATCCATAATGGAAACAAAACTCGATTTAACATCTTTTCACGTAGGAGTTTCAACTTTTTGGTAGGCAGTATCCCCTTGATTTAAGTATTCGATAATAAAAAAAAAAAACAATGTGAGTCCGATCACCGAGGAGATGTGTAAACATCTAGTAATGAAAATTTTTTTTAAGTTGGAAGTACTTATGCTTTTAGTATCTTTTTTAAATTAATTAATTAAAAGTATCAAAACTTTCAATATTGTAAATACATATGAATTTGTTGGTTTTTGTTTGTTTTATTAAACTTATTTGGTTAGTAAATGGGCACACTGCAGTATATGTATATGTACTGCATTCAAAATTGCAGTAAGCAGTAAATTTACTGATTACTAAAAAAATTCAGTAAATTTTTACTGCTTATGAAATTTAATTTGCATTACCAGTAAAATCATAGGGCCGTAATCATAATAAAATTGTAGCAAGTGGCAAAGTTTTTTCATTCAAATTTTGAAACTTTTATATGAAAAACATTTAGCCGCTTCGTAGAATTTCATTATGAATACGGGCATTACTTATTACTGAAAATTCAATGCACCTCATCATATAATAAATCATTTAGGCAATTTATAAAAATTGTAGAAAAAAATTTTAGTAATCAGTAAAAATTTACTTGTTAAACATTTTTTATTGTTTTTACTGAAACTTTAGCGGTACTGCAGTGCTCATCTATGGTAAATGCCTTGACTTTTAATTTTTAATTCCTGTTCTTCATCGTTTAGTTGTTGCTGTTCTTGTTGTTGTGTACGCATTGCAATTAAAATAAATTCAGTAAAGTGCGACTTTGACTCGCGCACATTCGGTTTTGATCATTTTTTTTTGATTTAGCTTTCTTCCTTTTTTAAGTTTTTTCAGTTTAAACGATTTTTTTCAGTTTTATCGCTTTTTTCTCGTTTTGGCGTTTTTTTTTTCTTTTTGGGTTTTATTAATTTTCGCAATTTTTTTCTTTTTTTTGGGGTTTTTTTTATTTAGGCGATTTTGTCATTTGGCGATTTTTTCATATTGGCGATTTTTTTGTTTAAGGATTTTTTTTATTTTGGCGATTTTCCTGTTTTTCGCGATTTATTTTAGTCCTAGAGATTTTTTTTAATTTGGAGCTTTTTTCGTTTTGGCGATTTTTTTGTTTTTGGCGATTTTTTTATATTTGGCGATTTTATATTTTATTGATTTTTTTAGTTTTACCGTTTTTTAAAATTTCAAGAGTTTTGCTCTTACGGTTTCCAACTTGCTGTTGTCAAAATTATAAAGTCAAAATTGCATTAACCGATGGAACACCCATTGATTTAATTTTTTTTTTAAATTTAGTGTTAAATGTTGTAGTCTGTATAAAAATACACTTACTTTTAAAATTTAAAGTGTATATATGTACATACAATTGTATGTATATTACATGGGATTTTAAAATTTTTCGTTGCTCGGTTTGGAACACCCTTTAGTTTTTAACTCTCATGTATTTGCTGTTGTAGTGGCCAAATGTCTACACATTGTGTCCAAATTTCAAGTCCGTAGCTCTTACGGTTCATTTTCACCTTTGGTGTACGGAAATATACAGAAAAATAACCGGCGGCGGCGCACCGTCGGCTTCGAGCCCTTCGACTTGTTTCTCTGCTTGTTATTGCTTCTTTCAAACACCAATACACTCATACATAGCTCACACCGATTTGACAATGTAAAGCAAAAGCAAAAAGTAAAGAAATCTCACCAAAGAAATCTCAGCAAAGAAATCTCAGCAAAGAATCAAAGCCAAAAAATTTTTACCCCCTATTGTATAGATGTTTACACATCAAAAATATTTCCTATACGTTGTGGGATTTTAAACTTCAGTTCATTAATAATGAAAGAGACCTCAGTCATAAATATTTTTTGGGACTCAATCTCCGTTATATAATCATGAAACAAAGTATCTTGAAAATGAACGAAGAAAAGCCAGGTTCCTGAAGCGGGATAGTCAAAAAATAGATTTAAAACATAAGATGTCACTAATACAGACAAATTTCATATTCACTCTCTCAAGGAAAAAAATTAAAGAAACAAAACTCATCATTAGTGCGTTTCAAAAAATTTAAACTTAAATTGTAGCAAATCCCACAGAAAAAAACAACTAAAACTTATGTTGTTTCTGTATTTTTATAGAACTGCGGCATTTTCATAGTTGATTAAATAGTATAGTTGCAGGAACTGCGTTAATTTTTTAAATGCAGTTTGAGTGATGAAAATACAGAACAAATACTGAGCAGTAAATAAAATTCAGAACATTTCAACGTTATTTCCAAATGAATAATTTACAGAACGTATGGTCACCGTACCTATAACTGAGGAGTATAGTCAAACAAAATATAGTTTCTGTATGCAACAATCCATATTGTCAAAGATCCTTCTATAGTATTTCAAGATTTTTTCATGCTAGTATTCATCTCTCTCCGATAAGTAGCATTTAGGCTAATTAGCAAGTTAAGAGCCAATTGTTTCGCTATAATATCAACTGGTAGACAACTCAATGTAATCAGAGAGCTAATTCCTGCACTCGTGATCGAAATTGCATTCGAATAGAAAACTATCTCAACATCTAGAAATTTTCTGAATCGAGTTTTTGTTTCAGTGTTAAGAAACGGCAAATAAATTCATTTCACAACACTTAATAAATTCTAAGCAAAAACATATTTTTTTATATATAAAATCGCAGTGTGTGTTTGTTTCTAACGCATGATCTCTGGAACTATATGCGCTGTGGGGCAGAAATTTTTAGCACAAGTTCGGGTCAATACCCGGTAGGTTTTTGTTTTGTTTCTGACCCAACAAGTGACCACTGTGTGGAGTAATTTGTAGATGAAAAATATAACATAACTGGGGGTAATACAACGTTTGTCGGGCTCAGCTAGTATCAAATAAAATGCCTTGCAAGCTAAGAAAAAATAAAAATATAATCCAATAAAAACAAATGAAGTAAAATAAAATTAAAAAAAAAGAGAGAAGTCCCATAATGCGATTCAAATCATGCCAACTGCATGAATAGATAGATGATTTGCAACAAACCCTTGTTGCTCATACCGAATTTACTGCTCTAAATTCCACTGTAGAGCGATGAAAATGGACGACGACGTCCTAGAGTTTGACTGCTTGCAGCCGTAACAACTGGAAGCTCGGCCATAAATAGAGCGACTGCCATAAATTTGCTATTGTTGCTGTGAAAAGCATTCGTAGCAATCAGATACATTACAGCAAGCAGGCAATGTAGAATAAGGATTGTAATAGTCGTATGTTGGTGGCATTGATGGTGGGGAGGGAAATTCAAGTTTGGGTGCCGGTTTGGGGTTGCGTCGTGTTGATAGAGCACTATAATGGGAAATTTTGCGCTGTAGAGTCATTGGATGATGATAATCATCGCCGATAGAACTTTGTGGTTCATTTGAAGATGAAGACGAGAGACCTGTTAGTTAACTTTTAATACTAACCTCCAAAGCCAGTGTAAATATTTGGTTCAACATCTTCCAAGTTAAGAGAGTTTTTAAACTTTTGCGCCAAGTGTAGAGTCATGTAGTCATCGTATTTGTCAGCTGCTGCTGCATCGTATATACCATGGGAACGTCCTCTTTGAGTTTGTGGATTGCAGTATTCCATTTAACATTGAAAATGTGAAGAGCTTCTTCGATAACGTGGCATAGTGGCTGCCATTCGAGGCGGTATCTCAATGTCTTCTCTTTCGTAATAAATAATTGGAATGTATGAGTGGATCCTCTATTGGACTAGGAGAAAGTGATGTTTCGTAATAATCGAGTTTTTGTTTCAGTGTTAAGAAACGGCAAATAAATTCATTTCACAACACTTAATAAATTCTAAGCAAACACATATTTTTGTATGTATGTATGTATATGTACAAAAACATATGTATGTATGTACATCTGAGCTGCCCAAAGTAGCACCAGAGTGCCGAACATCAATCGGCCTCTCATACAAATGAATACACATACGCGAATTTTATTGATTGACCAGAAGCTGTTAATTTGTTATTTAGATGCTCCCAGAGTTGATAGATTTTTTGTTTTCACTGACAACTGCTGGGCAAAAAATTGTTTTGTTAACAATGTGTTTACACATTTCCACATGAAACTAATTGCAAGAAAGTAGCAATACAATCAAATTTTTTCACTACCACACGCACATTGTTTTTAATTTCCAGTCAGCTTTCAACAATTTTTTCAAGAAAGTAAATTTTTGATGTTTTCAGAAAGTAAAATGAAAAAAGGTTAACAGTGTTACTCCCTTTAAAGATTTGTACAAATATACAGGATTGTGGTAAATAGTTATTATAAATTATCCTAATTTTGTATAAATATTTAAAGAATTATTATAATATCGTCCCTACCACGCCAAACTATCTAATATGCAAATTAGAACTTTTAAGAAGAGTGCGAAGACCCATCAATTATAAATTTAAAGTCAGCGTGTTCCTAAAAGGCTTAAAAAATTTCTTATTGAGTTATCTATCGTCCGTGAGAATTTCAGCATTTTGAAATGAGGCATATCGTTAAAATTAGGGTACCAAGATAACGAATCTAAAATACTAATTTTACATATTGAATAGTTTGACGTGTTAAGGACGATATCTCATGTTCAAATATACATGGAGAAGACACTTCATGCCTTTTGAAAACAATAATATTATTACAATATTAATAATAATATTTATTCCCAATTTATTGCCTCATAAATTTGTGTAGGTGATGTTCTGGCTAACTCTAATTAAGAAGTGAATAAAACAATTTTTTTACTTTTCGACGACATTTTTAAAATGAAGTTTCATTTTCCTATGAAAATTAACAAGAAATTTTCATGAAAGTCATTTATTTCATTAAATTTTTTATTCATATATATACAGAAATTTCAAGAAAGTACTTTCATGTGTAAATGTAGCGTAAAGTTAGCTAGAAATGCTTTATATTTGTATTTTTTATAGGTAAACTAGCTGGCCCAGCTACCCCATCCTGTGGTCACTTGTTGGGTTATAAATAAACTGAAAACCTACCGGGTGTTGAAAATTTTATCTCCACGGCTCTTGTAGTCTCAGAGATCATGCGTTAGAAACAAACACACACTACCATATTATAAAGGGTGTTTTTTATTGAGGTATAGAACTTTAAGCTGGCATCATTTTTTTAACTGGCGGCCATTTTGTCAGCTGTCAAGTGATTAATATTTAGTTTGGTTTGCCATTTCATCATGAACAGGTTGACAAAAGAACAACGCTTGCAAATCGTGCAAATTTATTTCGAAAATAATGGTTCAGTTCGCGAAGTTTACCGCAAGCTCCGTCCATTTTATGGTCGACCTAATCGTCCATCAGAGCAATTAATTCGGTTAACCATGGATCGTTTTCGCACTACGTTTACTCTATGTGATAATACGCATCCGCAGAGACGTCGAACAGTGCGCACCGAAGAAACAATTGCCGCTGTAGAGCAAAGTGTTGAAGAGGACCCGAATGAATCGATTCGCCACCGTGCACAGCAATTGGAGCCGAGTAACCGACTATTTTGTTCCCGAATTGGATGGCATGAATGTGGATGAGTTGTGGTTCCAACAAGACGGCGCTACATGCCACACAGCGCACGTCACAATCGATTTATTGAAGGAAACATTCGATGAGCGCATAATTTCGCGGAATGGACCTGTCAATTGGCCACCAAGATCGTGTGATTTGACACCATTGGATTATTTTCTTTGGGGATATGTGAAGTCGCTCGTCTACGCCAACAAACCAGAAACGTTAGGGGACTTGGAAGCCAACATTCGTGGCGTTATTGCCAACATACAGCCCCATATGCTCGAAAAAGTGGTTGAAAATTGGACCTGTAGAATTGGCTTTATTCGAGCCAGCCGCGGCGGGCAAATGCCCGAAATCATATTTAAACATTAATGGCATAAAATTATCCTTCCAATAAAGTCAAATTGATGGACATTAAAACGATTTTCTTGTGTTTTATTACAATTCGAAGTTCTATACCTCTGAAAAAAACACCCTATATATATAGATATGCACATACATACATATGTAGATACCGATATAAATAAATAAGTAAAATATTGAAGTTAAATTTATTTTTGTAGTACTTCACAGTGGGGCAGAATCAAAATATTTTGTAAATAAATCATGCAAAACATAACTTCGCATGGATATGGCAGAGGAGAATTTTTATTTACTTATGAAGTGCCTGCAGTTCACATTGCTCAATAGCGGGGCTATGAAGCTTCAAAATAGAGTTAAGCCACGTTGAATTTTTTTACCAGACGGCTTTTTTTGTTTCTCATCTCAGAAATACTCCTTTGCTATATCTATGCGAAATTTGATCTAAAAAAGGCTTATTTATTTCCAAAATATTTTGATTCTACAGTTCTTCTTACTCCACTTATATGTCAGAGCAAAATAAGAGTTTTGTTAGCGCTTCGAAGATACAATTGATCTTTATCGGGTGCACTCAAAAATTTCTTAATTTACTTTTTTAATTTGACTTGATAGATACTTCTAAATAGTTTACTATACAATTCAACAGACAAATATTTTAAGCTTTGGCTGATTGTCAGTTAGTCTGGGAAGACTAATATATAATGCAATAAATCCCTATTCTTTCACTTTCATGAGCTTCTAACTTTCATTTCCTGCTACTATGTTATGTTTTTAGTTTTGCTTGACAACTTTCGACTTAAGTAGTAAAAGGAGAGCTGATATTATCTCAATATTTTTTAAGGCAATAATCCTAACATGAATGAAGTGGTAAGCTGGGAATATTTTCTTAACCTATTCGACATATTTGGCTGGAAATTGAAAGCAATTTTCCCATATATATATTTTCTTAAGAAACATATCTCACCAGTTCCACTAAAGCATAGCTTTCCAAAAAGGCAGCGGAATGCCAAACTTGTATCGGCTTTTTATAAAACTAATACACATACAATAATACATTTGTTTCGTTGGCCAGCACTGCTCTTAAGAGTGTCAACTAAAAATGTACGAACTTTCATTGGAGGCAAATACCTGGTTTTAAATTAATATAGCTTTATATTAAAGAGATGGATAAAACTGTTTTAATGGTTTTAATGGTATCGCTCATTTACTTCAATAGTGTCACAATTCAAAAAAAAAACTAGTTTTGCGGAAAACGCGTTTAAAGTGTTTGATTTATATACAACTCAATGATGAAATGAAAAAATAGTCTTCTCTCACGAGAATTTTTTAAATTATGACACTATTGAAGTAAGGGAGCGGTATGACCACTGTTTATCATTTTCTTGCAAAAAGTGGAAATTGCAAAATTTTGAGTTGACGACGCTCTTTTAAGGAACTAGTGCGATATTATTTATATAAGTAATAATAATAATAATGTTATATTGCTAATAATAACCTCTAAATAAGAAGATAATTAGTTACCAATTAAAAAAAGTTAAGTTATGAAAAGCACTTCGCTACAGTATTTTAAATTTCACAAAAATTTTGTTTCCAAAAACAATTTTTTCTCAAAAAGGCATAGCCTTTACCAAATCCTTTTGTCACACAAACTTATGATTTTAAACGACAAAAACACAATTTTCTTATATTCACGCATATTTCCATTTAAGATTGCTGATATGAATTTTAAATTTATAGACCCACCACACTTAAAAGACAAACAATTTAAACATATGCAATCAAATGTTAAATGTTTAAAAGAGAGAAAAGAAAAAATAAAGCCTATACCAGGCGCCAGTCTGTAACTGCAACTTTGCATTTATTTATGATAAAACAAATCGAAATAAAAATAATATAAACAAAATGAAGAAATATGTATATCAAATGACATCAAATATTTGTTAATGTTTAACATCAAGAGGCTCGTAAAAATATTAATAGTTTATTAAAGTGCTTGCAATACAAAGAAATCACGTAAAATTATGTTAATTTTGCGATAATTTCCATGGAATTCAAAAAGAGAAGAAAAAGTAAACTGAACATTGATTTCTACAGTGTAATTGACGAAAACAAAAGATACGAGTATTATCGTCCAGGGGCGTATTTAATGGAGAAAGATATTAATTGAATATATAATATCTTATTTATATATGATCATTTAACCCTCCTTTCTCCAAATTTTAGATCTTTTCTGTGAAAAGCAAGATAAAATTTTAAAGTATGTGTCTTAAGTCTTTTGTTTTCTTTCATTCATTTCATGTGGCGACATATCGGAATGTTGTTCATAGTATTTGTATATATGTATGTTGAAAGTACCCTGCAGAAAGTGCGAATAGTGAAATTGTGGTGATTTACTAGTGACGTTGTCAGTAGTACTACTGACCAAGTGTACCCCAGCCAATGGTATTATCTATTGACATTTAACGTTAGCTTGTCAGTGAAAATCTACCACTAGAATGTAGCACTACTGACTAAGTATTTCTATTGGGACCACATATAGCAAAATTATAGTGATTTTCTAGTGACATAGTCAATACTGCTACTGATTAGGTGTACCCCGGCCAGTGTAATCGCCTATTGATATATAACATAGGGTTGTCATTGAAAATCTACCAGTAGACTTTAGCAATATTGATCAGGTAGTTCTTTTATGACAATATGGAGATATTTGAACCAAAAATTCACTAGGTTTTAGTGACGCTCGTCTACATATATTTATTTAATATTATTGCATAGCATAATAAAAAAGAAAAACAAACTATTAACGCGTTCAGTGACAATATCACCAGAAATACACTGGAACTGTTGTCTCTAACGTATCTATACTCGCGCATAACAGGAAAGTTGTCGACATTTAAACTAGTGCAATTGTCGCTGGACTGGCTGACTAGAGGGTATGTAAGTAAATATAAATTTTAAATAAAGTCTTAACAAGGGATAGGATTTTCATGCATTTTAAATCGCGTTTTATGTACATAAAATATATGAAAATTTGGCTTTTTTTATGATTAATATGTTGTCTATAAGTATTTCATTCCTGCTTTACTGAAAGTCGTCAGTAGACTTCAACCCAAAAGTGTTCATAAAAAATAAAATAAAATAATATAAGATAAAATAAAATAAGTATTTAAAAATATAAGCAAAATTTATTTGCTGGTCATTAAGCATTATCTATGTATATGCATTTCATTACTGTTTAACAAATCTAGTGTAGTCTCGAACCACACATTTTCGACATTTGCATTATCTTATGCACAAGCTTTCAAAAACCATTTAATAATTCACAAATAATAATATTTTTGAAAATCACAAAAGAAAAAATCTTAGTAAAGTGCAACTTTGGATAGCCCACGAAGGCCTCCGTACGGGCACTAGATATGTAATACTATACAAACTTTAGCCTATATAAAATGTACATAATTTTGGCATTTTTTCGTTTTTGGGATTTTTCGGTTTTGGGCGTTTTTTCGTTTTTGGCGATTTATTTGCTTTGGCGCTTTTTCCTCGTTATGGCAATATTTTTCGGCTCTTCGCGTTGTTTTTCCTTTTTGGCGTTTTTTTTTCATTTTGGCGGTTTTTTAGTTTTGGCACTTTTTTTCGTTTTTCGTTTTTTGATTATTTATTTTTACGGTTTTTGAAAATCTCAAGAGTTTGCCTCTAACAGTTGCCAAGATACAGTAAGTTATCAAAATTACATAAACTGATGGAATACCCTTTAATTAAATTTTTACATTTTAGTGTTAATTGTTGAAGTCTGTATAAAAATACACTAACTGTCTTATTCATAAAAAATATTTCTGTTTTATAAGTGGTTATTAAAACAAATTTTCTATGGAAATTTGATTAATAAACCTTTTTTTAAAACCAACATATTTTTTATGAACTAGACACTAATTTTACAAATTTCAAGTGCCTATATAGATATTATATTAATTTTATGAATATTACATGGGATTTTAAAAATTTTCGTTGCTCGTTTTGGAAGGGTGCCCCTGTGGCTGAGTGGTAGCGATGCTATCCTCTCAGTCCAGAGGTCGTGGGTTCGATTCCCCCCATAGACCCTGGGTGTTTTTCGCAGACAAGCTAATCGCTTTGCGAATTGTGTTAATTGTGTGTTAATTTTAATTGTGTTTTTTGTGTTATTACTTGAATTATACTTATTATACTTATACGAATACCCTTTAATTTTTAGGTCTCATGTATTTTTTGTTGTAGCGGCCATAGTTCTTTATAATCTGCGAAAATTTCAGGTCGGTTGCTTTATTAACAACCTGTGAGGAAAGACGGACAGACGAACATCGTAGCAAAAACAATTGGGGTCCTTTTCACTTTTGGTGTACGGAACCCTCAAAATTCATGTTTTTTTTTTAAACAAATAAAATGTATATATTGACATTGATATGTCAATTTCCATATTTACGTCCAATGAGATTTTCACACTATACACATCCATGTTCTAGACTATATCCATGTCAATGTACCATGTTCATGTTATTTCGTACAAATATTAAAAATGTTGCTGTGCAACTTTCCGGCCAATTTTATATTTTTATGTAGCAAAATATATAATTTTTGCAAACCCATTTGTATTTATATATTGTACGGAGCCTTATAAGACTTATTATTGACATTGATATAAATGTTGACATGGATCTGGATATGTCTGCACCGAGGAATATGTATACTGATATAGAGAAAGATATTGACATGAACATAGACATTGATATGGGCATGGACATAGACACGGACATGGATAATGACAGTGTTAATGATAATTTCAATGTCTTTGTCAATAATAAACCTAATATGTCTAATGTCATGTTATACCAATGTTAATATCAGTGTTAACATCATTAGCAATGCTAGAGTCTTTGGCAGGTTATATTTTTGGCTTTGACTTATACACAGAAAAGAGCAAATACCGAAGTCGAATTTGGGCAAAACCGTTGTAAGAAAGATGAGTCAGAAGTTAAGCATACTTGAGTATTAACTTTACAAGGTTTATTTTCAATTTTGCTAGCTTACAATACAAACTGTCGATCAATGAAAAATATAATGACTTGCAGCGGTATTAATAAAATAGAAAAAATGTAGCCAACGATTTGATGTGGCATTTATTCAAAAAATTATGAAGAAATCTGTTTTGTCAAATGAATGGGAACAAAATTGGTTTATATGTTTTTAGACAGCAATAAACAGCTTAGAAAATAAATGTTATTTTTTCTTAAATTATCATAATAATACATATAAGCGATATCAACCTACTAGACGAATGATATGCTTGTTCGAGAACAAAATAAAAAACATTCCTTTTTAGAGTATACAGCAATTTGTTCCCTTCCAGTTGCACGTTGCGCTAACGCTTCTGTTGCCACCCTGAAATGATTGACTGACATATTGATGTTTTAACAACGAAATGACAGTTTTCTACAACATGAGTGATGAGTATGTAATATGGATTTTCGTTGTCTGTATGGTACGTTTTTCTTAGTTTTTTTTTCTCCAATATGACATGTCCAAGTCCATTGGAGAAAAGAAGTAGCTGTAGCTGGTGACAGCCTTATGCAAATATTTGACCAAACAATAAATATTGGACAAACTAAACATTTGAGTTGTGACATTTCAGCTAAAGACCTCTTCGTTCGTTTTTTTATGTAGTTTTAATATGCTTGAAAGAATTTTTTGTTATTCAAATGTTTAACAAAATATTTAAAAAAAAAAATATCGAAAAAAGCAAGCAGACCAAACCAACAAAAATAAGCATAAACGAGAAATGGTATTTTAATATGCACATGAATGCATGACAGATTGTATTTGTGCATGCATAGCAAATCAGTCTCGTCTTTAGTTTAATTCCCTTAGCGCACAACAATAATAACAACAAATATAAAAAAATAAATAAATAATAGTGGAGCTGCTGATGATGACGATGACGCTGGCGATGACAATCTGTGATCATGCCACACACGAATTATTTGCCAACGACAAATGCTGCATAATAATAAAAGCACCAAGCACGAAGAAAACAAAGTACAAACAATTATTTTAATACCATCGCTAACTGCATCGTAGGGGAACGGAGTTAAATCTTACATTACAAACAGTATTGTTAAAAACAACACTGTCTAAGCGTCTCCCAGCGAATATACATATTTGTTTACAACTCTTTTGTTTTGTGTTGTTTGTGATGTTGTCGACGTTGGTGATGGTTATTATCACCCTGTCAAAGTCAAAAAGATGTTTTGCTTTTTAAATGTTTTCGAAATGCATAAATGAATAAGTAATTTTAGTTTATTTAGGCTTGAATATTATTAAGCATATGCACTAGGGTTTGCCAAAAACCGTGAAAATTAGAAAACCACGGTTTCCGGTTTTAAGCTACTAAAACCGGTCGGTTTCGGTTCGGTTTCGGTTTTAAAAATATACATGTATATAAGTAGGTATGTATGCTGGAAAGATAAATGATGATTTAAAAATAATCATCTCTATCATGAAAAACAAATGGAATTTTTTTTTTCATGTGAAATTTTCATTCCCCTCAAAGAGAAAAATGCTATCTTGAATATCCCGTGAATGTAAAAAAGGCAAGAATTTTTGTAAAGCTTAAAAATTAATTGAAAATCGGATAAATTTAAGTTGCATAAAAAAATCACACAAATTTTAGGTTATAAACGAAACTTATTTACTTTAAAGTTGTACTCATGGAGGTGATTCTGTTAAGTATACCAACGTGGTGCACCACCATAAAATTTACTGTCTATGAACCAAAGAGATTCATACTCTATGAAAAAATGTGTTGTAGGGAATTATTATCCTAAAAATAAATAATTATAACTTTCAATATATAATTCGAAGAAAAATATCGAAATTATTCGATGTAATAATTCAGTTGGCCTGCAAAAATAAAGTAAACAAAACCAAGGGAAAAGTGAAAAAATTCACGTGAAAAATATTCTGCCTTATTCATGTTAACAGGAACAAAAGAAGGAAAAATATTTCTGGGAAAAAATTTTCGAGGCAAAAAATTGTTACTATAGGGGTGATAGAGTTTCTCTGGTTTGTATTCCATTCAGGTACTTATATTAGAAAAGGAACATTTAGTAGTGAGTATGTGTATAAAAAGCTTAAGAATAAAAAATTTATATTTAATTATTCAAGTAATAAAATTTCAGAAACGTTCAAGCGCTCAATGCAGAGTCGTTTAAACGATATCTTACTTTTGTGCAGGAGTTACCAGAAAACACTATTTCGCATTCAGTTGAAGATGGGCTTATTGTGTTATTGGTTGGTTGGTTGTTTTGTACAAAGTACAAATTTTGTATAAAGTACAAATTCTTGTCGAAGAACGTTAAAATTATCGTCTTTTTGCTTTACATCTGCTAGAGCTTTTTTGATAGCAAATTACAATTCTTCCTGCAAAGAATTGCTATAATTTCCTTAAAAATGTAAAGTGTTTGCTGTATTTTTAAACAATATAATCATGTTAAAGTAAAACTTAAAAACGGACGGTTTTTTGTCGGTTTCGTTTTCGGTTTTTATGGGCTAAAAACCGCAGTTTCGGTTTCGGTTAAAACCGAACGGCAATCCCTAATATGCACACACAAGTATTTTGTAAGTATATAGATTTCCAAAGTCGTTGTTGCGTTCCATTTGACACGTTTATCGTCACATGCCCGATTGATATTTAGTATTTGAGAGATGTTGAAAAGTTTTCAGTGGAAAAAGGGACATATTGTTTGCTTTGCAATCATAACTAAATGGTCAAGCAAATACTGGCGTAATTCAGTAGAAATCAACATTTGTCTACACTAAAGTGAGTTTTTACATAACAAGAGCCTTTGTGAGCACGCCTGATGGATAATAATTCCAGCGTATGAAGTTAATGTTTGCTCGTTAAATTAGAAGCAAGAAATATTTTATTTGTTTGGAACTTGTAACAGTATTTCTGTGTAAGATTTTAAAATCAAATTTGTAATGGTTGTTTTTACACAGGTGTTTGTAGTACTTGAGAATAATTTAGAAAGATTTATAAATAAAATTTACGTAGGAAGATATGTATAATTAAATCTGTAGCTAAATTGCAGCTTGTGCATTTTTTTTACAATAACTTATATATCAAATAAAATTAATGTTGAATTGTCAATTAAATAATGTTGAATTAATATTCATTCACGATGGTACTTATTAACGGTTAAATTCACAAACAATATTAAAGGTTTATTACAGGTTTATTTGATAAATTTCCCATAGAAATACGTCAAATAAGCGCTTAATAAACCTAAAATATTTTTTTGTAATAAGGAAGTATCTAAAGAATATATATGAGGTTGTTGTGGCGTGTGTAGTGGGTGTTTGTTCGGAACGCATGATCTCTGGAACTATACGAGCTGTGGAGCTGAAATTACCCGGTAGTTTTTTGTTTTGCTTTTGACCCAAGAAGTGACCATTGTGTGGAATAATTTGCTGTTAAAAGAACAATATTATTGAGGGTAAGACAACGTTTGCCGGGCTCAGGCAGTGGTTAATAAAATAAAGTTAAAGTTAAATTAAATTCATGTTGTTTTAACTGTAAAAAACTTTGATTTAATATAATTTAACGTCCCAGTAAAAAAAATGGAAGTCATTCTGAAGGAACCACATTTTCATTGCTTCCAAAAAATCGATATTTTTAATTTGCCGATAGTTAGCAGAAAACCAAGTAGAAGTTTATTTTAATCACACAAAACCTTGTAGCTTTTCCATAGTTTTAGTAAATACTCATCAAAATGTTCAAAAAATCGATTTTTTTAAAGAAATTTATGAACTAATTTTGGCCTAATATTTAGGAGTTATTTGCTTAAATTTACATATAAATTAAAATTACGTAGGTATAAATTCGTATAAAAACAAACGAATTGTTAAAATATGTAACTTTTTAAAATTTTTCCTAGATGAAAATATTACCATAGAATACATAAAAAGAAAATTTTCTTAAAATCGCTTCTAATTCGGTGACTAGGCATCGAAAAAGAGAACTTCTTGCAATGACAACCCTATGTAAAAATCATTAGATCGGATCGAAATTTGAACTACTTCCAGACTGCAAACTCTACATTTTCATGACTTCTTTGGAGTGTCTTTTTTTTACTGGGGTGTTATGTATTTCAGCACCGAATTCACGTTGTTTCACGTTATTTCAACTTAAAATAACTTTGATTCTACATTATTCTTTATTTTGATTTAACAGTACTGGAACTTTAAATCAACATGAATTAAGATTATTTCAACAGAAAAAAATTTCTTTGGAATTTTCTGTAAATCATGTTGAATTAACATGAATGACATAGGAAGCAAAATTATTTCTAAAAACTTTTAATTTAACCTTATTTCCTGCTCTTAAGTCTGTTAAGAATTTGTTCGACTATTTGAAGAAAAGTATATAAATATCAACCCAAAAGCAAAGCAACACTAGAACAGCAAAATTAAAAAATTTGGTTAAATCCATGCAGAAGCCTGCAAAAGATTTTTGACAACCCAAAATTTTAATAATATTTGCTTAGTGTCTACTAATGGTTTTCGTGAAGCAGGAGTGAAATGCATATCGTTAACTTAATACGAAAAGGGCCTAACTCATTTTTTAATATTTTACAGGAGAAGGAAAAAACTAAGTAAAAAAAGATGCAATATTGATACAAAATTTTTTTAAACGCAATTTTTATTTAAAACACTACATAAGCACATAATATTGCGTTTAAAAAAATTTTGTATCAATATTGCATCTTTTTTTTATTTAGTTTTTTCCTCCTCCTGTAAAATATTAAAAAATGAGTTAGGGCCTTTTCGTATTAAGTTAACGATACGAGTATGTATAACCAAAAAAAAAAAAAAACAAGCAAATTTTTCTAATTTTTGCTTTGTTTTAAATTTGTTTTTTTTTAATTCTATATATATATTTAAACATTTATAACAAATTGAAAAAATAAATATCATAGAATCAAAAGTATGATTTTATCGCGGCAGAAGCATTAATACGCTCCTTTTTTCAATACGTAAACTTATTCTCGACATACTGTGTGTAAGGTGTTATACGAAAAAAATTTTTTAATTTAATTATTTTCGAACTATTTGTGATTTTTGAAACTAATTTTTTAATTAAAGGCGTGTCCCACGATGTCACCAGCAAACGTTCGATCGGCGAATTCTATTGCAAACAACAATAACATTAGAAAATTTGTTGTTGTTTATAAGTATCCGATCGAACGATTTCGGCTGACATCGTGGGACAGGCCTTACATTATTTTTAAACTTATTAAGAAATTTTATGCTCTTTCTCTTTTTTCCAGGTTTTCGGAAATGTCTACAGTTTTTCCAAGTTTGGTGTCTTGTTTACAAGTAAGTCATCCCAAAATTTTAAGTGAATAATTAAAAGTAACAATTCAATTTTTTATATCGTCACCTAAAATCCAAAAGGCCGTAAGTACACTTTTTACTATTTTACAGGAGAAGCAAAAAACTTCATAAATTTAATACTATTTATATGTTAGGTGCCAAATTGAATAATGAATAAAATCGGTATTTTTGAACATATGTGAGTAAAATTTTAGGAAAATATGTATTTTGGTTAATCACATCATAATCAATCAAAAAGTCAATTTTGAATTTTTTGGTTGTTGCGGCCTTTTGGATTTTAGGTGACGATATAAAACTCAACAAACAGTATCTTCTGTTATATTTCATTTATTGGCAGTAAATATTACAATTTAAATAGCACATTAGGCAAATATATATGTCGTTCATTTATTAAAACAACGATAAATCAAAAAATTTATGCAGAATTATGGCCTATTTCCCACCTGCGAAAGAAAACGTTCGACTCACAATTTATATTGAAAACAAAAACAAATTTTCGTATTTTATTGTTGTTTTCAATACAAATTGTAAGTCGAACGTTTTCTTTCGCAGGTGGGAAATAGCCCATTAATCATTATATTGTTGTTTTTAGTGTGCAAAAATTTCATAAAAATATATTTATTTCATACTCAACTCTTGAGACAAAAGTTAAAGTTTCTCTTTCCATTGGGTTGGGTGTAAATGGAAAACTTTAAATTTGTTTTCTGAAAAACTATTTTTGATGTGTAAACATCTATACGCTAGGGGGTAAAAATTTTTTGGCTTTGATTCTTTGCTGAGATTTCTTTGCTGAGATTTCTTTGCTTTTTGCTTTTGCTTTGCATTGGCAAATCCTTGTGAGCTATGTATGAGTGTATAGGGTGTTTTTTTTAGGGGTATAGAACTTCAAATTGAAATAAAACACAAGAAAATCGTTTTAATGTCCATCAATTTGGCTTTAATGGAAAGATAATTTTATGCCATTAATGTTTAAATATGATTTCGGGCATGTGGCCGCCGCGGCTGGCTCGAATAAAGCCAATTCTACAGGTCCAATTTTCAACCACTTTTTCGAGCATATGGGGCCGTATGTTGGCAATAACGCCACGAATGTTGGCTTCCAAGTCCCCTAACGTTTCTGGTTTGTTGGCGTAGACGGGCGACTTCACATATCCCCAAAGAAAATAATCCAATGGTGTCAAATCACACGATCTTGGTGGCCAATTTACAGGTCCATTCCGCGAAATTATGCGCTCATCGAATGTTTCCTTCAATAAATCGATTGTGACGTGCGCTGTGTGGCATGTAGCGCCGTCTTGTTGGAACCACAAATCATCCACATTCATGCCATCCAATTCGGGAACAAAATAGTCGGTTAGTCGGCTCCAATTGCTGTGCACGGTGGCGAATCGATTCATTCGGGTCCTCTTCAACACTTTGCTCTACAGCGGCAATTGTTTCTTCGGTGCGCACTGTTCGACGTCTCTGCGGATGCGTATTATCACATAGAGTAAACGTAGTGCGAAAACGATCTATGGTTAACCTAATT
The DNA here is from genome assembly GCA_949987645.1 of Tachina grossa. Lineage (NCBI taxonomy): Eukaryota > Metazoa > Arthropoda > Insecta > Diptera > Tachinidae > Tachina > Tachina grossa. The sequence goes on from OX465275.1 coordinate 154,471,954, forward strand.
AATTGCTCTGATGGACGATTATGTCGACCATAAAATGGACGGAGCTTGCGGTAAACTTCGCGAACTGAACCATTATTTTCGAAATAAATTTGCACGATTTGCAAGCGTTGTTCTTTTGTCAACCTGTTCATGATGAAATGGCAAACCAAACTAAATATTAATCACTTGACAGCTGACAAAATGGCCGCCAGTTAAAAAAGTGATGCCAACTTAAAGTTCTATACCTCAATAAAAAACACCCTTTATTAGTGTTTAAAAGAAGCAATACCAAGCAGAGAAACAAGACGAAGGGCTCGAAGCCGACGGTGCGCCGCCGCCGGTTATTTTTCTGTATATTTCCGTACACCAAAGGTGAAAATGAACCTTAAGAGCTACGGACTTGCAATTTGGACACAATATGTAGAAATTTGGCCACTACAACAAAAAATACATGAGAGTTAAAAACTAAAGGGTGTTCCAAAAGGAGCAACGAAAAATGTTAAAATCCCATGTAATATACATACAATTGTATGTACATATAAACACTTGAAATTTGTAAAGTTAGTATATTTTTATACAGACTACAACAATTAACACTAAATTTAAAAAGTTTAAATTAAAGGGTGTTCCATTAGTTAATGCAATTTTTTTTTTGTAATTTTGACAACTTGCTGTATCTTGGAGACCGTAAGAGCAAAACTCTTGAAATTTTCATAAACGGTAAAACTAAAAAATCAAAAAAATATAAAATCGCCAAATATAAAAAAAATCGCCAAAAACAAAAAAAAAATCGCCAAATCGAAAAAAGCACCAAATTAAAAAAAATCTCTGCGACTAAAATAAATCGCGAAAAACCGGAAAAATCGCCAAAATAAAAAAAATCCTTAAACAAAAAAATCGCCAATATGAAAAAATCGCCAAAATGAAAAAATCGCCTAAATAAAAAAAAACCCCAAAAACAGAAAAAATCGCCAAAATAAAAAAAACCCCAAAAAACAGAAAAAAATCGCCAAAATAAAAAAATCGCCAAAATGAAAAAATCGCCAAAATGAAAAAAAAAATTGCGAAAACTAAAAAAACGCAAAAAGAGAAAAAAACACCAAAACGAGAAAAAAGCGATAAAACTGAAAAAAAAATCGTTTAAACTGAAAAAACTTAAAAAAGGAAGAAAGCTAAATAAAAAAAATATCAAAACCGAATGTGCGCGAGTCAAAGTCGCACTTTACTGAATTTATTTTAATTGCAATGCGTACACAACAACAAGAACAGCAACAACTAAACGATGAACAACAGGAATTAAAAATTAAAAGTCGAGGCATTTACCATAGATGAGCACTGCAGTACCGCTAAAGTTTCAGTAAAAACAATAAAAAATGTTTAACAAGTAAATTTTTACTGATTACTAAAATTTTTTTCTACAATTTGTATAAATTGCCTAAATGATTTGTTATATGATGAGGTGCATTGAATTTTCAGTAATCAGTAATGCCCGTAATCATAATGAAATTCTACCAAGTGGCTAAATGTGTTTCATACAAAAGTTTCAAAATTTGAATGAAAAAACTTTGCCACTTGCTACAATTTTATAATTGCCCTACGATTTTACTAGTAATGCAAATTGAATTTTATTAGCAGTAAAAATTTACTGAATTTTTTTAGTAATCAGTAAATTTACTGCTTACTGCAATTTTGAATGCAGTAGATATACATATACTGCAGTGTGCCCATTTACTAACCAAATAAGTTTAATAAAACAAACAAAAACCAACAAATTCATATGTATTTACAATATTGAAAGTTTTGATACTTTTAACTGATTAATTTAAAAAAAGATACTAAAAGCATAAGTACTTCCAACTTAAAAAAAAAATTAATTACTAGATGTTTACCCATCTCCTCTGTGATCGGACTCACATTGCTTTTTTTTTAAGCAATATTTTCCTAGTTATTCCCAAAATTAAAAAAAAATCTACATAAATCGCGAAAAATTTAAATTAAAACAGTTTTTAACTCAGTAAATAAGCATGTATTTATATTTTCAAATTTCGTTCGCAAAAATACCAAAGATTTAAATTGACATACAGACATATTTCCATCTCTAGAGAAAATTTACGAAAGAAAAAGAAAAAAAAACCAAGAAACCGTCAGTACTGAACAATAACAAACTGCAATTGCATTGCAGCAAACAGTTTACAATCCTGTCAATCAGAGCAAAAAACTGCAGCAACAGAAATTGAACAAGACAAAAGAAACGAAACGAAACAAAATTCAAATTTGACGAAGACGAACTATCAACGCATTTGGCAGACGCACATGTACATTCTTCAATGACAATTAAATGTCAGAAAGAATAAGATCTTTAGACTGGCAGACAGTTGATATGCATGAACATCCTTCATGTACCGGGCAAAGAATTTAAAATTTAAATTTACATACATAAATGAATGAATGTAAAACGAGCACAAGAATAAATATAAAATTCATATCAAAATAATTTTTTAAGGTCTTAAAGATTGCTTGGCAGATATTTTTACATTACCTTAGTTACTTCGTTACAGTCTTTCGGATCCTGTGTCATTATATGAGTCTAGGGTGGAAAGTGTTTTTTTTTATATCTTTTACACAGCCATTTTAAAAATAACAGCAATAATTGAAAACCGCTTTATTTTGTTGCTTATAAATGTGTTGTGTATATACCAAAATTCTTATTCAGCAAACTTTTCACAATTGAAAAAATAACAGCTCAAGGCTTTAAATTATTGTTTCAATTAATAATTGACCCATAGTGACAACAACAGTTTGCTTGCTTCTTTTTGTCAAGACTAATAGCATAAAACTGTGAAGCTATTTTTGTTTGTTCGCAGGATTCGTACCTGCGGCCAGCAGACTACAAGAGTAGTGCACTACACACTAGCCATCAGCAAGATATTCGCTGGTAATGCGAAGTTTGTCGGCCATTTACACAACATGAACATACAAACATCATATTATTTCTTATAAATTTAATATGGTCTACAATAAAAATGTTTGCATGGTCCTTTTACAGAAGTACTTTGTTCTTATGGATACCATAAAGTATAACCTTTAGCTTTGTAGGGTGGGGCATTGTCTCCCTGGTAAAACAGACCGAGTTTTCAAATTTTCCTAGTTTTTTTTACTTATGATACATTTAATTTTTGTAGAACCCAGCTTATAAGAAATATGTAAATAATGTTTAATAATTTCACTGAAGGGTTGCGTACCGACACTAGATACGTAATTCAATACGAAGTTTTGGCTTTTTTTCGTTTTTGGATTTTTCGGTCTTGAGCGTTTTTTAGTTTTGGCGTTTTTTCGTTTTTTGGCACTTTTTTAGTTTTGGCACTTCTTTCCCCGTTTTGTCGATTTAATCGGTTTTGGGCGTTTTTTCATTTTGGCGATTTTTTTCATTTTGGCGTTTTTTTTCATTTGGGGGATTTTTTTTAGTTTCGGCGATTTTTTTCGGTTTTTTGGAGTTTCTTGTTTTCATTTTGGCGATTTTTTTAATTTTTTCGATTTCTTCGGTTTTGCCGATTTATTTTAGTGTTAGAAATTTTTTGTTTAATTTGGTGGTTTTTTTCGTTTTAGCGATTTCTTTTTTGGTTTTTGGCGATTTTTTTTTTTTGGTTTGGCGATTTTATAATTTTCGGATTTTTTAGTTTTACCGTTTTTGAAAATTTCAAGAGTTTGCCTCTTACGGTTTCCAAGATATAGCAAGTTGTCAAAATTACATAATCAAAATTGCATTGACTGATGGAATACCCGTAGCTCTTACAGTTCCTGAGAAAATAGCATGTGACGGACAGACGGACAGCGTAGCGAAAACAATAGGGTTCCTTTTCACCTTTGGTATACGGAACCCCAAAAAGCTGCTAAACGGAAGTTCAAGCAACATAAAGTTAAGACTTTATGGGTGTTGTCACGACTGTTTTTAAAAATGGAAATTTTTAGCTTTACACTAGCGCAATATATAAACAAAGTTTAGAGTCTTTCGGGTTTAAGGGCCTTAATTTTAATTTTTAATTTTGAGTCCTAAGGGCATGGTGCGTGGTCGTTTATGTAGACTTGTAGTTGCTAGCGCAAATTTTAGTTTTATAATTTTATGGGCCCAATTTTTTAAACTGAAAATTTTTGTGTGGCAAATGCTAATAATTCATCTAAAGTTTTGTAGAAAAAATTATAAGCCGAAAGACATGAAACAGAAGTCTTAAACTCTATGGGCCTGGTCAAGTTCAATATTTGAAACGAAAACTTATAGACTTGTATAAGTGAAATGTGCATCCAAAGTTGCACTAAAAATCTCTTGAATTAAACGCTTTGAATTTGGTTTTTGTTTCTGAAACTCATAGGCGTGGGCCCGCCCCTTTTCCTAAAATTTCCGGGTCAGTTGATCACCGACTTGATGTGTGACCAAGTTCTTTACTTTAATGGCTAAAGCACCTTGAATCACTGTATGATATAGTTTTGTTCTCAGTGTTAAATCGATTTGAAAAAATACGTTATTTGCATTTAGTTGTAATACTCGTAGTTGAAAAATATAAAGACGATCAAAACCTAAGTAGCTTAAGTCTTCAAAAATATACCAATTAAGGGTTTGAGTTACCTAAAAAAAGTATCAAATATATTAATTGATTTTAGTTGTTTTTTTAACATATTTTCCTCAAAGTCGGATTAAATTTAATTATCATCCCTCAATATTTGTTTATTTTTTTTTTGTCTTGTGCATTTAATGTGTTCATATACAAAAGTCTCAAATTACACATTTACTAAGGACATAACAGCTCCGTATTAGTGTCCTGCACAAGGCCATTTATAAGACCTTTGAAGACATGAGAGATTTTTCAAATGCTTTACTACAGCGAAATATTCTAAAACAAATGCTAAACAACACTGTTGGCAAGACATTTGTTTCAGTTGTTTGCTTGTTTGTCTTGCCAACAGTGTTGTTTAGCGTTTGTTTTAGAATATTTCGCTGTAGTAAAGCATTTGAAAAATCTCTCATATCTTGAAAGGTCTTATAAATGGTCTTGTGCAGGACTTTATTCCGTAGCTTAGGCAGTATAGCAGAAAGTAATTTACGCAAATATATTAGCAAAACTACAGGACAATCGACAACCTGACCGACAGTCAAATGCAACATGCATGTCTTACACATGTCACTTCGGAACAAATTAACAACTACTGCATACAACAAAAGGTCATATTTGAATGGAAGTTAAAGGGAAGAGGATGCCTGTTATTAGATTTAAAATTATGTATGTATGTACAATGTGTTGGGTGAGTAAATGTGTGAGTGTTTTTAGCTATTTAAACACACATCCACACATATACAAACTCATGCGATTAGTCAACATAAAAAATTGTCAAGCTGTCGTTTTATATTCTTCCTTCTTTTTCATATTGTTTTTTCTTGCTGGTATTATGTGCTGAAAAGCGGCTACTGCTAGGTGTCAAATTAACACATTAATCACAGGACAGCTCAGCAAGCAACCAACCAGTCAGCCAGGCAACCAAGCAGTCAACCAACCGACCATTCGTTTCAATCTTTCGACCAGCTTGACAGTCCGGCAGTCAGTTAGTTAAGCAGCCACTACAAATACAGGATACTTTTTAGGTAATTTGAGTCTGTATAGAAATGCTGTCAGCAAATTGATAGACATTTTTAACACAAAGACCTTTTAGACAAGAAATACTGGTATAAAGTATTCGTTTGAATTAAATATTGAAGTCATTTATTAAACATTCGAGTGGACTTTATACTCGTATGTTATAAATGCACGGCTTGCACACAAGTATGTGAAAGCTCTCTGCAGGTGTGTGTGTGTGTGTGTGTGTGTGTGTGTGACTGTGTGTTTATATGTGTTTAAAGTTATTAATTAAGCCCGTTGGCCGCAAAATCTGTAGACATAAGGAAGCCTGTGGCTTCTTTTGACCACATGTCAAATTTGAAATTTAAATCCACTTTAATTTCATTTTAATTTAATACACTTAAAATAACATTGAGTTTCTGTTATTGTTTATTCACTTGGTTACGAAACGAGAGGGTTAAGCAAATCAATGTCTGTTTTATGATGTTACACAATTGACACGTGGTTGGGTGTTTTATGTAAATATAAAGAAAGGGAGCAATTTCGACATAATTTTATTATAATAAAAGTTCTTAAAGTTTTGTAGTGGAATATATTTTTTTTGCACTTTGTGGGTTTACTAAGGACATTTTTAATCATTTATATATTTCATATAGTCTCCTTTAAAAATATATTTATACTCTCAGAAATATTTGCATGTGAAAAGAAGGTTTAGCCAAAACTATGGGTTACGAGTAATTAAAAAAACCGAACTTCAAATGTTTACTAGAGCAGAGTTTACCATTTAGTTCCTGTTTATGGACCCCTTTTTTGTTCTTTTCTGGTATTACATACATTCATTACAATACGAATTGTTAATACAAAAGTGAAATTCAAAAGCAGATGAAAGTGGAAACCATTTTTTTTACAGAACAAGTAATTCAAAAGTTTAGGGTTATACCAATTTTGTCTGATGGCCTCAATTCTGAAGGTATTATGAGTGCCAAGAACCACTCCCCCTAAGGATAACTTTACTACACTAAAGTGGATATCAGCTTATATTTTGGTGAAAATTTTAGCAACAAATATCGTCATATATCTAAAAGCCATTAAAGCTTTTATAAAATTGCAAATATGCAAATATTTTAAATACTATCAACACGTGAAATACTGATTTGGTTATAAAATATCTAACACTGTCCCCCCTGCGGGCACTGAAATAAGGATAAAAGATCGATCAGTATTTGACCGACGCTTCTAAATCACTTAATATAGACATGTATACTTAGATTCTCCCACAAAATTCCAAGCTGTTGTAGTACTCAGACTACCCAAGCCAAAATTATGGCTGTTAAGTTATGTGGACAACAATTTCAGTATCGCTCGATATCCGGTACAGACATTTACATTTCTATTAAAACGAAAGTTTTCATTATATCACTGCAAGATGTGAACATCACATCAAAAACTGTCTAACAATGCCAAATGTCTTTTAACATTAAGAATAACAGGGAAGGGATGTCTTTGCCAAGGCCACTAGAACTCAAGCAACAATTGTGACTTTCTGGTATATTTGAATCCCGCTCGAAAGGAGGAAGAAATAAATCTCTCACAAACTTCAAGACATTGCGAATGAACGATGAGAAAAAGACCCTATCTGCAATGAGACCAGAAAACTCTTAATTGTGAGGAATCCAAAGAGCACGGCGTTTACAGTTGGCCTTCCTAGATTCCAAACCATGAATCTCTGTAGCGGTAACTACAAGGTACTTACCTCTGTGGCTGAGTGCTACCGATGCTAGCCTATCATTGCAAAGGTGGTTGGTGCAATTTCCGCCACAGACCCTGAGTGTTTTTCGCAGACTAGCTAGCCTGTTCGCGGTTGTGTTTGTTAAAAAATAAAGCCAGTAGCACATAAACATTTGATAATGAATTTTGTTAATGTTTTCGTGATAAAGATGATGAGGAGGTGACTATTAAACACATCATCTGTTATCTGTCCCAAATTCGAAGACTTAAGACACTAATTATATCGTCAGATTAAATCTGCTTCACTCAGATACCATGAGTCATAGTGTCACAGTCCAGAAATTTACAACAAAATTGTAATATATGTACCTGGTAACACACCGACAACAATAAATGGACCCAAATGAACTACGCTTAGGATTGCTCTGACTATTCAACTTAACCTAAGGTAACCTTTCGTTTTGGAATGAACTTTGAAGTGTTCAATATACAATCCTCTTCTAAGTTAATATTTTCTTCTCAAGTACTAAATGATTTTGTAAATGGGTTAAAATTCTTTGCTGTGAAAGATTAATAAGTGAAATAGGTTTTTAGTAGGCAATCTGTTCCAGAGTGATACTACTACTACATGAGTGACTATATAGGATTATAGAGCGACAGGCAACATTTCTAAGTAGCAGGCCTTTGACGACCCTAGATAGACTGAGCTTACCTAAGCTGGCAGAGAAATCTGCATTATAAAATGCAACAAAATAAGTTCTTACTCGCAGAGAAAGAAGGCATTGACCACAGTGACTATTATCTTTACAGAATTTATAAATCATATCTTTTTTAAATACCGTAAGCCAGGCTTGGCAAAATTGGTACAATTATACTTTTTTGCTAGTATTTAAACTCGAAAAGCGCAACAGTATACTAATGGTTAATTTAGTACATCTTAGGAAATTCCCAGTTTCATCCCGTATTTATTTTCAGACAATTACATGTGCCAATTTTCACTTTTGGATAACGAAACTCATATTCTTCTCACTTGAAAACAGCATTGTGAAAGTAAAACGTAACGAAAAATTAAAAAGATATGGACTCGTCCATTTTCAAATAATTTTTTTTTTTCTACACAAAGACGATTCTTTGAATAATAATGTAATTTGAACTGAAAAAAAATTGAGTACAATTTAGGTAAGAAAAGTAAAATTTTTTTAATTAGGTAATACAATTTTAAAATAATCAATATCTCCCTAATGTAAGCTCTCCCTTTTCTCTGACTTTCTCTCTCATTCTCAATGTCTCGCTGTCTTTCTCTTTTTCTCTTTCCCACTCTCGCTCTCTCTTACTTACTCTATTTCTCTCTTTTTCAGTATACGACAGGGATGCCAAAGTTGGTACAATTGTACCTTTTTTGCGACTATTCAAACTCAGAAAGCACAATAGTACACCAATGACTAATTAAGTACATTCAAAGAATCTCATATTATTCTCACTTGGAAACAGTTCTGTGAAAACAAACCGCAGCGAGGAAATGTGAAAAAAAATGTGAAATCATCCTTTTTCAAATCATTTTTATTCTAAATTCTGATGTTAGAGCAAATGCTATTAACTTCTATATATTAAATTTTAACTTAAACAGCTGTCATCATATGCTTTAACATCCGAAGTTACAAGAAAATTTGTGAAAACGATTCGGTAGTTAAAACAAAGTCGATTATTTCAATAAAAACAAATAAAAATATGTAATTTAAACTAAAAAAATTTTTTTAATTAAATTAAAATCAACAAAGTACAATTTTGGAAAGATGTTGGTACAATTTGAAATTTCTCAATGCCTTCTCTGGTACACGAGTATATTGCCCTCGATATATTACTTTAGCTCAGCGATCCGCAAAATAAAATATGTTTGTATTGTTGAGAGAATTTAGAGTAAAATATATATAAGAATATTGAAAGGATGGAAATCATGGTACAATTGTACTTTTTATGGTACATTTTTGACCTTGTTGGTACCGTGGTACTACCGCGAGTTACTTGGTACAATTTCAAAATGTCAATGTTTCACTATATGGTAACATTAATTTTGCCTATGTTCTCTTTAAATTTCTTGTGTGTGTTTTATTTTAATCTCTAATATAATAGTCGAATCTACGAATGTACCTTTATGAATGTAATATTTAATAGTTTTTTGTCATTTTTTATTGTATACTGAATTTTTTTAACACAAATAAGTTTCTGTTTTTTATTGCAAACTTCTGAATTTTTATACTCATTTTTTTACGTTTCTGTTTTTATTAATAAATATTAAAAATTGGTACCGCCATGGTCTAAAAAGTACATTTTGTTTACATAGTTGGTACAAATTTCAAAAAATCATTTTCCTTCCCTGGAATATATGCTTTGTTTTTTAATGGTAAGATATATATATATATATATATATATATATATATATATATATATATATATATATAAATATTTTAAATATTTTTATATAAATATAAATATATAAATACTTTGCAAATTATGTATCTATCGAAAAAATTCTAAACAAATAGTTAAATTAGCTTTACTTACCTTTCTAAAATGTAGAGAATAATGTTTATTTGTTCATTTCTTTATATCGGTAAAAATGTTGTTAAGTAAGCAGACTATCTAGAAATTGTATGAAACCCTTACGATTACAAGTTTATATAACGCATAGCATATTTCTGTATTAGGTTTTGTGCCACACAAGAACTTGGTCAAAATTTATATCTCACTATTTTTAATTACCGAAATTTTGGATAGGAACTTGGACTTTTTTCACATTTATGTTTTTATGAGGATTATCAAATTACCCAACGTGAGTTGTTGCACGAAGTCTCGTAAGTACTAGATTCTGTAAAGATATAAACTCGTACATAAAAATTTCGAATTACACACTTTTTAAAGGTAAACAAACAATAATCAAATAACGCTTTGTCATTTAATTAGAAACTTAAAAAAACGTAGCCACACTTGTAAAGGTAGAATTAGCCGAACGTCCACGTAAGCTAACGAAACAGCTGATCGTTTTTGTTGATTGAAAACAATGCAAACGCTTACCGAAGTTTGCTGTAACGTTGACGGCACGTCTCAACCTGTATAAAATAGAATTTCCTAACGTTGTTAAGTGACGTTTGTAAGCCAGTGATGGTGTCATTGTAAGTTAAATGGAATAGGGGTATTTTGGCTCTGTTTTTTGGTACTTTTGTTAATAATATCTGTGTGGAAAAACATAAGTATATAAATAAATATTTGGGAATGTACATATATACATACTTATGTACACAAATATACTCATGCATGTGTATGTATATGTTCTTATATATAATAAAGAAATGCATAAATATGTATGAGCAAAATATAAATGTGATATGTATTAAAGGATTTAAATGGTATCAAAACTTCTTTTATATGGTTATGCACGCATGTAAAAATTATTTCATGTTGCATACATATCGTTGGTCACAAGTAGAAAGGCCCTAACTCAAATAATTGTAATTTTACAGGAGAAGATAAAAACATAATATTAAACAGCACAACTGCTTTGTTAAACTGCTTTTAAAAGTGTTATTTTTACGATATTGCAATAATTTTTTGTGAAGAGGTGTACTTGTGTCCATCGGCATGTATGTATGTACGAACATATTTATTTGTTATAAATGTATAATAGACAGTATACAGTTTTAGTAGCGTTTACATATTTTAGGTACTTTTTCTTCGCTACATTCACCATTTGAACTATTTTATTTCCCATCACTGTTTTGTGAACAGATGTTCCTTTTTAATATTAAAACAACAAAACGAAGTAAAGCATACGCACGTTTTTAAATGTTCTATAAGTGCACCAACGTGCTAACAGTACAGTACGGTACGGTACAGCTACAGCAACGTTCGGCTAACCCAGCCTTAATGTAGAAAACTCACATTTTCAAAAAAAAAAAAAAAAAAAAAAATTAAACGCAATTAAACATCAAAGTTGTGAAATGAAAAAAAAATTTCAATTTGAGTGGAATAAAGAATAAAACTATGCCAGAGTCAACTTTTATTTGCATGAGTACTCAAAAGATTATAAAATAAAAAACACTTGTTAATTGCCCTACACGTGTTGTGACTTTTAATTGTTTACTTTTTTTCGTCTGAAGAAATTTCTTTATCAAATAAGCTATTTTAAGTTCTGTTTAATAAGATCAAACAATGAATATATGAATACGCGTTTCATTAAAATTAAAATAACAAATACAATGCAAATTTATATGTACATATGTAAGTGTGTATATGTGTATCAAAATTTTTGTAGGAATCGCTAACGGAAATTATTGTCTGCATAGTGCTTTCAAATTAAAAATGATAAATATGCCAGCAGATAATTTACTTATTATGTAAATAAAAATTTAATTATGTTGAACTACTTGAGATATAACTTTTTTAAAAGATGATTAAGTTCTATTTTCGATTGAATTTTTAATTGAAATTAAGAAATAAATTACTTAAATATATGTACATATAAAATTCCTGCTTAGTTTAATTTCAATCGTGAAAAGGACATAATAAGCTTCCATATATTTGAGATGCTAAATTTAAATCATACGTGTTACTAGTCGCAAAAAATTACAGAATATGTCAAAATTTGTATCTACGCTATTTGTCGAATATCATTTCAATCGTTGGCAGGACACATAGACCATCCATTTGTCCCTTAAAAAAAATAAAATTACTTTAAATAAACTTATACATTTTTAGAATTATGTCTAGGCCCTTCCAGGCTTGGTTTTATTTTAATCAATGCAAGGACACGCAGGCCTTTCATATATCCTTTATTTCAAAACCATTTTGGCTCTCACATGTGCGCAATATTATAATTTCAATTTATGATTTACGAATAGAATTACTTGTTTAAAATATGTATAACATTTAATTTCAATTGCCACAAGGATAGGCAAGACTTTCAAATATCCTGTATTTTAAAAAACTGAATTTAAGCTTTAACTATAAATCTAACCAAACAGAAATTTCTAGAATTGCGCAGAAAAATTTATTGCTTATTTTACTTTCAATCACTTGAAGGACATGTTGATATCCCATATATCCTTAATATTAAAAATTCGATATAAACTGTGCTAGTGCATAGTCCATAACGAAACTACGTATCATGTCTAAATTTAGTTTGAATTTTAATTTATTTTTTAATCACGCGGTGCAAGGATACCAATGCCTTTCATATATCCTTTAAATGAGAAATTATAAAGGGTGTCCCAACAAGAACGCAAGATTTAAATTTTAAATAAAACACAGATATTAAAAAAAAAATCGTGAAACTTTATTGTATCGTAAAGTAGACAAAATGAGGTTATGTGTGGAACAACAAATCGGGCAGAAAGCCGCCGCGGCTTTGCTGGCACACACGCGATCTTTTAATGAAATTTTCAATGGCCGTTTTGCATAAATGCTGCGGTATTTCATTAATGCAGCGTCCAATTTCCTCTTTTAAGGCTTAAGTCATCGTCGGCTTATTCACGTAAACCATCGACTTCAAGAAACCCCAAAGAAAAAAGTCTAATGGTGTTAAATCGCACGATCTAGGCGGCCAATTCTGGTCTCCAAAACGACCGGGAAATGACTGATGTAGCAATTGAATTGTTTCTCTGGCTGTATGACATGTGGTGCCGTCTTGTTGAAATCACATGCCCTCCACATTCATTTCTTCAATTCTAGGCAGGAAAAAACTGGTTATCATTTCACGATACCGAACACCATTGACTGTTTGCGCTTAACCTGCGTTTGAGCGACATCATCACGTACAGCTGGGACATTTTCGGTCGATCGACCTGGTCGAAGGCGCGTTGTTGTCTTTACATCACTAGCAGACCCAGTTTCGGCAAATTTATCTATTAATGTCTTTACAGTTGACTCTTTTGGAGCATTATTGTGACCCCAAATTTCCGAACTGTAGCCGCAAAACTTTCACCATTTTGGTAAAACAATTTCACAACGAGAATGCGTTGCTCATTCGTGTAGCGCTCCATTTTTACTAACCTCGTACCTTCTACTAGCAAACAATAACAATTGTTCAAATGTCAAACAATGACACTTCGAATAGCGCCAAATTTAAAACTTGCGTTCTTGTTTGGACACCCTTTATTTTAACTTTAGAAAAATTTCAAAATAAAAAAGTATTTCTAGGAAAGAATAAAGAAAAACTATATGACCTGCTTTGCTTGAATGAGTGTAAGGACACACCAGGCTCTCGTATGTACATATATGCTTAATATTGAAAGCTCAATTTTAGACATAATAAGAGTCAGAATATTGCAAAATATAAACAAACTGGATGTAAAAATTTACGTTAAAGATGTGCAAAAAGTTTCATCGAAATGTCCACAAGAATATACATGCTGCCCACATATCCTTTATTTAACAAAAACAATTAATTTTTATAATTTTTACGGGAATTGAATGTACGAATGCATATTTCTAGAATTTTTCTGCTTAAGTTAAATTTAATCAACCGTATAGTAACATTAAATTAAAATAATTTCAAAGCAAATAAGTACTAAAACGTATAGAAGTTCAATTAAAGCAGCCAAAAAATGCTATTGTATGAATTTGAAAGAAGAGTACGTGATGAAAGACACAAACAAAGACCGTTTTATGTTTACTATTTTACCTTCAAATGTAGCTTCTGGTTAGCTTTCTCAAACAAGTTTTATAGTTGCTCGAATATGCTTTATAAACTCACTTTTGTCTTCGTTTTCATTTTTTTTTCTTCATAAAAAGTAGTTATTTGCTATTCAAATATCTAGGCGCACGGTAGTGCGCCAGGCCAAGTTCTGGCCAATGCACGCAGTGTGTATATTTACACGAAGCCATTCGAGCTCTTTTTACCCCCTCATAACTTTGTTCCCCGCAATCGTAAAATTATGATATTTAAACCATAATTACAATGAATTCTTATAACCTCATATGCGAAGTTTCAAAGTTTTACAATGAAAGCTTCCGGATATATAGAGGTGCAAAAAGTGCATATTTTATGACATACTCACTGACCACTGACCACTGACACACTCATCAAATTGATGAAGCACTTCCAATAGAGCTAGAGAGCTAAAACTGGGTACACGAGAAGATCTAGGTGAGCAATGAACCAGAAAAATCTGAAAACCCGGAAATTTTAACCAGGAGGGCGGGGCTACGCCCATAAAAATTAAAATTTGTGCTATCGAGATTAAATTCGATACAGAGCTAGGTCTAGGTGAGAAATAAAATAAGAAATCTGAAAACTCGAAAATTTTAGCCAGGAGGGCGGGGCTACGCCCACAAAGGTCAGAATTAAAAAAGCAAATTTAAGGCGCTTAATGGAAGCTATTTTATTGAAATTCGGCATATATACTGCGATAATGCAAAGCTATAAATTTTTTATTAAAAAAGTGGGCGTTGACACGCCCATACAATTTAAACCTCATTTTAATGCCCTGCGGCTCAGCATATTTAGATATACTATTTATCTAGCTTTTATTATCCGTTTGTAACGAAACTAGACACGAATAATAAGCACTGACCCAAAAAAATTTTGACTTTGGAAAAGTGGGCGGGGTTACGCCCATAAAAATTTAAAGTTAAAAGTTGCGCTAAGGAGCTAAAATTTGATACACAAGTAGGTCTAAGTGAGAAACAAACTAGAAAAAATTTAAAACCGAAAAAATTTTACCAGAATGGGCGGGGCCACGCTAATATTGTTTTGAACGAAATACTTAATATACAGCTTTTAATTCAAGCCAATTTAGTGAAATCTTGCATCACCTTAAAAATTGGGCGTGATCACTCCCATAAAATGTTAGCCTTGCGTTTAATCTACATCGGTCTAGCATATTTTAGAAGAAAATTAGCATGAATTATAAGCGCTGCTCACAACAAAATTTTGAGTTAGAAATAGTGGGGAGAGGTAATGCTGATAAAATCTAAAAATATAATTCGCGCTAGAGAGCTGATCATTAAGAAAAATCTGAAAAAAATGAAGTTGCTATCGGAGGGCGGAAACAAGCACTTCAAGTTCAAAATTAACATACATTTTATTAAAACTCCTCATACACATTGCACTTATCCAAAAAACAATTCCCTATTTTGAAAAGTAGCAGTGACTTCACCCATAAAACTTAGCTTTTTCGTTCAGGTACTTCGGCTTAGCAGTTTTTAATTTAATACTCAGGTGTTTCTTATTAACTTTTTACTGCCAAGCTTTGCATGAACCATAAGCACTAGCAGATATAAAAGTCAGCGGGGCCAGCCTCATGAAAATTTTACGTAATATTATGCTATAGAGAGCTGACATTTTGTACACAAATATTAATTGATTTACTCAATCGAAAAATCCAAAAATTAAAAGCACCAGCTACCCTATTGAAACTTTGCATGCACATTGGGCATATCGTTTTGATCATTGGTTAGACATTTTTTCTTGGGGGGGGGGGGGGGCAAACACAATTTTTTTTAATAAGTGTTTTTTATGGGAATTTTTAAAATTTAAGCTTAAAATTTTTTAAACGCACTAATAATTCCAGTTTCAATAACAAAAATTACGTTATAATTAAAACTAGAAAAACAAAACATTCAAAACAAAAACAATATATAGACAAAAAGTAAAGTATGTATTAGAAAAAAAACTAAATAATAATAATAATAATCTAATAATAATAAACTAAATAATAATAAAATTAATATTCGTTTCCAACAAGTTTATATGTTCATATGGAAAAATTATTTATGTATATACTGTATTTGAATACAATATTTTGAAAAGATACAAGCAAGAAATGATTTCATTCATGATTTCATTTCTTAATAATTTATTATTTAATTTAAAAAAAATTTATCTGTTGGTGAAATAATAAAAATAGAAAATTGCCATTTATTATTTAGTTACCCTTCCAATATTGAAGTTCTGAATCAATACTATATTGTTGCGATGAATGAACATACATACATACATATATAAGTACAAACATATGTATGCAAGTATGTATGTATGTGTTCAATTGAAAAAAATTTTATGTGCATATATATACATGCATACATATCGATAGTTGAGTTTTTCAGTGATTTCAATAAATTTCACACTAATACACCTCATCACAAAAATTTATTGCAATACACTTTCTACTAAGTTTTACCTTCTCCTGTAAAGTTACAATTATTTGCGTTAGGGCCTTTCCATTTGAGACCAACGATATATTGACCTATGTAAGTTGATATCCTATCAAAAATTTCGGTCATCAAAAGTACTGATACCAAAATTTGGACCTAGGACTATTTTTCACAAGTTTTCCACTAGTCTAACAAAGTTGTATATGAATATGAATTGTTTTGTTTTGTTTTCTAATAAAAATAAAACATATGTATACATGTTTAAAGATTTGATTGATTTGTTCGATTTTCTGACGATTTTTCCGACATGAAATGACGATTATTTTATGTTTTATCGGGATTTCGGTGATTTTTCCATCATTTTATCTGGCAGCCCTCGATTGAACCATAAATATGCATACATACATACATACATGTGTGTGTAGGAGTATATATAGTATATGCATATATACAAGGTATTTGCAGATAATAATTTTTCGCTATATTTTTAATTTTACTCTAAATAAAAATTGGTGGCTATTGTTACAAACAATTTGACAGTAGAAAATCTTAAGAACACCTTAAAACAACTTGTCTTGCTACTAACTACGTACCACAGAATATTAATATTATTATGCTACGTACACTAATACAATTTTATTAAGAATTTGTTGAAAGCTACATACACACATACATATCTACACACATGCATTATAAATTCACATGGAGTTTACTATTTGTGATATTTTGAAGTGCTGTAAACTTATAGTTTTTTAGGTATTTGTTATCTAATAAAAGTATGCATATTTAGCGATTATTCGAAAAGTTTGTAAAAGAACTTTAAGTTGGCATCACTTTTTTAACTGGCGGCCATTTTGTCAGCTGTCAAGTGATTAATATTTAGTTTGGTTTGCCATTTCATCATGAAAGGGTTGACAAAAGAACAACGCTTGCAAATCGTGCAAATTTATTTCGAAAATAATGGTTCAGTTCGCGAAGTTTACCGCAAGCTCCGTCCATTTTATGGTCGACATAATCGTCCATCAGAGCAATAAATTCGGTTAACCATGGATCGTTTTCGCACTACGTTTACTCTATGTGATAATACGCATCCGCAGAGACGTCGAACAGTGCGCACCGAAGAAACAATTGCCGCTGTAGAGCAAAGTGTTGAAGAGGACCCGAATGAATCGATTCGCCACCGTGCACAGCAATTGGAGCTTTGTCCATCAACTTTATGGAAGATTTTGCGCAAAGATCTTGGCTTGCGACCTTACAAGATCCAGCTTGTGCAAGAATTAAAGCCGCGAGACCATGCAATGCGTCGTGATTTTGGTGTATGGGCCGAAAATGAGATTGATCTCGATGCTGATTTTCATCGCAAAATTTTGTTCAGTGATGAGGCTCATTTTTGGTTGAATGGCTACGTCAACAAGCAAAATTGCCGCATTTGGAGTGAAGAGAATCCACATGAGACCCTTGAGACGCCATTACATCCACAAAAACTGACTGTTTGGTGTGCTCTATGGGCTGGTGGAGTCATTGGGCCATACTTCTTCCGAAATAATGCTGGAGAGTCAGTTACCGTTAATGGAGACCGGTATAGAGCCATGATAACCGACTATTCTGTTCCCGAATTATATGGCATGAATGTGGATGAGTTGTGGTTCCAACAAGACGGCGCTAAACAAACAATTTGACAGTAGAAAATCTTAAGAACACCTTAAAACAACTTGTCTTGTTACTAACTACGTACCACAGAATATTAATATTATTATGCTACGTACACTAATACAATTTTATTAAGAATTTGTTGAAAGCTATATACACACATACATATCTACACACATGCATTATAAATTCACATGGAGTTTACTATTTGTGATGTTTTGAAGTGCTGTAAACTTATAGTTTTTAGGTATTTGTTATCTAATAAAAGTATGCATATTTAGCGATTATTCGAAAAGTTTGTATAAAAATTACTGGTGATTTTCATGAGTAATTTTAAAATAAATAAAAAATAGATTTTTTTAATATTACAGGCAAAAGAATATGTTTTAAAAAGAATTTGTAATAAATCCTGGGGGGGCAAAATCAAGTCTGGGGGGCACTGCCCCCCCCCCAGAATGCCCTAGCTACGCCTATGCTTTTGATTTACGTACTTCGGCTAAGCAGACTTTACTTAACATGTAAATATATTGAGAAAATAGGCGGTCTCATGCCCAGTAAAATTTACGCTGTATTTTACACGTTTCTTCGAGTCGACTCTTACCAAATTACATACACACTGGCGATCCATTGTAATGAAATACTAGTGCATTTTTAAGGTCAACAGTTCAACACCCATCACACTTTTACCCATTATTTTATGTAACTCTGCCATTTTGAACTGGCACAGTGATCATTAATAGAAATAAAATACACTAGAAATTTTAAGATTAAAAAGTGTTATTATATTATCTTATCTTAATCAGATCCTCACAAAAACATAGAATTTCGGCCATTAAAAGTTGTGAGATATAAATTTTGACCAAGTTCTTCTTTACCACAATACATAACATAGAAACGTATTATGTATGATATAAATTTGTAATCGCAAGAGTGTCATATAATTTCTAGATAATCTGCTAACTTGGCAATATTTTTACCTTTCCAAAAAAGGAGAGAATAATGTATAAATGTTCATTTCTTTATATTGATAAAAATGTTGTCAAGTTGGCAGATTATCCAGAAATTATATGACACCTTTACGATTACAAATTTATATCATACATAATATATTTCTGTGTGAGGTATTGTGGCAAAGAAGAACTTGGTCAAAATTTATATCTCACAACTTTTAATGGCCGAAATTTTGGATAGGAACTTGGCCGTTTTTCACATTTATGTTTTTATGAGGATTAGAATATATGTACTTAAATATATGAGTACCTATATAAAAGATTCTATAGGCTTTTTTAAACAATATTTGAAAATTTTTTATTTCAGTTTTAGTTTCTAATTAAAAACAATTAAAAAAAACAATTAAGAAAAAAAGATACCATTTGTATTGACAAAAGAAAGTTATATTTAAGGGCTATTGTAAGAGCTACAGTAAAAAATTGACTTTCAATGTTTCGAAATATATTGTAAGTATGACAATAAAAATTATGCTTTTTACAATCTTTTATTTAGTAATCATATCTTACAGATTAAATTCGATCCACTTTCCGGTTGAGCTGAAATTTTGCATGGATGTATAAATCGAATGACAATGTAATATTATTTTGTATAGCGTAAGTAGAGAAATTCATATTCACGCTTATACCAGATGCCCACAGCGACGTCACCTTAATACAATAGAAAAAATTGGGGCTTGTGTAGTCGTTGTCAAGATAAACTGACTCCTGTTGGTAGGTTTGTGCTATTTTCTAGACCTTAGGGAACAAAAATAGATTGTCGGTAGCACAAAATTGTCGATGTTGACAACTGGTATTAGGGTGATTAATGACGTTTTTTCTGATTTTTTTTTTAAAGAGAAGTAACCTCTTGCAATGAATGCTTAGTACTATTACTAGGTGTTACCTTCTTTTAGAAAAGGGATATTGATAGAGAATACAGGCGGTGAAGGAAAAGACAGAAAAAAGCTTCATTCTTTTACAGCTCTGCTTTTTGCACGTTTTTAATAATGCAGTGTTGCAGCGCCTTTGGTGTTAAATGAGACGTATTAATTTTTTTTGTGGTTAGTGGTTAGTAGCCATTTTATCACTTATTTTACTTCGCCGATGATTCTGCTACACAAGGAAGGAGGGCGCTCTAATGTTACATTAGGATTAGTATCTGCTGAAGTTGGTATAGTTCAGTGAGCAGTGACTATGCCTTCATCACTTGAATTTTCCTACAACAACTGACACAAAGGGACACTAATGCACATCAGAATAATTAGTGGTGTTGTTAAATAATGACTGTTGGATATAGGTATTAAACCCAGTACTAGTGTTGTTAATTATTCGTCTTTTATGTTTGTTCGAATGAAATTTCATAATTTTTTTCTTGTTCAAACAGACGAATAATTTTGAACTATTGATCGAATACTCGAACGAACAAAGAACAAAAAAATATATTCGAATAATCTTAAAAAAGTTTACAAAAAACGACACGTATGTGTAATTTCAATAACAAACTTAGGAATATTAATTAAGAATTAATTAAAACTTTAAAATTTTAAGAACCTTTGCCGCAGTTGACGCTGTGGCATAGATAAGAACTCTATGTTCCACTTATACTATTGAAGTAACAGACTCGCAAAAAATAAAAGATTAAATAAAAAAATTATGATAACTTCCAATCGACTAGACCGATTTTCTTCAAGTATAAATTAGAAGATATACGATCATGTCACCATTCAAACGAAAATAAAGCAAAATTAAAATCGGTCACGACGTTGGGGAGCTACGGCGTCAAAGATACGCAGATCAACAGAATATATCTAAAAGATGTGATATATTCTAAACGGCTGGACAGATTTTCTTTAAACACAGCTAAGAACACTCTCGAACAAGTCATTTTTTATTTTATTTTTAAAGACAAGTAACAATCAGGCAATGAATGCCTACTACTATTATAAGGAAAGGGATAGTAACAGAAAAGATAGGTGGTGGAGGAATAGATAGAGGAATGCTTAATTTTTTTACATTCGGATTAGTATCTCTTGAAGTCGGTATAGTTCAGTGACCAGTGACTATGCCTTCATCACTTGAACTTTTCTACAACAACTGAAAGAAAGGGACAGTAATGCACATCAGAAAAATGCGTGGTGTTGTTATTTAATGACTGTCAGATAGCGGGCTCGATCCTAAAACCTTCGGTTTTGTAGTGAACGTGCTAACTTCTTCAGCCAATGCCACCCTCAAACAGGAAAACTAAATCAAGATCGGTCCAACCGTTTGGTCTGTACATCGACTCCTACATACAAATAAATACACAGACACAAACTACATACAAACTTATAACACCCCTTTTATGTCGGGAGTTAAAAACTGAAACGAAATTAGTTAAAGAGTATAGTTATTTATACACATTTACAAACATTTTTAATATGTTATTATTTTTTTGGAAAAATAATTTAAAAACCGCAGATAACCCAAAAAATCTGTTAATACAAGTAGTTAAGAAAATTCTTCGAATAATCGAATATTCGACAAAAATTATTCGAATAATTTTTTATTCTAATACCTAATTTACATTACGCATTTTTTTCATGAAATTAGTTGCATGAAAATTTTTTATTTGTCAATAGGTGGCCTGGAGGAACAACTTATATCAAAAAAGTTGTCAAAAATGTATCAGAGATTCATTCTACGCCCTTTTTTATATAAAATTCTCTTTTATAGCGCTGCAATAAGAAATTGGAAAAAGTTGCGTGCAATAAAATTCATGAAATTTCATGAAAAAATGCTTAATGTAAATCAGGTATAAATTGAAAATTTTTGTTCGTTCGAACAAATATACTAAAAAGTTGATCGAATATTCGAATAATTTTTGTTCGAATGACAACACTATCCAGTACCTTTGGTTTTATAGTCATGATGCTAATCAGCCAACGCCAATATCGTATCAATAATTCCATTGAAATTTAAAACTTACATATTTCTACTTTTCCAACTGAAATAATGAATAATTTTCTGAATGAATCGTCAAGTAAATCGTATAAAGTTTTTTGAAAGCATTTTTTTCGGAATTTCCAGATATTTTTGTTCATGATACCAACTGTTCATACTATCGGAAATTATGTGAAATTTTATTTATGATAGCCTGAATAAAATAATGTCATCATTTAAAGTTTTCATTTACCCTAGGTGCAATATTTCGCCCCACTGTGGCACTACCTCTAAATAATGCAAAGTCTAAAACTGAAACTAAAAGTCTAAACTTAAGCTCGGTTATACCTCCTCTATATCTGTGCTAAATT
This sequence comes from Tachina grossa, assembly GCA_949987645.1. Taxonomy (NCBI): domain Eukaryota; kingdom Metazoa; phylum Arthropoda; class Insecta; order Diptera; family Tachinidae; genus Tachina; species Tachina grossa. The sequence continues at coordinate 154,494,346 of OX465275.1, forward strand.
TTAACAAAATCTTACAATGTGTTCAGAAACTGCGAATTTCTTTCCATTCTATTTTTCAAATCCCCCACTGTGCATTGAAGTGATAATAGATAATAATAGATAATGGTAGAGCTGAAAGCACTTGTCTACCGGACAAATCAATGAAGAATTAAGCCATTTAGTAGCCAGGTAAAAACTAAAAAATAATAAATCTTCTTAAATTCATATATCATTCAGTGTTTCAAAAATAATGCAATATAATACTTTACTCACTAATTTTCATAAAGCCCTTTCTACTTGAAAAGGAATTTTCAAAAACAATCAAACTTACAACAATCTTTGACAACTTTATTTACACAGCTTATTAATTATGTAAAACTTTAACTGAATATTTGAGTAAGTAATGAAAATGTTACAAAATACCATTCATCCATTACTCCACCTCTTCGATGGCAAAAGCAGCTAACACACAACTGCAAGCAGACTTTGTTCAACCAAATACGAGTATATAAATACATACACACATACATACGTATAAACAAAAAAAAAAAAACGATGATTGAATCCTGATTTATGCGCTTACACAGATTTTAATCCCATTAAAACAAGGATGATGAAAAATATAATCACATCAGCGGCAGATAACATACGTTAATGTCGTTCATTCTGTATATTCGTACATGCATGCATACATCCACACAAGCATACATACATACATACGTGTGTGTGTACACAAAAATGTGTGCATAATTGCGTTTAAACGGCAACATGGGTGTATGGGTGCGTGTGTGTGTGTGTGTGTTTCTCAATATGAAATAGAACGTCATTTAAGGATAAAATAGAAAATGGTATAGCTATAGAAAGTACTAAAGATTTTTTTTCGGCTTAATTTCAATTACAGTGAAGAGTAAAAATATATGTATAGTGCAATAAATAAAAACTATTATATGGAATATTAATATTTCCATAATTTTTTCTTTTCCACTGTACTGACATGCAATTGGGAAGAGTACTCCACATTAAATGAATGTAAGTATGTGGGTAAATAAATAATGTATGCATTCACCAAAAGTGTAGATGTAGTGAGAGCAATTTGTGATCACATCTCATCAGATATGCGTTTATCATGAATATTCCCCATAGTCAAGTCGTATTTTATACTTTACACACATTCGCTTCAACGCACACAAACTTCTTTGGCAGGCATATCCAGGATAATTTAGAGCCACGCAAACAATATGCCGACAAGACACATAAATCTTGATGCGATTTAATGTAAGAGTGTGTATATATGGACAACTAAGTATGAGTTAATGTATGTTTTTTGGACTGGTTAATAAATTATCATACCATCAGTTTAATTTATATTTTGCATGTAGAATCTCCTTTACTGTTTCATTCGTTCTTATATTGGTTAACTGCTGTGTGGGGCTGGCAGAATGGCTGCCTGATGATTTTTAAAATTTATGGTGGGGTGTTATTTTTTATTATTTTAATACACATGCATATGAATATGTACATTATACATACAGAAGAGGGTTTGTTAAATATTTACAGTTTACAGTTTTTTTAATTTTTTAGCTCATTTTTGTACAATTTTTTGTCGTAAGCATTATGAATGAGTTTTAATCTTACACCCGTATTCGAAAGCTAGAGACAAAATCAAAACTATAGCAGAATTTGTTTTTTTCCCTAGAACTACAATATGCACGAATAGGTCAACATATTTTTTTCCTTAAAAGAGAAGTAACACTCAGGCAATGAATGCCTACTACTATTTGTAGGTGTAACCATATTTAAGGAAAGGGATGGTGATAGAGGAGACAAACGGTGAATGAAGAGATAGAGGAAGGCTTAGGTTAGGTTAGCAGGCTGCTGTTAAGGAAGGGGAGATTTAGACTCCAGCTCACATGTGTCCAATACAATGATCCCTTTGTGATACCTGTGTGTTGAAGAGAAGTTAGTGAGAGATGGAGATAGGGAAGGGATAGTGATAGTGAAATATGAAGATAAAGGAAGAGAGAGAGGAAAGGAAGGCTTCATTCTGTTACAACTCTGCCTTTTGCACGTTTTTAATAATGCAGTGTTGCAGCGCCTCTGGTGTCAATGAGGCGTATTAAATTTTTGATGCTGTGTTTATTTACCATTTTATTGGTTAGTTTACTTTGCCGATGATTTTGCAATACAATACCGACGAAAGAGGGCGCTCTGATGACATTAGGATTAGTATCTACTGAGGTCGGTATAGTTCAGTGACCAGTGACTATGCCTTCATCACTTGAACTTTCCTACAACAACTGATACAAAAATACACTAATGCACATCAGAAAATGTAAATAAAAGACAATTTTATTTGAAAAATAAAAAATTAAGTTGTTACAACTTTTTTTTTTTTTGACTATAGGCCTGAAATATATAATAGCCTTATTCAGAATATTGTGTAAATGCTTATGTGTTTACTCTACACTAACAATATATGCAGAAATTCAAATGAAAAACTGACAAAACTGAACTGTCACTGAGAAGATGTATCAGTTTTTTATATAACAAAGCTTCCACAAAACAAATATAGTAACATTCAGAAAACAGTTACACTTACTTTTACAAATTTATTGTGCAATAATTGATATTGTACAATAAAATAGCCGGTGCATATTATATCGGTATATGGAACAATATATTGTTTGCAATCAAATCTTTTTATTTCTACTGCAGAAAAAAAATATTTTACAATAATTATTTCCCTCCACTCATGTAACTAAACATTCACCATTATTCCGGTTGTCAATATCGACCTCATATCAATACGGTACGAAAACTTGGCACTTGTCCACCCGTTGTTGAAAAACAACTGACTGCTATTAACAGGCTCATGCTATTTTCTAGAACTTAGGGAACAGATATAAACTCTCAGTAGCACAAAATTGCTCTCGAGATTCAAGAGACAAGGTCCAATTTGTTTAGATTTGTATTGACATGACTTCGATGTTAAAAACTTTAATACAGCTAATAATCTTCAATTTGCTTAAGCTTTTATGTGTATATCTCTCATTTAATCAAACAATATCATAACTCATAAAAACTAGAACAAATTTAAGGTTTCCAATTTATACAGGAGAAGAAGACTAAAATAATGCCTAGAGGTACAATTTTAATCAAGAATAAATTTAAATTTAAATTTTTGAAAGACATCATTCCTGATTAACTCCTAGTTTGCGCAACCCAGAAGGTCAACTTGAGTGGACAACAACTAATTTTTGTGTGATTTTCAGTAGAATTTTCTAGACGAGTCGACTGGCTTGTAGAAACACGTAGTAAAATTCATTATAGTGCAATAAAATAACAAATACTTATCTCTTACACCTAATTCACACGAAGACTTTTATGAAGTCTATTTTTCGACGTCACTTTTTGTTTGTTAGCGAACGGGGTAGAGAAGAAAGAGGGGTAGAAAAAATGACTCGATTTCTGTTTTCCATGGTTTTTTCATATTTCTCTTTACATTGCTCTTGTTGTTATTGTTGTTACGTTTCAATGTTACTCTTCTATCTTATTGTTATTTTTTATTGTTACTCTTCTAGCTTATTGGCTATATGAGTGGACAGAAGTAAAATTAGACGTCTTAAAAAAACATCGTATGAATACAAGGAATTTTTGGTAGCAACTTCAAAAGAGAATTAAGAAAAATATACGTCATAAATTTCACCGTGTGAATTAGCACTTAGAAATGAAGACATATAATTTTTATTGTTCTATCTATTAATCCCCCCAGGGGAGTCTATTTATGACTACGGGTGTGGCAACCCCGGGGCCCCAGCTGGGGTGATGTGTCTTTTTCCATTGACGTACCTTTGGTACATTACCCATAGAACTTATGTGTTACTACCCGATCTCAGGCAACAGAGCAAAGGATGTGCACATATTTATAAAAGGAAGACAGGTCCTGTTGATGTCAATTAGGTGCAGCGTCACCTAGAACTTCCCCTGAGTTCAAAAGACGATAGAGGTGAAGCCCTTGTGGTGGAACTTCGAGCTCTGACCAGAGGCTATTTCTGGTACCACGGGTGCCGGTTGCCCGACAGTCGAGCTGCTTTGAATTTATGAGTGCATGTAGCAGTCGTCAGAATCCTTTGCTAAAATGCCGAGTTCGTCCTACGCCACGGGGTTTAAGGGATGATTTTGATATGTCTGGAGTAGGCACTGAATTTTTGGCGACACAGGCATGCGTTCATCTCGGATGAGTGGTTGTGCTGTACCGGCAATGGTGGAGGAATTCTCTTGGGGACCTCGCTATGGGTGTATACACAACACCTTAGCGTGGAAGCCGGAGAATTATCGTGGTGGCTGTGGTTGCTACCAAAATCGCTGGGAGAATAGTCTTGGCTTGCCAGTGTGAAATCAATGCTAGTGGTTGGTCTGACGCGGTCAGCAAGACACTATTGTAGGTGCTGTTGCCATTCAACAGAGCTGCTATGGGCACGGACATATCAGCAGAGTTTAGATAGCTCAAATTACCTCTGCAAGGTGATCGAATATAGTACAGGGATAACTATGTACATCAAAGATTGCAACCTATGTGCCTTGATGAGTGGGCCTTAGGTTCATTCTAAAAGGGTGCATGGGGGCGATGGTCTGGCGTCTTACCTGCAACCGGTGCTTTGGCACCCGTGAGATAAGGCCGTAATGGCAGGTGCTCACGGAAAGCTATTGCACATCTGTTCAATCTATTGATATATTGTAGATCCACAAAAATATATATAATAAGCTTAAAGGCCCAACTATAATATGAATAAGCTAGCTTAAGCAACTGTGCGGTTACACATAAAACGTATGTGGCAAACTATAATGTACTTAACAAACTTTTCGTCAAGTTTCGTCAAATGTAATTTGCTTAAGTAAAGTGCCAAACTGAACGCACATTCCGTAAGGAAACAACTGTTTGTGCATTTTTTAAACTCAAACAAGCAGCAGCAGAAAATATTCATTGATTTTAAATATTTTTTTATTGTTTCTTATTTTAAACTCGGAAAATAAAGCAAAATTTTTATTTTCATTGTTTGTTTTACAATACACATATACACACATACACATGTATTTACTTATGTATATTCACTGTTGTACTTTTTAGTAGGCAAAACAAATAAAACAATAATAAGTAATAAGGTGATGGATATATTTATATTTGAATTTCTAATAGATTAGGTCATTCTTACAAGTTAGTTTGATTGAATTGCATTCATTTAGGAGTTATGAAAAGAAACAAAATTATTACAAAATTATTGACAATACCTAGATGTGCAGCTGTGGCTAAAAAAGACTTAAGTGCATGTAAGTACATTGTGGCCACCTAACAGTCTCATCTGAATTTTTTAAGCATTTGACAGACTTATCGTTCAATTCTGACATTAGCTTAAGCCAGCTTATTCATATTATAGTTGGGCCTTAATTCTTATTTCCCCTGAAGTTATCAAAACCAACATTTTCTTTAACTCCTAAAGCTTAGGGTTATAAGTATAAAAAAAAACTGCTATAAAATATTCGAATTTCAAATTTATGAAAATAAAATTAAAATCTTATAAATTATCCTTGCCTTACAAGTTATATCATAAAAAAATTAAATTATTAAAAAATAAAACAAAATATTCGTAAAGATTTTCTTGTTTACTCTTTTACAATTTGTATGCCACATTTTTTGCCTGAAAGAATTATTATGCTGACAATAAATGCAAAAAATTTTAATTTATGATGCTTATAAATATTCCGCAGTTATTTGTTTACAAGAAAGCAGCAGTAAAAATGGCAAATAAAAAAAAATTATAGAAACCGGGAATATACAGACATACATATGCAAGAAAATGCGCGTAGAGTGGTTACAAAAAAGGAATATTATTCCCAGATAGTGTTGAAAAAAAGCAAATAAAAAATGAGGGCTTTGAATAATGTTTGTAGTCTTATTTTTCTGTATCTCTTCCTTTTTCACTACTACACTTCTACTTTCATGTGTTGTGTGTGTGTGTGTGTGTGTTTGTGTGTGTGTTGTATTTGTGCAGATAAAGATAGAGAGTAAAAACGCGTTAAGGTGATTTATGTCTGTATATCCTTGGCGTGAAAGGATATGAATTTTATTACACTTTAACTTGCCTGTATATACTCGTACTTGTATGCCTTTTTTTAATGCAATATGTGCCAAGAATGCCTGAATAGGCTTGTGTGTGGTATATGTCTTGGGAATCTTTGTAGTATATTATAAATTGCCGTGGGGACAAATGTACTCGTACATATGAATAAGTGTGTAATTTTTTCAATACTTGTATTTTTAAATAATTGAATAGGGTAAGGCTAATGTATGTGGCATGCGCTTGTCCTTGAATATGCAAAATAGAAGAATATTATTACTCTTGATCTTAAGTTACGAGTAAATTAAATTAAATAATATATGCATACATAATATTTGTATTTTGTGACCATTTCCCTTATATATTCTTATTTAAGAACCAGTTTTGTTCTTTGATGAGGATTCAAAACTAGCAAAAACTCACAAGTATTTGTAAATTTATATAAATGGTATTTTTTCTTCTATCAATCTTAAAAATTAGATTTCAGCTATAATTAAGATCAGAAAGAAGCGATAATTTCTAACTATTTTCAAATATAATTTTTAGTCAGGCTTAAGTTCAGTGATTTCAATTCTTTTATTGAATGAAATATTTTTATTAATTAATTACTTACATATGTATTTACCAAAGGTAAATCAATAATTGAACACAACAATCATTTCTCACATACCGCTTCATTAGAATTTACGTTAAATACCTGATGTTAATAACAATCTCTACCCAAGTAGATAGACTAGGGTGCTGATGAAGTGCGTTGCTGCACAGAAAAATATCGGTATTTCCCCCAGCTTAAAAGTCTAATTTAATTTTTCTTCTCTTCTTCAGAAACTCACATTAATAATAGTCCAAGTTCCGGCCAATGCACGCAGTGTGTATATTTACAGGAAGCCATTCGAGCTGTTTTTATCCCCCTCATAACTTTGTTCCCCGCATCCGTAAAATTATGAAATTTAAATCATAATTAGGATAAATTCATATAACCTTGTGTGCGGAGTTTGAAGGTTTTACAATGAAAGGTTCCAGAGATATGAAAGTGCAAAAGGTGCATATTTTGAGACATACTCACTGACTCACTGATCACTCATCAAATTGATGAAGCACTTCCGCTATAGCTAGAGAGCTAACATTTGGTACACGAGTAGACCTAGGTGAGCAATGAACCAGAAAAATCTGAAAACCTAAAAATTTTAACCAAGGGGGCGGAGCTACGCATATAAAAATTAAAATCTGTGCTAGTGAGCTGAAATTTGGTGCAGAGCTGGGGCTAGGTGAGCAATAAACGAAAAAAGTTTTAAAACCCGAAAATTTTGGCCAGGAGGGCGGGGCTACGCCCATAAGGGTTAGAATTAAAAAAGCAAATCTAAGGCGCTTAATGGAAGCTATTTTATTGAAATTCGGCATACATGCTTCGATAAGACAAGCCCAAAAATTTTTCATTAAAAAAGTGGGCGTTGACACGCCCATACAATTTCACCCTCGTTTTCGTGTACTACGGCTTAGCATATTTAGATATACTATTTCTGTATGTATTATTATCCGTTTGCAACGAAACTTAACAGGAATACTTAACAGTGACCGAAAAAAATCTTAAGTTTGGAAAAGTGGGCGGGGTTATGCTCATTAAAATTATAAATGAAAAGTTTCGCTAAGAAGCTGAAATTTGATACAGGAATAGTTATTGGGGAGAAAACAACAAGAAAACCCTGAAAACCCTTAAATTTTAGTCAGAGGGGCGGGGCTGCGCCCATAAGAATTAAAAATTTTAAGTTGCGCTTATGAGCTGAAATTTGATACACAAGTAGGTCTAGGTGAGAAACCAACTAGAGAAATCTGAAAAACAAAATTTTTACCAGAATGGGTGGGGCCACGCTACTATTGTTTGAACCTGAAAACTTACAGCCTTATTTATAAAACTTGTTAAGACTTTTTAAGAACATTTTTTTATGAAAATTTGGCTTAAAACCCCTTTATAAAGCCTTAATAAGTTAAATAAATATGGCTGTTAATATACAGCTTTTCACTTAAGCCATTTTAATGAAACTTTCCATATACGTTACACGTATACAATACTTTAAACTATAACCTAAAAAAGTGGGCGTGATCATTCCCATAAAATTTTAGCCTTGTGTTTAATCTACTTCGGTCTAGCATATTTTGGAAGAAAATTAACATGAATTATAAGCGCGGCTCACAATAATATTGTGAGTTTAAATTATAAGGTAAAGTTCACGCTAAAGAGCTGAAATTTTATACACAAGCAAGTGTAGATGAGCAAGCTAATGGAAAAATCTTAAAACAAAGAAGTTTTATCCGCTAAAACTCCAATTCGCAGTAGAGTTCTGAAATTTGGTACACAAATTAGTCTAGATCAGAGATCACTTAGAAAAATCTAAGAAACCAGAAGTCGGTGGGGCCAGGCTCATAAAATTTTTAATTAATATTATACTGTAGAAAGCTGACATTTTGTAGACAAATAGTCCTAATTGATTTACTCAGTCGGAAAATCCAAAAATTAAAGCACCACCTACCCTATTGAAACTTTGTGTGCACATTGGGCATATCCTTTTGATTTATGTACTTCGGCTAAGCAGACTTTAATATGTAAATATATTCAGAAAATAGGCGGGATCACTCCCACTAGAATTGACGCTGTATTTTACATGTTTCTTTCCAGACGACTCTTAACAAATTGCGTACGCACTGGCGACCCGTTGTAATAGCACAATAATTCATTTTTAAGTTGTACACATCATGCTCTAATCCATTATTTTATGTAACTGTACCATTGTTAACTGGCACAGTGATCATGAATAGAAATAAAACACCCCAGAGACCTTAAGTTTAAAAAGTGTTATCATAGAAAATTTTTCAAAAATTAGTCAGATGCTCACAAAAACATCAATGTGAAAAAAGGCCAACTTCCTATCAAAAATTTCGGCCATCAAAAGCAGTGAGATATAAATTTTGACCAAGTTCTTGTTTGGCACAACATCTATCGCTGACATATGCTATGCATTATATACATTTGTAATCGTAAGGGTGTCATATAATTTTTAGATAATCTGCTAACTTGGCAATATTTTTACCCTTCTACAAAAAGAGAGAATAATGTTCATTTCTTTATATCGGTAAAAATGTTGTCAAGTTAGCAGATTATCAAGAAATTATATCACACCCTTACGATTAAAAATGTATATAACGCATAGCATATGTCAGTGAAAGGTGTTGTGCCAAACATGAACTTGGTCAAAATTTATATCTCACTGCTTTTGATGGCCGAAATTTTTGATAGGAACTTGGCCTTTTTTCACATTGATGTTTTTGTGAGGATATGAGTTACACTTTTTTTTCAAAGAATAATTATTTATAAATTACTTAAATTTTATATTATGATTTATATATTATGATTTAATGCACAAAAACCCTTATGAGCCAAATTAAAATGTTGGACTTGCGGTATATTTTTTTTTTGTATGGGCCTGTACCCGTGCAAAGGATACTTTTTTTAAAGAAGGACCAGCAGTGCTTAAAATCTCAAAATCATCCGTTTTATTTTTCTTCAATCCCATTCCTTGTAAAATTAATCATAAACAAATTAATATTTATCACATATTTAACATCATAAATAATTTCCATATTATCACTGCACCTGTCGTCACACTGTCTAGTTACGCCTTAAAATTTATTTACGTAACATTAATGGCATATTTTCTAAAACTCATCTCATAAATCATATAAATTAATTAACTTAACAAAAAGCCTCATTATGGTCATTGTTGGCCGTTTGACCATTTTAATTGACAAACTAATAAACAAAATGTAACGCAAACATAAATCATTATGTTTAAAATTATTTATGAATTACAATCGCAACAACAGATACAGCTACACACAAGTTTCTACACATAAATATTTACTTACATTTATGTATACATAAGTACAAATATATGTAGCCACATTAAATATAAATTGACCACCCAAAAGAGGCAGCAAGGTTTCATAAAATATTTATGACTGCAACATAAGTAAGCAACAGCACGATATGGCTCTTTTATCCTTTTACTATAACTCACTCTCTCGCTTGATTTTGCTCTTAGTTTAGCTTTTTGGCCATCACACTCTCCAAATGCCAACCTATCAAGCGTTGACTACTTGAACATACGAAACGGACAGTTAGCCAGCCAAACCGACAAAACCACTGCAAGAATATTAACCCGATACGATAAAATACAATTGGTTGTTAAAATTTTAACTGCGGCTATTATTGCCATCATTATCATTATATTGTAGAAGTGTGTAGTTGTTTGCAGCAGTCACTACTGCTGGGGTTGTTGTTGCTGCTGCTGCTGTTGTTGTAGTCATATTGTAATATATGTATATTGTTTGTTGCAAAAATGTCATTGCAACAATTTATGACAATGGATAAATGTCATAAATTTTATTTTTGAACAAACATAAATAAATACATATAGTATGTATATGTACGTATGTAAATTATGCAAAATGCAATATATGTGTTCATAAAGTCATATGAAATACTCACACAAACAAAACATTAATTTATATTTGTGCATATGAAAGTTTATAATAAGTTTTCGAGTATCCTCTAGACCTTTACATGATTGTTAACCATCAACTGGAAGATGGTCAAAAATATGATCTTTGCAAACTAAAAAATGCTCTGAAGTTACCAGCGCATGCTCAGCTCCTATTTTTAAGAATTTCAGGGCAGTTGCAGGTGTTAAAGATTGTGTTATATAAGGACTTGCCTCGTCATTTATATTTGACCTTTGGAGAATATCAATTGAAAGTGTTTGTTGGGTTAATGTGTTTCTACATGTGTAAGTCGTTGTGCACATATATAAATATTTACAAACACATATGGCATAACTTATAAATTTAATTCAGCAAGCTACCTATATACATTTAATGCAGAAATGGCAAACAGTTTGTATCTCACGCCATTGAGGTAATGAAAACATTTGACTAAGAGTAGAGTACTTCGACACAATTAATTAATTTTTTTTGTAGAAAATCCGTGAAAGCTTTAAGACAGAAGACCTTTTTTAGGTAAAAGCTGCAGTCAAAGAAAATTTTTAATAAGAAACAGCTTTGATATTTTTGAGGTTGTAGAAAATCGTCATGGGAGCGAAAAATTTAGGCGAAACTAAGTATCAACCTTGGTTTTCTAAATTGCGCTATGGCATACAAATTTGGCCCTTTAGGATCAGCTATACGAGTATTCAGCATCGTTAATTTTGAAAGGTTTTACGGCCGCGAATATTTCCAAACGCGTGGTTCACCACTGGATAAATAAAACGTCTTAAAATTATGTAGCCCATGACGAGTAGAGTTTTTCTTTTCCCGGACTTTTTCATTTCCCGGGAAAGCGGGAACGACTTTTTGGTTTCCCGGGAAATCCCGGGAATTCGCCCGCAGTGCAAAACAATACAAAATATTCTTTAATTTAATTTATTTTAACAAAAAACAAATTGTAATTCATAAGATCGGTTAAATAATAACGTTTTATAAACAAATTAAGGCTTCGTTAGTCTTTACTCTCTGTTGTTGTTCTGTGCTCTGACGTTCTGCTTCCAATTTGACTACTTCCTTTTTCTGTACTAACTTATCAGCAGTTTCTGACCAAAAGGGTCGCAGTTTTCTACTAAAGCGATGAGTTTTGCATCGTCCATTGTTAAGTTTAAATATAATTTATGTTTTTCTTTTAAATTAAATTTTTTAAATTCTAAAAGCACAATCACAATTCATTTCAAAATATATTTATTTAATTTACGCTGTCACTTAAGGCTGGGTTAGCCGAACGTTGCTGTTGCTGTACCGTACCGTACCGTGCTGTTAGCACGTTGGAGCACTTATAGAGCATTTAAAAACGTGCGTATGCTTTACTTCGTTTTGTTGTTTTAATATTAAAAAGGAACAGCTGTTCACAAAACAGTGATGGGAAATAAAAAAGTTCAAATGGTGGGTGTAGCGAAGAAAAAGTACCTAAAAAATGTAAACGCTACTAAAACTGTATACTGTCTGTTATACTTTTATAACAAATAAATATGTTCATACATACATACATGTAGATGGACACAAGTACACCTCTTCACAAAAAATTATTGCAATATCGTAAAAATAACACTTTTAAAAGCAGTTTAACAAAGCAGTTGTGCTGTTTAATATTATGTTTTTACTTTCCCCTGTAAAATTACAATTATTTGGGCCTTTCTACTTGTGACCAGCGATATGTATGCAACATGAAATAATTTTTACATGTGTGCATACACAAGAAGAAGTTTTGATACCATTTAAATCCTTTAATACATATCACATTTATATAATGCTCATACATATAGGGTGTTTTTTTCAGGGGTATAGAACTTCGAATTGAAATAAAACACAAGAAAATCGTTTTAATGTCCATCAATTTGGCCTTATTGGAAGGATAATCTTATGCCATTAATGTTTAAATATGATTTCGGGCATGTGGCCGCCGCGGCTGGCTCGAATAAAACCAATTCTACAGGTCCAATTTTCAACCACTTTTTCGAGCATATGGGGCCGTATGTTGGCAATAACGCCACGAATGTTGGCTTCCAAGTCCACTAACGTTTCCGGTTTGTTGGCGTAGACGAGCGACTTCACATATCCCCAAAGAAAATAATCCAATGGTGTCAAATCACACGATCTTGGTGGCCAATTGACAGGTCCATTCCGCGAAATTATGCGCTCATCGAATGTTTCCTTCAATAAATCGATTGTGACGTGCGCTGTGTGGCATGTAGCGCCGTCTTGTTGGAACCACAACTCATCCACATTCATGCCATCCAATTCGGGAACAAAATAGTCGGTTAGTCGGCTCCAATTGCTGTGAACGGTGGCGAATCGATTCATTCGAGTCCTCTTCAACACTTTGCTCTACAGCGGCAATTGTTTCTTCGGTGCGCACTGTTCGACGTCTCTGCGGATGCGTATTATCACATAGAGTAAACGTAGTGCGAAAACGATCCATGGTTAACCGAATTAATTGCTCTGATGGACGATTATGTCGACCATAAAATGGACGGAGCTTGCGGTAAACTTCGCGAACTGAACCATTATTTTCGAAATAAATTTGCACGATTTGCAAGCGTTGTTCTTTTTTCAACCTGTTCATGATGAAATGGCAAACGAAACTAAATATTAATCACTTGACAGCTGACAAAATGGCCGCCAGTTAAAAAAGTGATGCCAACTTAAAGTTCTATACCTCAATAAAAAACACCCTTTATTTATGCATTTCCTTATTATATATAAGTACATATATATACATACACATGCATGTATATATTTGTGTACATAAGTATGTATATATGTACATACCCAAATATTTATTTATATATTTATGTTTTTTCACACAGATTTATTAACAAAAGTACCAAAAAACAGAGCCAAAATACCCCTATTCCATTTAACTTACAATGACACCATCACTGGCTTACAAACGTCGCTTAACAACGTTAGGAAATTCTATTTTATACAGGTTGAGACGTGCCGTCAACGTTACAGCAAACTTCGGTAAGCGTTTGGATTGTTTTCAATCAACAAAAACGATCAGCTGTTGCGTTAGCTTACGTGGACGTTCGCCTAATTCTACCTTTACAATTACTTAAAATTTTTTTTTTGATTTTCACAGGTTAAACCGAAACAGAACAGAACGAAACAGAAAATCTTGCGACTTGTACTAGATTTCCAAAAACAAAAAAGATTCAGCTGATTCGAAACAGAACAGAAAGTAAAAACTAATTCTGCCTTTAGTCAAAAAATAATAATATTTCAGTTCTTTGTATAATAGTAATGCATAAATATCAATATTATATGTAAATCCAAGGCCAAATGCATTGATATAACGCAAAAAAAAAACAAATTATGTTATTAAAAAAATATTCCAAAATATTTGCTTGGGAATACGACTTTAGTAGAGCATTAATAGAATCGTTCATTTTACCAAAGAGAATCTGTAATTATTTTGTAATTTTTCTTTTATTGCCTTGCGCATTTCTGTTTTTACTTTTATGAATTGTTGTAGAATCAAATTTTGAACGTCGCGTTTGCCTTTGGTAAATAAAGGGCTCTAAGTCTCACAGCACATGTGTGCCAGATGTAAACTCGGCCTTAATTGTTGTAAGGTTTTAGCTATTGTGCTATTATTATTACACCATCACATTCATAAAGTTAATACCGAAACTAATCAATGAATTTGTATATGCAAACTAAAGTTGCCATAATGAAATCAAAAAAATTCCGGGAATTCAAGCACAAATTTCCCGGGATTTCTTTCCCGGAAAATGTGCGGGATCCCGGGAAATCCCGTATGAAAAACACTAATGACGAGGCATACAAAGTATGTCTGAGAGAAAACGGGAGTTGTAACCTAACAACCCATAGTTTAAACTATTTGGATTTTAACGGTGATACCTTTAGTTGATTGCATGCCAAACTTATGTATGTGTTAGTAAGCAACCTCTGAAATAACGAATGAGCACAAATTAGATGAAAGAAGTACTTTTGTGCTTTTACCAGGCACGTAGGCAAGGGCACCACGTCACCTTGAGCGGCCCTAATTTCAAGAGACCATATCGTCGCTGTTTTAACTAACCGACCTAACTGAAATTTTTTTTGAAAAATTACTTAAGTCCTTTACTAGACTTTATAAGTCATAATACACATTGTCTACAATTTTCATAACTGTAAGCATTACTTTTGTGCCTAAATAAGTAAAAATATTTCTAACGCAGCCATAAGAATGAATGTATAAAAAAACCATCAAAGCTGCTCTCCTGTTAAATTTTTAAAATCTTAAGGTACGGTCACACTGGGCAAACATTTGCCCAAAAAAGCGTAACCACTCAATGTTTGTGAAAAACATTGTGATTCAGACAAGTGTTTCTTAAGTTAAACAGTTTCATAAACAACTAATAGACAACGTCATTGATTCAAACTTTATTGGAAACTATTTAACTTAACAAACACGTATCTGAATTGAAAGCTTTTTCTTTAATATTTTGTGGTTACGTTTTTTGGGCAAATATTTGCCCAAGTGTGACCATCCCCTTAGTTAGGTCAGTTAGTTAAAACAGCGACGATGTAAGAGAAATACTTTGGGACGGATTTTCTGGGTCATTGTAGTGACTTTTTACTTGTGCTAACAATATCGGTAGCCCAGCAGCTGCTTAGCCTCTGGGAGTTTAAGATGAAGTGACCGAAATGACAAGCGGACAACCACATACAGTGCACGCTGAAAAAAATATCAGTTTAAAATCAGAAATTGAACGTCTTGTATGTGAAAAAAGGAGAGCTAGAAGAGAATGGCAACAACACAGATCACCCCTAAATAAAATCAGACTTAAAGAATGTACTAAACGACTCAAAGAGCTGCTATCGTTGGAAAAAACTGCACTACTGGAAAAGTATTTAGAAGGTCTTGATGTAACGTCCGCATCTAATTACTCTTTATGGCGCGCTACTAGAAATCTTAAACGACCCGTTGATCTTAAATCACCATTGCGTACTGCGACCGGATGCTGGGCAAGAAGCGATAGTGAGAAAGGTAACTTATTTTCTGAGCATTTAAAATCTGTATTCACTCCCAATTCATGTACGGGTGCTGCTGATTTACCGAGTGTAGTTTCTCTACCCCCTCGTCCCTTAAGGTTTAAGATGCGTGAAGTACAAAAAGTAATTGCTGAACTCAACCCGAAGAAAGCTCCAGGTATTGATGGCGTTAGTAACAAAATGCTCATGAACTTGCCTCGTATTGCAATAAGAATCCTGCTATTTACTTTTAATGCTATTTTAAGAATGCAGTATTTTCCACATAACTGGAAACTGGCCAAGATCAAAATGATTCCAAAGGCGGGCAAAGATCTTACCAAGACTGAGTCATATAGGCCTATAAGCTTACTATCTACAATCTCAAAGCTTTTCGAAAAGCTGCTCATGACTAAATTGTCCAGAATTTTAACTGATAATGGTGCATCCCGGACCATCAATTTAGCTTTAAAAGTCAGCATAGCACGATTGAACAAACGCATAGACTGGTCCAAGTTGTAAGAAGAACATTTGAAGAAAAGAAGTATTGTTCTGCTCTCTTTATTGATGTTTCTCAGGCGTTTGATAAAGTATGGCACGAAGGCCTAGTTTTAAAATTGAAGACATATCTGCCAATAAATATTCAAAAGCTTTTGGAAAGTTATATTATTGATAGGAAGTTCACTGTTATGGAAGGAGAGTTCACGAGTGTGCCCGAATCTATATCTTCTGGTGTGCCACAGGGTAGTATTCTGGGTCCTGTCTTGTATTTAATATATACTTGTGATATGCCTGTGAGCAATAATATCCATATTTCTACTTTTGCCGATGATACAGCCTGTATGAGTGTGCACGAAAACCCTTATGAGGCATCCCGCAATCTCCAGGAACATATTACCCAGCTGGAAATATGGTTGAACTTATGGATAATTAAAGTTAATGAACAAAAGTGTGTCCATATAACGTTCACCCTAAGAAGAGATACTTGCTCCCCCATTCGAATCAACAATCAAAATATTCCTCAACATTCCCAAGTGAAATACCTTGGTATACACCTTGACTCTAAGTTAACTCATATGAAACTTAAGTTAACTCAAATATATTGGTTGATTGGCAGAAACTCAACACTCAGCCTAGACTGCAAACTTTTATTATACAAGTCGCTTTTGAAGCCAATATGGCGCTATGGAATTCAGTTATGGGGCACTGCTTCAGCTTCCAGTGTCGAGAGAATCCAACGAAGGCAAAACAAAATTTTACGGTTAATAACATCGGCTCCATGGTACATCCAAAATTCTATTATACATCGTGATTTAAATATGCCACTAGTGACTGAAGAAATTGCAAAATACGCAGGCAAATATTTAACAAAACTCAAATCACATCCTAATCCGCTTGCTCGTAATATTTTGAACTTTACTGGACACATCCGCTTAAAAAACAGGGACACACGGGCTCTTATACCTAACACTCCAGAAGGGACTACTTGAAAATACTTTTTCCCCCCCTTTTTTGATTATCACTACTAGTGTATTATTTATAACTACCACTAAGTTTATGTCCGACACTGGTCTGGCCTAATAATTTTTTTTTATAGATTTAAGATTTGAATACTTATTGTTAGTTCATATATGAAGATACAATAAATAAATTCATGCAAAAAAAAAAAAAAAAAAAAAAAAAGTTTAAAATCACCATGCAAAATGTTTGATTTCAAATCAAATTAAATTTACAAGATATAATATGTTGTTTAAGTGTGTGGTTTTTATTTGCTTTGTAGCTGCAATACACTTTTGTGCTTAGTTGTGTGAGTTGTTTTTGTATTGTTGTGGTTTATTTTGATAGACGACAAACTGCTGCTGGCTGGTAGGCAGAGGATCGCAAAAATATTATTTTTTTTGAATTCTCAAATAGTTTTTGAAAGTCTTTGCACAAGATAAGAGGTTTGTGACTGTTCGAAATATGTGGTTGAAAGCTACTGATGATTTGGCTAAGCACCAGTGAAATATATAAACAATGTTTTATCATGAGCAAATAAATTTCAATTATGATGGTCTATATTTAGTGTGTATCTAAAGAATATTTAAAGTTGTTGTGTATGCAGAGGTAAGCGCATTGACTACCACGCGATGAGTTCCGATTTCCAATCTTGGTCGAGGAAGCCAATTTATATACATACAAAACTTTTTTCTGACGCCTTTGCCAGTATACACAGTATGTTTAATAAAATACAATTACTGCATTAAATTAAATTCATGTTGTTTGAACTTGAAATAACTTTGATTCAAAATTGTTTTTCGTGTTATTTCAGTACTGAATTTACGTTGTACTAACTTGAAATAACTTTCATTCAACATGATTCTTCAGTTTGATTTTAACAGTACGTAAATGTTTAAATAACGTGAAATAAAGTTATTTCGAAAAGAAAAATTTTCTTTGGGAATTACTATAAATCATCAAACACATATGAAACAAAATCATTGCCGAAAAAGATTCAATTCACCTTGCTTACATAGATTTTAAGTTGAAATTTTTTGTGTGTTGCTGCGATTTCTACCAAGATCAGTGGAATTAGAATTAGAAAAGATCAAATCTACTCAGCAAGATACTTACACGTAGGCACTAACAAATTAATTCAAAACTTGCAGCCTATGTGTACCTTACAAGTCACATTTTCCTGTTCCTGGTACTCCCAGGGGCCGTGATATTAAAAACACTTGGGTTAGAGTCGGCATAGCAGTTACTTTCGCAAATCTCATACTCAACTGCACAAGTTCAATAGAAATATTGTTTCAAAATGAAAGTTAAATTATATATAAATTTTCTTAAATGCAAATTGATAACTTAGTCATTTCAGCTGCTACAGCTACTACTACTGTTAGATCAAAAATTTAAATTAATAATACGATTTACATTAAATACGTTAAACAATTAACTAAGAAACAGGTGGTTCTACAACGCAGACGGTCGACTTGAGTATAAAATTTATATGGAAAACACTAATTTTTTTTGTGATTTTTATAAACTACTCATAAACGTACTAAAATTAGGCTTTACAACAACACGTTAGGAACAAGTTGTAAAGTTTGCCAGCTATCATTACTAAAAAAATCGAAAAATTCAGTTAATTCCCCAACCGCATTCTTTATTGTTCTGCAGTCCGTGATAAAAAGCTTTTAAAGCCAGATATAATTTTCTCACACTCAAAAAAAAAAACTAACTAAAACTTTGGAAAATTTTCTAAATTTGAGTAAAAAAAAGTTGTCGCATGGCGCCAAAGCTGTTTTTTACTTGAAACCAGTAAAATATTTACTAAATTTCTATTTCATCCATCAACTAGTTTATAGTAATTATGATTTAAAATTTAAGTAAAATTTGTCTAAAATTAACTAAAGTTTTTCCATAAAATTCGGAGCTTTGCAAAAAAAAATTTTCATCTTTGATCTCAAATTTAGTAAATTTTTCAAAGTTTTTTATAACGGGTGTTTTTTTAGAGGTATAGAACTTCGAATTGAAATAAAACACAAGAAAATCGTTTTAATGTCCATCAATTTGGCTTTATTGGAAGGATAATTTTATGCCATTAATGTTTAAATATGATTTCGGGCATGTGGCCGCCGCGGCTGGCTAGAATAAAGCCAATTCTACAGGGTCCAATTTTCAACCACTTTTTCGAGCATATGGGGCCGTATGTTGGCAATAACGCCACGAATGTTGGCTTCCAAGTCCCCTAACGTTTCTGGTTTGTTGGCGTAGACGAGCGACTTCACATATCCCCAAAGAAAATAATCCAATGGTGTCAAATCACACGATCTTGGTGGCCAATTGACAGGTCCATTCCGCGAAATTATGCGCTCATCGAATGTTTCCTTCAATAAATCGATTGTAACGTGCGCTGTGTGGCATGTAGCGACGTCTTGTTGGAACCACAACTCATCCACATTCATGCCATCGAATTCGGGAACAAAATAGTCGGTTATCATGGCTCTATACCGGTCTCCATTAACGGTAACTGACTCTCCAGCATTATTTCGGAAGAAGTATGGCCCAATGACTCCACCAGCCCATAGAGCACACCAAACAGTCAGTTTTTGTGGATGTAATGGCGTCTCAAGGGTCTCATGTGAATTCTCTTCACTCCAAATGCGGCAATTTTGCTTGTTGACGTAGCCATTCAACCAAAAATGAGCCTCATCACTGAACAAAATTTTGCGATGAAAATCAGCATCGAGATCAATCTCATTTTCGGCCCATACACCAAAATCACGACGCATTGCATGGTCTCGCGGCTTTTAATTCTTGCACAAGCTGGATCTTGTAAGGTCGCAAGCCAAGATCTTTGCGCAAAATCTTCCATAAAGTTGATGGACAAAGCTCCAATTGCTATGCACGGTGGCGAATCGATTCATTCGGGTCCTCTTCAACACTTTGCTCTACAGCGGCAATTGTTTCTTCGGCGCGCACTGTTCGACGTCTCTGCGGATGCGTATTATCACATAGAGTAAACGTAGTGCGAAAACGATCCATGGTTAACGGAATTAATTGCTCTGATGGACGATTATGTCGACCATAAAATGGACGGAGCTTGCGGTAAACTTCGCGAACTGAACCATTATTTTCGAAATAAATTTGCACGATTTGCAAGTGTTGTTCTTTTGTCAACCTGTTCGTGATGAAATGGCAAACCAAACTAAATATTAATCACTTGACAGCTGACAAAATGGCCGCCAGTTAAAAAAGTGATGCCAACTTAAAGTTCTATACCTCAATAAAAAACACCCATTATCTTTAATTCTGGTACTTTTTTATTTTTCATTAAATTCTACACCACATGGTCTGTTTTTTATTATATTATATTCATATTATATTCTGAATTAACTCACCATACATACATATTAACTCCTTGAGGGGAGACAAGTATTGAACCAGCAATCTTCTGACTTATAGGCAAGCACTCTAACAAATTTCCTAAAAGGCAGCCTGAATAAGCATTGAAATTTTTTGAATTTTAAAATTTTATTTTAATTTCAAAAAAAAATATTTCAAGTTCAAATATTCCTCGAAAATATGAAAAACTTATTTAGATTTTTTGCTTAATGCAAACAAAAGACATATTCTATAATTCTAAGAAAAAATGCTTAAAACTGGTAAATATTTTTCTAAAATTTATGGCCTGATTTTGTAAAATAAAACGAATTTTCGTTTTCGTTTCTGGTTGGAGCGTAAACGAAAATATTTTATATTTTGTAAAACGCTACGTTGTTTTCGTTTCATGTCAAAATGTTATAATTGAAAAATATATTATTCCTCATAATAAAAAAATGTTTTCAAAATAAAATTTTATTACATTATGAAATATGCACCAACAAAAATAGGAAATTTGGAATTAGCCGCGTTAGTTAAGGGCCCATAATAACTTATTGGATGTTTCTGAAACTTTGAAACATTCAATATTTCAGTGTTGGAGTAAAATGATATTATGGATGGATATATTTTTCATAACACACATGGATTTAGTTAAGGTAGCTTGTCAAGGTCAAGTTCCTATGCAAAATCTCACAATTGCAATCACCAAGGTCTCATATCATTCCTAGGCAACCTGCTTACTTCACAACATTTTTCCTTTCATAAAGGTATAAAGAGATGTCCGCTTTATCTTATCTTTCTTAAAGGATAAAAATATTGCCAAGTATGCAGGTTGCATAGAAATAATATGACACTCTAACGATTACCAATTAATATAACATTGTGATAGGTATTGAGCCAATAAAAAACTTGATCTCTCGCTACTTCTGATGGCCGGAATTTTGAATAGGAACTTGGCCTTTTTTCACATTTATATTTTTGTGAAAATCTAAATACTTTTGTCTTATCGTTATTTCTATTAATGATCACTGCGCCAGTTTAAAAGGGCAGAATGCAATTATATAATGGGTAAGAAAGTGATACATAATAGTATAAGATTTTGTTAAATTTTTATGAGCACGGCCCCGCCTCCCTGGCTTAACAATCGAGGCTTTCGAATTGTTCTTGCTCGTAACTCACCTAGGTTCCATTATTAGGAAACTTTCATTAGGAACTATCAAACTTTGCATATGACGACGAAATCTCCTGAAGTTTTGTCACTTTGCAATTGGCGAGAACAAAGTAGTTATGAGGGTGGTAAAGCGAAGTTATATGTAAATATAGACACTACGTGCATAGGCCTAGGTGGCCTGGAGCACTATCGTGCACCTAGATACTTATTTACTCTTTATTGCAGCAAAACTAATGCAATAATGTTGTTAAAACTTTTAAATCGAACACAATTTTATGAACGTTTTCATATGACATTTAAGTTGTTTGAAAACGTTTGGTACTGTTTTATAAAATACTTTTATTTTACGTAAAATAGAATTTTCGTTTTCAAATGTTTTACAAAATTCAAAATTAAAAATAAACCAAAATATTCTGTTTGAAACGTTTCGTTCTGTGTTACAAAATTAGGCCATTAGAATACCTTTTTATATCTTTCAAGTAAGTAAAATTTGAGTAAGTCATTTCCTAAAATTAATTTTTTGATTTAAGACAAGATTGACTAGTTCTTATCATACAATTTCACTAAACTTTTAAACCATTTTCCAATTTTTGGTAAATATTTCCTTTAAGCCAGTAAACTTGTCCTTGAATGCCGGAATTTTTGTGTGTATTTTTATGAGCTATTTTTAAGGATATGAACTTTTTATTTTTACTCATATTAAGTAATTTTTACAAAATTTTGATAAAAAATTACTTAAAATTAGAAATTTTTTTTCCTTAATAATAGTATATGTCTTTTTTTAGTGTACAGCTACTACTACCTTTAAGTCGAAAATTGCAACTAAATAATACGACATATAGTTTGTGATATCTATTAAATACTCTTGGAACCAAAATTAGGGGGTCTACTCTGTAATTCGAAACGAAAGTAATTGCTTTCGAATTGTAATCTGAATAATATACAAATTCGAAAGAATTTTCTTTCGTTTCGAAATACAGAGAAGACTCCCAGGCTGTACAACAACACTTTACGAACAAGTCGTAAAGTTTACCACCCGTCGTTGCTAAAAAAATTAAAAAAATTTCAATTCCAGAAATGGTTTTACTTGAACCGCATTTTCATAGTGCTGCAATCCGTTATCAGAAGCTTCTATAGCCAGATATAATTTTCTCAGGCTGGCGTACGTTATATTTGGCCTACCAGACATAAACAAATGCTTATAGTGATAGTAGCCACAATGATATTTTTTTCTTCTTTCCAAATATTAAAAAAGCACAACATTGTGGGTAGCAGGAGTATAAACACGTTAATCTGTGCTCATATATCATTTCTGTCACCCCAACAAACACAGTCACAAAAGCATTTTGGAAAAAGGAACTATAACAACAAAATTTCAAGCTTCCATATTACTTTCACATATATTTCGCAATGGGCTTGTATGTATGTGTATTTTGCAAATACTCTTGGCTTGGCTAACTACACTTTTAAATGTACATATGTGTATCTGTGTGCGTGTGCGTGTTCCAGCTTACCTGAAATTTTGGCATACGAACTCATACACAGAATTTTAGCCGAATGTTTTAATGGAGCACTTTTTTGATTTATTTTATACGGAATTCAATATAATAAATTCTCTTATTCTGTTTCATTTTATTTATATGACTTTTTTTCTACTTTTTTATTACTGCTACTGCTGCAGTTTTGTTTTGGCAAAATCTGAAACACATACACATACACATACATACACGTGTGTTCCCAATAAACCAAAACTATATAGAAATAGCTTATAACAAGTTTATAACTATAAGCCTTAAGCTTAGAAATTTATTGTGAAAAGTATTGTAAAAGGCTTGTTAATAATTATTTAATTAAGAAAATTGATACCTTGCGATAATATTACTACTAAGTGCTTACAAAAAGCTTAGAAGTCTAAGCAAAGGGTGTTTTTTATTGAGGTATAGAACTTTAAGTTGGCATCACTTTTTTAACTGGCGGCCATTTTGTCAGCTGTCAAGTGATTAATATTTAGTTTGGTTTGCCATTTCATCATGAACAGGTTGACAAAAGAACAACGCTTGCAAATCGTGCAAATTTATTTCTAAAATAATGGTTCAGTTCGCGAAGTTTACCGCAAGCTCCGTCCATTTTATGGTCGACATAATCGTCCATCAGAGCAATTAATTCGGTTAACCATGGATCGTTTTCGCACTACGTTTACTCTATGTGATAATACGCATCCGCAAAAACGTCGAACAGTGCGCACCGAAGAAACAATTGCCGCTGTAGAGCAAAGTGTTGAAGAGGACCCGAATGAATCGATTCGCCACCGTGCACAGCAATTGGAGCCGACTAACCGACTATTTTGTTCCCGAATTGGATGGCATGAATGTGGATGAGTTGTGGTTCCAACAAGACGGCGCTACATGCCACACAGCGCACGTCACAATCGATTTATTGAAGGAAACATTCGATGAGCGCATAATTTCGCGGAATGGACCTGTCAATTGGCCACCAAGATCGTGTGATTTGACACCATTGGATTATTTTCTTTGGGGATATGTGAAGTCGCTCGTCTACGCCAACAAACCAGAAACGTTAGGGGACTTGGAAGCCAACATTCGTGGCGTTATTGCCAACATACGGCCCCATATGCTCGAAAAAGTGGTTGAAAATTGGACCTGTAGAATTGGCTTTATTCGAGCCAGCCGCGGCGGCCACATGCCCGAAATCATATTTAAACATTAATGGCATAAAATTATCCTTCCAATAAAGCCAAATTGATGGACATTAAAACGATTTTCTTGTCTTTTATTTCAATTTGAAGTTCTATACCTCTAAAAAAAACACCCTATATATAACAAGCTTACAGAAAAATAGTTTCCTAATCATATTTACAATAAGCTTACATTGGTAATATTTTTGTAAGCTAAGGAATGTAACCAATCTGTATATTTAAAAGCAAATCAACAATTTCTTTGGATTCGCTTTGAATACTTTGTTTAAATTTATACCTATGGCATTCTTTTTTAATTTAATTTTTACTTTTTCTAATTCACTTTTTTCTTTTAAACATTTTACACTTGAAAGAAATAAACTTAACTGAGGCATTTTGCAAACAATGCGAAGTTTATGATGCCATATAACGGGACATCGTCAAAAAAAAAAACACTTATGAAACTATAGTGCATAAGTCTTTTACAAGTGTGCTTGTAAAACTATTAGTAAGACCATAACCATATTTAGGAAAACAGTTTTCATTTTTAACAGATACAAGCAAATAATAAGTACGTTTATAAAATGTTATTAAAAATTTCTTATGATAAGCTTATTCTCCAATACAGTTATATTTTGCTTAAAAATTGGTTTATTGGGTTATACCAAAGTTTATTCGTTCTCATGCTGTCATCCAGGGAGACAGATGGTTTATTATATTTTTTGGTTTATAAATTTATGTCTATAGGAATAAACAAATATGATATCACTGAATGTACATTGATATTATTTTTAAATATAGTTTTTACAGGGTGGGCCAAAAGAAACCAAGGGGTGTAAAAGTTTAATAACTTTTTTGTTTATTAATTTTTTTTTTTATTTTTTCCTTCAGATTATATAGACAACACTTGGAGAATTTGTAATGGAGAGGTTCACAACTGAACAGAGAACCAGAACAATAGAATTTTATTATTTAAACCAGAGATCAATTATTTTAACGCAAAGAGCATTTAAATGGCTTTGTCAATAAGCAGAACTGTAGGTTCTGGGGTTCTCAAAATCCAAGAGCCATTCATCAACGCCAATTGCACCCCATCAGGTGTACAGTATGGTGTGGGATCACATCTGAAAATGTCATTGGGCCCTACTTCTTCGAGAATGAAGATGGAAGTGCTGTAACCGTAAATGGAGAGCGGTATCGGTTTATGATAGAAAATTTTTTACGTCCTGCTCTTGAAAACAGACCTGGTATGTGGTTTCAGCAGGACGGAGCCACTGCCCATACTGCCCGAGACACAATGGCACTTTTAAGTCAAATT
The DNA here is from genome assembly GCA_949987645.1 of Tachina grossa. Lineage (NCBI taxonomy): Eukaryota > Metazoa > Arthropoda > Insecta > Diptera > Tachinidae > Tachina > Tachina grossa. The sequence goes on from OX465275.1 coordinate 154,520,067, forward strand.
TTTGGAGAGCGAATAATTTCTCGAAATTCGGAAATTATTTGGCCAGCGCGATCGCCAGATTTGACAGCACCCGACTATTTTCTTTGGGGTTTTTTGAAGGAGCGAGTGTATGTGAACAAGCCAGAGACAATCCTTGAACTCAAGGCAAACATTGTTGCAGAAATTCGAACGCTACAGCCACAAGTTTTGAAAGATGTTATGGATAATGCTCTAAAAAGAGCCCATCAGTGCGAAGCTGAAAACGGTGGTAATTTAAGAGACATAATTTTTCATACTTAGTGTAAAAAAATTTCCATTTTGTATATTATATAATCTGAAAGAAAAAATAAAAAAGTTAATAAACAAAAAAGTTGTTAAACTTTTACACCCCTTGGTTTCTTTTGGCCCACCCTGTATATATTTACTGTACTTCTTCAGATTTTAATATGCAATGAATGAGTATCGAAGAAATGTTTTCCACACATCAATAAGAAGAAAATATGAATGATGAATAATGAAAACATTTCTTTTAGTAAGACTAAAGATTCTTCATAAAAAATATAGAAAAAGATATAATATTTACAATATATTAAGCTATTTTCGATATCATTGATAAAACGTATGAAAATTGAATTGATGTTTAATATTCAGGAACTGCACACTTCTTGCCAATAAATATCTTAATATAAGAAATAACATGAAATCATAAAAGAATAGACTGCAAAAATATCGTTTCAGAATAAATTATCTTTACAACAACACAAATATAAGAAACGCCAAGTTCCTATTCAAAATTTCGGCCATCAAAAGTACTTAGATCTAAAATTGTGATAAAAATTCGATTCCGGCAAAGCTGTCCAGTAGCAAAAAATACTGTTCAGTACATAACAACTAAAAATATTTTTAAAAAATCGTCTACCTTTTTCTGGACTAAGCCTATTTTTCAACAGTTCCCGGCAACACTGCTTAATAGACTCAAAATATCATGCCATAATCGCCAAAAAAAGCATGAGCTAACTTGATTTTTTTTTGGCCAAAATCGATTATTTGCTCAACAACATATGGTTACGTTTTCAACCTTTAAAAAACGCTCTTCTGTGGACTCGTAGCATTGCAAATGAATAAAAGACCCCAGTGGTTAGGTTAAGTCAATCTCGGTGGCCCAAAGACCTCGCATAGATCCCAGTGTACTAATTAGGGTTAGAAATGATACTTTAAATAAATACACTTATACTAACCAAGAGCTTAACTACACTAAAAAAAAAAACTAACTAAAACTTTGGAAAATTTTCTAAATTTGAGTAATAAAAAGTTGTCGTATGGCGCCAAAGCTGTTTTTACTTGAAACCAGTAATATATTTACTAAATTTCCAGTTCATAATGAACTAGTTTATAGTAATTATATTTTTATATTTGAGTAAAATTTTTCTAAAATTAAGTAAAATTTTCCCATAAAATTCCGAGCTTTGCAAAAAAATTTTTTCATCTTTGATCTCAAATTTAATAAATTTTTCAAAGTTTTTTATGTCTTTAATTCTGGTACTTTTTTTATTTTTTATTAAATTCTATACCACATGGTATGTTTTTTATTATGTCTTCATATTATATTCTAAATTAATTCACCATGCATACGTATTAATTCCTTGAGAGGAAGTATTGAACCAACAACCTTCTGACTGATAGGCAAGTACTCTAACCAATTGCCTAACAGGGCAGCCTGAATAAGCATTGAAATTTTTGTGTTTTAAAATTTAATTTTATTTCAAAAAAATATAGTTCAAGTTCAAATATTCCTCGGAAATATGAAACATTTACTTAAATTTTTTCCTTAATGCAAATAAAAAATATATTCTAAGATTTAAAGAAAAAATATTTAAAACTGGTAAATATTTTTATAAAATTTAGAAAACCTTTTTATATCTTTCAAGTTAGTCAAATTTGATGAACTAATCAGGAGTAAGTCATTTCCTAAAATTTATTTTTTGATTTTAGACGATATTGACTAGTTCTTAAAATACATTTTCCCTAAACTTTAAACCGTTTTTTAATATTTGGTACATATTTCCTTTAAGCCAGTAAACTTTTCCTTGAATGTGAGAATTTTTGTGTGTATCTTTATGAACTATTTTTAAGGATATGAACTTTTTATTTTTTACTCATATTAAGTAATTTTTACTAGATTTTTGTAAAAATTTACTTAAACTTAGAAAAAATTACGTAAACTTAGAAATTTTTTTACTTAAATTCAGAAACTTTTTTTTCCTTAATAATAGTACATGTCTTTTTTTTTTTGAGTGTACACATACACATCTTTAATTACTTAGATGATTCACAACTGGATAGCACTTCGTTTACTCGGCTGTGGTATATACACGACTCTTAAAACTGGCTGCGCTGGTATTTAAGCAGTGCCCCTCTGCTGCTCTGCATACAAGACTCACGCTGCCGACGCTCACCGTTGATACAACTACATATAATGACTCACTGGCTTTACTTTAACACACTTATACACGACTATCAGCTGCGTTGTTCACAATACTCTTCACTCAATACACTCAACAATACTTCACGATGTACTCATTCAACTATCTTCACAATATACAGCTTTCTGATCGACTACTAGACTGACTGTTTGATAGACTGATCGGAAATACGTCGCGCTTTTCATACTTCACACAAGGCTTCCAGAATGTGATAACAATGTCTAGATAACCTCAGCAGCATTTCCAATATTTTTTTTTTTTTTTTTTTTTTTTGATTGCACAATAAGTACATGAATTAACAAAGTACATACATTATTAATGAAGCAATTTATGGTAGTTGTTAACTTTATTTTTGTCTGCACTAACATCTACGCATGTGAATCTTCTTATAGTGTTTTCACACTGACATGGTTTTAATAAAAGTTAGCTTTAACGTTAAAACCAACTGTTATAACCTGGTTTTACCATACAAATTGTTTTTGTTAAAACCAACTTAAAATCATTTTTGAATTGTTTTTAAGCTGGTTTTATGAAATGCAACCTTGTTTTCGCTGTGCTGCTAAGTTAAAATGACCGGAACCAGCTGACAATGTTTGTGCCAGTGAATAACTATAGATGTCGCTTGAAAGATTTTCAACTTAAAAAAGGATGCAGCAGCAACAATGATCAAAAAATTATGGAAGAAATGAGTTTTTTGGAAGGAAAACAACGAAAATATTTTTATTGACCTCTGGGAAGTGAAAATAAACGGTATGACTGAGATTGATCCGCCGATAAAAAAAATTTCATTTTGTAATGTATTTGTGCATTTTCAATATACAATAACTTAATTTCTAAGCACTTCTTCACTTTCTATTACTAGTTCCATAATTTCAAAATATTATTTCACAAAACACATACAAACAAAATCAGTTGTTGTCCAATAATTATTATAAAAAGCAGAAAAAAATACAACAACAAATACACGCATTTCTGCAGGAGATTTATTTTATTTTTGTGCAAAGTTATTAGACAGTCTGTAAGTTAAAATCTGAATTTTTAGCGATATTTTTAGTTTTTGCGCTTTTTTCGCTTTAACAATTTTTTCGGTTTTTGGCGATTTTTTTAGTTTTACATTTAAGCGATTTATTTTATTTTTGGTGATAGTTTCCTTTTAACCTTTGGCAATATTTTGTATTTGAGCCATTTATTTAGTTTTTGGTGATATTTTTGATCTAAGCGCTTTTTTTTTTATTTTGGCGATTTTTCGTTTCGGCATTTTGTTTTACATTTAGGATTTTTCAGTTTTTTTTCAAGAGTTTGCCTCTTATCGTTTCAAAGATACTGCACACACAATTACATAGTAAAAATTACATTAACTGATAAAATGCTCTTTAGTTTTGATTTCTTTAAAGTTTAATGTTTATTGGTGTAGCCTGCATAAAAATATACTAACTTTGAAATTCTTAAATGTTTTTACATAATTACGTGTATATTACATTAGGATTTCAACATCTTTCGTTGCTTCTTTTAATTTTTAACTTTGATATATTTGTTGTTGTAGCGGTAAAAGTTTTGCATATTCTGTGAAAAATTCATGTCCTACGGTTCCCGAGAAAACAGTGTGTGACAGACAGACAAACGGACGGACATCTTATCGAAAACAATAGGGTTACTTTTCACCTTTGGTATACAGAACCCTAAAATAGTATTGTTATATGCAACTGCCCTTATATCAACTGTTGTAGGTACAGTTATCAACTAAAGCTAATTTACTTGTATCATAAATGTGTAAGTTAAACAATAACACGACAAACTACTTTTCATATCAGCATGCTATCGCTTTTGTAGAACATACACATGATAAAGGCTTTTTGCTCGTAATAAAAAAAAATAGCAAACACATTTTCTGCAAATTTGATGTCTCTATCAGAACCCTTAAACTTGTTTCCCTTTTTTGTACTTCTTGTTGCAAAACTCTACTTTAGATGCATTTGCCACTATTTAGGCATTAATTAAACATTCCAGGTAATTGTCATTTCGTATAACCTCTAGCAACAAACTCATTTGTCTGTGACAAAATGTCCATTTAAAACACAACAAACTGACATACATACATAAATACACATTTATACATAAAAAAAAAACAAAAATAACAGGCAACAATAAAACATTGTGTATTTCTATGAAAACTATTTGCAACATTATCTGAAGCAATGCATAAAATGTGTCAGCAATGAAACATAGCGAGACATAACAACGTAATTGACGACAATTGTCAACACTTTGGCAGCAGTGAAAAAGTAAAATATAAAAACTAGGAAAATGTTTCATGCAACTAAACAACTGACTAGCCAAACCGACAAATGGCCAATTGACCAACCAACCGACCATGCAACTAGTCCACACCAACAAACGTACACACTCATACCAACCACACATAAATAAAATAAAGTTTAGCTGCCTGTAACAATCATACAAAAAAGTAGGAATTATATGCAACTACAAGTACAAATGAGCAACACAAAAGAATGACTGACATTTGACAATATGGCGACCAGAAATAACTCACGTTTCAAATGGTCATATGGCTGTTAATATTTGGTCGCTGTTGCTATTGTCATCGTCTCATTTAATGTTTTAAGATGTTGTGTGTTAAGGATTGCCACTGCCTTTGTTATCAAAATTGTCTTAGACGATATAGCCATTTGACGATGTATGTATGCACTATTTGTACTCTAGTTTATGTTTTCTAAGGATATTTTAAGGGAAAAGTGGGCGACATGATGGGCGACAATGTCTTCAAATCGTTCATTTAAGGTATTCGTCAAACACAATTTGCAAGAAATTGTCGCTTATGCAGTCGTCGACGACTTCATAGAAGAAATTGCCGTTTGTATAATCAGTAGTGGAAATTATTGCATGCGTGGTTTTGCATGATTTTATGGCATTTGCTCGAAAATTTTGTCATCGACTTAAAGGGTGGTTAGATTTGTTGAATGTGAACTACACCTAAAAGTCATGATTTTCTGAATTTCATTTCATATTTCTCAATTTCGGACTAACTCAATTTGAACCACGAAAAGATACACAATCGAGCAACGCGTTAAAGTTTTTCAGGCTTATTATGAAAATGGGCGTTCAAATCAAAATAAAAATCGTGCACTTCGTGATTTTTCGGTCAGCACGATCGACCAAATCGTGGAAAAATTTCAGCAAACTGGGTCTGTACACAGAAAAAAATAGACAAGAATTATTTTCAATTAAACCATGTTAATGAATAAAATTTTTAATTTCAATAATATCTGTCATTAACTTGAATATTGTACTTATCAATTCCGCGCATTTTAAAATATCATTTAATTTCGTTTGTTTGTGTTGGTGTTTTCCTTGCTTGTCGATTGACTCATCGCGGTCATGTGCATATGTTGTTGTTTTTTTTTTTTTTTTTTTTTTTGATTGCTCGTGTTGTATACGTGTGAATTCCGACAAGAAACCGAAAAACGTACTGGCTTGATTTTTTTACTCAATAAAGTTATTTTTAGATTATATCAACGCAATGCTCACATGTAGAAGAAACAGAAGAAAGCTTGTTTTGCGTGTATTTATAATTTGCGTATCTAATAACGATTTGCTCTTTAGCTGAGTGGTAAGTACGTAAGTCTATTAGTCAAGAGATTGCCGGTTCGACTCATCACGAACACATTTAGTTTTAATAGCTGCCAAGCAAAAGCAAACAAAAAGGGGTTGAAAAATGTGACATTCATCCACACACACACACACACACACAATAACAATTATCACTGGAAATAAAATTTCAGTCAACAACTTTTTTTCTAGATTCATTAAATTTTTTTATTGACAAAATTACAAATTATTAATAAGATATTTTATTAATTCAAATCAGGGACATAACAGTTATAAGAGAAATGACAAAAAGGTTATATTTAACCATTAAAATTGATGAATTCAAATATTGGTTATAATCAACGATTATCGTAAGATATATTTCATTTTGGTTATTTTAACCAATTAAAGTGAGAAATATATTTTTTTGGTTACAAATAACTATTATAGCAACCAAAAAATTGTTTTGGTTACCAATAACAATTATCTCAAGAATTTAAAATTTTTGGTTATTGCTACCCTAAATACGGTGTTTTAGATAAAAAAAATCCAAAATAATATTTGGTACGAAAATGCAAAATTATGAGAAAATTATTGAACGGCTTCTATCTGTATCGGATATGTTAAAGAAAATTTTTTCGAGCCCTTTTAAAATTTTAGGGCTTTAGGATTTATTTGCAAATTTCAGTAAGTTTTGCGAATCAGGTAATTTTAAATACAACTTGATGCTCTTGAGCATAACTTTAATTTTTTAATTTCAATTTGCCGATTTTTTGGCATTCTCATAAATTCAGCTAAACAATTTCGGGGTTGTTTGCAATTTTGTGCCCATTTTCGCTATAAAAGTGATTTTAAGCCAAATTTTGCCATTTTACCATTTTACCGATTTTTAATTCATCTATCTATTTGATGTCAGAAATTTGGTGCGAATTTTTATAATTTGGGAATTTTTGCAGTAAAAGTGATTGTTCACAATTCTTTGTTTTGTTACAGTTTTACTGTTTTTAATAAGTATCAGACTTGGATATATTTTTGCTGTTACCAAGTTCTTGCGAATTTCCGTAATTTTTGCGAGTTTTTCAAGTTTTTTGCATTGCTTTTTATATTAGCGTTTAAAAATAAATTTTAAATTTTTTGCACATGAGATTATCTTTGATTCTTAAAACCTAAGGATATTTTTTACAGATATTCACATTTTTGCAAGCTTTCTCGATTTACATATGTGTTGTAAGCCTATGCTCGAGTTATTGCCTTTTTTGCGGTCTATATAATCAGTTTTTCGAGATATATTCCATTATTTTAATTTCTTGCGAATTATTATATTTTTTGCAATAAATAATGTTTTGAGTAGAAATTTACTAAAGAAAAATGCCACGTATTTGAACATAATTGGACATTTTGTCGAAAAGAAAAGTAAAAAGCAAAATAACTAGTTTAAATATCTCAATTACTATATTTATGAAATTGATCAATATTCATTATAAAACTGCCCGTTTCGCCAGCTTTGCCAAAGATATTTAAATTTCTTGTCCTACATACCTCTTATAAATGCTTCTTCTGCATCTAAAATACCGTATTTTAAGCAGCAATGACCAAAAAACTTAAATTCTTTAGGTAATAGTTATTGGTAACCAAAAATATTTTTTGGTTGTTATAATTGTTATTCGTAACCAAAAAAAATATTTCTCGCTTAAATTGGTTACAATAACCAAAATAAAATATCTCTTATAATAATGGTTAAAAATAACACGAACCAAATAAAACACATTTTTCAGTAACCTTTTCATTTCAAATAAAAAAATAACAATTATTTTCGGTCCCTGATTCTAACATTTATATTATTGAAAAAAATAATACTATTATTTTAAAATTTTTGTTATTGATATAGTGGATTTCATTATCACAGGAAATTCGAAAATTAAAATGATTGAATACCGGGATTTTTGTTATCAAAAATTAAACATATTTTTTTCTGTGTAGTTGATGCGACGTGCATACTCGTACAGCTCGTACTGCACAAAATATTTCTGCTGTTCGCGAAAGTATGGCTGAAGAGCCGTCCACCTCAACTCGTGCCAAACAATTGCACCTTTCACGCTCATCGTTGAGGAACATTATGCATAAAGATTTGCATTTACACGCTTACAATTGACTCAAAAACTAAAGCCTCTTGACCATTCCAAACATCGTCAATGGTCAGAATGGTGACAAGAAATGGCAACAAGGGATGATCAATTTTCGAAAAAAATCATCTTCAGTGATGAGGCAGATTTTCAAGTTTTCAAATGCACCCACAAAGAGTGACTGTTTGGTGCGGTTTATGGGCTAGCGACATAATCGGGCCGTATTTTTTCCAAAATGAGGCCGGTCCGGCAGTTACTGTGAATTGTGTTCGCTATCGTGAGATGATGATAATGAACTTTTTATGGCCCGAATTGGTAGATATGTTGTTTCAACAGGACGGTGTCATTTGCCACATAGCTAACGAAACAATGGCTCTTTTGCGAGACAAATTCAATGACTGTGTTAACTCACGTGGTGGCGATGTCAATTGGCTGCCAAGATCATGTGATTTGACACCGTTGGACTTCTCTCTCTCTCTCTGGGGTTATTTGAAAGAAAAGGTGTACATCAATAAGCCAGCAACAATTCAAGAGCTAAAGGATAAGATAATTTGGCACATTAACGGTATAGAACCTCAATTATGCCTCAGCGTCATCGAAAATTTGGACCACCGGATAGAGGTTTACCGCCGAGGTCTCGGCGGCTATTTGTCAGATAGTGCTAAATAATTTTTGGTTTTGAATGAAAACGTTAAATTTACTATCTAGGATTGTATTGAGTTGCAGGAGTGAATGAAAATTATTGGTTTTGTTTTTTTTTTAAACCTCATCTTTCGAGGACTAATATTAAAACAATTTTCTATTATTAAAGCGCGTTTAAGCAAAATCTAGTATTTGCGAGATTTCAAGCAAAATCTATTAGATTTCTCATAGAAAACAAAATAATCTTTGTCATAAGATTTGTTCGAAATCTATTGACAATCTAAAAGTGTTGCAACTATGGTTTTTATTTTTAAAAATGTACTAAAAAGTCAGCCTTTGTGCTTTAAAAAGGTGTGTGAATTGGCTACTTTACAGTTGAGTGGTTGTAGTTTTGAAAAGTTTGCAGTTAATGGGTTTTGCTTTGGATAAAAAATCTTAATAAATGTCAAAATAAAACTTGGTGTAAATGATAGAAATTTTCACAACTATTTCAGTTGAAGTGTGAGTCCTAGTTTATACTATGCAAGTCTAAACTTAGCTGATTAGTTTGTTAGGAAAGAAAGACGAGGGGAAAAGAAAAAACTCTGTTCCTCTCGTCTCTCTGTCAAACTAATCAGCTTAGCAATAAGACTTGCATATTGTAAACTAGGACCTATTATTCACCATAAAATTAATTGATTTATAAATTATTTTTGTATTTTAAAATAATCCTGGCAACTCTAGCAGAAAATTATCAAGCACTCGCACACAAAAACAGCAATTACTGATTACTAACTTCATTGCTAGTTATTTTTTTGTGCATTTCGACAATAAAAAATTAAAGCAATTTCCTTAACTTACTTTTCTTAACATTGTCAAGTTGTTTTACTTTTCGTTTAATTTTTTATTTACTAGTTTTTTCTTTGCATTTCTACAATACTCTCCTTTTTAAAAATGACGTTTAAAGCTTTGGCATTTTGTTCTGTTTCTGTTTTTTTTGCAATAGTGTTAATATATGCTGTAGTTACCAATTGCTGGTGATATTTTATTGTCATTCCAGTGGTTTTTCTTTTTGTGGTCTAGCTCTGCTTAACTATTTTTTTTTGTGTGCTCTTTCTAAGGTGTCATATACATATCTACATACAAGAAAATATATACACATAAATGACTGTTGCAATAATAGCACTACCGGCTGCAACAACAATTTAACGCCATATTACATTTACTTATTTTGTCATGTAGTTAAATATTTTTAATTTTTTTTTAGTTTCCTTTCAAGCTGACTGTAGTGTTTATTTTTTTTATTACTAGCAGTCACCGCTGCTGTATCGTCCTGTTATGCTGTCATTGTGCTGCATTTTTAATAGATATTTGTAGCTTGTTGACCACATTCCTACATAATTATTGTTGTCATTTGTGTCTATATAGTTGGTTTATGTTGCTTTCATTATCATTATTGTTCCTTTTTTTAATTTTGTCGTTGTCATTGCATTTGTGTTGAGTTTTAAGTAATTCTGCAGCAAATTGTTGCTAGTTTATCTGATAGTCGTGTATAATATAAAGTGTTATTAACATTCTTTATAGCCACCTAATTGGATTAAATGCAGTTATTTACAAATAAAAAATTTATGTTTTATTATGCTTTCTTCTGTAAGCTTTAAGATGCAACTATTGCAACGGTGTAAAATGATAGAGGGAAATAAGCTATTTTATTATAATGCCATAATTTAAAAAAAATTGTATCATTAAAAAAAAATTAATTAATCATTTACACCTTTGCAAAATCTACCAGATTTAAATAAAATCTTTATGAAAATCTTCACCTTTTAGAACTTATTTTTTTTTGCACATTTTTTTCTCACGATTTTTTATTAAATACAAAACCCATTAAATGAACATTTTCTAAAACTACAACCAAACAATTGCAATATAGCCAATCCACACACCTTTTTAGGTACACGGAGCTAACATTTTAGCTCAAATTTGAAAGCAACCATAGCTGTACCATAGGAAATTTATACCTGCAAAAAATTAAGTAGATCTCAATTAAAATCTTTATGAAAATCTATACCGTTTACAACAAGTTTTTGTCCAAAACGAGACCCAAAACAACAATCAAGCATCTATAATTTAGCCAATTCACCCACCTTTTGCTATATGCAGGCTGACTTTTAAGTACAAATTTGTAAACCCCATAGTTGCATCACTAAGTTATGTTAGATTTTAAGAAGATTTTTGTAAAATCTAGTGAAGAAGTAGACTTTGTTTTGTATAGGAAATCTACTAGTTTTCGCCCCGAAATCTTGTAAGTGCTAGATCTTGATCAAACGCAAATTCACTATAAGCTAAAACCATATAACTGCAATTTAGCTAGTTCACACACCTCCTTAATAAAATTTTGAAAAAAAACCATAGTTGCATCACTAAATTTTTCTAGACTTTATGTCGATTTTGACAAAATCAAGTGGCGAAGTATATTTTGTTTTATATGAGAGAAATCTACTAGGTTTTGCACGAAATCTAGAAACCACTTTATTTCCTCCAATGTAACTGCACTACAACATGAGGAAATTATTGGCTGAAGTAGTTGGTGCGTTGACTACAAAGCCAATGATGGTCTTCGAGAGCTCGAGTTCAATCCCTGACCAGACCAGGCCAGACCCAGTCAAATCAATATCACAGATTTTTCTGGTGTGCACTAGAATCTATGCTAATGCATATCACAGTGCCCTCCTTTGAACTTAAATGACTAAAAAAATCTATAAATCGATAAATTAATGCGTCTACTTAACACCAGAGGCGCTGCAACAACGTTAGAAGAATTAAACAAATGCACAATAGCAGAGTTGTAATAACTAGAGTTAAGCTCCTCTTATCTGTATCTATCAGACATTTTGCCATTTGTATCTGTACTATTCTTATTCTCAGGTAAACGAAATCTGTTATTTAAATCCAAGTGAGCTAAAAATTTACTCTGTTTTCAAAAACCTGTCAAACCTAACATACGAGTATTGTGTCTTATAAGCAATTTTGTTTTACCACTTTCCTACGATGATATCACATACTAAATCGTAAACAGACACAACTCAAAATTATCAAAATTATTTTATCGACATAATATTTATATTTAAAATTATTTTACTGAACAAATCTCTAGCGACTCTAAGAATTTCTTTGACAACACAGTCTTCTTCATCAATATTAAATATGGTTTTTCAGCATCTGGAATTTTTGGAGTTGCGAATGTTTTCGATTTAGTGTGCGAAATATATTTCAACGCTTTAAATTCCAAAATTAAACAAAAATAGTGGTCAGAGATGATTAATAAATATTTCTTTTGTGCTGCCAAAGCAATTATTTCTACTCTCTATAGCTAACTCTTAACTGCTAATTTCTTTTAACACACTTTAATATTTATAAATTATGCTACTGAATTATATTTTCATATGTAATTATTATTTTCCATAAACATAAATTTTTTTTATAGTTTCATGTTTCAATGTGTCCATTGGAATTCATTTCATTCTATTGATCATAGAGCAATAAAAAATTTTAAATTGATCATCTCCTTAATAAACATTTAACAACAAATGTTTTACTAAGAAATAATGCAATCGACTTATAGACAAGCAAAATTAAAAAAAAATATATATATATATGGCCATGATGGTTGACAATACATACTTTTATACGGCTGCATATAACATTTATACATATTTATATATTATTAAAAAGTAAAAAAAAGACATAAACACACACACACACATTTTCATGTACTACCGCTGAATGTTAACTATGGTTAGTAGTTATGTTTACATAAAATAACAATCATAGAAGTGTAGTAAACACAAGTGATGATGCCTGCTGACTACGCGTTAGCGCACGTTCCACAAGACCATAATGACATTTAGCTCCCCAGTAAACTCAACTTGTGGACAACAACTTACATCACACTAACAACAATTACACCACCAATGATACTAGGAATCCTTGCAGTTGGCATAAAACATGCTACGAAAATGGTAAAAAATAAAACATAAACTTAACAAAAAAAATAAAAAATCTATAAGATACAGATAATAATTTCTTCGCAGAATTCATATGGTTGTCGACAACCATGGTTACAGTACATTATAATATCAACTTTAAGTGAACATGTTGATATGCTTAAAGTTCCTCCAAAAATGACAGTAAGATGCCTGAACAACAAAAACAAGAAACTGCACACCAGAAGCGAAATATTAGCAAATCTCTAGGCACACAATATTATGCTGGCATTGGGAGAGAAGTAACAGTGTCAAAAATGGGGTTTAAATGAAATTCAAAAATACTCTACAGAGTTGTGAAATAAATTTTTTCTAATGATAACATTCCAATGATTTTTTAAGCAAATATGTATATAAATATATAATAAAGTTCTTTTTTACTAAAATGGAATAGGCCATTTACACCTGTGACGAAATTCAGCAGATTTTAATTAAAATCTTTATGAACATTTTTACCATTCACGCCAAGTTTTTGTTTTGACATTTATCAATATTTTGTATTCAGCACAAAACCCATTAATTGAAAATTTTCCAAAACTACAACCAAACAACTGTACTGTAACAAATTCACACATTGTTTTGTGCTCTGACTAAACTTTTAGTAAAAATTAAAAAAAAACATAGCACTACAGAGATTTTCAGTGGTTTCTGACAAAATCTTGTGACAAAGTAGGTTTTATTTTTTATGGGAAATCTAGTAGAGTTTGTCCGAAATTTCGTAAATACTAGATTTTGCTCAAATGTAAACACACTGTTATTAAAAATTTTTAATGGGACATTTACATCTGCACGAAATCTAGTAGATTCCAGTTAAAATCTTTATCAAAATCTATACCGTGTACAACTAGTTTTTTTGTAATTAAGAAATAAAATTGGTATCCGGAACACAAACATTGACTGGTATATTTTTCCCAACCACAACAGCTGCTATTCAGCCAATTCAAACACCTTCTTAAGCACAGCGGTTTATTTTTTTGTGACAATTTGGAAGATTTAACTGACAGACTTGAAAAGAAGTGTACGGTTGTCCAGGCTGAAATTCTAGCGATCATGAAAGTCAGGGAATTAAAGACCCAAAATATGACAGACGGGGAGGACGCTCCCTCTCTTTTAAAAGGGTAGCAGCGCCATAAGCTTTGAATGAAAAGTTGTCAAATCGAAACTGGTTGGTGTCTTTAAAGGATCACTCAACGGACTAATGAACAGCTATAATATAAGGCAATGCTTATTTGTAGGCCACTGCAATGTTGATGGAAAATAAACTACCAATGAATTGGTAAGTTTGGAATCAGCATTATAAGAGAAAAAAGAAGTGTTGCTGAAACCCCCAGTAGCCACTGTTTTAGCTAGCTCAGTAAGTAAATATATACAGAGAAAAATTTCATACTAAAATCTACAAAAACAAGATAATTTAGCTTAATTAAAATTTTTTAACAATGTTTTTGTTTTATATGTGTTTCATGTTAACTCAACATGATTTGCAGTAATCTTCAAAGAAAAGTTTTCCTTCCTTCATATTGTTAAATTAAAATAAAGAATCGTGTTGAATCAAAGTTATTTCAACTTGAAATAACGTGAGTTTGATACTGAAACAATGCGATGAAGCATATTGAATAAAAGTTATTTCACACTGAAACAACATGAATTTAATTTAATAGTAATTTTATTTTACTATGTCCCAGTTCAAACGACACAAGTCTTATTTTTGATGAGATATTTTTTATGCATAGTTTTGTATATGCATGTGTGCTTTTTTAATATTACGAATGAGAAAGTACATGAAACTGAGTACTCGTTTCTTTTCCCTTTGCCTTTGCCTTTCTCTCTCTCCTAAAAAGTCATCAGCTTAGCAATAAGACATAGCGCGAACTAGGACTATATATACCATGTTATAGTTTGTGTATATTGCCAAAGATATCGAACGTTCATGCTGTACATACAGCTGGGTTTACCGGATAAGATTTGAATTCGAATTTATCGCATGGTAGTCAACGCATTTAAATACTTAGAGGAAGAAAAAATTGTAGAAAAATATTGAAATCGATGCCATTTGGTACCACATTGAGTTTAGTCCGTTTGTACTTTTCTAGAAAACGTTTGGTATCAAATTTTTAAGAACAACTCATTATCAGGGGTCCAATTCGTGTGGCTCACAGCCCGCTTACAGCCGCCGCCGATCTTATTTTCATTGACAAAGCCGCCGCCGATGCATGCGGTTGACATCGGCTGATGGCTGAGCCGATTTTAGAAATTAAAATTTTTGTTTTTTTAACTACTGCGTGCAACAAAATATAGGTTTTTTTTTGTTGTTTAAATAAAATTAGCTGATTTTTATGTATTTTTATCTTCTCATTACGATGGCGTTATTAGTTTTTCCCCAGCAAGTCTAGTTTTAAAAATATAGTGACATTTACCAATTGCATAATTTACACCACTTTTTGTATCATTCGCTTAATATTGGGTTCGTTATTCAAATTGTATGTTTAATAAACAGGTTGATTCTGCTGAAAATGTATTGGCAAAGTTTATATAAACCAAACGCGTGGATTGATTTTGACGATTCTTTCATTAATCGATTTTTCACTAAGGATATGACAGTAGTCAAAACTCAATATGGCGGCCAACAGACGCCATTTTCTAAATACGATGATGAATAAACCAAAAGAATTTTAAAGTTTGGGGGACCAACCGTGAAAGCGAATAATTCCAAAAGTGGTGTAAATTATACAAATACTAAAAGACATTATGCCTTTAAAACTAGACCTGCTGGAGAATAACTAATGATGCCATTGTAATCAGCAGATTAAAGTACGTAAGGATCGGCTATTTTCAACTTGCAGTATATACCAATGCCTTAGTAAATACATACGAAACTTATGTAAAAAAAATCTGCTCCAACCGGCTAGCCGCCGCCGCCGGTATATATTTCCTCAGCCGCCGCCGCCGAACATTTTGTGACGAATTGAACCTCTGCTCATTATCATTTGATTACCAACTATTCTTGTTTTGATTGCTTACTGTTCTTATTTTTGTTGCCAGTCATTCTTATTTTGTTGCTAATCGTTCTTCTTTTGTTACCGTACCCATCTGACTTTGCTGCGAGTCGATCTTGATTTCATAACAGCTTGTTCTTTATTTACTAACTAATGGTATGTATATTTGTAAAATTTGTGCTCGATTTTACTACAGGCCGTTTTTCTCTCTGTGTAGACCCTGGATTAAAAAGTAATTGACTATATATCATCAAAATGCGAATTCCCACAATAAGTGATGCGTGAGCAGTCACCCAGAAAGTATCTTATTTGGATTCAACTATGTGGTCCATATTGAATAAGAACTATTTACTTAATGTTTCGTTTCTTTGATTTCGGTTAAAATACGTAGAAATATTTATTTTAATTTTTTAAACGCTTGTGATTTTAAATAAAATATCATTGAACTAAAGTATTGTGCATTTCGGTAACGAATGTGAGAACTTAAAATAATTAAAATTTCTTAATGTTTTGTTTATTGTTACTCACTCATAATGTTAAAAAAAAAAGATAACAAACGACAAAAAGGCAATAAGAAATTGTTAAATTTAGCAAAGTGCGACTCTGACTCGAACACTAGATATATAATTTAATACAAACTTCAGCTATATAATATATAGTTTTGGCATTTTTTTTTTGGTTTTTGGCGTTTTCTCAATTTGGCGATTTTTTCCAATTTGGAAATTTTTTTCATTTTGGCGTTTTTTTCATTTGGGTGATTTTTTTAGTTTTGGCGCCTTTTTCGCGTTTTTGCGATTTTTTTCGGTTTTTGGCGTTTTTTCAATTTGGCGATTTTTTTCATTTTGGCGATTTTTTTTCATATAAACAATTGTTTTGGTTTTGGCGCCTTTTTCGCGTTTTAGCGATTTTTTTCGATTTTTGGCGTTTTTTTATTTTGGCGATTTTTTTTTATTTGGGCGATTTTTTTTGAATTTCGCGATTTATTTTAGTGTTAGAATTTTTTTTATTTTGGTGATTTATTTCGTTTTGGCATTTTTTTTTTTAATTTTTGGCAGTTTTTTTTTGGTTTGGCGATTTTATAATTTTCGGATTTTTTAGTTTTACCGTTTATGAAAATTTCAAGTATTTGCCTCTTACGGTTTCCAAGAAATAGTTGTCAAAATTACATAGTCAAAATTGCATTAACTGATGGACCACCCTTTAATTTAAATTTTTTTAAATTTTAGTGTTATTTGTTTTAGTCTGTATAAAATACACTAATTTTACAAAATTCAAGTTTCAATATAAAGGGTGTTTTTTATTGAGGTATAGAACTTTAAGCTCTAACTGGCGGCCATTTTGTCAGCTGTCAAGTGATTAATATTTAGTTTGGTTTGCCATTTCATCATGAACAGGTTGACAAAAGAACAACGCTTGCAAATCGTGCAAATTTATTTCGAAAATAATGGTTCAGTTCGCGAAGTTTAAAGCAAGCTCCGTCCATTTTATGGTCGACATAATCGTCCATCAGAGCAAATAATTCGGTTAACCATGGATCGTTTTCGCACTACGTTTACTCTATGTGATAATACGCATCCGCAGAGACGTCGAACAGTGCGCACCGAAGAAACAATTGCCGCTGTAGAGCAAAGTGTTGAAGAGGACCCGAATTAATCAATTCGCCACCGTGCAGAGCAATTGGAGCTTTGTCCATCAACTTTACGGAAGATTTTGCGCAAAGATCTTGGCTTGCGACCTTACAAGATCCAGCTTGTGCAAGAATTAAAGCCGCGAGACCATGCAATGCGTCGTGATTTTGGTGTATGGGCCGAAAATGAGATTGATCTCGATGCTGATTTTCATCGCAAAATTTTGTTCAGTGATGAGGCTCATTTTTGGTTGAATGGCTACGTCAACAAGCAAAATTGCCGCATTTGGAGTGAAGAGAATCCACATGAGACCCTTGAGACGCCATTACATCCATAAAAACTGACTGTTTGGTGTGCTCTATGGGCTGGTGGAGTCATTGGGCCATACTTCTTCCGAAATAATGCTGGAGAGTCAGTTACCGTTAATGGAGACCGGTATAGAGCCATGATAACCGACTATTTTGTTCCCGAATTATATGGCATGAATGTGGATGAGTTGTGGTTCCAACAAGACGGCGCTACATGCCACACAGCGCACGTCACAATCGATTTATTGAAGGAAACATTCGATGAGCGCATAATTTCGCGGAATGGACCTGTCAATTGGCCACCAAGATCGTGTGATTTGACACCATTGGATTATTTTCTTTGGGGATATGTGAAGTCGCTCGTCTACGCCAACAAACCAGAAACGTTAGGGGACTTGGAAGCCAACATTCGTGGCGTTATTGCCAACATACGGCCCCATATGCTCGAAAAAGTGGTTGAAAATTGGACCTGTAGAATTGGCTTTATTCGAGCCAGCCGCGGCGGCCACATGCCCGAAATCATATTTAAACATTAATGGCATAAAATTATCCTTCCAATAAAGCCAAATTGATGGACATTAAAACGATTTTCTTGTGTTTTATTTCAATTCGAAGTTCTATACCTCTAAAAAAACACCCGTTACATATCGATGGTTTACTAACGCAACCTCGTAACTTAAAAACTACTACTTTTCAGAAGAGACAAAAAATGATTTATAACAAGTATTTAATGAAAATTTACAAGTATTTAATTGAAAATTTAACAAAAATCATCCAAGTAATTAGATTATAAAAAAACATATATTAAAAATGTTTAAATACTTGTTATAAATCATTTTTTGTCTCTCCTGAAAAGTAGTAGTTTTTAAGTTACGAGGTTGCGTTAGTAAACCATCGATATGTACATATAATTGTATGTATATTAAATGGGATTTTAAAATTTTTCGTTGCTCGTTTTGGAACACCCTTTAATTTTTAATTCACATTTATTTGTTCTTGTAGCGGCCAAGGTTCTACATACTTTGTCCAAATTTCAGGACCGTAGCTCTTACGGTTCCTGAGAAAATACCGTGTGACGGACAGACGGACAGCGTAGCGAAAACAATAGAGTTCCTTTTCACCTTTGGTGTACGGAACCCTAAAAAGCAGATTAAAAACCGGTTTTAAAATTGTTTAAACAATCAAACCCGAAACAAAACTTGCCCTAACCAGCCCAAAAATTTGGTTTTCGAAAAAAAATCGAACTAGATATAAAAGACCGGTTCCGAACTAGATAAAAATAAGCTATGTTTTACGCTGGTAATGAGGCTTTCTATTGGTGAAAGAATTTTTAACATCGGTTTTTTGGTTTTCGCGTGAAAGTGTAGCAAACAACCAAACAAACTCACTTTCACATTACTAATATGTATTACGAGTAGCAAGAATTTTATATGAATACACATTCGCTTTTAATATTTACTAAAGGTAAAACTTTGGTTACTTTATTCCCTCATGTTGCAAACGGAACGACCCGTTTAAACATCCTCTGAAATACACATCACCTTTGGCAAAAGATGTCAGCAAACACACACACGCACACACACACACACACACACGCACACGCACACACACACACACACACACACACACCAAAGATGATGACAACTTCTGTTGAATAACGTGTAGCGTTTTTTTGTATTCTTTTATTTTTTTGCTGTTACACTCTTCACCTCCTTTTGACTAATGTATGCGCATACTTGACAGTGTCATATTGTAAATGTGAAACGTGATGCCACTTTAGGTGAAATGCTGCTATTAACTTTTTTTCCTACAACTTTTTTCTTCCATTCAGTTCTTCTGTATGCCTGTTGAATTTTTTTATTTTTCTTTTTGGTTCGTTTCATCCTTGCAGCAAAACGTTGCATGAGTTAGTTGTATGCGCTGGGGCTACTAAAAATCATGGTTGGTAGTTGTTAGTATGTTGGTTAGTTTGATGGTGTTGCTTTGCCTTTAAATAGTATGTTTAAACAAATCTTTGTAGACCTTATCATTAGGCATACTTTTGAAGCAGTGCTACTTGGTAAGTTTTACGTTTTTGTTTTTATTTGCTCCTTATTTATTCCCTGTTGACGATGCTTGTTTTTTTTTTTTTTTGCCAAAAGCTACAACATGTAGCACACGCTTTACTAGTCAAAGGTGCCTTTTTAACACAAAAAGAAGTATATATATGCAAATAAAAAAAATAAAGAAACTTTAACGTATAAAAACAATTCGCAGTTTAATATTAGAATTCAACATCCTTGTCATCATCAACAGCCATGGAATTAGTGATGAAGTTGATAAGAACAGAAAACAGCGTTTCTTTTAGTATTTCAATAATACCCTACAGATAGGTATCTGAAAAGTGATCTAAGAAGAAAAAAAATATAACAAGACAATAGTTTTAAGATTTATTTGAGATAAGATTTTTTAAATTTTAAATTCCCGCTAAAAGAGACAAATGAAATTTAATAGTTAAAATGAGATGTTCAAGAAATTAATTTGAAAAAAAAACGTAACTCTGAACGGAAAGTTACCCTACAAATTTGTACTTCATTGTAGCGCTCACTGCTTTTTATGTCTACTCATTTGAATATTTTTACACAATTCTTGTCCTTTTTATTTTTTGCCTGTCATTATAAATATGCTACCAACAATATTTTCTCATAAGTCGAAAACTATAAAGGCATTAACAGTTTCTTTTTCATATGTGTTTTATCTCGCATAAATGCATGGCTGCCAGTGTTTTCCTTATTGTTTGCACTACTAATGTTATTACTTCAGACACATTTTGTTTATGGTGTCTTAGTCGTTATATTGCTTCTGCTGTTCATTTGTCCAGCAAGTTGTTATTTTTAAGTGAACATTAATGTTTAAATAGGGGAATTATTTAAGATGGTTGTCATGGCTGCAGACTTTTCTGCTGATACCATCATTTTGGTCATCATTTTTGTTAGCTTAGTACGTCAGTTTTGATTAGTCTAAATATTTTATATAAACGGCACTCGTTATACCCTTCAGTAAAAATGGCAAAGTATATATATTCTGGGTCCTTAAGGACCCAGTTTCAAAGCTGGAAAATTTATACTTTATTTTGCCATATAAAAGTAACAAATTTTTGTTTTATTTTTGTTAAATAAACTTATTTTATATTCCAGTATGAATAAAATTGCTATTAAAAATAAAAAAATAAAAAAAGACGTTTCCAGGGTTGGAAAACTTTGACTTTTTTTTGTTAAATAAAAGTAACCTACTAAAACTAATTTTTCCTTTTTCTCTATAAATTGGTATAAGAAATCAGAAAAATCTAAACTTGCAATTCCAGGGTTGGGAAACTTGCACATTTTGTGTTATATGAAAGTAATTAGCTCTAATTAATTTTTTTCTTTTTCTTTTTAAATTAACTATATTTTTTGCTTTTGAAAGAAAAGTTTCGTGAAGAAAATTAGAAAAATGACAGAGCTGAAAACTTTGAACTTTTGTTGATATTAAAGTAACTAAATAAAACAAATTTTTATCTTATTTCCTTTTTTCTCTGTTTATTTAACATATCTTACAAATTTTTTACAGAACTAGATTTGTAATAGGAATCAGGAAAGTCTAAAAGGTTGATTCCAGGGTTGGAAAATTTTATTTTTATGTATATAAAAGTAACTGGGTCAAATTATTAATACTTTTTTTTTGGTTACAAACTATCTGTGTTATTCATAAAAAATATTTCAGGTTTATTAAGGGCTTATTTAACATATTACTATGGGAAATTTGTCAAATAAACCTGTAATAAACCTAAAATATTTTTTATGAATTAGACCGTATATATATACTTTATGATTTAGAAAGAAGTAGTTTGTCATAAAAATTAGAAAAATAAAAGACAGAGAACTTTAACTTTATATATAAAACTAATTATCTCTTTGGTAGTTAAATATATTCTATATTTTAGAAGGAGATAAATTAGTATTAATAAAAAACAGAAAAATCAAAATTATGGTTTCAGGGTTGGAAAATGATAAATAAATTGGCAAAAAAAAAATAACCAAACATATTTATTTAGTTCAACATATTTAATGTTTTAGGAAGATCATTACTCAAGATCTTTTTTTATATTTTTAAAATTTTTATATAGATATATAATTTAAATATAAACTAAGGTTTGTGTCATGCTTGTAACAAGTTCTTATTAATTTTTAGTAAATGGAGATAAAAATAATATATTTGAATCAAATTCTTTCATCGAAAAATTCTGAGAGGTCACATACAAAAAATTGCATAGAGCAAAATATGATAAATTTTTCACAAAAAAATATGTATATATGAATCTGTACCTACGTCGGTGAAGGGTATATAAGATTCGGCAGAGCCGAAAATAGCACTCTTATTTTTTTATTATTTTTTATTTAAAGCTAAATCTTGATATCGAACCATAACCGCCAAAAAAGCTTGAGACACATATTTGTAAAACTTTTTTTTTAACGAAAATCGAGTACAGTACAACTTCGACAATTCGGACACATATAGATTTAGGCTCGTTCGGATTAAGGAGTTGTCCTGACTATAGCAGTTGAAAATATTAAAATAATCTAAGTGATTTAAATACATACATACATACATTATTATATTATATTATATTATATTATATTATATTATATTATATTATATTATATTATATTATATTATATTATATTATATTATATTATAATATATTATATTATATTATATTATATTATATTATATTATATTATATTATATTATATTATATTATATTATATTATATTATATTATATTATATTATATTATATTATATTATATTATATTATATTATATTATATTATATTATATTATATTATATTATATTATATTATATTATATTATATTATATTATATTATATTATATTATATTATATTATATTATATTATATTATATTATATTATATTATATTATATTATATTATATTATATTATATTATATTATATTATATTATATTATATTATATTATATTATATTATATTATATTATATTATATTATATTATATTATATTATATTATATTATATTATATTATATTATATTATATTATATTATATTATATTATATTATATTATATTATATTATATTATATTATATTATATTATATTATATTATATTATATTATATTATATTATATTATATTATATTATATTATATTATATTATATTATATTATATTATATTATATTATATTATATTATATTATATTATATTATATTATATTATATTATATTATATTATATTATATTATATTATATTATATTATATTATATTATATTATATTATATTATATTATATTATATTATATTATATTATATTATATTATATTATATTATATTATATTATATTATATTATATTATATTATATTATATTATATTATATTATATTATATTATATTATATTATATTATATTATATACAAAAGACGAAGTTATTTTGTGCTGACTAACTTTGTTGAGGTGGTTGATTTGTGCCTTTTGCTCTAGTATCTCTTATTCTCCTCAGCCCACTAAATGCAAATTGGAAATGCTTTCTTTGCATCTGCATTAGAGATTTTTGTTTTTGCATCCATTTCTACTTTTTTAAATGTCAGAAATCGTTGATTTAGGAACATGGAAATTTTCGGCAACCTGCCTAATAGTTTTTCCTCATCAAGACATTTTAAAATATGACACTTCTAATGTAAGGTTAGTATTTTATGTTTGCGTTTATTATTTAAAATATGGCACTTCGAATGGAATTAAACAAACACGCTTGCGAAAAAAATGAACCGAAACTGAAGCAATAACAGTGAAAATGTAAATCAAATTACAAATAACAAAACAAAACAAAAATTCCCGTTAGCTCGCACGTTTTGCTTGGATTTTAGTTTTTGTTCTTGCATATAAAAAATTTTTCCGGATTGTGGAGGTAAAAACTTTAAATTGTCCGAAATGTAGAAGCGTCCGAATTATTGGAGTGACCGGACTGGCGCATGTCCGGACTATCGAACCGTTACAACCGTTAATAAAATATTTGCAAAAAGTATGTCGCTTAAGATTTTTTAGTAGCTATGGCACACTATCTTGTTGCGGGCTTGAATTTTTAAAGTTTTCTATGTAAAATTAAAATATTAAAAAGTTAATGCTTTAAGATTAACACAAAATTTACAAACTGTAGAACGACAAAAGCATCGTTTTAGGTACTTTTTGAGTATTGGCCGTCAAACAACGATGAATAAATTCAACTTAAAATAAAAACGTGCTCATGTGCAAAGACACATATCAATTTTTAACCGAATCCGTATAACTATAAACAACCAACAACTATGTTAATACACATTCCTTAAATTATGCAGCATAAGTATAAAAATACACTGAGTATTAATCGGCTATACATGCGTATATACAAGAATATTTCATTTATGCACCCATACAGAAGTTTTCGAACCGCCAAAACACATTTTCCATTACATTTTATATACAAACATATAAGTATACGGAGGCAAATAATGAATAAGTATCTGGAGTATCATGCGTATATTTGTTTTTGTCTGACTAAATATCCATATCCTGAATATAAGCTTAGTTAGACGAAAAGTCTCCCTGAAAAGGGAGATTCAAAGCGCTTGATATGCATGTACTTTTTTATTTTTAGTTGTAGCCTGTTTTAGTTTTGCGCAAGTGACGTTTTGTTAAAGTGACGTCGTTGTCGACAACTGGAATAAGGGTGAATAATTTGGGTTTAATGTTGAAAAAAAAAATAATTCTAATGAAAATCAAATATAGTTTGCGATTAACAGTAGCCCACCTTAAAAACACTCTTCTCATATGCTGTTCTACGAGTAAACCAAACTTTCGCAATCTCAATACTTCCGCTGTATCAATTTTTTTATATATTTTATCGTTTATAGAATTCAAATGAAAATTTTAAATTACAAAGCTGTTATTGAGTTTTTTATGTAGACCTCGATAAAAGTACTTCAACATTATCCGTGGCATAGGCCGAATTAGTTTCGACCCATTTGTTAACTTTTTATAGATCAGCTCTAAAACTTTTTGATACTGCAACTCTTTTGTCTAAAATCATCATCTGACTCCGACATTTTAAATTTGGTTAATGATTTATAGCATTTTTACATATGTATACCCATCCAATATTATTATCCTTATAGATCTCTTCATATCGATTTCAGTACAATAACATCCCCATTATCAATTAACTACCGGAAATTGTTGTCATTCACAATACATATTTTTACCTACACACGAATGTATTTTGCAGAGTAATTTGAAAAAATGGTCATTAAATATGTGTGTACGTATTAGTCTCCTGCACAAGACATCTTATAAGAACTTTCAAGACATGAGGGATTTTTCAAATGCTTTACTACAGCGAAATCTTATAAAACAAACGTTAACAACATTGTTTGCAAGAAATTTGTTTGAGTATTGTAGGTATAAGAGTAAAGAAAAAAAAACACTTCGTGACGGAAGAATTTGTGATACTTGCTTCTTTCTACGCATGAGCGCGTGTACAAACGTCATGCATGTATGTGTGTATGATTTTTTATTTTTCTGCGCACATGCAAAGGCACACACATGCATTAACATTAGTTGTATGCGGTTAACCACATAATAGCTTACTATCTACATATTACACACACACTCAAACCTACAATATGAAAAATAGCAAGCATACACTAATCAACAGTACTTCTTTTGAGTGTTTGTTACAAACAAGCTGTCTGGCGACATCGCTTGTTACAACTGATATACACATACACCAATACATCCATCGTGCTTCGCTTATAGTACGACAGCATTTATTATTGGTTTAGTATAATAAAGGGTGTTTTTTATTGAGGTATAGAACTTTAAGTTGGCATCACTTTTTTAACTGGCGGCCATTTTGTCAGCTGTCAAGTGATTAATATTTAGTTTGGTTTGCCATTTCATCATGAACAGGTTGACAAAAGAACAACGCTTGCAAATCGTGCAAATTTATTTCGAAAATAATGGTTTAGTTCGCGAAGTTTACCGCAAGCTCCGTCCATTTTATGGTCGACATAATCGTCCATCAGAGCAATTAATTCGGTTATTCGGAATGGACCTGTCAATTGGCCATGAAGATCGTGTGATTTAACACCATTGGATTATTTTCTTTGGGGATATGTGAAGTCGCTCGTCTACGCCAACAAACCAGAAACGTTAGGGGACTTGGAAGCCAACATTCGTGGCGTTATTGCCAACATACGGCCCCATATGCTCGAAAAAGTGGTTGAAAATTGGACCTGTAGAATTAGCTTTATTCGAGCCAGCCGCGGCGGCCACATGCCCGAAATCATATTTAAACATTAATGGCATAAAATTATCCTTCCAATAAAGCCGAATTGATGGACATTAAAACGATTTGCTTGTGCTTTATTTCAATTCGAAGTTCTATACCCCTCAAAAAAACACCCTATACATGCGACGTGAATACATTTAAAAATCATGACGTTTTTACATTTCCAGACTATTTACGCAGCTCTCTAGTACATATGCTGTTGCCAGCAGCTAGTTATAAGAAACAAAAGATAAAAACTTAAAGACAGTGCAATTTAAATGTTTTCAAAAGACATTGAAATATGTGATTGTGATTCTTTAAATAAAATGATGAAAAGAAAAACAAAACTAAAGCAAAAAACTGTCAACACAAAGTTATGTCAAATGTATGATTTGACATACAACTTGTTACCTTTTGATGTACGACGACAAACGAAAGAAATGTGTTTGTTGTGTGTGGAACCATTATTGAACTACAAAAAAAAAACTAAAGCAGTTCAAAAATGGCTGTTATGCATTTTTTTACGGATTGTTTTATAACACAATGACAAGCACCGAAATAAGTACGAAAGAATGTCGAAATGAAAACAGAACTCCAAAAAATATCATCAACATTGTTAAGAGTGCAATGAAACAATTTAAACAAGTTGACTGAATGTAAAATCGAAATGAGTGACAGTTGCATGTCAAGCCATTGAATGCCAGCAGGCTCATTGTCATTCTCATCATCATCATCAGCAGTAGTAGCAGCAAGCAGCTTTGTTGTCATCATCATTATTATCATCATCAGTTAGAGTACAACTCTTGTCATTATTGAATATTTTTGGAAAAATGTCAGTATGGTATTATAATTTTTCTTATGCCTTTTCTCTTCCTTTGGGCGTTTTAAGTATATGTATGCCTTCATGTTGCAGATCCATCTTCGGCAACCATTTTTGTTGCAAATTATTGAAGTTTTACAGAAATCAACTGCAATTTACCAAGGCTAAGAAGTAAAATAAAACCTTATGTGCCGCAGCATAATGAGATGAATTTTGTTCGTTTGAGGCCAACAGCAGCAAATCTTTCTCTTGATTATCCCAGCAATTTATGCAACCATTCTTTCCGTTTTTTTTTTCTTTTTTCATATGTCATTACTTCCATCCATCCATCCATCTATCCAAACATTCAGTCATTCATGCAACCATATACATACATATCCCTTCATGATTGGGCCTATATAA
The DNA here is from genome assembly GCA_949987645.1 of Tachina grossa. Classification (NCBI taxonomy): domain Eukaryota; kingdom Metazoa; phylum Arthropoda; class Insecta; order Diptera; family Tachinidae; genus Tachina; species Tachina grossa. Next base: position 154,547,427 of record OX465275.1, read on the forward strand.
GTTTTAAAACCCCTACAAACATAATAAACGACCGCTCAATTTACATACAATGACCATCATCATCAACATCAACATGAATGTCATGTGTCTTTTTTGATGACTAAAGGGAACTACGAGTATTCAAGTATCTCCACTTGTATAAATAAATCTTATTTTGTTCATCATCAAAGAAATCCACATGCACAGTAACATTTCACAGAGCCATCATGCATAAATCCAGAACTTTTGTTGTCTGCAGCTTAAAGAGCAGCTACTGGATCTACGCATAATGCGAATAAGTAGTTGGACACTTGATCTTTTGACGTTTTGAATGTTTTGTTTACTGTTTACGTAAACATGCCATCGCTGCAACAGCAGCATGCAGAGGCTTAAGAGTATTAAATCTTTGTGTTATTAAAAAGTAATTTTGTTTTATAAAAATATTTAATTTTAAATAACTTTTGGAAAAATAAAATATTTGTCATGAAATTCTTCAGTATTATCGGATTATATCAAGTAATTTATTGCATGAGACTTTTTCCATTTGTTAATTAATATCCTCACAAAAACATAAATGTGAAAAAAGGCAAAGTATCTATCCAAAATTTCGGCCATTAAAAGTAGTGAGATATAAATTTTGACCAAGTTCTTGTTTGGCAAAATACCTAACAAAGAAATTTCCCTGCAGGAAATTGAACTTACACAATACTAGTCAGGTGACCACCGGTCCCCAAGTGATAGGGACTAGTCCGAGTTCTAACAGTTCCTTTGAAGCGGACCAGTCACTTTTACATGGGAATGGCCCAGGATGGAGTTAATTGATACTTTTGTATGCACCCTGTGACTTATCACTGAAGTCATAGAATAATATAAATTATATATAAATGTTATTCAGACACTTAACTGTAACAATGAAAACTTATAATTTTTTTTATTGTTACAAATGAAATTATAATTTATTTTTAAGCAAAAAATATTTTGAGATTCGAACCGACAACCTCGCGCATGACAGGCTTGCACACTACCCTCTCAACCACAAAGCCACTCATGTTTCAAAAGTATAAATACCAGTTAAGTTTAGGTTAATATCTCAGTATATTTACGGGACTGGTTCCAGAGTCACATTAACAATATATTTTCAATATTTGATAGGTCCATGTATTCAACCACATCGAACATGTTTAGTGCCGTTTGCTACAATATTGCACCGAGTCCAAATTAAATTGGCTCAAAATCAAGACGATACATCACGAAAATGGTGAATATGTAACCATTTACACGATATGTCTTTTTTTCCATACACTTCTCCGTACTTTTGATAACACTCGAATTTTCTCAAGTCATAGGACGAGTACGTTTAGATCAATTGTCACCAAATTTTCTGCAGGGATGTTATGCATTATATAAATTTGTAATCGTAAGGGTTTCATATAATTTCTAGATAATCTGCTAGCTTGACAACATTTTTACCAATATAAGGAAATGAACAAATAAAAATTATTCTCTCCTTTTTTAGAAAGGTAAAAATATTGCCAAGTTAGCCGATTATCTAGAAATTATAGGACACCCTTACGATTACAAATTTATATAAAACATAACATATTTCTAAGTTTACAATTTTTTAAACGCACTAATAATCCCAAATTAATATTTTATTTATTAAGTAAAATTGTTATTTGTTATGAGCTTCTCATTTGTTTAAATGAAAGTTTATAATATAATAACTCTAGTTGTTCTAAGAAGCTTTGGGTAAAGGTTCCCTGATGATCTGCATTAGCAACAGTGAAATGCGCATAGGATCCAGCTAAGCCCCTCAATAATCAATTTCAATGTATTTTTAATAATAAAAAAAATATTTTACTTAATATATAAAATATTAATTTGGGATTATTAGTGCGTTTAAAAAATTTCAAACTTAAATTGTAACAATTCCAATAAAAAAAACACTAATTATTAACTTGACTGCACCCGGTCAGAAAAATATTTGTGTGGCAACACTCTATTGTTAAATAGCTGTTGTTGTTATTTACATTTATTTTCTTTTACATATTCTTATGACTACAATTTGAAGCTGAAAAAAAGTCAGCCAATGTAGCAATGGTAAAGTAAGAAAATAAAAAACATGTTGATTATTGAGTTCTTGTTTCAACTTTGTTATTTGTTATGTGCTTCTCATTTGTTTAAATGAAAGTTTACAATATAATAACTCTAGTTGTTCTAAGAAGCTTTGGGTAAAGGTTCCCTGATGATCTGCATTAGCAACAGTGAAATGCGCATAGGATCCAGCTAAGCCCCTCAATTATCAATTTCAATGTATTTTTAATAATAAAAAAAAAAATATTTTACTTAATAAATAAAATATTAATTTGGGATTATTAGTGCGTTTAAAAAATTTTAAACTTAGATTGTAACAATTCCCATAAAAAAACACTAATAACATATTTCTGTGGAAGGTATTGTGGCAAACAAGAACTTGGTCAAAATTTATATCTCACTACTTTTAATTGCCGAAATTTTGGACAGGAACTTGGCATTTTTTCACATTTGTGTTTTTGTGATCTGACTACTTTTTGAAAAATTTTCTATAATAAAACTTTTTAAACTTAAAATTTCTAAAGTATCTTATTTCTATTAATGATCACTGTGCCATTTGAACATTGCATAGTTCCATAAAATAATGGGTTAGAGCGTGATGGGTGTTGGATTGTATACCTTAAAAATGCACTATTGTATCATTACAACGGGTTGTTAGTGTGTACGCAATTTGGTAAGAGTCGTCTGGAAAGAAATATTTAAAATACAGCGTAAATTTTAGTGGGCTTGAAGCCGCCTATTTTCTCGATATATTTATATATTAAAGTCTGCTTAGCCGAAGTACACAAACCTAAAGAATATGCCCAATTTGCATGCAAAGTTTTAATAGGGTAGTTGTTGCTTTAATTTTTGAATTTTCCAATGGAGTAAATCAATAAGAACTATTTTTAACACCTGACTAAAAAAAGGGATGTTATAAGTTTGTAGTGTGTGTCTGTGTGTCTGCGTATCTGTGTATCTGTGTGTCTGTCCGTGTCCACGTACAGGCCAAACGGTTGGACCGATTTTCATTTAGTTTTTTCTATTTGAAAGACGATTTGATCGAGAGTGTTTGAAGAAAATCGGTCCAGCCGTTTAGAAGATATAACATCTTTTCTGAAAAAAGTCGGGGGTTTTTAAATTTTTAATTTTTGTTATTCTACAAAATGTCAGCTCTCTATTGTATAATATTACGTAAAATTTTTGGGCCTGGTCCTGCCGACTTTCATATCTGCTAGTGCTTATGGTTCCTATAAAGTTTCGTAGAAAAAAACTATTGAGAAATACATGAGTAATAGACTAAAAACTGCTAAGCCGAAGTACATGAAAGAAAAAGTTAAGATTTATGGCGAAGTCACGACCACGTTTCAAAACAGGAGATTTTGACTTTGGATAAGTGCAATGAGTATGAAAAATTTCAATTAAATTTAACTTAATTTTGAGTTTACAGTGCTTGTTCCCAACCCCTCATTGAAACTTCTGGTTTCTTAGATTTTTCTTAGTGATCTCTGATCTAGATTAATTTGTGTACCAAATTTAAGCTCTCTAGTGCGAATTAGAGTTTTAGCGGATAAAACTTCTTGGTTTTAAGATTTTCCCATTGGCTTACTTATCTACACTTGCTTGCGTATAAAATTTCAGCTCTCTAGCGTGAACTGTACCTTATAATTTTGTGAGCATTACCTCTCCCACTATTTAAACTCACAATATTGTTGTGAGCAGCGCTTATAATTCATGCTAATTTTCTTCTAAAATATGCTAGACCGCAGTATATTAAACACAAGGCTAACACTTTATGGGAGTGATCACGCCCACTTTTCTAGATGATAGTTTAAAGTATTTTCTACGTGCAACGTATATGCAAGGTATCACTGAAATGGCTTAAGTGAAAAGCTGTATATTAACAGCCTTATTTATATAACTTATTACGGCTTTATAAAGGGTTTTAAGATAAATTTTCATAAAAAATTGTTCTTAAAAAGCCTTAGTAAGTTTTATAAATAAGGCTGTAAGTTTTCAGGTTAAAACAATAGTAGCATGGCTCCGCCAATTCTGGTAAAATATTTTGGTTTTTCAGATTTTTCTAGTTGGTTTATCACCTAGACCTACTTGTGTATCAAATTTCAGCTCCTTAGCGCAACTTTTAATTTTTAATTTTTATTGGCGCAACCCTGTCCACTTTTCCAAACTCAAGAATTTTTTAAGCCAGTGCTTATTATTCGTGTCAAGTTTCATTGCAAACGGATAATAATACATACATAAAAATTATATCTAAATGTGCTGAGCCGTAGTATATGAAAATTGTGGTTTAAATTGTATGGGTGTGTCGACGCCCACTTTTTTAGTAAAAAATTTATAGATTTGCATAATCGCAGTATGTGTGCTAAATTTCAGTCAAATAGCTTCCATTAAGCGCCTTAGATTAGCTTACTTAATTCTAACCTTTATGTGCGTAGCCCCGACCTCCTGGCCAAAATTGTCGGGTTTTCAGATCTTTTTTTAGTTAAGTCTTTACCTAGATCTAGTTTTGTAGCGAATTTCAGCTCACTAGCACAAATTTTAATTTTTATAAGCGTAGCCCCGCCCCCTTGGTTAAACTTTTTGGGTTTTCAGATTTTTCTAGGTGATTGCTTACCTAGATCTAATTGTGCAAACTTTGCATATGTGGTAACATGAATTAATTTTAAGTATGGTTTAAATTTCATAATTTTACAATGGCGGGGAACAAAATTATGAGGGTGGTAAAAACAGCTCGAATGGCTTTCTGTAAATATACACACTGCGTGCATTGGCCGGAACATGACCTGGCGCACTGCCGTGCGCCTAGATTCTACATACAGACATAAGTAGGGTAGACAAGCTTTGCCCAATAGTTTATTATTGATCATAAAATCACATATGTATTTTTTTTATTTATAAAAAAGTTTTCATATCACAGTCTATTATTATTGCAAAATAAAATTCTGCACTAATTTAAAGACCTGCAGCATCAAATGTAGTCAAATAAACATTCAAACATTTAGCTCAACTCACTCAGTCATTCAGTCATCAAATCCAATCTGTAGCCTATCCAGACTGCCCGTACCGTATGTGAGTGTATGTATGTATGTGCACGTGAAAAAAGTAACAGAGGTAGTGGTTTGTAAATAGTACTTGAAATGAGTTTTTTTTTCGGAGGATTGACATACAAGATTGACAACATGTCGCAGTATGGCTGAAACCTTTGATTGACATGAGTAATCAACCAACAGAAATGTCAACAATTCAAGAAAAAGAATGATGAATATCAATGTTTCAGATTAAATCCATAAAAATGCAGCTTTAGGCGAACTTTTAAGCTGCAGTAAAACGTAAATATACATAAATTTAACAACAACAACAGCAGCAACAGCAGCAGCAGTAGCAGTAGCAACAATAAAGATTTACGTTACTTAAGTCCCAATTTACACTATGCAAGTCTTATTGCTAAGCTGTATAGTTTGTTAGGGGCGAGAGACGGGGGGAAAAGAAACGTTGCTGTTCCCCTCGTCTCTCTCTCCCTGAAACGAATCAGCTTAGCAATAAGACTTGCATAGTGTGATTTGGGACTAACCATCCTATTTTTGGGATAAAACGCATATTGTTAGTGGTGTAGCTGTGTTGCCAGTGTTCATCATTTACAAAATACTTTTGATAGACATCAAGGTTTTTCATTGGTGACATTTAAAACATGCAACAGGACGAGTGACTGCCTGCCTGATTGCCTGTTTGCCACAAGTAGTCCATTTTGTTTGTTGCTAAGCCATGTTGGAGTTATTGTTTGTGTTTTGTTGGCTTAACTTTAATCAGCAAGAAAAGTTTATTTGTTTTCCAAAAATGAAAAGAAATAACGAAATCAAGTGAACAATTTTTCCAACATCTTTTATTTCTTTTTCCATCCATCACAAACACACTCACAAACGAACGAGCAGCAAAAGAAATTGTAATGTGATGTCGTTTTGTCAGTGTGATTGACGAGCAAATGTTGCTGCTGTTGACACATAAATATTTTACTTTTTATTTTCGGTTAAAAGAGGCAAAAATTTTATTCATTATTTTTGTGGCGAAGTGACAGTAAGGGTTCATTGCAGCATACAAATATTTATAGCATTTAATTTCACTCAATTGCAAGATAAATTTTTTTGGATTAAATATACGAAATTATTTTCTTAAGGCTCTAAATTGCCCATTATCTCACAATAAATCTTGCGGAAAAAATTCCAATACAGTTGCAATTGTTAAAAGTTTAAGAAAACGGCTTATTAGTTTGCAATTTATGATAAAAACTTAAACGAAAGAAAAAACTTTGCATGCTTAAAGGTTTATATTCGGGTTTTAATGCAGCTGTTCCACGTTGTGAAGGAGCAATTTAAAAAATAATAAATTCGGCAAAGTGGTACTTTGACTCGCACACAAAGGGTTACGTACGGGCACTACATATCTATCTATATAATTAATAGGCGAACATGTTTTTTGTAATCCCTTTTACGCTGGTACCATTACACCGATTTAAAAAAAATTTATATGGTATAGATGTGCAGAATCTATATTTTATTGAAATCGGTTTAGTATTTTGGGAGCTATAAGCGTTTAAATTTGCTACTACTACATGGACACATATTACACACGCATTTATTAGCTTACAAGTAAAAAAGAAACAAAACATGAGTGTGTGTGTGTGTGTGTGTGTGTGTGTTTGTAGTATTTATCTTGATCTAACAATTTTTTCCTCTTATTTGTTGTTGTATGAAAGCCATAATACTTAAAGGAAGAGAATCAGGGATGATAAATGAGAAAACCAATTTCGTACCAATTTACTCTTACAATTGTACTTTTTCCACTCCAATAGTAGTAAACTCGTTTCTTTGTGTTTTAACTTTTTTTTATTATATTTTTAGAACATATCGCTTATTTAATTAAATAACTTCATAACTCATAAAAATAGTTTGCCAGAACACAAATTTAAAGTTTTCAATTTACATACGACTTAATGAAAAATGAAAATGTTGTATTTGGTTTTAAGAAAGAACGATATTGAAGATTAATCTGCATCATTAACTCTTAAATGAAAATTTATTATTAGTAGAATAGGCAGTAAATACATATCATTGGTCTCAAGTAAAAGGGCTGTAACACAAATAATTGTTATTTTACAGGGGAAGGTAAAAACACAATAGAAACTGTAATATTCTTTCTGTAATATTTTTGTACAACTGATTGTAAAAGCGTTATTTTTTAAACTATTGCAATACATTTTTGTGGCGAGCTGTATTTTTGTGAAATGTATTGGAATCACTGAAAAACTAAATTTCGTAAAAAATGCGAGTTAGGCCATTTCAACTTTTGAAAGCTACGGAAACATTAGCACATCCAATTAATTTTTCAAAGCGCGAAACTCGTTATTAATACTATCATAATTTCTATTTTCGTTTGGGAATATTTTTAATGAGAAAGGTACGATACTACTCACATTTTCGGAAGTGAATTTTGTTAGTCAGGTTAAAATTTCGTTATGAAAATTAACTTTATTTAGTTTCGCCAGAGGTTATATAGAACCGTCTAACATTTCTTTTAAAATCCGTAACTATACAACTTTTAATTTTATTTCTATATAAAATAAATAAAGTTTTTCATTTCAAAGTAAATTCTAATCGTTTACATATGTATACCCAGCTTCATTTATTTTTATCATTTAAACGATTGATATGATATTAATATAGCAAGCTGTTTGTTTCATATAAATTTTAAATTATACAATATATAAGATAAATGGAGACAATGCTATCACATTGAAAACGAAACACCAAACAAGTGTAATGCATACCTAACAGGGTAGATACTCTCATCAACAAATGAAATTCGCCACTTTTCTCTCAAATTGGATATTCTTTATTGATCGCGATTTATTTTTTATGTGAAAAAACAAGGGATAGTCTCTCGCAAATTTTTCAAATAGTACTAATAAGTCACGGGGGTACCAACGTACTTTTTGAGTTTGAATTGTACCAAAAAAGTACAATTGTACTGACTTTATCATCCCTGAAGTGAATTAGCTTGGTTGAAGGGATTTTGTTTATGTTTTTTTTAATTTCATGTATTATTTAATTATGCTGGCATATGTACTATGTAAGTTTGTGTGTGGCTGTGTTTTACAGCCTGGCCCACGATATCGACAACGTTCGACTTGTCTCACACTTACATTCAAAACAAAAACAAATTTTAATATTTTGTTGTTGTTTCAAATGTAAGTGTGCGACAAGTCGAACGTTGTCGATATCGTGGGCCAGGCTGTTAATGAATTTTTTATGACGTTTAGATAGGTACATTTTCTTTGAATCTTAAATTATTTACATTTTGATTCTAGAATACGGACGAGTGTGTCGTCCGTTTGGTATATCTAGCACATACATATATGTAATACTATACAAACCTTTTAGTTTTGGCCTTATTTTTTTGCAATTTTTTTTGCAATTTTTTTCGCTTTTTGGCGATTTTTTTAGTATTGACTTTTTTTCGTTTTGGCGATTTTTAAATTTTTTTATGATTTTTTCCTCTCTTTACAAAAATTATTTTTATTTTTGCGATGATTTATTTATTTATTTATTTAGTACATATTATACAAAGTAAATTTGTATAATATGGTGTTGCACAAGTATGGGCGAAGTAACTAGACCATATGCCCAAGATGGTATTAACAGTATTTTAAAAGTTTTTGTGACTGACTGTACACGACCTATGCTTTCACATAGGAAGTAGCAACGTGGTTGTTAAACAACTTCCACAAAAAACCGCAAGATTATATGGTTATCCGTGGCTGATCAGTCAACCAGTGCGAGCGAGACGAAAAACTCTCGAAGGCCAAACAACATACACAAGCCTGACCGCACTTAAGAAATAATTACGATGACGCGAGAGATGTTCCTCAACATAGAGCTGCTTTACGACTGTTTTTTGCGATGATATTTTTTTTTTGTATTTTCGGCGTTTTTTAATTTCTGGCGACTTTTTAATTTCAGTGATTATTTGATATTTTGTCGATTTCTTTTATTTTGGGCGATATTTTTCATTTAAGCGCTTTTTTCATTTTGGCTGTTTTTCGTTTCAAAATTGTTTTAATTTAGGGACTTTTTAGTTTTAGCGTTTTTGAAAATTACAAGAGCTATTCCTACTTAAATATACTTCACCGATCTTTCATAGCTTCTGCTAATCTTTATAATTCACAAACAGTCATAACTAAACTGATTTTAATTATTTTTATTTTGCTGAAAATAATGTAATCCGAATCGAACGGAAATGGTTTCGAATGGTAGTAATGTTACTAACCAGGGAAACCGCAAATACGCAATCGCATGTTTTTTCTTGTGTGACGTATTAATGCGGGAACAAGATATTTATCCGATTTAGAACTTTTTATGAACTTTGGCATCGATTTGTTAGTGCATAATTTTGCATATTTTACCCTTTAAGGCATGTTTTTGCATATATCAGTCTTAAGATACGGTAACACTTGTTAAACATTTGCAAAAAAAAGCGTAACCACTAAATGCTATTAAAAAATCTTTCAATTCAGACAAAAGTTTGCCAAGTCAAGAGTAGCCAATATTGTTATTGATTCTATGACATTGTTCATTAGTTGTTTTCGAAACTGTTTAATACGACAAACAAGTGTCTGGATCAAAACTTTTTCATTAGTGTTTGTTGGTAACGCTTTTTTGGGCAAATGTTTGACAAGTGTGACCGTAGCTTTACACGCATATTTTTAGCATATTTTCTAATTTTTAGAGCATAATTAACGCCTTTCGGGCATATTTTGGCACCTTATAGAATTTTCAATTTTACACCCCATTCCGAAAAAAAATTATACAAATTTTTTTTTGAAACTTATTAAAATTTCATTTTCGAAATAAAATTTTTTATAGCATATTTCTGGTTTCCCGACCTTTTCAGATCGAATTACATAATAATCGCTGGTTTAAAAATTCGTTTAAATTTATTTGAAATTTTTTAGTATTGAAAAAGAAATATAGTTTTTCATCATAAGCCAAATTAATTTTTGAAAACAGTGACTTCTGATAAGTTGCCACTGTTCAACGATGCGAATGTGACCGCAGTCATTTTAAAGAAGTTCTTGGAAGTGCAGTGTGCGGTATAATTTCATGAGACATATTGTTATATATATTATTTAATAATTTATTTTGGCATATGATGTTATTACAATAAGCCCCTAATGTTCATATTTCCTTCGTTTCAGATTTGACTTCCTCCAAGCCAGCTTGTACAGCCAAATAGCGAAAATTATACTCCAATAAATATGTAAAGGTTTTAATTTCGAATAAAGCCAAATCAAATTCGAGGTATTTAAAACCTTTTATATTTAATTTAATAAAATTTTAAGCAAAAAGAAAATTCCAAAGGTTTTTTAAAGATGTTTTAAAGAAGAAAACTATTTGATACATATTTAATTTAATTGAACTAGTCTGATTTTCCAAAAAAAATATATTATTACTGTGCATTCTCAAATAGTTTTTGATAATCTGTGCATAAGATGAGAGGTTTGTGACTGTTTAAAATGTGTAGTTGAAGCAGTGATGGGAAATGTGGCACAATTGTGCCATTTTTGGCACTATTGGACGTTGCCTGGCACTGTGGCACTCTCGCTCCCTTTCTGGCACTTTTTGTCCATTAAATGTGGAAACTTTTCTTATTGCAATAATTAGTACTCTTCTCGTACTTTTTACGTTTTTAAGTAATGAAAATTTAGTAGGATTTGAGGCTGACAACTGTCCGGTTCTGATAGTTAAAAGTAACAGTTTGCACAGAGACATTGACAATCTATTAAACTGAGTATATAAATTGGTTTGTAACAGCTCATGTCGTACAAACGATTTTATAACTTTTAAGAAGTATTTCAACTCTGAAATTTATGAAATTCTCAAGTATTCCCCAAACCATTTGTTGTCTCGGCAAGATTGTTGCAGATAGAGTCTATGAACACTGCGAGCCTTGAAATATTTCTTCACATTATAAAGTTTTCAGTCATAATGCAATGTTAAAACTATTCATATATTCATATATAGTTTTACGGATTATATAACCAAGATACATTTTTATTTTTATATTAATTCCTTGAAATAGTAAATTGTCGAAACACAATCTAAAAATGTGAGACTACATTTAATTTAAAATTGGCTTTTTTATTTTGTTATTTACGTCAAAACTTTTTGAACAAAAAATATATTGATGATCTTCATGTTGAAAATATAGATCGAAATTGGTGAGAATTTCGGTCCAATGGAAGAAAATTATTGCGGCACTGAAATTGAATTGAATCAAAAACTAATTTTCACACGATAAAGCTGTAGAGTTCAAAAATACAATTTAAGTCTTATTGTATTTCTTTTGTGTCATATATGAAAACTAAATATAACTTCAAGGACTATTATTTGAATTGCTTTCCAAAGTGTGCGCCAGAACACAAATGTTCTAAATGTAGACACAAATAATACTATTCCTTTTGATAAAAAAATGCTTTTAATCCTTTTTATTCTCTAATCTTTATCAAGCGTAGAATGTATATTTTTAGTTCGAAATTTGATCAAAAGGAAAATTATAAACTTTAGCATATTTAATATATGGTAAATATTTTTGAAGTCTAAAAATGATGAACCAAAATTCAACTATACCGACAGAATCTTTGTTTGATTAAAATAAACAGCTAGCAATTATTATTATATTTAACGTGTACGAATTTGTACAACTTGACAGTATATTAACCATAAAAAAGCACAAACTATAATTATATAATTGTCACTAAGTATATACATCTAATAAGAAAAAGTTATTTTATCATTTAAATTAGTTTAGGGTTATTATAATCTTAAAGTATGTCCTTTAGAATCATTACTATTGCGCAAATAAAGTTTTTATATTTGTATTTCTTGTAAGTAAGTACAAATTATTAATATATGATGAATACATATCGAGCATTACTTTCGATTAACGAGAAGGTTTTCTTATAATATTCAAATATGTTTTAAGAGTACAGCCTGTATTTTAAAAGTTATCACCAATTTTGCAACAAAATAACAAAAAAGTTAATTTTTTACTACGTGTCATTCACGATTAAATCGAAAATAGAGCGAGAAATGTATTAATGTATAATGTGTACAACTAATTTTGGACCGTGTTTTTGTGATATTCGTAAATTTTTCTAGTTATGAATACAATAAAATACCATTCAAGAACCATAGTTTAAATGAACATCAAGTGCAAACATTAAAATTATATAAAAAGTGGTTTGGAACTATTCAAGTGATTTTGGCACTATTTAAAAGCAGATTTGGAACGAAATCAAGATTTCCAATTCCCATCGCTGGGTTGAAGTCTACTCATGATTTGTTACTGCAACAATGAAATGCATATACGAGGGTAGATCATTAAGTCAGTGTATTTTGAATTTCCGACCTCTTGATTGAAATGGCAATACTGCTCCTGTCAAGAGGCAACTGTCAGTTGACTCTTGTCTAAATTTGAACAAGCTGTGTCCAAATTTGAACGGCTGTTTGGCAGCCGTTGATAACAGACTATCTCGCTTTTTGAAAAGAAAATGGAAAAAAATGCATTCTTGTGCTCATTAAACATTATTTTTTGCGAGAAAAAAAAACGTCAATCAAAGCAAGGAAAAGCTCGATTAATACTATGGGGTCTCTGCACCATCGATTTCAATGGTAAAACAGTGGTTTACTGACTTTCGTTGTGATCGCACGAATACAAATGACGCTGAACGTTCTGTACGGCCAATTGAGGTCAGTACACCTGAAAATGTCGAAGAAATCCATGATATTGTGTTGGACGATTATTGATCCCATAGGCATTTCATATGGCAGTGTGGTTTCGATTTTAAACGATCAGCTGGGTTTAAGAAAGTTGTCTGCAAGATGGGTGCCGCGTTTCCTCTCAATTGACCATAAACGCAAACGTATGATTAAACGTATGGTTAAACGTTGTTTAACCTCAATCCGAATGAGTTTTTGCGGCTTCTTGTAACTGTGAATGAAACATGGATCCATTACTGTACTCCGGAGACCAAGCAGCAGTCTAAACCTGCTCCGAAGAAGGCCAAGATGAGTTAGTCGGCCAATAAGGTGATGGTAACAGTTTTTTGGGATGAACGCGGGATAATCCACATCGATTACCTTCAAAAGGGAAAAATAAAGAACGGCGAATATTAAGCCAACTTATTAGACCAATCTAATGAGGACTTAAAAAGAAAACGACCCCATATGTCCAGAAAAAAGTTATTTTTCATCAAGATAATGCTCAAGTGCACACGTGTGCAGTCTCAATGACAAAACTCTATTAATTGGGGCACATTCTCCGGAGTTAACCCTTAGTGACTACTTCCTATTTTCAAACCTAAAGAAATGGAAAGGGATTTAGTTCCAACGATAAAATTATTGATTAAAAAAATTCCTATTTTAAGGACCTCGAAAATCCTATTTTTGGAAGGATTACAAAAACTGGGGAAATGTTGGACTAAGTGTATTGAGTTAAAAGGAGATTATGTTGAAAAATAAATTTTGTGTTTTGCAAAAAAACTTTGTTTCATTAAAAAAGTCATGGACTTATTGATGCGCCCTCGTAGACAATGCTGAACCACCAGCAAATAAATTTCACACTTAGATGGAGTGAGATAACTTCGTTAAAACGTGAATAGAAAATTAAAAAACGGAAAAACAGAAAATGAATAATGAATGATACTTGCAAATGTATTTACCAAAGATAAATCAATTATTGTATGCATAATATAATCATTTCTCATATTCCATTTCACTGAAAATTCACCTTAAATAGCTGATGTTCATAACAGTATCTGCCCAAGTAGATAGACATGGGTGCTGATGAAGTACGTGCCTGCCCAGAAAAATGTGAATTTCCCTCAGGTAATAAAGTCTAGTTCAATACAGCTTCTTTTCTTTAGAAAATCACATTAATTAATAAAAATATTTCATTTAGTAAGAATTCAAAATACTGAACTTAAGCCCGATTAAGAAATTATTGATTATTAAAAAGAAAATCATTGTTTCCAAAATTGAAGATGATGACTTTAAGCTTTAACCTATCTTGTTAATCCTCTTTTAATAAATTTCCATTAGGTACTTAATATAAACGATATTAAGTAAAAGCTCAGAAATTGCTAGTATATTAACTTGATTTAATTCCCTTAACATTTTGCTTGAAATTACCTTTTAAATACTAATCAGATTATTTTTTTTTTAACAACAGAGAGGGATAGTTGCAATTTGATGATTTGTAGCAGCGTATACTGTCACAACTTGTCATTAGTGCATCATAATTTTATCATGCTTCGTAAGTTTCAAACATGAAATGTAATATAAGCAACAGATTTTTTAGTGCCAACAGTTTGCCGCCTTTTCCATTGCAGAAACACGGTGTCGCAAAAAAGAAAGGTGCCACAATATTTTCATTATTAGTCGCAAACTAAACGTGTTATAAAAATCATACATATTTTTTTTTTAAATCACATATTATAAGCGCAAGACATGTATTCTTAATCTAACATAAAGATAACCGCCACGCCTTGCCTTAGCAGGCGACGTCATAAAGGAAATATTTTATAGAAAAAAAAGATGGCAGCAAGAAAAACTAAGCGTTTCTTTGCACATGAAAAAAACACTACTTAACTAATACTGCCAGCAATACAACTACCGATTAGTTTGTTTTTTTTTTTTGTAGATTATGTAAGAATTTTTTTTGCACACATACATATACCTAAAGACAGACGTCTCATCATTAGGATGATGACCATCGATCAAAACTGTCAGCGCTGTCAATCATTTTGTTATTTATAGCCGGAGGTTAAAGGAAGACGTCACATTGTTCAAATTGTTTCGACAACAAACGGTTGGAAATTGCCACACTAACTAAAACAACATGAAATCATAGCAAATCAGAACACAAACAAAAACAACAACAACAACAACAACTACAAACTCAACAACAAACAGCCAACAGCAATATTAAATATGTTTGAATGTATGTATGTATGTATGCAGAAATTGTATGGTCAATTGCAACAATAACTGGCGCATATCAAATATGAATGTAAAAAAAATGTTGCCAACAATGTAAACTTTGGATAAAGCAAAGCGTCCGTCAGTGAGTGTCGTCCCACAGGCGGCCAGCAGCAACAACAATCACAATTTTTTTTCCTCCACCGACATCGTTCATCATTATGACGTTGATATCTCTTTGAATGATGGGTAAACGTTAGCGGTTGTTTTGAAATAAATACAAAAGAAGTCTGGCTGGGTATTTTTTTTGTGGTCAGCTGAGGAGACGACTGGGCAGGGAGACAAGCCGACTGAGCAAGGGTAACTTGTGGCGATAATAAAAACTTTGCCTGCGACTTACAAAATAAGTTGGCGTCAAGTGCAAACAAAATTATCACCGTAAGCTTAACAGAATTTACTATACTCACCAGCAAGCACCAATTAAGGTAAGAAGATTTCCTAAAGCAAAATAATTAATTAAACAGGCTTAATGTTCTCAATTTTTCACTTTATTATACCCTTTACCAAAAAATGGTAAAAGGGTATATATAGGTTTGTCATTCCGTTTGTAATTTCCAGAATATTAATAAGCGAGCTATAAAGTATATATATTCTGGATCCTTATGCATAGGGAAGACGAATAAGCGATGTCCGTCTGTCCGTCTGTCTGTACGTGAAATCGGTTTTCCGAAGCTCCCAGAAAAGCTAGAGACTTCGTTCTTGGACTGGTGGGTCAGAAATTGTCGAAATAAGATTGGTGTTGAAAATCAGCAAAATCGAGCAGACGGTTTCAGAGCTGGGAGACTTAAACTTCATTTTGCCATACAAAATAACTACCGAAAACTAGTTATTATTTTTTTTATTAAATAAACTTATTTTATATCTCAGTATGAATAAAATTAATATTTCTTAATAATAAAAAAATTAAAAAAATTAAATAGATGTTTCCAGGGTTGGAAAACTTTAACTTTTTTTGTTATGCAAAAGTAACTTACTAAAACAAATTTTTCCTTTTTTTTTTCTATAAACTAAACATATGTAATGTTCTTAACAAAAAGGAGATTGATGTAAAAAATCAGAAAAACAAAAAGCATGATTCCAGGGTTGGAAAACCTACCATTTTTATGATATATACAATTAACTACCGTAAAATAATTTTTTAGTTATTTTTATTAAATAAACTTATTTTATACTTCACCCCGAATAAAATTGGTATTTAAAATAAAAAACTAAACTTCAAAAAATTAATAAGATGTTTCCAGGGTTGGAAAACTTTACTTTTTTTTCTTATACAAAAGTAACTTACTAAAACAAATTTTTCCTTTTTTTCTATAAATTAAACATATCTAATGTTTTTAAAAGAAAGAAATTGATGTTAGAAATCAGAAAAACAAAAAGGATGATTCCAGGGTTGGAAAACCTACGATTTTTGCGATATATAAAACTAACTACCGTAAACTAATTTTAAATTTATTTTTATTAAATAAACTTATTTTATACTTCACCACGAATAAAATTGGTATTTCAAATAAAAAAAAATTTTAAAATTTAAAAAGACGTTTCCAGGGTTGAAAAACTTTAACTTTTTTTCTTATACAAAAGTAACTTACTAAAACAAATTTTCCTTTTCTTTATAAATTAAACATATGTTATATTCTTAAAAGAAATAGATTGGTGTAAGAAATCAGAAAAATGAAATAGGATGATTCTAGGGTTGGGAAACTTACTCTTTTTGTGATATAAAAAATTAACTACCGAAAACTAATTTTAATTTTTTTTTTTTTAATTAATAAAATTATTTTATACTTCAGTACGAATAAAATTAGTATTTCAATTTAAAAAGTTTAAAACGCGTTTCCAGGGTTGGAAAACCTTACCTTTTTTTATAGAAAAGTAACTTACTAAAGTAAATTTTCCCTTTTTCTCTATAAATTAAAGATATCTTTTATTCTTAAAAGAAATAGATTAGTATAAGAAATCAAAAAAATCAAATAGTTTGATTTTAGGATTGAAAAACCCACACTTTTTGTGATATAAAAAGTTTGCTACCGAAAACTAATTTTTTTTTTTTTTTTATAAAATAAACTTATTTTGTACTTCAGTACGAATGAATTTGGTATTTCAAAATAAACAAAATTAAAAAAATTAAAATGACGTTTCCAGGGTTGGAAAACTTTATTTTTTATATAAAATTAGCTTACTAAAACAAATTTTTTTCTTTTTTACTATAAATTAAACATATCTTATATTCTTAAAAAGAGATGGTGTAAGAAATCAAAAAAAATCAAAAAGGAGGATTCCAGGGTTGGGAAACTTACACTCTTTGTGATATAAAAAATTAACTACCGAAAACGAATTTGTATCTATTTTTATTAAATAAACTTATTTTATGCTTGATAACGAATAAAATTGGTATTTCAAATAAAAAAAAAACAATTAAAAAAATTAAAAAGACGATTCCAGGGTTGGAAAACCTTAACTTTTTTTGTACAAAAGTAACTTACTAAAACAAATTTTTCCTTTTTTACTATAAATTAAACATATCTTAAATTCTTTAAAGAAAGAGATTGGTGTAAGAAATCAAAAAAATCAAAAAGGATGATTTCAGGGTTGGGAAACTTGCACTTTTTGTGATATATAAGAGTAACTAAGTCTAATTAATTTTTATCTTTTCCTTTATAAATTATATTGGAAAGAAAAGTTTGGTATAGAAAATTATAAAAATAAAAACCACAGCTCCAGAGCTGGAAACTTTGATTTTTTTCTGGACATTAAAGTAACTAAATAAAACATATTTTTTTGAATTTCCTTTTTTTCACCTAACACACGTTCTATATTTTTTTAAGAACTGCTAGATTGGTATAAGTAATCAGAAAAATCTAAAATTATGATTCTAGGGTTTGAAGATTATTATTTTTTTCTTTGTACATAAAAGTAACTATGTGCTTATGTATGAATCTCTATACTACATAAACGTACTTTGGTAAAGGGTATATAAGATTCGGCACAGGCGAATATAGCACTCTTACTTGTTTTTTGCTAATATTGACTGAATATGAGCGTTATCATGACTTGATTTTTTAGTTTTTTTTTCAAATCAGTTTTAAGGCCCGCAAAATGTTTACATTTAGCTGCCACAGTGTATTGTAGCCTTTTGTGTATTCCAGCACCACCCCTTAGTGCTACGGCATCCAAATGATGTGCAGTTTACCATGTACCGACTAATCGTTTGATGGTTTTACAAAAAAATATATATTTTTTTACGTACTACATATTTCTCGTATTTAGTAATTCTTTCAGTTTGATTAACAAATCCAAAACATACTTGTGCTCATCACGCATGCAGCTTAATGATTCATTCATTACACTGTGTTGATGGGTGGTACTCGTATATGTATACAGTTTTAGCTGTACTAACATTTGTTTGTACTTATGTACACTCCAGTGGTTTTAACGAAAAACACAACATAGTGGTCAAACTTATGACCACTGTAAGTCCACACCGTTATAGTTTATTAGCTAAATAATTTTACTCTTTTAACCTTCTCCTCCTCTGATACAGTGCGAGTCATTTATTAAAGGCATATTACAAATACTGATTGAATAAAACTTGAAGTTTTTATATCAGAAAAAAAAAATAATTTTTTACTTCAATTCAATTTTGTAAAGGAATTAAAAAAAATAATTCAGTAAAGTTCGTCTTTCACTCGCACATGAAGGGTTCCATACGAACACTACATATGTAATTCTATACGAAATTTATCTTATATATCGAATATCTTATTTGATGTAGACATTAGGGTATTAATTTAAAGGGGGTTTTTGCTTTAATCGCTTAATTGCTCGAATACTTAATCAAGGTTTCGGCTTAATCGGTTAATAATCGATTAATTTCTATATTAACCGGTTAACCGACTAATAAAAATTTTCAATTAATTATAGCTTATTAGTAAAACAAACAGAAAAGACACACACATAAGAATTCTTAAAAAAATCAAGCGAAAAATATTTATAAATACCCTGCAGGAATTGCAACCGACACAACACTAGTCACGTGATAGAGACCAGTCTGAGTGGTAGAGACCAGTCCGAGTTCTAACACCTCCTATGAAGCAGACCAGTCACTTTTACATGGGGATGGCCTAGTATGGGGTTAATTGATACTTTTGTATGCACCCTGCGGCTTGTCATAGGGATATAATCGGTGTAGAATAATATAAATTATTAAAAAACTGTCATTCCGAAGCTTAACTGTAACAATAATAATAATAATTTATTGCTTTTACGCCAAATCATGTGCGCATAGTGCAAAAACTGTAACTGTAACAATGTAAACTAAAATTTTTTTATTGTTAGAAATGCAATTATAATTTATTTTTGGGCAGATATTTTTTGGGATTCGAACTGACAACGTCCTGCATGACAGGCTTGCACACTACCCACTTGATCACAGAGCCACTCATATTTGAAAAGTATAAAGTTAGGATTAGGTTAATTTCTAAGTATAGTTATGGGACTGGTTTCAGAGTGGCTTGGCGGTACCATTGGAGGGAACAATGAACCTTATGTTTACACACCAAACTTATTCAGTGCCGTTTACTATAATAATAGGCCACGTACCAATTAAATTGACAAAAGATCACAACGATACATCACGGCAATGGTGAATATGGAACCATTTACACGATAAGTCATTTTTTACCATACACTACTTCCTACTTTTGGCAACATTCCCATTTTCTCAAGTCATAGCACGAGTACATTTGGATCAATTGTCAACAAATTTTCAGCAGGGTATGTATTCATTAAAAGCTAACAAGTTTGTGAGATCAAAATACATAAGATTAAGTACTTCAATGGTTTTAAGAGATTTTCTAACACAATCTTTCAGAAAAATAATTTGGTTTACAGGTTTAGGATTTAAGCAAATTAGTTTTGACTTGAAAAAATCATTTCAATTATCGAAATTTAAATTAGTACATAATACAGAATATCTACTTGCTCAGTACTTTTATTTTTTTTTTCCTTTTCTCAAAACATATAAAATCTGTCATAATGCCATAGAGTTCTGTGCCTCGTTTCTGTAAGGAATATGAGAACTTTTCGAATCGAAAAAAATGTTATCATACTGTGAAACACAGAATGAGTAAGAAAAATACTGTATGTTTTGATATTTTTTGCAAGTTTATAAAAGTTTTTATGTGAGTAACCCTGTGTAAAATAGGACAACCACTATAACTACTTAATTTTTCTCGATGCGAGAACTTTTCACAAGTTACAGAAATGGGGCACTGTTTAATTTTTTTTTTTTTTTTTTTTTTTTTTTTTAAATTCGTATAGCTACTAATTGTTTCGCTTAATTTTGTTAGATCATTTCTTGTATTATTATCGATAGCTTTTTCTGTTGGCGGGTCATCATCTGACCCATACTAACAGAATCAGTTACGAACATTCTACAAAAAAGGTTATTTCTGAATTTCTTATCTTTCATTTTTGTACTGTATTTTAAAACACTGTTGCTGGAACGAAATATGTACTTCAAGATATAAAATAATTGAATTAGTCTCGCATTAAATATAATCCTTACTTAAATGGTCGGAAACAGTAGTATTGGTCTTTATTTAATTATTAAACAAAAACTGAATAATTTCATCTAGTTTAATTATAGTACCAGAGTATTTACTAAAGTCTTTTATAGCACTTCAAAGATATTGAAGTTTTACTTAAGTTAGAATCACTGAAAGGACTTGTTCTTCTTTGTTTGTGTGAAAAGTAATTTGTAAACACATACCTTTTGTATATGAAGCGAAACAAATAATTAAGCATATAAAAAATACGTTATAATACTACAAAATGTGAATTTGTTTTTCATCGGTTAATCGAATGAAACTAATCGGTTTAAGAGATAATCGAAAAAAAACATATTTCAAATTAACCGATAAGTTAATCGGATAGTAACGGCTAACCGAACGAATACCCTAGTAGACATTAAGGGCTAGTTTCTTACTAAATAGTTAAACTTAGTTTAACATACGTTTGAATTAACCAAGAAACAAACTTAAACGGGATTTAACCGCCAATGCTGTTTTTCAGTGATGGATTAACAGTTATCAATTTAGCTAGAAATAACATACTTTGTTTTCAAAATAGTTTACGTAAATAGGGCAACACTTAAAAAGCGATGTGACAATCCTTTAAATTTATTTAAAAAAACTTCAATAACTGAATTCTGAATTTTTGCAAAATAAAAAATTAAATAATATGGACTTCAAAAATAGTGACGCTCCAAAAATAAAAAAGATCATAAAATTGTATACCCAACGAAATAAACTTTATTTCCAATTAATTCTAAAATTATCATATACAGACCTCTTTGTTAAACGAAATATTCGCAAGAACTTCAATTCATTAGGCACACAAAAATGATTTAGACGTGTTTTTATCTCTCTTAATTTTCTCACAATTGTCCTATCCAAGTTATTCTGGTTTCATAACCACTAAAATATTCGTCGTCATGACACGCATCCGTTTTATTTATGCATGAATTTATTATACTTTTTTGTAATATTTTTTCGATTGCGTAATACTTATTTCATATATCTATCATTTGACAGTTCTAAATATAGTTATATAGTTTAGCTGAGCAATGTTGCTCGGTTAAACCCAGATTATAAACTAGATAATCTTTATCTGAAAAACAAAATTTTAAGTTTAAACTACAGTTAACTGACAAGTAGAGTTTATTTTTATGTTAAAAACTAGCTCTAACAAAAAAATGTTTTGTTGATTTTTTAGTTTTGAAGTTTTTTTCGGCTTGGCGATTTTTTACTTTTAGCGTTTTTTAACCATTGGCGATTTTTTCATTTTGGCAATTTTTTACTTCTTTTTTTGCATTTTAGCGATTTGTTTTACTTCTGGTGATATTTTTAATTTAAGCCCTTTTTCATTTTTGACAATTTTCCGTTTCAACGTTTCATTTTAATTTTGGGTTTTTTTAGTTGTGGAAAATTTCAAGAGTTTGCCTCCTACTTTTTCCCAGAAAAAGCAATTTGTCAAAATTACATAGTCAAAATTAAATTAACCGATAGAATACCCTTTACTTTTGATATTTTTTAAATTTAGTGATGATTGGTGTAGTCTGCATAAAAATACACTAACTTTTGTCTATATATAACTATATGTATATAACGATAAGATTACAAGAGGTTTCGTTGCTCGCTTTAGAAAACCCTCTTGTTTTTAAATGTCATATATTAGTTGTTGTAGCGGCCAAAGTTTTAAATATCCTATGGGCAATTCCGGTCCATAGCTCTTACGGTTCTCAAGAAAAAGCCTGTAAAGTACGGAACTCTAAAAACGGGTTTGCGTAAATTTTCGTTTATTTTCAATTATTGTTCCTTACTTAAATAATTCGCAGTGTATGTGAGTATAAAGCAGTTTGTTTGTGTTATATTCACACTAAAGCTATTTAATTCGATGTTGCTTATTTTGGGCATGCCTAGTTAATTCAAAGTTAATTAATTTTTAAATAGCTTTTGAGCCAGCAGTCTATAACATAAAAAAAATTATACGTAAATCAAAGCAAACTTCATATTGCGAACAGTTAAAAAATTATTATTGTGGTTAATAAATCGCTCTGTTTTTAGGATTTAAAACATATTTGTTTTCACTCAATCATATTTTGTTTTTGGGTGCTTCGGATCACTCAGTTTGTGGAAATCAGTGATTGATGTGTGGTTTTTAGCATTTAAGTCGACTGGACATTCACCAAGCAAACTTTTAGCTTATGATATGTAAGTGAGTGTGTAAGTGTGGTTGCTTATTTATTTTTAGTTTCAAGCAAAAGTCATAAATCAACTGAATGAATAAATAAATGTTGTTTTTAAATTATATTTTTCTTTATAATTTTTTATGATAAAGGCCTGTGGAGATGATTTTTTTTACAATAATAATTTGTTTTTATTAAAGTTTATTAAAAAAAAAAGGCCTAGCAAATTTGTTTGGTTTCTTATCATTTGTTTTATGAAATTTTTTTAAAAATTTTTGCGGCAAAAAGGAAAAAGTACTTAAGTCAAGACACAAGCTAATTTTAAGTTAGTGGTACCACTTTAACATTTATTCGCAAAAATATCTCTTGGCTCTCAATTATTTTATATGATTTTCAGGAAGTACCAACTGCTTATATTTATTCTAATTATAGTTTCACATGGAATAATAGTTTAAATTAGCTTATAATTTGTTGCCAACTGTAAAAGAAATAATTTTCTGAAAATCTTTTTGAAAGCAGAGCTCTCTTACAAAACTGTAAAATATGACTTAAGCACTTTTTCCATACTATCGCATATTTCATTAGTAACGACATAAAATCTTCTATTAAAGTTTTTTCTCTTCCTTTTTCTAATTCCTTCACTTAAATTCAACTGAATTATTGCTGTATATATATATACATATATATATATATATTGTATTTCTAATATCCAAACAGTAGCCAAAAAAATAAAAGAAGAAAAGAAAAAAATAACAAGAAATAAGATACAAAATTTATTGCAGATACAATAAAAACCGTTTTCCAAATCCTATTGTTACTGAGATTTGTATTGAGATTTATGTATTGTTTCCTTAAATTAAATAACAGTTAAACTGCCAATACAAAACAATCCGTTTTTAACAAATGTCGTTATTATATTTTATTTAAAAACGCAAAAGATAAGAAACAATAAATCTTTAAAGAAAGAAAATACAAAAATATGTTTACATACTTTTCTGGTAGAGCAATACAAAAGTTTGTCGGTAGCTTCAACTAACAGCAAAATATATTTCATGCCAGATCAAATAAAGCGCCATGATACGACTTAAATGTCTCAAATTATTTCTAAGAAATTGAAGGATTTGTTTGAATTTTAAAAGTAAAATAAAAAAATTAGCAGAAAACTATGAAAATGTTTTAGGATACACATAAATCGAGGTCAATTTATTGAAAACATTAAAATGACAATTTGTATTAATGGCGCTTAGTAAATATTGTGGTTGTCATGGGAATGAAGAAAAAAATTATATGGCTAATATATTTTGCAAAAAATAAATTATCAAATTTAATGACCCCTCATAGATTATTTGACATAGTCTGTAAAAAAAAGGATAATCAGAAATTGAGCAAGCAAAGCCCTAAGTGATCATTAACAGGAACTCATCACTTATTTACATAAAAATTTTTATTTTTGGGAAAAATATACTTTTAGTGCAATGGTAGGAAACATACTTTACATAACAATTAATACTACATAACAATTAATTTTTTATTAAAAATAAATACTTATGCCTAATCTACATCAAGCATTTTTTTATGAAATCAGTTGCATGAGACATTTTTCGTTTGTCAATAGCAGGCCTGCAGAAGCAAATCAGATTAAAAAATTTGCCAAAAAGTCTTCAGAGATTCATGCTACGTCATCCAAATAGAAAAAGCTTTGTGAAGAAATACTTAATTTAAATTAGGAAATACTGAGAAATTGGTTTTACTCATTTAATTTTAGAAATCTAAAAAAAATTTTTGTTTTATTACTAAAATAAGAATAGGTCTGTTCATTTACTTTCCCAACAGAAACTAGCAACGAGAGAGTAAGGCAGAAATTTACAAAATTACTCTTCTAAATGTGAAGAAGTAAACGAATGCTTATTTGTAAAAACTTTCATTTATATCATTACCATGGATGGAAAGCATGATACAATTTTACTTTTTCTGATGTATTTTGTTTAATAATATTTTAAATTGCCATTTTTTTTACTTGACATTTACTATGAAATTCTTTACACAGTTTCATGTATTTTTACTGTTTTTATGAAGTTTTTCATAATTTTTTTTTTTAATTTTATTCATTGACAAATACAAAATTGTCACTTTGCATCTCTGATCATATATGAGAAACAAACAAAATTATTTGCCATTAAAATTTAATTAATGTGTCTCAGTGAAAAAAATCAATAAATTAAGCAAATATGCTTTCTTTTTTCATACATACGATCAAATGCAAAATTTTCAGTTTTCCTTATTCAGACATTTTTGAAATAATTAATTTGACAACAAAACACACAAGTAAAATTTTTACTAGTAATAATTTGTAGGAATTTATTTATCTCCCAATTTTTTTCTCTCTTTTCACGCTCTCTCTTTTCAAACTTTTTGACTTAATGAACACTTTCCATTAACGATTGTTACGAATTCGTAACAATTTTTAGTAAATGAACAAACCTTTTATAAATGACCAGTATGGCCAAAACTGAAAAATAAGTAACTTTTTCAATTTTTATTTTTAATTAATACTTTGAATTTCATACCAAAAAATTTTAAAATTATCTAATAAAATTTTGTATGCTTATAAGATGACTTAAGACCTTGTTGAGAATCGCAATATACAAACATAATACTTTTGTAAGCCTCAAACAAAAATCTTTACAAAACAAAGATCTTTATTCGATTTTGCATCTATTTTTTTCTTACCTTTTTTATTTGTATTTTTTTTTCAAAATAAAATTAAAAAAATTAATATAATTTGGGACTCCTAATTCTTTATTGATATAATATATGTAATTGAAAATATATATGATTTCAATTAAAGCGTTTAATTGAATGAACTAAAAATCAATAAATGGTATTTCAATGGTTCTTGTGTCAATTCAACACACGGTTTAATATTCAATTATTAAAAAGGCTGAACATTTTACGAGACCTGTCAATAAGTTTTGGAATTTTTGAAGTTCCGGCCCTTTAACTGAAAAAAGAGCAAAGCTGTTCCTTCAACAAGCAGCTAGGTTGTTTTGTAGGTTGTTTTTCATCAACATTTAAACAAGCTGCGTCATTTATGTTTGACAACCACTGCATTATTTTTTGCGGAAAAAAGTGGTTTATTGAATTTCGCTGTTGGTGTACAAACCCAGAAAATGCCGTCCCTACACCCAAAAAAGTGAGAGTGATTGTGGAAGCCATGGGCACAAGGGCGTAGCCAGGATATGAAATCGGGTAGTGCCACGAAAATTATGATTTTTTATGATAATGATTTTTTATGATTATTACAATTTCGATCTATTTGAGGAGTAATCTGCGTGGATCTTCTGAAAATTTTTCTAGAATTTTTTCCAAAAATTCGTCCTTCTTCTCGGTTACCAATTTTCGGTGGACGCTTAGCATACATAGTCCTGTCCTTATTTTTTGATAATAAATAAAATTGCATATTATTGCTTTAGTCATTGTGGAGCGCAACCATGTTTTTACTTGCCTTACAGTGCTAAATGACCGCTCAACAGTTGCAGTAGTACACGGCTGTGACAATGAAATTAATAACGCCTTCCTTATATTTGGATAAAATAATCCAGCGTGTTTCAAAATACTCGCCAGCTCTAACTCGGCTAATTCGTCTTTACCCATATTTTTTTGTTGCCAAGAATTATACCAAAGCTCAATTTCTCCTTCCAAATCATCCAACTCATAAAAATGCTCAAACGTTTTTGTGGCATCTTTAAGCTCTTCCAGCTTCAAAGAAAGCATTTTTGACGGGTGCAAACAATGAATTGCAAACGCTGGCCTTTTCTCTTCATTAAATCTTTTGTCCAGTGATGAAATTAAATAATCTATATAAGGAATGTATATAGATCGCTTCCAGTATTCAGCAGGTGATGAAAATGGGGGATTTGAAAAAAAAAATAAATATTAAACGCTTTATTTCACACCTAAAACACTTGTGACACAGTTAAAAGTTTACTTAAAACTAAACAACAGATGCAACTTCCAAATGAAGCAAAATACAGTGGATAATATAAATGATAGAATTAAGAAAATACTTTTCGATATATGTACAATGCCTTTGATAATGTCCAATGTCTTTTATGTTATCAAACATATAAGAGGCAGTATAAAATGTTATTTAGAGGAGTTATTAGACTTTTCATATCAATACGGTTACATATAATGATGATGAAAAATTAGGAAATGGTTGCAGGGGAAGAAACTAATGAAAACAAGTTATATTTTAATTAACGAATATAACTTTCAAGCGTAGTGACTATATATATTGTTATGTTTACTTGATACAGTCAGAAAATGTTCAATACATTTTGTTTTTTAAAAAGTAAAATTTTAAAACAGAAAAATATGTTGAGAAGTTTTTTATTTTACCAAATCGGAAAATAGAAAATTCAGCTTGAACTATACCCTTTTACCTTTTTTACAACCAAAACAAATTCTTGTGATTAAATTTTAATTAAAATCTTTGTGGCCACTTTTTCGTTCCACTGTACTTCAAATTCTCTCACGAATACAGCTGCAAAACATTTTTGGACATCCATGAATTAGAATATTTTTTTTGTTTTTGTGGTATAATCTCTGGTCACACGCTAGAAGCGAAACAATGTCTTCGTACTCTTTGATAATAACTATGTATATTTCCTTCAATTGAATAGTACCTTCAGTGGATTTTTAATAATTTTATATTGTATGCATGTAAAAAAAAATGATTATAGAATTAGGTGGGTGCCATGGCCCTCTAGGCCCATACCTGGCTACGCCCATGCATGGGCATCTTACATGGCCCGGTGGTTTAAATTTTGAATGATCACTTAGATACGAGAAAGTTTTTCGCAAGATATGTAGGTATCGCGTTTGCTTACAATCGATCACAAACGCAATCGTCTGACAACTTCGCTCGAGTCTTTCTTTGGTATTATTAAATCGCAATACAAGCGAGTTTTTGCCTCGTTTCGCAATTTTGATGAAACGTGTATTTGCAAAATAAACGGCCGTATTTAAAAAGTTGGGCAATACATTTCTTCCTCATCCATCATATTATCCATATTTCGCCACGACTGACTTTTTACTTATTTCCAAGACTGAAGAAATGGTTCGGCAAAAATAGATTCGACCTCTACGATGAAATCATCAAAAAATACATATTTTGATCATCTCGACAAATTTTATTCTTTGGAAGGGATGACAAAATTAAAGAAATTGAAAAAACTGTGTGGAACTCAAAAAAGATTAGGTTGCAAAATAAAATGACCTTGTATCCAAAAACTTGTGTTTCATTCAAAAACTCACGGACATATTGATGCATTTTTGTACTTAAGCAAAAAAAAAACAAAAAAAAAAATAAACAATTTACCAGTATTTCGATCTGATTAATCGAATAGTTAAACCTGATAATACTTTAGTTAAATATAATTTAAATTTAGTCAACAATTCGCAAACAATTTTAAACTTCTCTAAAAATCTATACCAAATCAACTAATGACAGTAGTTATAAAAAAATTTTGATAATTTTTTGGTATATTTTAAAACATTGTCTTGTAAATTTAACAGCACTTGCAGATTTTCAATACTTCCAAAATATCAATTATCTCTCTTGGAGCGCATATGCTTTGAAATCATAGCAAGTCTGAATACACTCATAGACATAAGTACAGAAGAGAAGGGTAGCGCAATAAAAATATTTGTCATCATTCATGACGATATTATGTTAATATGTTAATCCAAATTTATTAAAAAAAGCTTGCACTAATTTGAAGTCATCCGGTAGCAGCAAATGTAGTTAAATAAATATTCTAACATTAGCTTAACTAAAGGTACGGTCACACTTGTCAAACATTTACCCAAAAAAGCGTAACCAACAAACACTAATGAAAAAAGTTTTGATCCAGACACCTGTTTATCAAGTTAAACAGTTTCGAACACAACTAATGACAATGTCATTGAATCCAACAGTATTGGCTACTGTTTAACTTGACAAACTTTTGTCTGAATTGAAAAATTTTTCATTGGCATTTAGGGGTTACGCTTTTTTGGACAAATGTTTGACAAGTGTGACCGTACCTTAAGTAATTATTCTGCTGTCAAATAAAATAGATGATGTTGCTTCTAATGACATCTCCATGATTAAATTATGAGTCAAAATAGATTTAGGGAAGAGTATTTTAAGAATATATGACCCTTTGGCATGACAGTTGAACAGTGCTCCTGGGAAAATTCATCCACGGTTTTTTTGGCCATTTTGGACTCTCCCGATTTTCTCGAAAATGGCCTCACCGATTTTTCGCACGGTTGTCTCATTTTGTTCTCCTAAGTGTCCACTTTAAGAATATATGACCCTTTGGCATGACAGTTGAACAGTGCTCCTGGGAAAATTCATCCACGGTTTTTATTTTGGTTCCCCCTTGAATTCTCAAAATCGTTGCTAGCCTGCTGTTATATATATTTTCAAAAATACCCTGAAAATTTCCCGTATTTTTTTTCCGGTTTTTGAATTCCCAAAATCGACGCTATTTCGTCGACGCTATATTGGCGGACTTAAACAAATTTAGCATTTTTTCTCATTATTTTTGTTTTGGTTTTGTTTTACACAGTTCAAAGAATGAAACAAAACAAAATTAAACAATTTGTTTCGTTTATCTTCGTACTCTAAATTTATAACTGTAATAGTGTCGATTATTTTTGTTACTAAATTCACGTCCTAATTCCTGTATCGTCCAATAAATAGCAAAACTATAATAATCACATCAATATTTTGCTATGATAGTTATAAATATGTTAACGGTCTGGCCTATGATCTCGACAAGTAAGCGATAGGGACTTTTTTGCCAACATCGTGGCATATTTTCTACTGCTACAAACTTCGACATATTTTCATATGAATTTCTTTATTGGATTATTTGGCCTCAAATATGTCTTGAATGACGTTAAATAACTGTCACTTAATTTTGCTTTCATTTCGTGTTTTATTTAAGTTAAATACATAAAAAAAAACAAATTATTATAATAACACAAAAAACAAGTTAATAACAATTTATGGCTTAACTCAATTGACAGCATAATTTGTGCCTTTTTTTGCAATTTTAATTGCCTGACAATTTCAAATATAAACGTTATAAATTTAAATTTAAGTCAAATATCAACACAAAAAGCATTATTCTCCCACTTAAATGAATGTTTATTAATGCCAACTGAAAAGCTAAAAAAAGGCGGCAGTCGCCGTATTCACAGTTCCAGCAGCTAAAAACGGCGACCATAAAAACTCACAAACACACACACATTCCTACACATTTAGATTTTTACACATGAAGAAATAAAATGTTACTTGGGAGCTTTGAATTTATTATATTAGTAGGTATTGATTTTATATAAATAAAATACAAATTTTTATATGCCTTTTCTTTCTTAATTATTTTTTTTTGTATATTTGGTTAACTTTAGATGAAATCAAATTTGCATTAATTTGTTAGCTAGCTTCCATTCAATCACACATACACAAATATTTGAAACTCATAAATTTAACTTGATTGCGATTTATTTCAACAATTAACATTACGACAACAGCAATATTTGTACATAAAAAGAGCAACACAATTATTGAACGCGTCACAAAGTCACTTCAACGTATTTCTTGTATTTGACTTAAATTGAAAATGTAAAAAAATTAAAAATGCAAATTTGTTTGCTTTCGGAGAGGGTTTATTGTTGAAAATTTAAATTTACATATACATATTTGAAATACACTTGTCGTCGTTTTGACCATAAAATAACAATGTGTCTTATTAAAATGACATTAAATATTCAAATTTAAAGTTTCTTTTTGAATCTTTGAACACGTTGCCAAATTAAGTGTAAGTGGGCTATAAATTTTGAAAGTTCAATCTTGTTAAATTCTACTTAAGCAAAAAAAAAATTAATTAAATTAATTAATTAATTAAAATTAATTTCAAAGTTTATTATTAAAGGTTTGTTGCTGTTCAATAATTTTTAATAATTCAGGGCTATCATGAATTAAATTCCGCGTGAAATTTTTGCCTTTTCCAATTAGAATTTTTCGTTTTCCCTATTACTTTCTATTAATTGGAATTGTTCCCCAGGAAATATTTCACGCGGAATTTTATTCATGATAGCCCTGATTGTTTTTTAACCAAAAGAAGTAGTAATAAAAACCGGGCGGTTTTTAAAACTGTATCTTTTGAATAAGAACAGCAATTATTACAATGAAATGTCGACACAGACCCCTTTGTGCAAAAACGATTCTTAAAGTTAAAGTTGGTTTAATAAACGAATTTTGTATGGCAAAACCGGTTTTAACACATGCTTTAACTTTAACAAACGTTTTTGCATAAGGAGGAGAATGTTCTACTACTCATAATTCTTATCTTTGCTTTTCTAGCAAAGTAACCTTTTCTGTTATTACAAAAATCTCAAAAATGATAAACTACAAGATAACGCCAGTGCAAAAAAATAGTAGACGTGTGACGTCACGCACACTGCGTTTCTATTGGCTGATAATTTGGTTTATTTTTTTTTTATAAAAATCTTTAAAGCTATTTTGACTGCAGGATTGCCAACCGCTGTACAAGTACTGGTTTTGCTAAGTTCGATGAAGAAAATTGGGCATATAATAATCCCACTTTTTTACTTTTGCAGTTACTTACGAACAAGAAGTCAATATTGTTTTTGTTGTAAGTATTTACCATTTTTTTAATATTATCCGTAATTAGATAGTTAATTTTTAACCGATATACAAAGTCTTAAAATGATTATTTTTGTAGTTTTTTTTTGCATATTTTCACCCAAGACAACATTTAACAAAAAAGATCATCTGAAAGGGTTTTTCAAGCCGCACCCAATGGTGCTTTAAACTTTATCATTCATAACATCAGCAATACGTTAAAAATTAAGTTTTTTAAGCGTTTTTATAGCAGAGCATATTCTCACAAAAGTGCAACCACTTCTTGATATAGACTTATGTACATACACACATATTTTTATGAATGTGTTTTTTTTAGAGGTATAGAACTTCGAATTGAAATAAAACACAAGAAAATCGTTTTAATGTCCATCAATTTGGCTTTATTGGAAGGATAATTTTATGCCATTAATGTTTAAATATAATTTCGGGCATGTGGCCGCCGCGGCTGGCTCGAATAAAGCTAATTCTACAGGTCCAATTTTCAACCACTTTTTCGAGCATATGGGGCCGTATGTTGGCAATAACGCCACGAATGTTGGCTTCCAAGTCCCCTAACGTTTCTGGTTTGTTGGCGTAGACGAGCGACTTCACATATCCCCAAAGAAAATAATCCAATGGTGTCAAATCACACGATCTTGGTGGCCAATTGACAGGTCCATTCCGCGAAATTATGCGCTCATCGAATGTTTCCTTCAGTAAATCGATTGTGACGTGCGCTGTGTGGCATGTAGCGCCGTCTTGTTCGAACCACAACTCATCCACATTCATGCCATCCAATTCGGGAACAAAATAGTCGGTTATCATGGCTCTATACCGGTCTCCATTAACGGTAACTGGCTCTCCAGTATTATTTCGGAAGAAGTATGGCCCAATGACTCCACCAGCCCATAGAGCACACCAAACAGTCAGTTTTTGTGGGTGTAATGGCGTCTCAAGGGTCTCATGTGGGTTCTCTTCACTCCAAATGCGGCAATTTTGCTTGTTGACGTAGCCATTCAACCAAAAATGAGCCTCATCACTGAACAAAATTTTGCGATGAAAATCAGCATCGAGATCAATCTCATTTTCGGCCCATACACCAAAATCACGACGCATTGCATGGTCTCGCGGCTTTAATTCTTGCACAAGCTGGATCTTGTAAGGTCGCAAGCCAAGATCTTTGCGCAAAATCTTCCATAAAGTTGATGGACAAAGCTCCAATTGCTGTGCACGGTGGCGAATCGATTCATTCGGGTCCTCTTCAACACTTTGCTCTACAGCGGCAATTGTTTCTTCGGTGCGCACTGTTCGACGTCTCTGCGGATGCGTATTATCACATAGAGTAAACGTAGTGCGAAAACGATCCATGGTTAACCGAATTAATTGCTCTGATGGACGATTATGTCGACCATAAAATGGACGGAGCTTGCGGTAAACTTCGCGAACTGAACCATTATTTTCGAAATAAATTTGCACGATTTGCAAGCGTTGTTCTTTTGTCAACCTGTTCATGATGAAATGGCAAACCAAACTAAATATTAATCACTTGACAGCTGACAAAATGGCCGTCAGTTAAAAAAGTGATGCCAACTTAAAGTTCTATACCTCAATAAAAAACACCCATTATAAACATATAAATATGTCATTCCTTTTGTACTTTGTATAATGTACCTGCTAGAAGGGGTGCTATGCCAACAAAATATTAGTACCGCTCACACTGAATTTGTTATTTGTTTACTTGGTAAAATTATGTACTATTTTTGATGTTTTAAAATTAAAAATTTTACTTTCTAATATTTTAAACAAAAATATTATTAAAAAAATATTCAGTGCTATCATGAATAAAATTCCGGTTAAAATTTTTCACGGGGAACAATTCCAACTAATAGCAAATAATAGGGAAAACAAAAAATTCTAATTGGAAAAGGGAGAAATTTCACGCGGAATTTTATTCATGATAGCCCTGATTACTAAATAAACAAATAACAAATTCAGTGTGAACTATATTAGAAAATGGCTATTTAAAAATATATCATAGTTAGAGTCTTTAGTTTTGGTATGTTTCGATTTGGTGCTATGTTTTAACACAGAATATTTTAAATAACTAATAAAATTCAAAATTAAGAGCTTTGTTAAGATCAATAAAACAAGTTTAATTTCAAAAATTAAAAGAAACTCTCAATAACAAGACAAATTTTTGTAGAGAAAATAAAACAATAGAATAGAATTTGTTTGTTGCGATTTCTTTGTTTAAATTTCTCAGTTTCCCATACTTATGCTCTAAGTCTTTCATTTGATTTTTCCCAAATATTATGGCAACTCTTACAATAGACGTGTGACGTCACGTCTAACGGTAAACTCTCTGATTGGCGTAATCTTGTAGTTTATCATTCTTGCAAAACTCTCAATGCATCATACTTATTTACTTATATACGAGTATAATGAATATATCATTACTTTAATATAGAAAGGCCCTAAGTCGTTATTTTTAAAAAATGCAGTTTTTGTATATTTGGATAGAAAAACATTTAATCAGGGCTATCATGAATAAAATTCCGCGTGAAATTTCTCCCTTTTCCAATTAGAATTTTTTGTTTTCCCTATTACTTGCTATTAATTGGAATTGTTCCCCGGGAAAAAATTCTCGCGGAATTTTATTCATGATAGCCCTGAATGTGTCGAAAAATGCTTTAAAAAAGAAGAGGAGTGTCCTAAGATACCCGGTTTTAGCTTTGCTGCTTACTTACATAAAACACTTTTTATGTGTGAAATAGAAATGCAATAAACTTATCATGTGCAAGTATTTCAAAACGTTTCCATTATTTTCCGCTGTAGCGGCGTACGATAAATTAATGTATTGTTTGTGGCCGGTGGCGGCTGTTCGCCGGCTTACAGCCGATTGGCTCTGTTCTCTGGCTTATGCTCATGCGCAAAAACAAAGCAAAAACAAATTAAGCAATCGTTCCTATTGATTTTGTTTTGTTTTTATTTCAAAGAACGAAACAAATAGAATAAACTAAAATAAGTGTTTAACTGTAATAGTGTCGATTATTACGGAAATCACGTTCTAACTCCTGTATCGCGCAATAAATAGCAAAGCTATAAAAAATAATGAGTTAGAGCCTTTTTATTTTAAGTTAGAGATATATTTTTTATAATTTTTGCCAGTCAAAGATTTAATTTTTATTAAATTATATGCTCGTATTTTTTATAATGTTGCATTTTTTAAAAAGGAAATATTTTAAAAAGGCAGACTTTCCAGACAAAGCTTTTCACAGAACTATATAGCTTGACAGGAAGTACTCTTTGTGACAGCTAGTTTAAAAGAATACATTTAGGAAAGTACCCTTTTGCAAACGTACGTTACAAATAACTAACCAGCACCGTTTTTTTTTTAATTTACTTTTTCCAAACACGAACCGACCCTTTCCGAAAAAATCTCCAATTTCTTTAAAATATTTTTATATAGTTAATTTTAATTGTTCGAACTTCATTTGTTTTTATATTTATGATATGAACGTGCTAAAGTTTGCATGTGATAATTATTAATGAACAAATAACACCAAAGTTAATTGTAAATATTCTGACAAAGACGTAGTAGAACGGAACAACTAGCTATTTTTGAAGGCCACTAAACCTTAATCAGCAGCGTTCTTTTGTGTTTGGTCCTCTGTATGTGGTGTCAGTTGATGTAGATTTCTGCCATATATACGTAACTTTTTGCAAATGGAATATGTGAATTGTTTTGATTCATCTTATTTCAATTTGCTGAAAGCTCTTTTTTGTAATGAAAGCTCAATTTTACCATCTCTAAATTTACGACAGTCTTACCATTGTCGTTTGTTCTTTACTAATTAATTATGCACATGTTAGTTAATTTGGTTATTTTTGTTCTACTTAAGACAAACTTTTTTGGTTTGTTACAATAAATATATTTTATTTTATTTTTGCCACTGGCCCATGATATACACTCCCTGCCACATGAATAGGACCCCCCTAACACAAATTTTCCAAAAGTTTATAACTTCTACAAAAATATAGTTACGAACTTGATTTTAATTTTTATTTAAAGGCACTATAAAAATTGGTTCAATATATACACTAGTTTTGTTTTTATAAAAAATTTTGTGAACCGATTAAAAAAAATCCTTAAAAATTTGCGTCACATGAATAGGACCCTACTATGAAAAAAACAGTTTATGTATATTTTTCAATAAATATTTTTAATTTTATTTACATTTTGTGAAAATTTTTACATTTTAAAGCCTTTTCAATAATGCGTAGAGCCCCCATTTTTACTGATTGTTTCGTAAATTCGATTAGGAATAGAATCATACAATGATGATTTTATGTAATCGAGCGAAATGGTCGACCAAGCCACTTTTATGCCTTCAATGAGTTCCTCTTTGGTATTATACTGCTTTTAAAAATATACTTATTTAAAGTATTATTATTTAAAGTATATTTTCAAACATCCAAGAACGTTTTTGATGTTTCCATGTTGGCGATATTTCCACGCTTTTACACATTTTGCCTGTAATTGAGATTTTATTCAATTGGCAATTTTTCTAACGATATATATTTCTCTTCTGGCCATTACTTGTGTTCTAGCGAATTTTTTTTAATTGTGAAGTTTTTAATGTTTCGGCATTTTTTCTGGGTTCCGGCCATTTTTTTCTTATTGCAATTTTTGTTTGTTTTTCCGGTATATTGTTTATTTACACAATTTTTAATAAGGAATATTTTTCATTTGCTTTGGTGTTTTTTAACTTTGACAATTTTTTCTATTATAAATTTTGCAATAAGCTATTAGTTTAAGTTACGAGTATTTTGTAATTTAAGAAGCTCCTTAACAATTTTTGGCAACTTCTTCCTTTTTTGGTTTTTACGTTTACGAGATTTATATTTGTATGAGCGTTTTTTTTTCATTTTGGCGTTTTTTCAGTCTTAGCGTTTCTCTTTCTTTTCACCGAATCTTTGTCTTTTTCCAATTTTGGCAACTGTTTTTCATGGTGAATTTTTCCTTGTGGGTTTTTTTGTGCGTTTAAAAATTTGTTTTCATTTTTTGAACTGCGGACTTTTTCTGGTTTGGCCTTTTTTTAGCTTGAACACTATTGAGAATTTTCTAATAAGCGGTATATGTTTGGTTGAGCCATAGTCTTTCTCTTTAGTTTCACCGAAGTTTTCTCTATCGATCCTTTTCCATTATTTTTTAATGATTTTATTGCGTTTTCTCTATTTAAGGTGTTTTCTTATTTTAGCGATTTTTTTGTCAGAGATTTTTCTTTTAAACAATTATTATTTATGAAATTTCAGTTTAAGAGAGTGTTTTTATTTAGACGATCTATTGTTTTAGGCAGTTTTTCACTTTGGTGTTTTTTTTTTTTTTGTGAAGCTATACCTTCAGTCAACCTGCCTCACTTTGCTGGTTTAGTGATTTTTTGACACTTTTTAACATGTCACTGTTTTTCCACTTTGGCAACATTCTTATTTTACTTTGACATTTTGCCTTGTTTGGACCATTTATTAAAATTGTTGAGAGTTTTTTGGAAAAATGTTTTTATATTGATAATTTAATCAGTGTTACCGTTTAATTTTTTTATTTTTATTTTTGTCGCTACCAGAGTTTTTTTGTAAATTGTTTCCCCTGTTTTGGTGAATTTTTTCGATTTTCTCAGTTACTTTGTTTGAACGATTTACAATTTTTTTTGTTGTTTTGTATACATATTAGTAGTGAAATCTTAGTCATTTTAGCAGTCGTTGCGTTTGTCTTTCGTTTCCCAAACTTTTTCCCTTCAGCAATTTTCTGTGATTTTTTTTTCTATTTTCTTAATTGCTTTTTGAAGTATTTAAAAAATTTTTTCTTTTTTTTCACCAATCATTTTTGTTTCAATGACTTTTTCTCTTTCGCTATTTTTTGCTGCTTATTTTAAATTTCGGGTGATTTTTTGCAATATTTTAGCATTGGCAATATTTTTATTTCATTTCAAGGTCAACCAAATATTACGTGAGAACGTTACAAGGAATCATGAACGCAAAAGAGACAATGCTCACTGATTTTTTTATACCACAAATTAAAGGCCTTTAATGTAAATGAGCAGTGGTTTCAACAAGACTTTTTCCAAAATATTTCGCCAAAGTGATTTACAAAACCACCAAAAGTCGCCACAGTCTATTCAAGTAGTTTCCCTTAATATATGTATATTTGATAATAATATAAATTTGCATACAAACTAAATGGCCAAAACTTACTTCTGGTAAATTTTTCTCATCCAAATTCAATACACTTTAATGACTGTGTATTAATATAAGAAAAATCATCAATCATTCCGAGCAAAAAATTTCAAAAAAGTTAATCGAGTTTGGAGTTCCCTACTGGATTACCAATTTAATGATTTTAACAAGGAGTGAGACTAAAATAATCGATTCTTGAGAAGTACTTACTTTTTAATTTCGCAACTTGTTCACGTAATCGATTCAATCTGAAAGAATCATTCTAATCATTTAGCAACTTATACATAATTTTTCTAAATTTTAGGTAATGTGATTAGTAAGCGATTAGTGAAATTTGGTAATCAGAAAAGTAAGTAATTATATGGCAAGTAGTTCTGATGGTAATGTGTAATTTTTTGCTAGGTTGTTTCAATTTCTTGTCAATATTTTAAAAGCCACTTCCAACAAAGTAATTCTCCTGAGTTATACAAATTTTTAAATTCAATAAAAAAAAAATAGCCATACAAATCGGCAACATATTTGTTTTTCGCCAAACCAAAAGTTTAGATTCCAAACAAGCTGAACAATCAGCACAGCTCAACATGCCACACAGCTCTTGAAATGAAAAATCCTATATCATACTTTATAACTCAGCAGGACTCCAACACTCTCTTTCTCTCTCCACCTCTTTATTCTCTCTCTGTTCAACGCTATTAATTTGCAGAACATGGACGAAGCGTTGCCAGAATTTCTAAGGATAAAATCAGCAAAATTTAAAAATTTTTAACGAAAAAATCTTCAAAATCTGCATTTTGTTTTTAAAATCTTCAAAGCAATTTTCCAAAAAAAAAAAATTATATTTTATTAAAAAAAATTTACATAAATATGAATGTTCATGTGTAACATAAGGTGTGTTTTATTCGAACTTTATATAAATATTCAGAACAAATTTAAGTGTGTATAAACTTATTAAGTAGCTATAGCTATAGCTGCTTAAAAATTAAGTAGGTATATGTTTCGAATAAAACATACCTATAAATATTTTTTTATGGCCCATATTCATAAAATTTAAACTATTTATTATTATTTAATTGTAAATATAGAGATGGTAAAATTGAGCTTTCATTACAAAAAGCAAAAAAAGCTTTCAGCAAATTGAAATAAGATGAATCAAAAACAATTCACACATTCCATTTGCAATAATGCTAAGTATATAAAGCAGAAATCTACATCTACTGACACCATACACAGTGGACCAAACACAAAAGAACGCTGATGATGAAGGTTTAGTGGCCTTCGAAAACGGCTGGCTGTTCCGTTCAACTATGTGTTGTTAGTCAGAATATTTACAACCGACTTTGTTGTTATCTGTGCATTAATAATTATCACATGTAAATTGGCTTAAAAAGCAATACGAACCTTAGCCCGTTCAAATCACAAATATAGAAACAAATGGAGTTCGAATAATAATTAAAATTAATTAAACTATTTAAATTTTTTGGAAAAAATTTCCTAAAATAACTTGCAAGTACATTTTATTTTTTTTTATGAATATAAGCCTTTAATGTATGAAGAATGTGCATTTAATTTCTGTTTAAGAAACTCATCAGTAGACTTCAACCAAAAAAAATTTTGAAATAAGGTAAAAAACTTCATTTGTTTATAAAACGATTATCAATATGTTATTAAAAATTACGCACACAAACATAAAAGGTAATATTCACAGCAATTATTTTGGGTTACACAACGTTTAGCAAACAAATTTCCATATAGAGTTTGTTTTGTAAACCTTTTGTAAACCAAAACTATTTTTTATGAATACTGCAGAATAAGCTTATAAGCTTTAAACATTATTATTTTCTCATAACCTTTTTACAATTAGCTCCACATTGTTTGAAGTCTACTGATGAGTTTGACGGCGTTTCCACACGCAAAGCTTACTTTGCAAAGCCTTGAGTTTGTTCAAGAAAAAATAATATAGAATCTTCCCTCCTACAAACTCAAGATTTTGCAAAGTAAATTTTGCGTATAGAAAAGCATCTTTCTTTAGGAGAAACGAAATATATATAATCAACAAACAAATAAAAGTTCTTTATAGTTAAATATAAAAACAAAAGAGAAAATAAATCGGATTTATTAAAAATTATACAAAGTCATTTAATTTGTTGCATAAATATCCAAATATTATTCAAGTTCACTTGAATTAACATTTGTAAATTTCAAATAAACTTATGGATGCAGAATCGTAATCATAATAAGCTCGTTTTATATCAGATATTCGTTTCCAGAAGCTTGCCAAAGTTACTTCTTCTTTTTCTTTAATTACGCCTTCTAAGCTCAAAAATGATGGTTCGTTCACACATAAAAGAAACCAGAAGTGCATAAGTAGTAACAGTATTAGGAAAAATGTAAAAAAAAATTTACTATAATTGGAGTTGCAAAATCTGCGATTTTAGGCCAAAAATCTTCAAATCTGTATTTCGTATTTTTGTAGGGTAAAAATCTGCAAAATCCAGGGGGCAAATCGTCACATCCGTGAACGTACAACTCGTCACGTAAAAACACCATTTTCGGATTATGACATACGTGAACGTATTGAAATCCCATTCAGTTTATACGATTGACGTATTACTTAATTTGTTTTCGTACGATTACCGATACGATCACGTATGTAACGATTTGAACCCAGATAAATCTAAATTTTTGGCAACCGTGCATGGACGCCTTAAAAGACAACAACATGGCGTATATTGTTACAGACATTAAGGTTCCATTTTTGAACGCTTTCACATATGTCTACATTTCTGGTAACACTTTCACATATACATACATACATACATACATGCAACTTGATGATAACGGCATAATACTATTAAAAAAATAAAAGAATAATTAACGAACAAAGAAAAAAACTAAGCAAATCCATTAATATTTCATCATTTAGCTGTCGTCTTTTACTTCATTAATTACTCCGCAAGATTTGTTTCATTTCAAAATTTTATGCATACCAACATCAGCGATTAAGAGTTGAGTGAGAGTCTTAACGTATCTTAAATTTATAAATGGCTAAAAATATTATAAATACAATGTGTCAAATGATACCACTAAAGCTCATAAAACTTAAAAGTTTATGAGCATTTTGTGGTGATTTAATTTGTGTATTCAGCGTTTCTGGTGTATAATCACTCGTATCTATGAATATGTATGTATGGGTGCGTGTATTTGATTTTTTTTTATTTTTTATTGGTCTTATGTGGTGTCTTATTTGTCATTAATACGAGTAGTTTGAGTACAAGCAAGTTTTTGTAGTTATTGTAACCTTAATTTATGAATATATGTATTTTAGCATTTTTAATGTTAAGCAATTTGTGTCATATAATTTATTTTCCACCATAAGTCGCAACTTCGTCTCTGGCTGCTTGTCTGATCGTAATAAATTGCTTTCGGTAGACTAAATATTTAAACTATAAAAGGTCTTGTTTTATTTTTTTGATACTTTTAGATTTAATCACCTGCTCGTTAATGTAAATTTTGTGCTTGTTAAGTTACGCATAAAAACATTTTATGACTTTGTACACAAGTTTTTAAAATAAAATGTTTTTAGTAAATAAGCCGTTAAATATTAATAAATTGTGGAATTTTGTGTGGATATTCAGGTTATCATTATAATCTTTTTCTACTTTTTGTAATAGGTTGTGATAAAAAATAAAATGATGTTAATTAATTAATCGTCCATTTATTTAATTATTTATATTGCTTAAACTAATTAGGGAATTAATTTCTAATCCCGTTTTAAATAATTTTAATGAAAATTAAAACTAAATTATAAATGTAGAGTAATAATTTCTTTAAGTTCTAATCAATATATAATACTGTGTCTAATATTTTAAGTCATGGTAGCGCTTAGGTAGCCGCAAAAGTGAAAAATTTCCAAACGAATGAAATAAAAAATTTTTTGGTGTCAAGAATCATTCCTAGGAAGTTCATATGTTCTATAAATTTGTTTATTAACATCTTAGGTAAATTTTTGTAGTTGAGTGTTTCCTTGAATTTTGAACGGTTTGTTACCTACGGACCTGAACAGGGGAAAAATATAAAAAAAAATCGATTTTTTAAACATTTTGCGATTTTGATCTTGAATATGAAGTTTTTTTTAGTTTATGTGTTCACAATTTTTTCTTTTTTTTCAAAGAGTAAACCAAAATTCCCAACGGTTTGCAAGATATGAGCCTGAGAAAATGCAAAACTGACACCGAGACCTTAAATTATTTGGGGGTGCATAAAAAAGAGCATGACTTGGGAAAAACTGGGAGACACGGTCTTTTTTTTTGTATTTTCTCACGTAGTGGTGATCGTGTATGGTTATATTTTTTTTTGTTTTGACTGTGTAATCTTAGCGTAAACAAATGGGAATCTTGCCATGTGTTCTTTCCACACATGTTAGAGTTTGAAGCTTGGAAAATAGTCAGTGATTTGCGTTTTTTTTAAGAATTTGTAGCGAACAAAATAATGTAACTAATGTTGAAAGTATCCTTCGCACTATAGATAATTCATAAAGATCACCTATCTTACCATTTTTGGCACTAAAACAAAGGTTTTTGCAGATAGTATGATCAAGGGATATTAAAAATATCTTCTATTTTTTTTTAATAGAAGTAAAACTCAGCAATGAATGCCTACTAACTACTATTACTAGGTGTTACCTTCTTTAGGAAAGGAATAGCGATAGAGAAGACAGGCGGTGAAGGAAGAGACAGAGAAAAACTTCATTCTTTTAAAAATCTACATTTTTGCACGTTTTATTTTTAAATGTAGTGCTGCAGCGCCTCTGGTTTTAAATAAGGCGCATTAACTTTTTTTTAAAGCTGTGGCTGGTAGCCATTTTATATGTTATATTAGGATTAGTAGCTACTGAAATCGGTATAATTCAATGACCAGTGGCTCTCCCTTCATCACTTGAACTTTCCTACAACAGTTGACACAAAGGGACACTAATGCTCGTGGTGTTGTTATTTTAATGACATTTGGACACAGGGATTGAACCCAGTACGTTCGGTTTTGTAGTCAACGTGTAGTTAGCACGCCACGCTCAACTTTCATTGGAAAAATCACCACGCATAGTAAACTCTTCGCCACAGTCATATTTATCATTATTATAATCTTAAGCCTCGTAATTCTTTTGACTCGTGTTATTTACTTCCATCTGCTTCTTTATCTTTTCGAAATCTGTGAGGGGTAGAGGAGCAAATTAAACCATCTAATATCGAACATATTTGCATTAATCCAGTCGTAAAGCAGCTCTGGGCGAGTCAACATCGCGCGTCGTTGGCAATTATTTCTTAAATGCAACCAGGCCACTGTTGTTTGTTGGCCTTCGAGAGTTTTGCGTCTCACTCGCACTGGTTGACTGATCTGCCACGGACTACCGTATAATCTTGCGGTTCTTTTGTGGAATTTCCTTCAACCACGTTGCTACTTCCTATGTGAAGGCATAGGTCGTGTACAGTCAGTCACAAAAACATTTTTAAGAATGCTGTTAATAACATCATGATCATATGGTCTTAGTCACCCGTCCATTTTTGTGCAACCATATTCTGCAAATTTACTTTTGCTAAATAAATAAATAAATATTTGCATTAAAATTTTAATCTATATCAACAAGTTCATAAAAGCTCTGCAATTTTTTATTTTACTTTATGTTGTTTAGAAAAAGCAAATTTATTTAAAATTGTCTCTTCAATTCATCTTAAAATTAAGACTTTCCTTTCTATCACAACAAGCTTTTGCTTCAAATAATTCAGTAATTGTAAATATTTCAAAATCATGAGTTCTAAGTCATTTAAAATTTGCATTCAATCTAAATCTTAAAATATGTAATAAAAAAAATAAAAAAATAATTTAATATACAACCGCCCTCCAAACATTAAAAATGTGTTCGCTTCTGTTCAAAAGAGTCTGCATAAATTTATTTTACTCTGTCCTGCGGCTGTAAGCAATTTTATTGAAAAACTCCTTTGATCTCTTGGCAATTGATTAACGGACTGTTAGTGTGGTGGTACAAGACAGTATAATATTTCATATTCGATTTTTTATTTGCTGTGTTTTAAGAAAACTAGCAACATTATTAAATGTCACAAGCGAAATTGACCTGAAGGCATATTGCTTACAAAAAAAAAACTGAGTATTTTGCAGTCAACGTACAAAAATCACAAATAAAATAAAACACTGTAGCAATCAATTTGCTAATACGTTTCTTTTCCTTTCTTAGCAAAATTTCAAGAGCTTTGTAGACTTTTCAACAGAAAAAAATTTCATAATCAAAGGGGCTGCTATTTTAGAAGTTGTTTGCAGACTTAGCAAAGCTGCAATCATCCATCTCTCGAGGAATATGAGTAAAGTTTGCATAACAAATATTTATTTTATATCACTTCAGAACACACCAAATAATGCACTGATGCTTTCAAAATTTTGTTATTGATAACTGTAGTTATTAT
The DNA here is from genome assembly GCA_949987645.1 of Tachina grossa. Classification (NCBI taxonomy): domain Eukaryota; kingdom Metazoa; phylum Arthropoda; class Insecta; order Diptera; family Tachinidae; genus Tachina; species Tachina grossa. The sequence continues at coordinate 154,591,749 of OX465275.1, forward strand.
AGACCTACTTCTAGGGGACAACCCCGAATATTCTGGAAGTGCCTTAAGAGTTTTTTTGGGTTTCAAATTTATTATCTTCAAACATCTGTACATTTGAATTCTATATATATAAAAGAGGATGCGTGTATGTATGTAACGTATGGACTTCAAAACGGCTGGGCCGATTTTGAATCTTCAGAATATTCAGGCGACTGACATTGTGAAGTCTGATTTTTGATTTTCAGTCTGGGGGAGGAGGGGCGTGGCAAAATCAATTTTTCATATGTATATATTAATTTTTTTTGCTTCTTTTTTATTTTATTTTTATTTTTATTTTTTTGAAAGCTGTTGTCATGTTTTTCAAAACGAGATATAAAACTTTTAAATCGGTTATGTAGTTCCAAAGATATTTACAAAAAACCTATGTTAATAATGATCCAAAATGATCGAAATGTTGCATTAAAAAATCCGAGTTTTCGGTTTATTTACAAAATATTTACATCATTCCATAACACGATGGGGGTAGCGAAGCACACCGGGTGTATCTAGTTATTTTTAAAATTTAAATAATGTTTGAAAGAAGTTTCATATTGTTGTTGTTTTAAAATGATAAATTAAAAAGAAGTAATAGTTTTAAAATCATAGTTTGTTGCAAACATAAAAAAGAATAGTTTGTATAATTTTTTGTATTATATTTCTCTAGTGTTGTATTTGTTTGGAGCTTTGCCTGACTCACTGTCACTTTGGAAAATTGTATTTTGTTCAATTTAGACAAAGACACCGAAGCAGCAAGTTATTATTCAATATCATATTTTGAAAGCTTTTATTTATACCCCTAGTATTTATAAATGATAGTTTATGCCAATTAGGAATGTTTCGTTTTATTATTGGTAAAATCTAGTTATTAAAGTACACTTATGCCTCGATTATCCGAAATGTTCGGTACAGGGAGGGAGCATTCATTATAATCGATTTTCCCGGTTAATGGAGTAACAGCTTTTATTGTTCTTTTTTAGTTTTTATTCATATTTGTGTATATACTCACATAACTTTTTATATAATTTTATATAAAAGGTATTAATTTCAGTTTTTTTTTTTTTGTTGAAAAAATGGAAAAATTAAATTTTTTTACAACAAACGCAGGAAAAAAAATTCTACCAAAAGTTGAATTTTTAATCTTATAAAAAAATTCATGAATTTTATGCTTTTGTTTAACCAAACAGTGATAACACTATAAAAAAAGTTAAATCGATGGACAAAAAGAGAACAATTAAAATTTTTCTTTCCCGGATAATCGACGCTGCCGGTTAATAGAGGCCTCACTGTAATAGTAACCTAGTAATAATTCATTTTAAAGGAAAATCAGTTTTTTTCAGTGTAACTACTTTGTGATTTTTAACGCACAAATACTTAAATTTATTTTTTTATTTAATCTTAAACACGAATATTCTGTACTACTTTAAATTTAATTCCTTTCTCATCTATTATGGCGAAAATTGTGATAATAAATAGAAAAGCTGAGTCATGAAAAAGTTTATAATATTTGCGGAAAATTTGGTGATAAATGATTCAAACCTACTCGTATATATTGATCACTTAACAAGTTCGTTGGGAAATGATCTAAGATTTATCAAATAGTATATATATATATAAATATAATAACCACCAAGTCACTCCGGAACTATATTTAGATATTAGCTGGTATTTATACTTTTGAAATATGAGTGTCGCTTGGGTTAAGTGCCTGCATTCCTGGTGTTTTCAGTTTGTAACAATTAAGAAATATACAAGTTTTCAATTAAATATTACAGCTGAATGTCGGCATGACATTTATACATATATAATTTATACCATTCTTCACTGCTTAGCCCCCTACACACAGAACAATTTTAGCTTAAAACCTACGTATCCTTGGTGAATTTAACCTTTTTCGGCAATAATTTTGCTTCGTATATGTTTCATGTTAATCTTAAATGATCTATAGTAATCTTCAAAGAAACTTTTTCCCTTTTAAATAGCCAGCTAAAAAAAAAATATGTATGGAGCATATATGATATCCCATATATGGTTCGAATATGAAAAATGAGGGTATATGGCCATATATGATTATATATATTAATAAATTTTCATATATGTATGTGTATATACATATTCCCTCTACAATATGTAAAGTTCATATTCATACTCTCTAGATTCACAAAAGCGCACTGCTGTGCAATAAATTAAATTACTAAGATTACTTTTTTTAGATTTTGGACAGGAAGGTTGTATTTAATGAAACATTTGTTTGGACAAATAATGAAAATCGAACTAAAAGTCATTTCATTCATCATTTTAAGTCAAAAAGTGAATCAATTATTTAAAAAACACAAAACTCATATTCGTACACAAAATTTAATTTAAGAAATCAGATTAAAAACTAATGCAATTAATTATAAAAGAAAAAATAATCCGTCTAACAATAGTTTTCAATATAATTTTTTTTGTATTAATATGAACTTTGTTTCTTATCTAGAGAATTTTGTTATTTTCTATAAAATTAATGACTGGATTATCCTTTTGATTATTTGATTTATAAAATGGGGCCAAAATGTATAAAATCATAAAGGGTGTTTTTATTGAGGTATAGAACTTTAAGTTGGCATCACTTTTTTAACTGGCGGCCATTTTATCAGCTGTCAAGTGATTAATATTTAGTTTGGTTGCCATTTCATCATGAACAGGTTGAAAAAAGAACAACGCTGGCAAATCGTGCAAATTTATTTCGAAAATAATGGTTCAGTTCGCGAAGTTTACCGCAAGCTCCGTCCATTTTATGGTCGACATAATCGTCCATCAGAGCAATTAATTCGGTTAACCATGGATCGTTTTCGCACTACGTTCACTCTATGTGATAATACGCATCCGCAGAGACGTCGAACAGTGCGCACCGAAGAAAGAATTGCCGCTGTAGAGCAAAGTGTTGAAGAGGACCCGAATGAATCGATTCGTTACAAGAATGGTTTTTTGTAATAAACGTTTTTCTTTTTTAAACGTTGAGGGTACGCATGTAAACTTTGCATACCGTATGTATTTCCTAATGGATTTCCAAATCACCAGTGATAAAATTTCAACCTTTTTTGATTGCAAAAACGATCTTATGTGGGGAACACTTTTGGGGCATGGGATCGGTCCATTCGATGCTTAGATGTTGTCCACATCAAAAAAGTGAAAATTGATTTTTTTGCCCTTAGGCCCCTTTCTCTATGCGCTGTCACATATGGATACACATATGAAGAGCTTCATAATTAAATTTCCATATATGAGCTCATACATTATAATACATTTCATATATTAGTCCATATATTAGTTCATATATAGTTCATAATAGTTTTGCCATGTATAATCCCATACATTTCCATACACGAATTCATACATATTCATATATAGTTATATACATTCATATATTAAAAATATATGGACTATATATAATATTTTTAGCTGGGTAACTTTATTTCATGTTGATACAACATTCCCGTGCTGTTAAATCAAAATTAAAAACCATGTTGTTGTTGAAACAACTTAAATTCAATACTGAAATAACACGACGAACCATGTTGAATCAAAGTCATTTCAAGTTGAAACAACATGAATTTAGTTTAATGTAGCCATTCTATTTTATTTATTATTTAACTTACATGTATATATTGGCACATGCATCTGAAAACTTTTTTGTGTACATATGTTTTGATTCCCAGGCCAAAATTTGAAGTCAGAACTCATCGCGTGGTAGTCAGCACTCTTAGCGCTGCATCCATAACAACCTCAAATATTGTTAAGATGCTCACTAAATATATATAAAAAAATATATATACTAACACACTCAAACAACACATTATTTCTTGTAAATTTATTATTTATTTATTTGAAATTAAAATTTTTTGCATGGTGATCTTACATTGGTTTTTTTTCTTTAAGTCTAAATTGAGTGGCAAGGTACAAAGTGTAGACAAAGTATTAATTAACCCCACTAACCATTGTAAAAATGACTTGTCCCTTTCATATGAAGTGTTAAAACTCGGGCTGATTCCTATCACTTGAAGATCGGTCTTCAATATCAGTTCACTTTACCGTAGGGGGATAAATATCTATCAATTGGAAACATCACAGTTATTAGATCTTGGAATCATTAATAAATCTTTTCCAAATAAAGTTTTGGAGCTTAAAATGGTTCTTGATGGCTGCGTTAATATTCCTGTTGCTCTCATAATGAATCATAGTAACTGAGGGCTAAGAACCAAAGGAGTAAAAGTGCCGAAATAACAAAAACAAAATGTAAATTTGTGATCTGTATGATGTACTCCGAATAGGAACGTACCGCTCTAGTACTCAACCCCTTATTGAGGATCATCCTAAATGGATTACTCGTATTGAGCATGATTAACTTCTTGTTTAAATATGGCAGGCAATCGAGTTATATGGAAAAATAAGTATGTAAGTCACTGAAAAAAATTAGTGCTTTTCATATACGTTCTCTACTCAAGTCTACCATCTGGCTGGTAGAAACATTCTTTTAATTGAATTTTTCTTTTTATAAATGAAACCATCAGCGCAAAAGTGACATAACCAACATTTTTGCAGGTTGCTGTTCTAGTGTTACATACATTCTTTATATTACCCACTATCAATACAAAAGTATATCAAGCCACCTTTTAGCATTCAAAAGAAAATGGAAATGGAGAGAAAAAAATTACTTCAATACAACACCAAAAAAAAATGGAACTTGTCTACCCGTTGTCGAAAAAAATTTAATCCTAATTGATAGTCTCATTATGTCAGTATCTAAAAATTATTGTCGATGTTTGCAACTGGAAAAAGGGTGATTAGAACAAAACAATAGAGCAATTAAATAGTTAAAAACTTTGCGGTTACACCACTTTTGCTCCGATAGTTGGAGCCTATATCTTTTAACTTTCTGATGTTTTCTTGCAGTATAAGAACAAACATCAAGCTATATAAATTTTAAAATTTTGCAAAAAGCAAAAAATCATTTAAAATACATTTGCATAACTATTATTAAAATTCTACTAAAAATGACATTCCTATGCTTATTTAAACATGAGTAACATTTCTTTAATTTATTATATCTTTTATTTTTCAAAAATAGATATGACTCGTCGTACTTGAAATCAGAAACTGTCGACTTACACTAAGAAATCCATTCAAAAAAATAAAAGAAAAATTGTAGCTAATAGCCTTTGCAAAAAGTAATCCATCTTTCAAACAAATGGAGAAGTATGTGTCAAAACTCATTTAAAATCAATTCTTCACCAGTAGTTTAAGTTGAAAAACAAACATTAATATATTAATATAGGTATATAAATACATATATATGAATGTATGTATGTATGTATGTATGTATGTGTGTATGTCCTTATGTATGTGGAATTTCAATAACAAAAACAATAGCAAAGCTTGGGTGGCATTAAAACCCCAACCAGTATATTATGCTTATAAAATACCCTACGCTACTTTAATAAAAATAAATTTGATTTGAGATAGTGGAAAAATTACTTCATATTCTAGAGACAATGTGAACAGCTGTTTTAAGTCACACTTCTGAGGTTTGACAGTTCTTGTTCATCATTGCAGAAGTTTTAAATTTTATTTTACTTTTGTCTACAAAAATTTGTTTTAATACACATAAGGAAGTAACCTCTATTTGAATTCCTTCGACTTAATAAAGTATATTGATATCGGTGGAATGCATCTTCACCGAAAGAAGCGACAAAAATTTAAATTTTGGACGATGCAAATTGACATGAGATTCAATAGCCTATGTTGCATTTGAAAAGAGGCACTGTTTGGTGTGAATTTTGGCAACGTCATCGTTTTGGGACAAAATAGAAGAAGTTACCATATACTGCAGAAATTGTTTAAATTCACCTTAGTTAAGAAAAATTCAGATTTTGAAAAAAAAATCAGACCAAGGACACGCCTACCTCCCCTGTTTCAAAAAGTTAAAAATTTTTCAATTTGTTATATTATTTAATTTAAAATTGTATAAACTTATATTTGTTAAGGCCATCATAAGCTTTTTGCGACTTAGTTTTAACCATCATTGTGAAAATTATTTTTAGTCCTGTCAAGTAAGCTTTGAAGAAAATGTACAATAACTTTTATAAAAATTAGCAGAATTTCATTAAAGTTAGCATTTTTGTGAAAATCTAATAACGCAGTAAGGTGTTTGTATGATTTCGCCTTACGGCCATGCACACTCACCATGAGAGTATTATTACTCACTCATGTGAACGTGACTACTTAATACTTTCGATGAGAACAAATTTACTCTCGCATGCTACCGCTGAATTAAGTTAAATATCTTTCAGTTTTGAATAACCTTAAGCCAAGATCCCACTATCGGCGCAATATACCGATTTTCGTCGGCTCACTGTAATTAAGTCATAAGTAATAAACCAAAACGGATTTATTTATCATTTAACTCTTAAATGAGGCTATATGGCCTTATTACTACTGCAGTGAAGTGCAATTTCGTCCTTATTTTTCGATTAGTTGAGAAATAAAGCCCTTTTGCTGCTTTACTTATGATTTTAGTTCAGTAAGCCAACCAAAATCATAGCATTGTGCCGACAGTGGGATCCCGTCTTTACGCATGACAAAAATCTAGTTTCATTGTCACTCAATAAAAAAAATAAAAATAACAAAAATAGTTCAATATTTATGATTTTAACAGGCTAAAGTTCGTATCGCTTTTTAAGCCAAATTACATGTGATAATTATTAATGAACAAATAACACCAAAATTAGTTGTAAATATTCTGACAACACATAGTTGAACGGAACAGCCTGCCGTTTTCGAAGGCCACTAAACCTTCATCATCAGCGTTCTTTTGTGTTTGGTCCACTGTGTGTGTTGTCAGTTGATGTAGATTTCTGCTTTATATACTTAGCATTATTGCAAATGGAATATATGAATTGTTTGATTCATCGTATTTCAATTTGCTGAAAGCTTTTTTGTATTGTAAGCTCAATTTTACCACCTCTATATTTACAACAGTCTTACCATTGTCGTTTTGTTCTTTTGCATATAAACAACGCTGAACCGCCGGCAAATAAATTTCAAATTAACATAACGTCGGCTTAGAGTGCAAACCTGCTAAATCCACTTTTTATAAAATATGTGATTTTAATTCCGTTCGAAAGAGAAAGAGACGTCACATCGACTGTCTAAAATATTACCCCCAGGGAAGTATATTTATAGACTACGGGTGTGGCAATCCCGGGGCCCCAGCTAGGGTAATGTAGCTTTTTCCACTGACGGACCTTTGGCTCATTACCCGTAAAACTTATGTGTTACTACCCGATCTCTGAACACAAACAGAGCAAAGGATGTGCACGTATTTATAAAAGGAAAACAAATATTGTACGCCCGTTGTTGTCAGTTAGGTGCAGCGTCACCTAGAACTGCCCCTGACTTCAAAAGACGATAGAGGTGAAGCCCTTGTGGTGGAACTTCGAGGACTAACCAGAGGCTACTTCTGGTACCACGGGTACCGGTTGCCCGACAGCTTAGAGATAAATGCATTGTGGTTGTCATGATTCTGTGCTAAAATAGTTGTGCGTCCTACCTCCTGGGTTCAAGGGGCGTTTATCAAGCACGATCGATTGTAGTAGGCACAGGATCTTGGCGGCGAGCTTGCGTTCTTCTCGCGTAAGTGGTCCTCGCTGCTCTGAAGTTTTGAGTGCATGTAGCGGTCGTCAGTTTCCTTTGCTAAAATGCCGAGTTCGTCCTACCCCACGGGGTTTACCCCACGGGGCTAAAGGGATGATTTTGGTATGTGTGGAGTAGGCACTGATTATTTGGCGACACAGGCATGCGTTCATTATGGATGAGTGGTTAGCTGTGCCGGCAATGGTTGAGGAATTTTCTTGGAGACCTCGCTAAGGTGTATACACAACACGCGTGGAAGCCGGAGAATTGTCGTGGTGGCTGTGGTTGCTACCAAAATCGCTGGGAGAATAGTCTTGGCTTTTCAGTGTGAAATCAATGCTAGTGGTTGGTCTGACGCGGTCAGCCAGACACTATTCTAGGTGCTGTTGCCATTCAACAGAGCTGCTATGGGCACGGACATAGTTATCAGCAGAGTTTAGATAGCTCAAATTACCTCAGCAAGGTATTTGAATATAGAAGAGGGATAACTATATTCAAAGATTGCAACCTATGTGCCTTATGGAGTGGGCCATAGGTTCATTCTAAAAGGGTGCATGGGGGCGTTGGTCTGGCGTCTAACCCACACCCAGTGCTTTGGCACACGTTAGATTAGGCCGTAATGGCAGGTACTCACGTAAAGCAATTACACATCTGTCTAAAATATTTACATTAATTTTAAACTCTACATGTCGAAAAATCTCCATTAGGCTAATTTCTTAAGCTATTTATAGAAAATGCTAACAGTATTTTGTCTCTCCTGTAAAATTTGTTTGAAGTGAGTTAGCAGGTTTGCACTCTATGTCGACGATAATATTTTTTATTATAAATTAGGTGAGTTAAGATCTCGCTTGCGAAAATATAGACCAATAACTGAAAAAAAATCATTCAGTTTTATATGCGGCAGATATTTAGCTTTCAAAAAATTTGTGTTTGGTCAAAATCTGTGTTAAAAGATTTTTTGATTTTTGAGCATGCGGCAACGCACAGTGGGACCCCACGAGCCACACAGCCCATACCACATTGTACACTCTGCAAAAGTCTGATTAGCTTGTGGTAGAGAATCTGTCGTAAGTAACAAATTTTTCTCTACGATATAGGGTAAACAATTTTCCATTTCATTTCGCTATACCTTCTGCAATTATGTATAATTATGTACTTTGCTAACCAGTAATTACGTGCTTATTGAAATAAATGATTAAGTGACTGAGTAATCGAAAAAATAACTTAGCTCACTACCAGTTAATATTTTCTATTGCTGTCTGTATGTGTATAAATTTTGTTCATATTTGGCGGCTTTCATAATTTATATAATACCAAAAATTAGACGGACATCAGTCATTTGCTCACACACAAAAAAGATGTTAATGGGGGGAAACATATGAACACCACAACGAAACTCATATCAAACAAATTCAGCCAACCATAACTCGGTTGGCTGAATTTAGGCACATGCATTTACTTACATATATACATATGAATACGAACGTAAGCCTTAATGCAAAATATTGGATGAAATTACATAAGATAATAAAATACAAATCATACATCAAATTTATAAGTCACTCAGTGCTTAAAAAAAAAATTGTGCTACTTTGTACATGAATGCCAGCTTGTTCGCTCTCATGTAAAGTAACTGAACTGTATTCGCAAGAAGTCATTTGTCTTCATCTATTTTATTTATAATTTACATTTTTCACTTAAGTGGGCTTAACTCGTACTGACTGACTGCCTTGACTGGGGGCGATAAGAAAAAATGATTGAGGCGAAAATTGAAAAAAATAAACCTAAGCTCACACAAGAGCAAAAACAATAAATCTAGCTAAATAGATTTTTTTTGCAAAAAAAAAAAAAAAAAAAAAATAATTATAATAAAATTTAACACGAACAAGGTGTTGGTAGAGTAAGGTGTTGGTAGAGTATTGTTAAAAAAATATTGTTATGGCAGCTGGCGGGAAGGTTTAGCTATGCTATTTTTCAAATTCTTAAAAAAAATGCAAATAAAATATTTTAAATTAACAAAGCTTTTTTGAAAAAATTTAAATTTTACCCAAGGAGCAAGCTGCAACTGGTTCAAGATCCACTCACATTCGATTCCAGAGCGAAGAGAAATTAATTAGGGAGGATTTTAACATTACCAACGTCCATTTCCGATGGCAATGTATGCACCTAAAGCTAAAGCATGTATTTAAAGATTGCTCTTTATGTTTTGGCTGCACAGTTTACACCGTCCCAGCTGGAAAATTAGGCATTAATTACATAAAAAATGGGAGAAATAATGTATTATTTTCCAAAGCAAGACAATCGAAAGGGTAATTTTATCAAACACAATAATTACACATTGATTAACACGTGCATTACCACATCTGCAGAAAAAGAATGTATAGTTTTTGCTTGTAAAGAGTGTTATTAATTATATAATTCATTTCTCGGACGTATTAAAATAATTCATTACTTTCCTAGCACATGTTCTGTGTTAAAAATAATGAATTCTGAAATGAAAAATTATACATGCTGTGCATTACCTTCTTTTTTACTATTCATTACCTTTTCCCACTGAGGTTTTACATTCATATCTCTTTTTTGATGATCAAGTTTTGATTTTGCGCTTAAGAGAAAAAGAGAAGGTAATATATACCCTTTGTGCACCTGTCTTTTTCTTTCTGATTGTAATATAAAAAAAATTTGTCTAAATTTAACTTTGGTTTTATAAAAGCAACACAAACTATGTCAGGGTTGGAAAATTTAATGTGATTGTAATTTGGTTGATAACGTAAGAAATTAGAAAACCGTGTCATTATTTCATACTCTTAAAACATTTTCTAAAACGTTAAGTAAGACTTCGAAATAAGGTTATTTATTTCGTATTTTCCTGTATTTAATAAAAATTAGTAGTTAAAAGCTTTTCAATATCTCAATCCAAACATTCAATTTCCAGTATTGCACGTTTGCATCGCAAACATTTTATTTCCCCAGAACTTTTAGATATTATTCAGCAAAAAGGAACATAACAGAATAGAACAGAAATGAAATGGAATATGTCTGTTAAATTACTTTCTTGTTTTGAATGTTCTTTGGCTACGTGTTTAATTGCGTGTTGTCAATGTACGGCTATCGATTTTAAACACAGGACCAATATCGTACACTTTTAATTATTCATGAGATTCTATATTTACACAGCTGCAACAAAAATTCTTGATTGTATAGTTACATATATAGTTAATCTTTATACAAAAAATTTGGTCATAAAAAATCTTGAGTAAAGGTCTTCCTAAAATATAAAATATTTTTAATTAATAAAGGATAAAAAGAAACAAGTTTAATTAGTTACATTTTTATTTCAAAAAAATTATATCTTCCAAACATGAAAGGTTCTTTTTGTTTTTGCTGATTTTTAATTATAATCTATTTCGTTTTTAAATATAAAATAATTATATAGCTAATAAAGAAAATAAATTAGTTTTAGTTAGTTACTTTTCTATACAAAAAATATTTTCTGTTTTCTGATTACTAATACGAATCTTTTTCTTTCTAATATATAAAATATGTTAAACTAATAAAAAATAAAAGAGAAATTCTTTTAGTTAGTTACTTTTACATACAAAAAAAAAAAAAAAAAAAAAAAAATAATAGACAAAATTCCAACTCTGGAACCGTCTTTGTTATTATTCTGATTTTCAATATCAAGTTATGTCTGCCTAAAATATAAAAATTTGTTAAATTTATAATAAACAAAAATATTGCTGTAGCTATTTACTCATATAAACCAAAAGAAAGGAGTTTACATTTTCCAACCCTAGAACAGCCCTTTTGATTTTTCTGGTTTTCGATAACAATATATTAACTACACTTAAACATTCAAGTAGAGTCTAGATGATTCCTTTTTGAAAAAAAGAAATTACTTTTATATGTAGAAAATGTTTAAAATTTATAACTCTGTAACCGCCTTTGTGATTTGTTTGACTTAAGGTTCCAATAAACTTCTTTTTAAAATATAACAATTCTACTTAATAAAAGAAGAAACAAAAATTAGTTTTAGCTAGTTTTATTTACATATACAAAAAAAAAAAGTTAAAATTAACCAGCCCTGTAACCATCCTTTTAATATTTATGATTTTCAATTTCAATCTGTTTTTCTTTCTAAAACATAAAATATGTTTAACTAAAGATGGGGTCACACGATTGGAACAATGTGCCAATTTTCGTCGGCTCACTGAAATAAATTCATAAGTAACAAAGTAAATTTGCCTTATTTCTCAACTAATTGAAATATAATTACATAACTGCACCACACTGCATTGGTAATAAAGCCATATAGACTTATTCAAGAATTAATTAAGAAATAATGTAATTTTGTCTTATTAATTATGACTCTATAGCAGTGAGCCGACGAAAATTGATACATTGTGCCAATCGTGTGACCCCAGCTTAATAAAAAATAAGCGCAAACCCCTTTTAGTTAGTTACTTTTTCAATTTTCCAGGCCTAAATCCGTCTTGATATTTTATTTTTTTTATAATAACCCACTTCTAAAAAATAACAAATTTAATCAAAAACAAAAAACAGAAATTAGTTTCAGTTAGCTGAAGAAAAATTTCCACACCTGAAACTATCCTTATAATATTTATAATTTTCAATTTCAATACTTTTCTTTTTAATTATAAAACATAAAAACAAAAAAAGCAGAAAAATTATTTTAATTTGTTTCCTTGTTTTCAACTATCCAACCCTGTAAACTGTATTTTTGATTTGTTTTGTTTTCTTTACTGATCTACTTCTTTTTAAAATATACTTTAGGTTTAATGTACAAAACAAAAAACGAAAATTAATTTTAGCTACCCAGCTAAAAACAATTATATATGGTCCATATATTTTTAATATATGAATGTATATAACTATATATGAATATGTATGAATTCATGTATGGAAATATATGGGATTATACATTGCAAAACTATTATATATGAACTAATATATGGACTAATATATGAAATGTATTATAACATATGAGCTTCATATATGAAAATTTAATTATGAAGCTCTTCATATGTGGATCCATATATAAATATATATAAGATTTTATATATGGAGCAATATAAGAATGTATGCATACATGATATCTCACATAAGATCGTTTTTGCAATCAAAAAAGCTTAGTATTTTTTCACTGGTGAATTGGAAATCCATTAGAAAATACATACGATATGCAAAGTTTACATGCGTACCCTCAACGTTTAAAAAAGAAAAAGTTTTGTTACAAAAAAACCATTCTTGTATGATTTTATACATTTTGGCCCCATTTTATAAATCAAATATTCAAAGGGATAATCCAGTTATTAATTTTATAGAAAATAACAAAATTCTCTAGATAAGAAACAAAGTTCATATTAATGCAAAAAAATTATATTGAAAACTATTGTTAGACGGATTGTTTTTTCTTTTATAATTAATTGCATTAGTTTTTAATCTGATTTCTTAAATTAAATTTTGTGTACGAATATGAGTTTTGTGTTTTTTAAATTACTGATTCACCTTTTGACTTAAAATGGTGAATGAAATGACTTTTGGTTCGTTTTTCATTATATCGCTCATTTACTTCAATAGTGGCTCAACTCAAAAAACCAGTTTTGTAGAAAAAGCGTTTTAAGTTTTCAATTTGCATACAACTCAATGGAGAAATGAAGAAAATTTCTTCTCTCAGGAGGTGATGGTACAAGCTATTTATATGAAATTTTTACACAAGATAAAATACGAAATTCCGCATCTTTCTGCATTATTAACTCAAAAAACTCATTTTTTGAGTTATGCCACTATTGAAGTAAATGAGCGATATGCACAAACAAATCTTTCATTAAATATAACCTCCCTGTTCAAAATCTAAAAAAAAGTAATTTTAGTAATTTAATTTATTCCACAGCAGTGCGCTTTTGTGAATCAAGAGAGTATGAATATGAACATTGAATACTGCAGAGGGAATATTTACACATATGTATGAAAAATGTATGAATATATATAATCATATATTCCCATATACCCTCATTTTTCGGATCTGAACCACATATGGGATATCATATATGGTCCATACATATTTTTTTTAGCTGGGTAGTTAGTTTTATTCCAAAAATAATTTAATTTCCCAGCTCTGAAACAGTTTTTTTGATTTTCATGATTTTTCCTATAAATCTATGTAAGGCAAAGAGGGGGCTTTGGAAAATGCATTGACCGCACAGACAGACAGACACTACGTAATAGACTATGCTATTCATAAGGACCCATAATACATATACTTTAAGGGCTAGCGTATGAATATTGTGGGAATTGCAAACGGAATAATAAACCTAAAATTTTTGGGAAGGATATAACAAGGCGAAGGAGTCTGAAATATTCCTTAAATACTTTAAAGGAATTCGATTACAAACATTAAGTTTAGCGTTTCACTTTTATGAACGCCCTCAAGTATACACAAATTTCTAGAGAAAACAAATGCTTCCCTAAACTATTATTTACGTATATGGTAATTCATAACTTTCTACAATTTGTGTATGTATGTAAAATGCTATACTTAGTATATGCATTGAAAATAATTTATGGCACAATTATTCTACACATTTCCATGTACTATGTATAGTAATACTCGTAGTATAATAAGTATAAATAAAGCGTTTTAAATGTAAACCACATTTATTGCTTTACACCAACACACACACACACACATACACATACATATGTATTTACATATTACGTAGAAAGGAGAACACTATGTGGTACAGCTGCCATTTATTGTAGCATTATAAACGACCTTTATCCACACAGTCTCAATGGCGCTGTAAATTATGTTTTATTATGCAATAAAGTCGCCCATAAAATTTTTGCTATAAATTAAATTAACTACTAAATATTGCTGATATTTTATTGGAATGTTTGCTGGCAGTTGTTTTTCCGATTTATTACATTTTTTTCATCCATTTTTCAACAGACATTAAAAAAAACAATATTTACAACACAGTGCGAGGAGTTGGTAAAAAAATACAAAATTTGTTTAAATAGTCGAATTTATTAAAGTATTTCATAAAATATGTATGTACATAAGTATATAAAAATTTATTCTCTGTTTTTATAAGACAGGCATTCGTTTCGTTTAGAAAACTGTTATAAAAATCACTCTAAAAAAATTTTGTGTTTTTCATATAAATTTTCTACCTAAATCGAACGTTTGAGTTGTGCAAACAGGGGTTAGTATATAAATGTAAAATCTTTCATGTCTAACTATGTATGCAAAACTAGCTCGTAACTGAAGGAAAGAAAATAAAGCAAGACGTTAAAAGAAAAGCCAAATGTGAATTTAATAAATACTGACATTTACCTTCAACATTTAACAATGTCGGTCTGTAATAAATATTCAGAAACTTGCAGCTGCCAGTTGATAATACTTCATGGCTTTGTTGCTTCTCATTTAAGTATAATTTATGTTAAATACAGTATTATTTAATTAAGGGGACGTTTTGGTAATAAACACATTTAGAACTTTATTATTCAAGACTTTAATTTAAGGCAAGTCTTACATACATAAGTAATAATTTAGAGAGAAAAGAAATTAGCGCAAAAGAAGGCAAATATTTTAAAAATAATAACACAATTGTATGTATTTTGTTCTTGCATTTTTATAACCTTTACCAAAAAATGGTAAAAGGGTATATATAGGTTTGTCATTCCGTTTGTAATTTCCAAAATATTAATAAGCGAGCCATAAAGTATATATATTCTGGATCCTTATGCATAGGGAAGACGAATAAGCGATGTCCGTCTGTCTGTACGTGAAATCAGTTTTCCGAAGCTCCCAGAAAAGCTAGAGACTTCGTTCTTGGACTGGTGGGTCAGAAATTGTCGAAATAAGATTGGTATTGAAAATCAGCACAGTCGAGCAGACGGTTTCAGAGCTGGGAGACTTAAACTTCATTTTGCCATACAAAATAACTACAGAAAACTAGTTTTTAATAATTTTTTTATTAAATAAACTTATTTTATACTTCAGTATGAATAAAATTGGTATTTCTAACTAAAAAAAAATTTTAAAAAAATTAAAAAAATTAAAAAGACGTTTCAAGGGTTGGAAACCTTAACTTTTTTTGTTATGCAAAAGTAACTTACTAAAACAAATTTTTCCTTTTTTTTGCTATAAACTAAACATATGTAATGTTCTTAAAATAAATTCAGTAAAGTGCGACTATGACTCGCGCACATAGGGTTCCGTACGAACACTAGATATGTAATTTAATACAAACTTCATCCTATATAATATATAGTTTTGGCATTTTTTTCGTTTTTGGGGTCTTTTCAGTTTTGGCGATTTTTTTAAGTTTTGGCTCTTTTTTAGTTTAGACACTTTATTTTCTTGTTTTGGCGATTTTTTCGGTTTTTTTGGCGTTTTTTTTATTTTTGGCGATTTTTTTTAATTTTTGCGATTTTTTGTTTTTTAAATTTTTTTTTTAGTTTTGGCGACATTTTCGCGTTTTGGCGATTTTTTAAATTTTTTGCGTTTTTTTTCATTTTGGCGTTTTTTTTCATTTTGGCGATTTTTTCGAATTTGGCGATTTATTTTAGTGTTAGAATTTTTTTTTTAATTTTGGCGATTTTTTTCGTTTTGGCGATTTTTTTTAATTTTTGGCGATTTTTTTTTTGGTTTGGCGATTTTATAATTTTCGGTTTTTTTAGTTTTACCGTTTTTGAAAATTTCAAGTGTTTGCCTATTACGGTTTCCAAGATATAGCAAATTGTCAAAATTACATAGTCAAAATTGCATTAACTGATGGACCACTCTTTAATTTAAATTTTTTAAATTTTAGTGTTAATTGTTGCTGTCTGTATAAAAATGCACTAATTTTACAAATTTCAAGTTTCAATATACATATGTTCATACAATTGTATGTATATTACATGGGATTTTAACATATTTCATTGCTCGTTTTGGAACACCCTTTAATTTTTAAATCTCATGTATTTGTTGTTGTAGCGGCCAAGGTTCTACATACTGTGTCCAAATTTCAGGTCCGTAGCTCTTACGGTTCCTGAGAAAATACCGTATGACGGACAGACCGACAGCGCAGCGAAAACAATAGGGTTCCTTTTCACCTTTGGTGTACGGAACCCTAAAAAAGGAGATTGATGTAAAAAATCAGAAAAACAAAAAGGATGATTCCAGGGTTGGAAAACCTACTATTTTTGTGATATATACAATTAAGTACCGTATACTAATTGTTTGAATATTTTTATTAAATAAACTTATTTTATACTTCACCACGAATAAAATTGGTATTTCAAATAAAAAAATTAAACTTCAAAAAATTAATAAGATGTTTCCAGGGTTGGAAAACTTTAACTTTTTTTCTTATACAAAAGTAACTTACTAAAAGAAATTTTTTCTTTTTTTTCTATAAATTAAACATATCTAATGTTCTTAAAAGAAAGAAATTGATGTTAGAAATCAGAAAAACAAAAAGGATGATTCCAGGGTTGGAAAACATACGATTTTTGTGATATATAAAATTAACTACTGTAAACTAATTTTGTATTAATTTGTATTAAATAAACCTATTTTATACTTCACCACGAATAAAATTGGTATTTCAAATAAAAAAAAAAATTAAAAAATTTAAAAAGACGTTTTCAGGGTTGGAAAACTTTAACCTTTTTTTGTACAAAAGTAACTTACTAAAACAAATTTTTCCTTTTTTACTATAAATTAAACATATCTTAAATTCTTAAAAGAAAGAGATTGGTGTAAGAAATCAGAAAATCAAAAAGGATGAGTTCACGGTTGGGACACTTACGCTTTATTGATATATAAAAGTAACTAAGTCTAATTAATTTTTATCTTTTCCTTTATAAATTATATGTATTTTACGTTTTGGAAAGATAAGTTTGGTATAGAAAATTATAAAAATAAAAACCACAGCTCCAGAGCTGGAAACTTTGATTTTTTTTTCTGGACATTAAAGTAACTAAATAAAACATTTTTTTTTGAATTTTCTTTTTTTCACCTAACACACGTTCTATATTTTTTTTAGGAACTACTAGATTGGTATAAGTAATCAGAAAAATCTAAAATTATGATTCTAGGTTTTTTTCTTTGTATATAAAAGTAACTAAGTGCTTATGTATGTATCTCTATACTACATAAACGCACTTTGGTAAAGGGTATATAAGATTCGGCACAGGCGAATATAGCACTCTTACTTGTTTTTTAAGTCATAATTATTTCCTGCAATTGACACAATTTGTTTTTTTTTTCTATAAATTATTGATATTAATAAACAGTTTGATGTTTACACAAAACTTATTAATAAACAATCACCTCTGGGTTATTGAACACCATTAAGTTGATATAAAAACACATGCACACACTCACACACACACACACACAAACACCATTTAATTAATAGTCTCTGTCGCACGATAATTAATCATATTTAAAAAGATATTTTTGCAAATGCTTGACACAGACAGAGTTGCCAAAAACGCATAATATCAACGACACTATTTGAATTCGTAAGCTTAAATTTAGAAATCAGTTAATTTATAATCAAATAAATCTTGTATTTGAATGTGAAACAAAAATATCAAATATGAATCTCGTGTTACATAAATTTTATTTTAACTTCTAATTAACTGGCAGCTCTTTTTAATGTAACAGCTACGCAAATTTCTAGTCAATTTGTTGCTTGTGTCGTGTTTTTTTTTATTCATATTTATTACATTTTAGCCCACATTATACAGTAGTGATCAATACAAATTAAATTTTATAGAATTTATATAATTTAAATAAAACAAACTATGTGTAAACTTTTTTTATTCATTTAAAACGCCCACCGGTTCTATCATGTATCAAATTCATCATCTAAAATGTCCAATATTCCCTGACAGTGGTGCATAAATCAGGCTGGAGTGTGTTGGTTTTGTGGGTTGCCGTAGTTTGTACCTTATTCGCATTAAGCTGGGGCTTAAGAAAATCCCACTAGAAAAGCATAAAGTGGCAAAACCGCTCAATCGCAGTAACCATTCCACAACGTCTCCACATAATACTCGTATATCTATTCGCTTAAATTCGCTCTTGCGGAAGGTCCAATGTGGTTTGAATAAGGGACCGTTCTGTTGAAACCACATTTTGTGGGTGTCCACATCATCCCAATAAGACTAAGACCTAAGCTCCTGGGTCTGAGCCCGGTCACCAACAAAGTCATTAAATAACAATATTACGCAGTTTTCTATGGGCCATTTAAAAGTTTAAATTTAAAAGTGCAATAAAACGAAAACGGTTTGAAATGTTGCCAAATTTATATTTTTGTTGTGAAGTACAATTATTCCGTTTAGAGATGGATTATTATTTTATTCAAATGACGACCCTATTTGAGCAGACCAATTTTCGAGCACTTTATCGAGTGTATGGGGTCGTATCTCGGCAATGGCCCTCAAATGCTCAATTGTCTCTGGTTTCTCGGCATAACACTTTTCCTTAACTGCGACACTCAAAAATGGTACAACGGTTTGCAACTCACCATTTTGGCTACTTAAACACCATAAAACTCTTGGCGCAATAAATTGATGTGTGCCAAGTTGCACCATCTTGTTGAAACCAAACATCGTTCACATCAGTACCATGAAGAGCGGGCACAAAAAAACCGGTTATCATGGTGCGATAGGTGTTTCCATTGACCGCAATTGTTGCGCCGTACTCATTTTAAAAGAAATGTGGACCAATGATGCCTTCACTCAACAAGCCGTATCAAGCAGTCACTGGGCGCATCAACACCAATTTCATGAACTTTAGCAATAAGCTTGCGTATACCGGACACTGTTGGTCCTTCTCTGCGACCTACGACATTATCGTGAAATTTCCGACCAATTGACTTTATTTTGGAAATAAACTTCCAATAAATCCCAACGTTGATCAAACGTTCGTTCAGCGGAGATAATATACTGAATTTTGTGACAGAATGACATAAGTACTGCCAGATTCGAAATAACCGTTGGTTCAAATATAAACCGATAGATAGATGGCCCACCCGATACATTAGTGTCACTTTGTATCCGTTGTTGTAAGAAATTCAGGTGATGATGGTATAGAAACTGGTCTATGCCTTCATCGGATACTACAAAGGCTTCAGCAGATACTAATCCTAATGTAATTTAGCATCCTCCTCTATACTTATTGTGTAGCAGAATACTCGGTGAAGTAAAATAATCAATATAGAAAAACGTGAAAAAGCAGAGTCGTAAAAGATTGAAGCTTTCCTCTTTATCTTTCCCACCATTTGTCTTCTCTCTATCACTATTCCTCTCCTAGATAATGTAACACCTTGTAATAAGAGTAGAATTCAATGGCTAAAGGTAGTGAGCACAGACCTATAGCGCTTGTTGTTGAGGGCGATGGTCTAGCCAGGCACAAACCACACCAAACAGCGTTTTTATTTCGGGATATCATGTGTATTGGTATCATCCCAAATTAGACATCTTTGTTAACGTACACATTATTTTAGAAATGAGTTTCCAACAGTTACAGGGCCATTTTCTATGGTCACTCACCTCAAGCTGCCGCACCAGTTGAATTTTTTATGAATGCAGGCTTGAATAAACAATGAATGACAATCATCCCTATTGCGTATGTCGAGTCGAATGTTCGTCTAGTATTTGATTGATTGTATTTGATTAAACAAAACTTGTACAAGTTTTTCTTATTCTATGACAAAATTCTCGTAGATGAATGTTCGACTTGACATACGCAGTAAGGGTGAATAAGTGCTAAAAAAACATAAGTAAATAATTTGAGACATTTTTAGATTTTTAATTGAACTATAGTGAATTTTTAATCAGAAATAATTTTTAGTCAGGCTTGAGTTCAGTAATTTCAATTCTTTTTACTGAATGAAATATGTTATTAATTAATGTGAGTTTCTAAAGAAGAGAAGAAAAATTAAATTAGACTTTTAAGCTGGGGGAAATACCGATATTTTTCTGTGCAGCAACGCACTTCATCAGCACCCTAGTCTATCTACTTGGGTAGAGATTGTTATTAACATCATCAGGGTGCTGATGAAGTGCGTAGCTGCACAGAAAAATATCGGTATTTCCCCAAGCTTAAAAGTCTAATTTAATTTTTCTTCTCTTCTGTAGAAACTCACATTAATTAATAACATATTTCATTCAATAAAAAGAATTGAAATTACTGAACTCAAGCCTGACTAAAAATTATTTCTGATTATACGTAAATAATCTTAATTTTAGCAACTGTGCATAATCCTAATTATAGCGCAAATAATTCTAACGCTCAAATATTTTCTCTCAAGCAACTATGATTAAAACTGTTTACAACATGCAAGAGCATCTCAACTCCGTTTATGCAAAAAAAAAAAAACTAAAATACGCTACAACTAAAAATAAAAAACGGCATGCGTCTAAAACTAACTGACTCTCTTACTTTCAGTCTGAGTATTTTTATATACAGGCTATGAATGTTTAATCAGTCAAAAAAAAAAAAAAAATATACAGCGATACTCGGAATATTTATTCATCATTCGCCACAATATACAGTAATTTGTGTACACAAAATGTAATGGAAAATGTGTGGCTGTGTGCGTGGCAGTTTGAAAACATGTTTTGTGTGTGTGTGTGTAAGTAAAATAGCCCTGTATGCACGCATGTGTAGTCGATTTAATATTCAGAATATTTATATATTTATGCGTGTAATTGAGCTCACATAGTCTATAAATTTTAGTTGTTATCGTATTTGCTGCGTAGTTTCAAAAATGTGTATAAACATAGGTGTTGGATGCTTATAGTTATACGTATTCGGTTTAAAATTCATAGTTGTTTGATGGCTTACATATAAAGACGATATTTTCATCATTCTCTGATCCAAATATCACTTGATTCTTTACTGAACCAGTTGACTCAAATGTATTTAACTTACTGCTAACACTTGTCTCGGTAGAATGATTGTGGCGGCCTTAAAGTACGCAAATAATCTTAAACGTTGTGCAAAATTTTCACAGATTTTCATAAAACAATTTCATTATTTGTTGTTCAATGCAATGTCGTTTTATGGTGATTTAGTAAAACAGACTGAATAAATGACAGTCAATTTCCAACAATGGTCAAAGTTTGGAAGTCACTATAAAAACATTTTTTTTTTTAATTTTAATGTGTGCTATTGTTTGTGCTTCTAACGTCCTTACGTATACGTAATATAATATTATGCCATATTATATATCACGTATACGTATTGATATACTATGTACTCATAAAAGGGGTGGTGACGAAGGTTTTAATAAAATTTACCGAAAATATTAATTTTAGTGGATCAATGCTGGCATATCGATCATACTATTCGTTTAATTATTCGACTAATCTACATCTCTTTTTCCCAGCGTATAAAGTTTTAAATATTTCTTTTCATAAATTTTCAGAAACATCAGGGGGTATACTCTGTAATTCGAAACGAAAGCAAATACTTTCGAATTTGTATGTTAATAGCACGCAAATTCGAAAGGATTTTCTGTCGTTTCGAATTACAGAATAGACCCCCAGAAATACTTCCATTATTTATTACGGACGAAGTATAATATCGCTGGGTTAACATGCAAAGGCTCTAAGTCCATTTAAAAGTACAGCCATAAGTCCTATAAAATATACGCAATTTATTTTTAATATCAGCGTATCACTTCTTTAATTGTTTTTTTGTCTCACCTCCAAATTTAAAGGCTTTGCATGTTAATACAGCGATATATAATTTTGCTGCGCAATATATTTTAAGTACGACTAAATGCATTTCGTTGCTGCTCATGCTAAGTACACATTTGGTATATTTCCTGTTGCCATTTTGTACACATTATGTTTTTTTATGTGGGACGCAATACCACACAAGGAAAAATGTCGGAAATGGCAACCGTACCCACTATTACACACTATTGCTATATTACAAAATGCCATAACTTGTACTCGGCATTAGTTAACACGTCAGTAGACGTCAACCAAAATCCAAAAAACAAGGCTAACAAAATCTCAATGTTAAAAAAAAATTCTTGATTATGAGCACTATTCTTTTAAATTGTTTTGTTTTATATTGGCCCCCACTGTATAGTAAACAAGTTTTTTAAAAAAAAAATTCGACAATGTCGTAAGTGACTTGCAACATTGGTTAACTTTTTATCTACACATTTTTTCTGGTTTTTTTTTAACAAAAACTTAATGAATATTAATAAACCATAATTTATATTACAAAAGCAACAGAAGATAAACACATTGTTGCATAAAAATATAAATTTTATGTCTGAATTAAAAGCAAACTACATATTATATTGTATTATCGTATATTTTTGCATATTTCATATTAAAACGTTTATAAATGTCCACTAATTAATTATATTTTCTAATTAAATATACAATAATTTTTTATAACCATTTTTGTTTCATCTTTTTTTTAATATAAAATGAATTGATTGTGTTGTGTCAAAATGCGTGGATGCTGATATTAATATGGAAAGCTTGAAAGGAATAAAAAAAGGCATAAGCAGGTAGATGAAAAATGAAAGTTGTTTTTTTTTAATTTTGTGAATGTTTATGACGTACAGAATAATAACTCGAATTTGCGCAGTGTTTTTGTTAAGCCTCCAATTTTTTTTAAAAAGCATTAAAACATCAGAGAATGCAACCATTTATGTTCGCAAACAGCGTACTAACAAAATAACGCTTTCAATTTATGCATATTTATTACACATACATCCCTTATGTGGTTAGCGAAAGTGTCCATTACGGCGACTAACTCGTTTGATCATGGCTCTCATGGATTTCGTGCCATCTTAGATTGATATAATGGTTCAAATTCTACATCTTATGAAACAGGGTAAGAAATTTAGCAAAGAAAAAAAGGTTTGCTTCCGTTACAAATAAAAAAAACAATAAGAAGAATTCCGCCATTTGGGTTTATTTTGTTTTACCCACGAGTCCAAGATCTAATTTATTTTAAACTTACACAGCTAGAAAAGAAAAAAATGACATCAACAGCCTGTTTACACAACACAGACGATAGGCTTGAGTAGAATTTTTTATGAAAAGCGCTTATTGTTTTGAGCGATTTCCATGAACATCTGCCAGATAAGTCTTAAAAAAAATATTAAAAAAATTCCTGTCGTCCACATTCGTGCTCAGTTAGCACCAGAGAATCACATTAAGAAGTAATATGAATAGTTTTGTTATATCAATTAAAATATTTGTAATATCAATTAAAAAGTTAATTAAATCTTCACCTATAAACAATTTAATAATATCAATTAAATTTTTCCACTCAAATCAAATAATACAATTACTGCCAGTTTATAGAAGCCATGTAAAAATTCTCGTCTGCCTATTTATATTGAAAATAAAAGCAAATTTTAGTGCTTTGTGTTTGTTTTCCATATAAATAGGCAGATGAGAATTTTTACATGGCTTCTAAAAACTGGCAGTTAATAATTCAATTTAATCAATTAAATTCTGTCATGATAAGAGTATCGTTTTAAGTAGTCTTTGAGTGTAGGCCGTCAAGGAACTATGAATGAGTACGCTAAAAATAAAAATACGTTCAGATGTAAACACGCACATTAATTTTAAACCAAATAAGTAAAACTGTAAACATCTAACATTTGTTGTTATACACGTGTCTTAAAGTACGCAGCACAATCAAATATAACTAAAATGAGTATAAAAATACTCTGACTATTAATCGGCTGCACACACGTATATACAGGGTTTATATACATTCACACACACCCATCAGTCATATATTGAAACACATATTCGATTCCATTTTATATACACAAATATATGAATACGGTGGCGAATGATAAATAAATATCCCAAGTATCATGCATATCTTTTGCCGACTAAACATCCATAATATGAAGACAAGCATACTCCGACTATAAATGTGATAGAGAGTCAACACGCTTGATACGCATGTGCAATTTTTATTTTTAGTAGTAGCTTATAAAGCAGAGATCGTCCTGTTTTTTGGAATTTGCTATAGTTGTAGTTGCCTGCAAATTGTTTGCGCTTGAATTATAATTATAAGCAGTTACTAAAGTTAAGATTATTTACTTATGTATATTTGTTTGAATACTCATTGTCATTCTCTGCTTAGCAAATCCTAACTACTTAACAAAAAATGCATTACAAACTTTATACCTTTGTTTGCAGGGCATTGTAATAGAAAAGTAGTGGTGAAGCAGTTTGCTTCATTACCTTACAGGGTCAGCGTCACTTGATATTGGCTTTTGTTCAAAAGACGATGGAGCTCAAGCCTTTTTGTGCTAAGTTTTCGAGGTCTGACTAGTGGTTTAATACTGGCGAGTCGGGTGCCGATTGCCCAACAGTTGATATGATTTAGGGGTTTAATGGCTCTTTATGTCTATTTTACCGAAAATTAACGATGAAGTTTATCTTATTCTATGGGGTTTTCCTTTGGGACATGCTGCAAACAACCACAGAGAGCTGTGTAACTAACATAGCGGGAAGAAGAGTCTTGGGTCTCCAGTGTTAAGTCAATGCTAGTGATTGGTGTGACGCGGTCAATCACGTAGTATTCTAGTTGCTTTTGTCATTGAACTCTTGCCATCTAAACTCGGTCTTACCAGTGAGAGGTAAGATAGCTCGAGTACCTCAGCAAATGATAACTGTATTCAAGGATTGCTACCCATGCGAGTCACATAGTGCTTGTGATGGCTGCTGTCATCTTCATTTGGTATAAAAACCGCCGTTAGATTAGGACATAATTGGCAGCTGCTCACGTTAATCTGTAACACGCTCCCTATACGGAAGGACTGCTAAATTGCGTGTTCGGCTTGTAAAATATTTTTAGACTCTTTTTAATTTAAAACAATAAAATCGAATCAATTGCCTGCTTAACATATCGCCTCAAATATTTGCTCACTATGAGCGTTAACTTCCATTCGCGACATTTGTCTTATATATATGTAATACATTTGTTTAAGCAACACGTGGTTGCCTATATACGTATAAAATACTTTATAATTTATTAACTAAAAATTTAAATGTATATAATTATTTCCTATCTAAATCTGGTAGATTAGACAAGTGGTAAACCGTGTCTGCATAAAAATCAGCAGTATCTATTATTCAAATTTAAATAAATTGTCAATTAATTATTTTAATGCTTCCACTTGTTTTCCAAAAGCCATAATTTCTGGCACGCCAAAAGAAACCGGTAATTTCTGTTGAAAAATCTTCGAACAAACAAATAATTTTACGCGCCTACTTAATTAACTTTATATTCAATTTTAATATTTATTTTTTGTTATGAATTTTCAAACGAAAATTAATGTATTAATGCTTTTTTATGATTATTGTCCATTTTTTTTCTGTACAAAAATAGACAAAAGCCATTAAAATATATATTTTTATTTGATGTTTTTTTTTTTGAAGATGACTAAAAAAAATTTTTATGTAGTTGCTTTAGTCTTTTTTAGCATTTATTAGCGTTTGATTAAAATTTATGGACTAATTTAAAAAAGAATTTGTTAAAATTTTATTATACGTTAATTAGGTGGTGGTTGTTTTAAATTAATGATTTTGCATAAATTTTGTTTAAATAAAATGAAATAAAATCACGATTTAGCTAAAATCAATATTTTTTTAATTTTAATTTTCAAAGAAATAGTTTGATAAATTTGTCAGTATAACTTTTGGAACTGGAGCCGTTTTCTTTGAATTAATTTCATTTGACGGAAGATTATCATTTTTTCAGTATTGTTATGCAAATAATATACACAAAAAAAGCAATACAGTGAAACTCATAAAATTGTGAATATATGTGTCATAAATTTTAAAAGAGTGGGCTTATTTTGTTGATCTAATATAAAGCATAATATTTTATTTTATATTTATATGGACATTCAAAGTTTTGCCTTTCTATTTCATATTATGACAGTTAAGTAATATTTTCGGTTTTATTATTAGTTTTATTAAATCAATATTAAATGTAATAAAAGCACCACATGCATCATTTATGATGTAAATATTTTAATTTCAGATTTTTTTCTGAGTTTAAATATAAAATGGGTCTCTGAATTAAATTGACAGTTTTTGTTTGTGTTAAGGTATTTTTTTAATACACATATCTGTATAAATTAGCCTATTTTATCTGAGCTTTAAATCGTAAGAATTTGGCTATTAAATTTTATATTGTATATCAAATAAAAATTTAATAGGTTTTATTTTTAACAAAGCTGATATGAAACATTAAAATATCATATTCTGAGACACTGTTTCTCTTTTAACTATTTTAATCACATTATTAGTTTCTACAGCTAAACTTAACTAAACCAAGAGCGTTTCCCTGAACTTTGACAGCCGACAGAGATCATATAGAGACGGGTAAAATCACAGTTTCAAATTGTAAAATTATTTAATCAGAATCAATTTCAATGTACAATCAATGTTTCCCGCAAAAAATTACTCCTATTGCTAGGTCAATAATCCAAGGTCGAAGAGCGCCCAATGCATACCGATAAAATAAATGTTTGGTATTGCTTTTTGATGTGACTTTTTTAAATAATTATATATGGGCATTTCCACGAAAAATATCCATTTATTTTATCACATGCGACAGGAAGCATTTAAGCTTCTATTTGAGAACAATATGGCGTGTTACCTAATGTAGAGCTGCTGACTGCCTACACATATATGTATAAAAAAAAGTAAAAAAAGTTTTTTTTAACAAGCATACTTGTTTGATGACAAAAAGTTCACATTTCAGTAAAAATAAATACTTACATATATACTGATTCCTTTGACTCCTATAAGAAGCACAGGGCCTCATATAAAGAGTATTTTTTATTGAGGTATACAATTTTAAGTTGGCAACACTTTTTTAACTAGCGGCCATTTTATCAGCTCTCAAGTGATTTATGAATATATGAATACTTGTAGACAGACGCCTGAACAACGCTTCCAAATTGTGAAAATTTATTTTAAACATTATTGTTCTGTTCGAAATACGTATCGCGCTTTTTGCATTCAATATACAATAGAATCGTCTATCAAAACAATTAAATCGATTAACTAGGGAACGTTTTTGCACCACGTTTACCTTAAATGATAATACGCATCCACAGAGATGTAGTACAGTGCATACAGACGAAGTCATTGCTGTTGTAAAGCGTAGCGTAGGAAGAGCCGAATCAGTCTATAGAGTCTATAATCTGGCTATAAAGCCATGATTACAGACTTCTGCGTTCGTCAATTGAACAACAATGATGTGCAAGAGCTGTGGTATCAACAATACGGTGCAACATGTGACACAGCTCGTGCCATAATTAATTTATTGTTAACCACATAGTTTCACGTTTCGAACCCGCGACTTGGCCTCCAAGATCGTGCGACTTAACGCCGCTAGACTATTTTCTATGAGAATATGTGAAATCGCTAGTCTACGTGAATAAACCCGCAGCGATTAACTACTTGGGGTACAACATTCGCCGAGTTATTACCGATATACGACCATAAATGTTGGAAAAATAGTCATCGAGAATTGGACCTGCAGATTAGACTACGTCTGAACTAGCCTTTGCGGTCATATGCCAAAAGTCATTTTTAAATTATAATGCCAGAAGATTATCTTTCAAACAAAGTAAAATTCATGTCAATTTAAAGAAAGTCATCTTTGTTTTATTCCATTTCAAAGTCCTATATCTTTATTAAAAATACTCTGTATTTCTTTGAAATGATGTTATACAGGCTATCACTGGCAATTCCATATACTGTAGGCTTATGATGTTTTTTTTTTTTTTTTTTTTTTTTTTTTTTTTTTTTTTTTTTTGTGAAAAGAGAAGTAACACTCAGGTAATTAATGCCTACTACTATTACTAGGTGTTACCTTCTTTTAGGAAAGGGATAGTGATAGAAGACAGGTGGTGAAGGAAGAGATAGAAGAAAGCTTCATTCTTTTTACAACTCTGCTTTTGCACGCTTTTTAATAATGCAGTGTTGCAGCGCCTTCTGGTGTTAAATGAGGCGTATTAAATTTTGAAGCTGTGTTTAGTAGCAATTTTATTGGTTATTTTACTTCGCCGATGATTTTGCTACACAATACCGACGAAGGAGGGCGCTATGATGTTACATTAGGATTAGCATCTGCTGAAGTCGGTATAGTTCAGTGACCAGTGACTATGCCTTCATCACTTGAACTTTCCTACAACAACTGATGCAAAGGGACTCTAATGCACATCAGAAAAATGCGTGGTGTTGTTATTTTAATGACTGTCGGATACAGGAATTGAACCCAGGATCTTCAGTTTTGTAGTCAACGTGCTAACTACTTCAGCCAACGCCACCCTCAAAGATATTTTGTTTCAACAGAACGGAGCCGCGAGTCAAATTCTGCAATTGCAATTTAAAGGTCTGGCCATCCCACCTCGAGATAATGAGATCGTGTTATTTGACCTCGTTACATGTTTTTCTTGTGGGAATCTGTTAAGTTTCATACCTATACGAATAGACCAAAAACTCTTAGAGCGGACCTCAAAGACTATATAAACCTGATTTATGAGCCATAGTCGTGAAGAAGTCATGTGAAAGATAATTTACATATGGAAATAAAAAATAGTTCTATCAGTTTGTGTTTGCGGTATGTTGGAATTAAATTTTTGAAGTTTTTATACATTTCTAGTTTCTGTAGCTAGACGCTTTTGCATGTATTCATTAACGATTAGTAAATTTAATTTTGCCTTACGAATTTTCCGAATTTTCTTTAAGAAAGCTGGTTTAATTGTTAATGAATACCGAAGTTTATCTTTATATAGTCTAACTTATAGGAAAACAAAAAACAATTTAAATTTCTTTTTCATTTTGCGTCTCACACAAATATTTCTTTTTAATTATGATTTTATATTTGACTTAAATTGTACAAGCATTCTTATTAAATAATAGTTTTAAAAAATTTATCTAGAAAAATCACCACACTTGAAACACTTGCAATCGGTGGGCTCACGCAAACGTACATCCATGGTGCCCATTTCGGGAGAAGTCAAACGGGTGCCATCAGGATCATAGCAATGAGAAAGTGTAAAGATTTTTTCCTTTAGAAAACTTTCGCGACAGCAGTAGCACTCCTACAAAAAAAAAAAAATAGTTATATATAAAAATAGCCTTATTTATAAAAATTATTAAGGCTTTATAAAGGCTTAATAAGAAAAATGTTGTATGAAATTTTTTTTTAAATCCCTTAACAAAGCCTTAATAATTTTTATAAATAAGGCCGAAATTTTTTAGGCAACATTGGCTTATATAATTAACACTCACTTTCAGAAACCCCGTGGGTGTTATAACCGAAGGCTGCACTTGACTGTTGCACAGCCCTTCACACTTATTAACTATGACATCGGCATTGCAGGTGCGTTGCATGCGTCCCAATTCATCAAACTCTTCCTTAATCAAATGAATTTCCGATTTAATAGTTTCACAATTTTCATCGCCCGTACCCTGATGATTATAACGCAAGGCTTCGGTTAAATTATTTATTAGAAAAACTATATATATAACAGAAATCTTTAAGGAAACTTTAAATAATTGAACCATTATGCAAACTAGGAGGTAAGACACACTCAACGTTAAAACAATGACTATTTTCTAATCAACAGGAAATGAGCTTTTATACTAACTAGAAGCTTGTATAAGAAAAGCAACCACTCGCATGATATAAAAGGATATAATAATGCTCGTATGAAAACATTACATTTATATTTATGATTATATTGATTGAATGCTTGTGTCCCACACAGCGGGTATTGATGATATTTTGCAACTAAATTGCTGGACCACAAGTATATCAGACTAAATGACAGATTATGGCAATGACGAAAGTGCATAAATAAAGTTTAAACTGTTTTACATATTAATCAAACTTAAGTAAAGTCATTAACCTTGAGCATTTGATATGTTACCCAGCAAACATTTTTAGAGTAACTTTTTATAAGAGCAAACGCACAAAACACCAGCCTGCTGTAATTCATGATTAACAAGAAAGTCATTAATTTCATGCTACAATGTTGCACACTCAAGCAGCAGCAGCAGCAGCTTTCAGCTGGAGTGAAGAAATAAACAACATTAGCCTTATTGCCACAATATTTCGTTTGAAGGCAACAACAATAAAAATGCCAAAGAAATTATTTCGTTTAAGTGGAATTTATATTATTTAATACCTCAAAAGCATGCACTTAAAAAACAACACACAGACATACAGTAAGCAGCAACAATTTTTGAAATTACTTACGGCAACAACAACAACAAAAGAAGAAAAATATGAAACATATAATGAAAAATTTATAGCAGCAAGTAAACCCATACATAATACTCTGCTACACAAACAACATTGCAACAAGTTCGTTCAACTATTAATTGTGGCATGTTATGAATGGCGTCACATGAATGCATTCAATTACATGTTCATTTTTTCCCATTTTTGTTTTATGTGGCAGAAGCAAGAAAAAAAATAAGATTAAATAAATAAATATTGCTTGCGGCCTTCTTAGTCAGTGTAGTTGCTAATATGTTGCCTTTTTTATTATTGTTGTTATTGATGTGGCATATTGCAGCAGCTACTGCCTTTAAGCATAATGTATATAATTTAAGAGTTATTTTTTTCCCTCTTCTTGCTGTTGTTTGTTAGACTCATGTCGACATAACGAACTACAACACTGTATTTATTTAAAATACAACAGCAACAACAAGAACAAACAAACAAATTTGGCCTCAGT
The DNA here is from genome assembly GCA_949987645.1 of Tachina grossa. Classification (NCBI taxonomy): domain Eukaryota; kingdom Metazoa; phylum Arthropoda; class Insecta; order Diptera; family Tachinidae; genus Tachina; species Tachina grossa. The sequence continues at coordinate 154,623,236 of OX465275.1, forward strand.
GTACCACCAGCAACCTGCAACAATCAAACAAAAGCAATACTGGCAGTAACTAACACAAGCAGTAGCAGCAGCAACCGCCGCAAAAATGTTAAATATTAGTGCAACGTATGCAACAATATAACAATTTTACTCATGGTTGTTAATTTGTCAGTTGCGGTACATTAAATACAGTTTAATAATAATGCAAATTAACTTTGAATGAAAGAAACCAAATTATAATTTTTGTATTTAGCAAATACACTCCGCTTTAACAAACGACGAACGAACGGACAGGTTGAATTGCCACAAATCACAAAATTATATAAAATTTTAATAAATAACACAGAACGAGCGAACGAACGAACATTAGTATTGCAACAGCAGCTAATGGCTCATGTTGAAATTCATTAAACAGTTTGTTTTAAAAATTAATGTTATTTTTTTGTTTAAGGGGGGGGGGGGGGGGGGGGGGGGGAATTACGAACAACGCAATGAAGAAGAAGATGCTGTCTTCAAAGAACAACGAGATATGATTTTTCAAAGTCGTATAAAAATTTAAATTGAAAATAAATACAGCGAAAATAGTTGAAGTCCTTAATAAGGACGTTAAAAACAAAACCAAAAAATACATTTATCTTGTCTTAAGCAAATGTTCGGATGGAATTCTTTTTTAGAAAAACCTCTAACAGGATCAGATTTTGCTTAAGTGCCAAAAGATTGAACAAAGGACAGTTCTAACAATTTAAGCTATGCAGTAGAGTTTGGTTATAACGAACAACGGACCTAAGTGTTTTTCTCTGATATTTTGTATATATTATTATGCTTTTACCTGTAGTAGTGTGGCCATTCGAACAATAATTAGTAATAATTTTTGAAGTATTTGTATAACTAAATATTTAGCTCGAGGTCACAAAGTGCACAAATGCTTTGTTTTTCTTTTGTGATAAAAGTATTGCTACATACGACGAATAATGAGATTACGTTTCTGAAGCAAACATAAATAAAATAGTGTTTTTTTATAATTTTCTAAAAAGTGTATCAATAAGGTACGAAATTGTAATAGCGAAAAAATTATATTATTGAGGTTGATTTAAATTGTTTGAAAATATAAAAAAAGACCACACAAATTTGCTATGATTCTTAATTATATTTCAAGCATGTCACTAACATTAGCGATTTATTAAGAAGGTTAACATATTTAATCTTTTATTAAAACTTAAAAAAAGATCGTCCAAGAGCTGAATTATTGGCTATTTTTAAATGATTATTCTAAAAGGACTCAATGAGATATTTCAAAAATTTGTACATACTAGACCCTTACACAAGATACTTAGTAAGTGGCACTTAACCATGAGGGATTTTTCAAATGCTTTACTGCAGCGAAATCGTCTAAAACAAATGCTAAGTAGAGCTGTGTAGCTCATGAACGAACGGGTTAAATTGAACGAATCACTTAATTGAACGAACTGATCCGGTGATTTTACTGAACACTTTTGGATCAGTAGTGTACCGCTCGATGTTTTCGTTCATTCAGTTTGTGTTTCAAGTCTTTTATGTCCAATTTTCTTTCATTCATGTTTGCTATTTATGTTATGTCTTTTTGTTTGAGTTGAGTTTTTGTGTTTTAAAAGGTTTAGGTACGTGTATACTAAATTATATTTAGCATCGCTGTGGCACTGCCATCATTCTTTTTATAATTTGATTTAATAGTCTTTTCACAAGAAGTATTTTTACTAGTGTTTTTTATAAAGTGTTTTTACAAAGTAAAGATGTTAGACCTTAACTGTATATATGTTTATACATACATACATTTCATTACCTCAATCTAAAATGAATTTGTAGTGCTTGAGATATTTCTTTTTTTTTTGTTTCCGGCAAAATATTTTTGAGCACAAAATTTTAACTTAAACTTTGAGAAGTAACATTCAAGCATTGATGCGCTTTTGATATATAAATAACGATAAAAGAGTTAAAATGCTTTTATTAATTATCGGAAGAAAAAACATAGTGAAACCAAACAAAAGTACCTTTCTTAATCTTAATATTAAACTAAATATTAAGCCAAAATAAAATGTACAATATTTTAGTCAAAAGAACAAGAAATTATTTATAAAATGAATTTAAATATAATTTTTTAAATAAATAATTCAACTTTTTTTTAAATAAATTCTTCAATTAATTCATTCGCATTATTTAAATATTCGTATATACAACCGATTTTATTATTCTTACAAAATAGCATTGTTTCATACTGTCGTTCAAAAGTGAACGATTGAACGAACGGGTAAATTTTTTGCTAATTGAACGAAAATGACTGGTCACTGAAAATAACGATTTGGCACAGCTGTAACGCTAAGCAACTCTTTTGGCAAGATATTTGTTTCAGTTATTGCAGGTATGGGAGTAAAGAAGAAAATACTTCGTGAGGGAAAAATTTGTGATGCTACACGAATGACATGCATGTACATAGATACAAATGTCATGTATTTACACATGCACACACGTTGTATGATATTTTATTTTTTTTGCGCACATACAAATGCACTCATGCATTGACTTTAGTTGAGTGCGCTTGCTTTAAAAAAGCCTCCCTCAAACACATAAAAGCTTACCGTCTACATCTCACACACACACTCAAACATAAAATATGTCAAATAACAGACATACACGCATCAACACTACTTCTTTTGAGTGTTTGTTACGAACCAGAAGTCTTCGCAACATCGCTTCAAAACACTCATATACATGTATATCGATACATCCATAGTGATTTACTTATTAAATATTCATCATTTATTATTAGTTTAGTGTAATAGCGTAGACAGATGATAGCGTTGATTTGCATTAGCTGTCTTAATTCAAATTAGCTTGTGAATTAATCCAATCGCATTTTGTATTAGATTTGACGTAAATACCCTAAATAAGAGTGAATTAATAATGAAGTTAGCTCTTTCAATATGGTAACACCATCAACAATCAATCAGATGTTGGCAAATTGTCTTCTATTGCAAAATTAAAATGGATTCAAAGTCAGGAAAGATAAGTTATTTTAATTGTTTTTTGCAAAAGAAAAAAGAACTTTAAAATCGAAACACATTTTTTCCATTTTAAGATTTACCAGCACGAAAGGCATGCACAAATTATGCTAGCTGCTTACTAAAGTACTGTCGTCTGTCCAGATAAATTTTTAATTCACATTAGTGAGCTTTTAATGTAAATTGACGCTGCCGTCTTTCTACGCTATAATACATGCCACGAGAATACATTTGAAAAACAAGACGTTTTTACATTTCAAGACTGCTTACGCAGACCACTGATATGTATATATTTTAAGAACGTCTTTTAACAACAGCTAACACTATACCACGTCAGAACTAATAGAAACAGGGCAATTAAGTAATTTTTTCCGAAAAAGTATACCGCAGGAATGAATAATTGCAATTTGCATGATGATGGATATAAGTATATTTCCGTTAAATTTTCCTTTTTAAAGCGGAATCAATAATACCATCCACTAATTATGTTTAATTTTTTATGATACTCGTATTTTTAATTTTTTTTATTAAAATAATTGTTTTTCTTGCATAATTGTTTTTTTTATTAATTGAAAAATTAAACTGATACGTATGAGACAAAATATCTACTTAAGCCGCGTTCAGACTATTATACATTGTATTTATACTTGTCAAAAATTCAAATAATACGTGCAAGTGTGATAGTCTGAACGCAAAATGTCATCAAAGTGGCAAATAATACGATACAAATTTTGACATCCCATAAGACTTTTTCGTTTTTAGAAAATTTTCTAAACGATAATACTTTTCATTAGATCAGGGTTGCATTTTCACACAAACCAAACTTCCAAGTCGGCTGTTTCGCCGCCGATAGCGTGTCGTCATTGATGTAATGTTTTGTCATATGTATATCGGCTCAAAATTTTGCATAAGTGAATCGTATGAAAGTATATTTCGTTGACGTAATTTTTTAACTTTTTGTAATATATTTTCTTAAATTTTTTCTGTTATTTACATAGAATATTTTTAACTGCTGAATTTTTTCAAGTGTCGGCACGTCCCCGCCTGCATGAAACCGTTTTGCCGCCGCTAGTAAGTGAATAGCGCAGACATTTTCATTGAACAGCTGTTTTGTTTTCTACTTGTATTACACATTTGATTTTAAGTGTGATGGTCTGAATACAGTATGTGATTTTACGTTAGATTTTTTTGACAGTCGCAACGAATGTATTTAGATTTCTGTATCGTAAAATGTGATGAAAGTATTAATACTTGTATAATAGTCTGAACGGGGCTTTATGTTTGTCAGAATATTTACAATCATTTTTGGTTCAATTGGTTCCTTAAAAATTATAACATTTAATTCAAACTTTAGCCTAATCGAGTCTAATACAGAGAAATAATAGTATATCAAACACAAGATAAAGGTGTGACGGCTTTCAAAAACACCATGTTGTTCCGTTCTGCTAGGGTTTTTCAGAATATTTATAATTATCTTTAGTATAAATTGTTTCTTATAAATTATCACACATAATTTTAATTCCTAAAAAAACGAAATTTAGCCTAATAATGATTAAATATTTCATACCAAGTCGTTTTTTTTTAAAGGATGGTTTACTTTGCAATGATAATGGAACCCTGTGCGATATTTACATATACATATGCATGTAGATGTGCTAAATTATCTAGACTTTCCATAATTAGTAGGACTACCGGGGAAGAAGGTTGGAGTGACTTCTGCTTCACGTATAATACATTCAGAAGTAAACTTTTAAAATTACTGCACATTTATATTTTTATGGTTTCCTCTATCTGTAGTGTCCTCTATCGATAGTGTCGCTATCGAAAGTTTTCGATAGTTTCAAAAACTTTATCGATATATCGATTCAAGAATATCCAAAGTTAGAAAAACTATCGATATATCGCCGATACTATCGTGATAGTATGGAAGTTGTATGGTTCTCGTATAATGTACATATTTATTTACACTAAAATATTTAAAAGAAAACATTTTTAATCAAAACAAAACAAAATAAAATAGAATTTTATTTGTCAGTTCAATAAATAACAAAACTAAAATAATTGTATGAAAAATAAGTGAGATCAGCGAAAGAAACTTTCCCGAAAAGGAACATGTTTACATTTTTTGGTTTTACTGGTGTATCATTTACTATCGATAGTGACAAAAAATATCGATTGTTTTCAAGTGTTAATCGATGGCAGAATTAAAGTATCGATAGACACAAAAAAACTAACTATCGATAGTATCGATAGTGCCATCGATAGTTTTCCACCCCTAATTTTGCAGTAGACCAGACATGATGATCACATGATCACCAGACTGATAGATTTGCACACTATCACGATATCTTCATATGGTCCCAGGCTAATTGATTCTGAAATGTTGTAAAGAGATTTTTTAACTATTTCTGGATGTTAAAAGATCAAATATAAAACTATAACTACTATTACATGCCGGCAATAATTTCACTGCAAGCTTAAGCTCCTATTACAAATATAAATTATCTTCTTTCCAAATAACTCATCATACTCAGACACCCTTTAGAATATAATTACAAACAAATACTGTTGATGTTCCTAAGTATTAGTTGTTTAGTTTTGTAATTTATTAAAACGTGTTTCAAACACTTTTCAAATCATTTAATAAAAAAGAAAAAAAAAACTTAATCGTGAAACGTGCATGTTAAACTTAACAATAACAATAGTTAATAATAGTAGTATATTAGCAGTAATATTATATTATCATTTTATTTAGGTTGTTAAGTTGAAAGAAAAAAATTTAAATTACATTGTTGCAACATTCAGTTTTAACAACTCAACACAGTACACAGTACATGCACTGCATGAAATAATAGGCCATACTTTTGCATGTTGCGTACGATTATTAGAAATAAAATAAATAAATATAATTAAATCGTGTATGTAAACAATTTCTTCTCAGTTATATCATGATTGTGAAAAGTTACCTTCATGCATTATTTTTTTATATTCAATTATAAAAAAATAGAAATATATTTAATAATTTTTCAATTCACAAGCTCGCCTTATCATTGTATACGTTGTATAATTATATACCATTGTATTTTTGTTAATGGTAATCTGCTCAGAAAAGTGTGTGTGCAATTAAACTATTGAATTTTATGTGTTTTTCAAATAGTGATAGGTAAATAAGATAAGATCTTAGCTAGTTATTTAAATATTATTGTTCGTACTTCATTTGTTTATATATTTATGATTTGATTAGCCTACAGTTCATATCGCTCTGTAAGCCAAATTATGAGAAACACTAGCAGAACGGAACAACTAGCTGTGCATCTTCATTATCAGCGTTTTTTTGTGTTTAGTCAACTGTGTGTAGTGTCAGTTGATGTAGATTTCTGCTTTTTATACGCAACTTATATTGCACATGGAATATGTGAATTGTTTTGATTCACCGTATTACAATTTGGTAAAAATTTTTTTTTTGTAATAAAAGCTCAATTTTACCATCTCTAAACTTACAACAGTTTTGCCATTGTCGTTTGTTCTTTACTAATTAAGCACATGTTAGTTTATTTGCTCGTTTTTGTTTTACTTTAGACAAACTTTTTTGGTTTTTTACTATTAAGAATATTTTTATTTAATTTTTGCCACGAGCCCATAGCTACTAATTTTAGTTAGTTTTTTAGTCATTATTGTTCGAACTTCATTTGTTTCTATATAAATGATTTGATTAGACTAAAGTTCGTATGGCTCTATTAGATCTGTCAGATTTGCTTTGCAATAGCCGATATATAGAATTTGTAGCATAGATCAAGAAGTTTACCAAAGTCTGTATGACTCTCCTGATGAAATTAAATACAAAGGATGGTGAAGTCCTGATGGTAAAACTTCGCTTTGCTATTATGCAAAGCGAAAGAATATGTGCATTCATCTCCATACACAAACGAAACAAATGTGAACGAGCCTGATAAGAAAGAAAATACATTTTTTAGCACTTTTATATTTCATTTTTAACAAAATACCTGAGCCAATAAAAACGTTTGGAAAAACATACAAAAAGTTATAAAATTACCTGCCACTTCAACTATGTCGAAAGAAAAACTCTGCGAAAGAAACTTAGTCGCTCAAATTCTAATGCATTTCCATTCCAATATGTCGTAAGCTTTCTTTCGCTTGTGATTACGTATGTCATTTTTGTTTGTTTTACGTGTTTATAAATTAAAGTAGCGCTAATTTGTATATTTCAAGTATTTCTAGCGATTTTTTGTAAACTCAATAACATTCACATGAAAATATATACAACCATATTGAACAACGAAATAGAATTCAACAAAATAGTCGCACAGCAACAGCATGTTATTACTGTTTTGCTTTACAACTACATTCGTTTTGCTTAGAATGTGTGAGTATTTTCTTATAATGAACATAAAACAATAATCAAAACAAAAGTTTTCAATAATATTTTGATGAATATTTTATGACTTTTCTCTACAAATAAGAAATAAATTGAAGAAATGTGAATAAAAAAAATAATTATGTATGTGATAAAATAATAATTTTACAATTCTTTGCAAATAAATTTAATTACACGAAAGCAAAATAGCAAGTGATTGATTTTGACATAGTTTTCGCTTTGTTGACAACTCATTCGAATTAGTGGTATGAAATTCTGTATAAAAACTATTACTTTTTCTTGCGACTTGTCGTTCGAGTCAATGTTCCTACAGAAGTAAAATAGAGAAGTGGAAATCAGTTTTCTTTTACTTATTATGCGAGTGAAGATCTTCTTTCGAAATAGCGGAAGAAGCAATAAATTTAAAATTTTTCATTGCAATTCATGACCAAAAACTGCATATTTTTGCATAAAAAAAAATATAATTTTATAATTTTTATCCCCAGGATGGGTTATCCACGCCAATAATGGTGATGCTAAAAAAATTAGCAAAAATAAAAGCGCACAACAATTTTGAAATTTAATTCCAAATAATTGCTTTATAGAAAATTAGTTAAAGCAACTTAAAAATTTATTCAGCCAGCTGGCATCATAAGTGAAGATGGACCGCACACGTCAACTCTTTTCGATCAACTTTTACTTCAGGTGGTAGTAAAAAGAACTATTTGTATTTCCTTCTCCGTCTTTTTCTGACAGCTGGATTGCGAGTTGATCAACTAAAGTTGTCGTGTGTGAACCGGGACTTATTTGTAATAGGGTTTCAATTACAATAATTTGGTTGAGATAAAAATAAAGAATAGATATCTAATAATTTTTATAAAAAAATACAAAATTATTAAATTTATTATCTCAAAAGTTTACAGGAAAAAAATACTCATATATAGATACATATACATATATGTACCCTCAAAATATTATGTAGGTAAATTCAAATGAAAAATCATTCATAACAATAGTATTATCAGTTAAAAACCGGATTACTAACATTTCATTTGAATCAAATGATTTTTTCAGTTATTTTTGAATGTTAATTTTTTAACCTTCATAGGGTCTTTGGGTAAATTTTGACCCATTGCAGGAAAAAACTTTGATTTTTTCTGAAAATTAGTGATTGATCTATGTCATATTTTCTGACTTTTATTTAATTTTATATCTTAACAGATATAGTAGGTTTATATATCCGCAAACTTGCCAAAGAAAATTGTATGCAAGATTTTACACTAGAGATCTTCGGGTCAAATTTGACCCGTTTTAAAGTTTGGAAGTGTTGTGTCTGGTATTTTTTGTAAAATAATGAAAGATAATGAAATAGAAAATGGCCTGCATACATTATCAGACGATTTTGAAAATATAACTCGACTGCAGATAATTTTTTTACATCTTATCGGTTGAACAATAAATACTGAGATCACAAATCACTTTAATTCAAACTACACATAAAAATATAAATGAGTTACTACCAGAGATAGTACATGTGTTATTATCATACGTGTTTATCATTATTTTTGTTTTACCAAAGATAGTACTCGTACCCTTCTTATATATACATATTCCGATAAAAAAAAGTCTGTGAATCTTCTTAGTATAATATGGTCACTTCTAGCTGCAAATGGGAGGGTAAATATTACTTTTTTGGGCAACAGAAGGGAATCACAATGGACCCAATTGGGTCTCCAAGTGGAGGTGCGGTAAAGCACCACCCTTCCTAAACTAACCTAACCTTCTTAGTACTTTGCATCATATCTCTAAAGTTAGTAATCACCAAGACAAGAAACTGCAAATATGATTAGATTACAATAAATAAAATGGAAGGGTTTATTTGCTGGACAAAGTTAGATCATGTTTTACTTGCAAAAGAAAGACTAATCAATCTTGTCAAATGGTGGTTAGTAACATGGTAGATATATAAGCTTACAATGCTTTTGTGATATCTGCATCAGCTAATAGCGGCTGGAAATAAACTGTTTTGCAAAACGTCGACACTTCTTAGAAAATTTAGGATTGCAGCTTACTATGCCTTATAAATAAGTATGTTATGCTTTAACATAAAAAAAAATTCATATATCTAAAACAAATTTCATCCAGGTCAATTGATTCCCTACACCTGTGATCCTTCCAATATTTTATTTTCATCATAAAATTAAAAAAGGTAAGAAAATGTAATGTAAATTACGTTAACCCATTTAGTATTTCTACCAGAATTCCTTTTCTTATGTATGGAAATATTTATAGATCTAATATAACACTGTGCAACATTGGAAACACCTCACGGACTGTAAATATGTTCGATGGCGAATCGATTCATTCGGGTCCTCTTCAACACTTTGCTCTACAGCGGCAATTGTTTCTTCGGTGCGCACTGTTCGACGTCTCTGCGGATGCGTATTATCACATAGAGTAAACGTAGTGCGAAAACGATCCATGGTTAACCGAATTAATTGCTCTGATGGACGATTATGTCGACCATAAAATGGACGGAGCTTGCGGTAAACTTCGCGAACTGAACCATTATTTTCGAAATAAATTTGCACGATTTGCAAGCGTTGTTCTTTTGTCAACCTGTTCATGATGAAATGGCAAACTAAACTAAATATTAATCACTTGACAGCTGACAAAATGGCCGCCAGTTAAAAAAGTGATGCCAACTTACAGTTCTATACCTCAATAAAAAACACCCATTACTTATGTACATACATGAATGCACTAAGTATGAAATAGACTCTATCATCAGTCAACAGATCACAAATTTAACCTGAAAACATAGACATAGATATTTACATGTGTATGTATACACATACATACATAAATGTACATACATATGTATGTATGTGTGCACGTACATACATATACGTACCCTGCAGGAGAATAGGCGATAATTGTCTAAAAGCTATTAGTATAATTACTAGAATAACAAGAACTAGTGCAAAAAGGGTTAAAGTTGTTGTGTAAAATTACTAGTGCTGATGAGTACTAGTATATGAAGTAGTTCCAAGGCACCACATTACAAAATAAATTTTGACTGTCTAACAGACAGAGCCCTTGCACTGTATGAAAATTGGTATCATATAATTACTAAAATTTTAGCTTGATCTAAAACTAATTATAATTAAATAATTATAATTACCCTTTTGTATTTCTGAATTTTTTATAAATAATTGCAAATTTTAACTAGCGTTGTCGCTGGGTAACAAAGAAATAAAACAACCAATTTTATAGGATTTTTCTTTACAAAAGAACTGGTAATAAACTAGTCCTAAACTAGTACCAATGGTACTAACTAGTAGTTTTCTAAACACACTCAATGCTAATTTGAGCATTAAGATAGTATAGGAAAGTATACAGTTGGGAACTAGTGGTGGTGATTTCTGTACTAGAAAAATACTAGTTGAACACTAGTTCGTTCTCCTGCAGGGTATGTATGCATGAGTATACATACTATGTAATAATATGGAAGTTATTATTGCATGCAGACAACTTACCAATTATATTTTTCAAATTTAGAAATAATCTACATTTTAAATGTATTCGCGAGACTATTTTAATTTTTAAATTATTCACGTTTTGATTTTTTATTTGACTTTTTTTTTATTTTTTTTTTTTTTATATTTTTGAAGTTTATCCCCCTTATTAAAAAAAAATATTTTACTTGAGCTTTAAAGTTCATAGTGGCTACCAAGCACTTTAAGGCTAACATTTCTTTGTTAAGAAATTGTATTCAAAAGACAACTTTAATTATTTTATGATTTAATAATAAATTCTGGTAACACCACCGTGTTCAACAACCCTTTCACAGCTTATGATGTACAACATCGAATACAATTTCATTCGAGTATTCAACTAATTTTTATTTTATTAAATACATTTTTATTATCTTGAAGTTAAGCAACCTAATTTATAAAATATAAGCTTCTGACATGGAAGCAAAACAGATAAACATTTTTATGAAGTAAAAGTAAAAAAAATATGATGAACATAGCAAAATTATCTCAATTTATTTTATTCGAACGAAATGAGTATTTGAATATCCATCTTTTTTCGATTCGTTTTGTTTGAATGTACATCATTAAAACATTTTTGTATAATTGTATTTATTTTAATATTTTTTATGGATTTTGCTATGTGTTTCGAATCAGTTGGATAATTTAGTGATATTTTCCATCACATGACAGAAATAATAAATTTAAGATAAGAGCTAGCACTTCTAGCTTCATTTTCAGATGTAACATGAATCAATCTGTGCTATATTAACAAAAATATTTGAGGTACAAAATACACATTTTGGAAATATCAACTTAAAGTAGCCTTAACAAACGTAGGTGCCTACTTTAGAATTTTGATATAATAATTTCTTTTTGAATACAACTTTATTTAACATTGCTTTTCAAAGCTTTGTTAAGTTTTTTTGAATACGACCCTATTATGAAAGCAAATAAGCCAATTAAAAATTAAATGAAAAAAACTATCAGTTTAACTACATTGTTTCAGTTTTACTAAATACGTATTTTAAATAATTGATTATATTGACTGCACAGAAAACCATTATTATATTGTGGTTTGCTTATTAAGCAGCATACATAAAGAGTTAAAACAAACATGGCTTGGTAAAATAACTAAATTTTCCTTTAATTTAAACCTCACGGAAAACTTCCTAAATAACATACATTCAGTTAATGTAAAAGTTTTTTGAGTCTATGTATGTATCTATAAATATGCATGCTCATCTATTAAAGCATCAATAGCTATTATATTAACAACAGAAATTAAATTAAGATTGAAATTGGCAGTTGCAGCCACTGATTATTTTAATTTCCGTCAATATAAATTAATTGTAAACAACACGCATTCTCATGTTTCATACGCTTCGTTGACTTATTTTTTTTAATAAATATTATAGTTTTTTCTCCTTTGACTTTATTAATAATCTTTTTTTTTATTTCACATAAACTTGGTAGTAAAAAAGCAATGCAATACTAACTGTTGGTGTAATAAATATCAGGCAGCTTTTGTTTCATGTCTGCTTATTGATAATTTACAATGTTAAAAATTTATAATGAAGAGAAAAAAAATCAATTTAATGTGCACTAAATTAAATGTGGTATAATTTTTTAATATTGTATTAATGATGGAAAAACACGATCTTATATGCTATGGAATACAGGTGTTTATAAATTCATATAAATTCTAATTAAAGCATTCTTTTTATTATAACCTTATTAACATTATCCATTTTTACATGCAATTAGTTGCATGAACATCTTTTTTATTTTATCAGGAATAATTTCTTAATTTTGAATTCTTATAGAATGAAGTATTTTATAAATTAATGTGATTTTTTTAAAGAAGACCAGAAAAATTAAACAAGATTTTAGCTGAGGGAAATACTTAAAATAATTGAAATTTATTTGCTGGTAGTTAAGCATGTCTTTATACGCACTTCATTGGCGCTTGAACCAAATCATCAGTAGACTTCAACCACAAACCCTAAACAGTCACAAACCTCTTACTTTATGCATAGACTTCCAAAAACCATATGAGAATTCATAAAATAATAATACTTTTGAAAATCACAAAAGAAAAAATAAGCCTAGTAGGCTTTGAAACTGATACAAAACCCAGCAAATAATTTATAGCCAGGTGAACTCATTTTATTTGTATCAGTTTCAAAGCCTACTAGGCACAGAAAAATATCGGTATTTCCCCCAGCTTAAAAGTCTAATTTAATTTTTCTTTTCTTCTTTAGAAACTCACATTAATTAATAAAATATTTCATTCAATAAAGAGAATTGAAATTACTGACTAAAAATTATTTCTGATTAAAAATTTATATTTTTAAAAATACCTAACATATTTATCTTACATTGAGTCTGTAATGCATGAACCTAAAAATTTTTTGTTTATTGTTGATTAGGCAATGTCTATATGCATTTCGAATCCACTTTAGAAACTCATCAGTAAACTTCAATCTAAAAATTATTTACAAAACTTCGCATGTTTATAGAAAAACTCTCAAAATGTTGTTGAGAATTACACAAACAAATCTAATTAGGTAAAAAGTCTCAAACAAAAACGACATAACAAACATTTTTATTTTTTATTATAGAAAGGGGCTAGAGAGAGAGAGAGAGAGAGAGATATAGAGAGAGAGATAGAGAGAGATATTTAGAAAAGAGTTAAACCAGTCAGGCTTGGGTTGGAGAAAGAGACGGTAAACCAGTCTTAAGCTATGTACAGACGATTTTGCAATATTGGCAGATCTGGCAATGTGCTGGCAATGTGCTGACAATGTACTGGTAATCGAAAATTGACAGCACAATATTCCTTGTCAGTTCACACGGTTGTCAAATCATCTTGCAAATTATTTCCAGACGGTTGTATGACAATAAATTCATCTGACCAAATCGTCAGCCAAAAAATTGTCAGCTCACACCGTTGTCATATGCACAAATTGTTAGATCTGTTGTTATGCGTTGCCAGACTTAAAGCATTTATTAGAAATTGTTAAATATCAATCGTTTGTGGTTGTCTTATGTGTAAAAAGTGAAAATATAAATTATTTTGGACCATAAAGAAGTAATTGCAATGACTTTATCTGCATATATTTTATTATATATTTTTTTCAAAAATCAAGCGTGTGCAGTGTAGCCCATAGAAATAACTCTTTAGCAGTGACGCTATTGTCAGATGCATGAACTTCGCACATCTGACAATTTTAAAATGTCTGACAAATATCTGGCAATAATTTTACAATGTTTTCACACGATTGTAAGATGTCTGACAATTTTTTGTCAGTTGCTAGCCTTGCAAGGGACTGACAATGCTTTTTCTGGCAACGACGTCTGACAAAAATCGCCAGTTTACACGGTTGTAAGAAATTTTTTAGCACATTTTACTGGCAATATTGTAAGATCTGACAACCGTCTGTAAATAGCTTTAGATATGTTATATAGAGAAGGAGTAATGACTACAAAATGGTAAGTACTTGCTGATTATTTTAACGAAAGAGTAACAGCCTTATTCAAAAAAACATTTTACTTGAGCTTTAAAGTTCATAGTAGCTACCAAGCACTTTAAGGCTAACATTTCTTTGTTAAAAAATTTTATTCAAAAGACAACTTTAATTATTTTGTGATTTAATAATAAATTCTGGTCACACCACCGTGTTCAACAACCCTTCCACAGCTTATGATGTACAACATTGAATACAATTTCATTCGAGTATTCAACTAATTTTTATTTTATTAAATACATTTTTATTATCTTGAAGTTAAGCAACCTAATTTATAAAATATAAGCTTCTGACATGGAAGCAAAACAGATAAAAAATTTTATGAAGTAAAAGTAAAAAAAATATGATGAACATAGAAAAATTATCTCAATTTATTTTATTCGACCGAAATGAGTATTTGAATATCCAGCTTTTTTCGATTCGTTTTGTTTGAATGTACATCACTAAAACATTTTTGTATAATTGTATTTATTTTAATATTTTTTTATGGATTTTGCTATGTATTTCGAATCAGTAAGAGAATTTAGTGATATTTTCCATCACATGACAGAAATAATAAATTTAAGATAAGAGCTAGCACTTCTAGCTTCCTTTTCAGATGTAACATGGATCAATCTGTGCTGTATTAACAAAAATATTTTAGGTACAAAATACACATTTTGGAAATATCAACTTAAAGTAGCCTTAACAAACGTGGGTGCCTACTTTAGAATTTTGATATAATAATTTTTTTTGAATACAACTTTACTTAACATTGCTTTTCAAAGCTCTTTAAAGTTTTTTTGAATACGACCCTAAATGTTTCTTAGGTCTATCTCTGACAGTTTTAAATGGAGTAAAAAGAAACTATTGCCGGCGAAGGAAGATGACATGACATGAGTTTTGAAGGCACAACGATCCTTGATTAATGCCATGATATTATCTATCAATTGTGTACGCGAAAACCTAAGAAGTTGCTGTATTCCTCTAAATCAATGCGAGGGTTACTTTAGTTTTACATTTGTTCAACGCTGTTGTTTAAAGCACGTAATCCCACAAAATCTTGGAATTAAGTTCAAGATCTCTACGTAGGAGTAGTAGTCCCATACACAGAAAAAAATAGACAAGAATTATTTTCAATAAAACCATGTTATTGAATAAAATGTTTAATTTCAATAATATTTGTCATTAACTAGAATATTGTATTTATCAATTCCGCGCATTTTAAAATATCATTTAATTTCATTTGTTTGTGTTGGTGTTTTCCTTGCTTGTTGATTGACTCATCGCGGTCATGTGCTGATGTTGTTGTTTATTTTGATTGTTGGTGTTGTATACGTGTGAATTCCGACAAGAAGCCGAAAAACCTCGTGGCTTGTTTTTTTTAATCAACAAAGCTATTTTTAGATTATATCAACGTAATGCTCACATCTAGAAGAAACATAAGAACTCTTGTTTTGCGTGTATTCATAATTTGCGTATCTAATAACGATTTGCTCTTTAGCTGAGTGCTAAGTACGTTAGTCTATTAGTCAAGAGATTGCCGGTTCGACTCATCCCGAACACATTTAGTTTTAATAGCTGCCAAGCAAAAGCAAATAAAAAGGGGTTGAAAAATGTGACATTCATCCACACACACACACACACACACACAACAACAACAACAACAACAACAACAACAACAACAACAACAACAACAACAACAACAACTATTATCACTGAAAATAAAATTTCAGTCAACAACTTTTTTCTTTGATTCATTAAATTTCTTTATTGACTGAAAAAAAAATATATTTAATAAACGTGCATACAATTTTATTTATCAATAATGCAAAAATCGTCATCACAGAAAATTCGAAAGACTTTTTTATTGATTCAACGATTTTCGTATTCAAATATCAAAATCATTTTTTTTTTCTGTGTATCGATGCTTATTATGACAATGGAATTGCCTGCCATTTAATGCAGATACTTCAATAAACCATGCCCTTTTGGCTACTTCTTTTATTGCAGATATCTAAGTTTGGAGAACGTTATAATTAGTTATCCAGGATATGAAAGGGCTTTTTTGTTCCAAATTTTTCGAAATAACTAACTGCAGCTACCCCTCCAATTTTTGCAAAAGATTCGTATATAAAAATGACGCCTCTGACATTATGGGACGATGTTTCTCTCAAATGAAGCAAAATTTCCTTGTAAAGAAAAACTGTGGTGCAGTAATGCGTGCATTAGTGAAATAGTAAAGGGTGTTTTTTATTGAGGTATAGAACTTTAAGTTGGCATCACTTTTTTAACTGGCGGCCATTTTGTCAGCTGTCAAGTGATTAATATTTAGTTTGGTTTGCCATTTCATCATGAACAGGTTGACAAAAGAACAACGCTTACAAATCGTGCAAATTTATTTCGAAAATAATGGTTCAGTTCGCGAAGTTTACCGCAAGCTCCGTCCATTTTATGGTCGACATAATCGTCCGTCAGAGCAATTAATTCGGTTAACCATGGATCTTTTTCGCACTACGTTTACTCTATGTGATAATACGCATCCGCAGAGACGTCGAACAGTGCGCACCGAAGAAACAATTGCCGCTGTAGAGCAAAGTGTTGAAGAGGACCCGAATGAATCGATTCGCCACCGTGCACAGCAATTGGAGCCGACTAACCGACTATTTTGTTCCCGAATCGGATGGCATGAATGTGGATGAGTTGTGGTTCCAACAAGACGGCGCTACATGCCACACAGCGCACGTCACAATCGATTTATTGAAGGAAACATTCGATGAGCGCATAATTTCGCGGAATGGACCTGTCAATTGGCCACCAAGATCGTGTGCTTTGACATCATTGGATTATTTTCTTTGGGGATATGTGAAGTCGCTCGTCTACGCCAACAAACCAGAAACGTTAGGGGACTTGGAAGCCAACATTCGTGGCGTTATTGCCAACATACGGCCCCATATGCTCGAAAAAGTGGTTGAAAATTGGACCTGTAGAATTAGCTTTATTCGAGCCAGCCGCGGCGGCCACATGCCCGAAATCATATTTAAACATTAATGGCATAAAATTATCCTTCCAATAAAGCCAAATTGATGGACATTAAAACGATTTTCTTGTGTTTTATTTCAATTCGAAGTTCTATACCCCTCAAAAAACACCCTATACATACCATTTGCGTTTTACACTAAGGGGGAAAACGTGCTAAGATCAAACTTTTACGCTCGAAATCAAATCATTAAAGTTTAATAGTCTGTTAAATGCTAAAATTCTTGATTCAAGAATAAAATCTCTATTTGTTCAAGATTGCATTTAAGATTGTTATGGTAAATAAAATATCATTTTAAGATCGAACTCAAGATTTTGTTCTTCATAAAAATCTTAAATTAAGATAATTTTTTAAAAATTTAAAAGAAAATTCCTCGTTATTCTGATTGGCGATTTAGCGGCGAAAGTCGGGCGCATTGTACAAGATTAAAGAAAAATTTAGCTTATTTTCTTTAATCAACTAAAAATAGTCGAATTTGAAGTCGAAAATAGCCAACCACGATAAGGTCCATTATCTTAAAATTAAGATTACGTTCCTAATTTTAAGAATGCGTTCTTAAAGTTTAAGATCACATTCCTAATGTTAAAAATTTATGCTTAAATTTGAGATTGTTAATCTTACTGATTATGATTAGTGCCATCAAAAACAAGAATTTCATTCTTAAATTTAGATCGTAATTTTTCTCTTATTGTATTTCCTCATTTTTCTAAATATAATTCATCGATATGCTTGTTGCAATAAATTTGATGGCAGATTTTTGTGGCAGTCAGTGTGTTTACTGAGAGCCAGCGAAAAACGCCTTGTAGGCTTAACTTTCAGAAGACAAATTATCAGGACAGCTATTGTGCAATCAACCACTCGTTCATTTAAGTTTTCTTAAAAAAAATATTCTTATACGGCCACCAAACACTATTGAGAAATTGAGTAAAATAAATGGGAAATATCTCTTATATGTATTTGCACAATACAAATTATTGAATTTTATAAAATTCCTAAGGTAAATGTGATGAAAAAATCTGCATTACTCCACATTGTATGTGGATATCAATTAAACTACAGAAACATGAGATCATTTAAATGGAAAACATCATCATCAGCAGTCTGCACATGGCAATTTTTATTAATAATTTTTACAGCCTTTTTTTGCGAAAAACAACAAAATATTACAATGTTCGCAACAACATTTGCCAACACTGTAATTTACTGAACGTTATCATATATTATTTTTTGTTTCTCAGATGCATACAATTAGCTGCTTTCTGCGTTTATTATTTTATAAAAAGCAACACAAACCTTATAATTTATGGACACGCCCATGTATGTAAGTTGTAAAACATAAACTGTAAATGGTCTGGCAAAAAGCATATAAAAGTCACACAATAAAAAAGCGGTAGAAAAATAAGACAAGCAAAAGAAAAAAAAGTACAAAGTAATCGTAAAAACTTGAAGGGCGCAACAACATCAACACTACAAACACCAGCAGCAGCAGCAGCAGCTTTAAAAATTCATCGGTAGACAGCATCACAAAATGTTGAAAGATGATGTTGATGATAAAAAATTAAACATTAAACACTTGTTGTTAAAAATCGTGCATACAACTTAAAAAAAATATATTTACAGCATTAAAACGCGGGTAATGAATGTATGCTGGCGATAAGGTAACAGAGTTGGTAACTGCTCTTAGCACTTTTAAGTACAAATTAAATTTCGAATAGATTTCTATATAAAACATTCCATAAATACCTGTTTGCACAAACATTTCAATACCCCTTCAAGATTAATTATCCTTAGCCTTTTACAATATTAAAATAACACTGCTAAATTGCCCGTGTTGTTTTGGCAGGAACAATTTTTAAAAACATGTTCAGCGTACTCCAAAATATTTGTAAATTTATGTACTCTGTGATAATAATGACGACGATGTGTATGATTGTGATGATCGTTTGCTTGCGATATGATCATATAAAAACAATTTACGTCTTTTATGAAAATCAAGTCACGCACATTTAATGTCATGTTTTGCCACAACTACTACAACACACCAACGAATCAAGCCACAATTTTTCCAACCATATACTCATTCAAACATATAAGACAAGCCTTTAAACAAAAAAAACACGATGTTTAATTCCAAGTTTATGATGTTGGAATAACATACATAATCGTCGTATTTTATGGAGTGGTTGTAATTTAAAATAACCACTATTCTATAAAATACAAAACATACTGTTAATACCTCTTCTTTAGTATGACATCTTTGCAGAGTGGTAAATAGTAGGGCTAACCGATTTTTCTCTCTTTTTCTAGTTTAAAGCACAAGTTTTTATACACGCAGAAAAAATACCAATGTAAAATCAAAATGCAAAAAGTTTGATTCAAATTTATTCAAATCACATTAACTTTAAAAGAAATAATATGTTGTTTAAGTGTGTTGGTGTTTATTTGCCTTGTTCATAGCTGCAATACCCCACTTGACTAAGACTTTCGTTATAGATATCGATTTCGAATATATCTCGAACATTTATCGTGTAAAACTATCGAGAGTGACACTCAAATGAATCGAAAAACGTTCATCTGTCGCTCAGTTATGTCCCAAAAAACATTTGATCTCGAAGTTTCGCTAGCAATATTAAAGGTGAGGAAATATCAAACTAATTTCGATACCTCAAAAAGGCAGCAGAAAAAGTAAAAAAGTAATTTTATTTTCTTATTTTATTCATTTATTTTAATTTACTTATTTTATCAATTTTTTTAATACCTTAACTTATGCTGCAGATGCTACCTACATTCTAACAGACTGACACACATTCACTATGCTATCGTGACAAATTTTTCTCTATGCAATTATTGCATATATGTAGGTGTGTTTTTATTTTATTTTTTAGCTTACAGGGCTGTCATGCATCGAACTTGGCACCTCTAGACTAACAGGCTGACACACATCCACTCGGCTACCGTCACACGTTCTAAAAACTATAGAGAGATGTTCGAAGCTCGAAGTTTTAGCGAACATTCGAATTTTCTTAGATTAGCGAACAAATATCGAAGAATTTTGTTTCGAAATTTCTTCGCTTTAGTGAGCATTCATTTTTATCGAATCTCAGGTCAAGTGTGACACTTTTGTGCTCAGTTGTGTGAGTTGTGTTAGCACGGCAAACTGCTGCTGGCTGGTAGGCAGTATACTAGTCTGGCACTCGGAGGATCGCAAATTCGAATCCTGGAGTCAAATTATAGTACTTTTTTTGTATTTTTTTAACTAAAACTTTTCAAATCAAAGTATTTTGCATTTTTTTTTTTTAACTAAAACTTTTCAAATTAATTGTAAGTTAAATGATTAACGAAATAATTTGGAATTAAAATTTTGTTCATGATGGTACATATTTAGTGTGTATCTAAATAACATTTAAAGTTGTTGTGGCTGCAGGGCTAAAGGTATGGTCACACTTGGCAAATATTTGCTCAAAAAAGCGTAACCACTCAATGTTTGTGAAAAACCATTTGATTCAGACAAGTGTTTCTTAAGTTCAACAGTTTCATACACAACTAATAGACAAAGTCATTGATTGCAACATTATTGGAAACTATTTAACTTAACAAACACGTATCTGAATTGAAAGCTTTTTCATTAATATTTTGTGGTCACGTTTTTTGAGCAAATATTTGCCCAAGTGTGAGCATCCCCTAAGTACTAGGGATGCCAAATGGAAAATCCAGAACCCGGAAATCCCGGGATTTTCGGGATTTGGCAAATCCCGAATCCCGGGATTTGTGAAATTCAATCCCGGGATTTCATTTTCGGGATTTCTTAGCAATTTTTATATAAAAACTTTATAAATTAAATTTTTCGTTGATTTCAAGGTATTTTTTATAATATTTAAAAGTCCCATACAATTTTATACGTACAGTTTTAACAATTTAATGATTATTCGTCACATATTTCTTATAAATTAACATCAAGAGCAAAATATAGGTTTTTATTCTCAAATTAACGCTTTTTCGATTCAAATTCAAACTTTTTCAAATCAAACTCAATTTTTTTCAAAGTAATTTCAATTTTATTCAAAATAAATTAAATTATTTTCAACACAAATTAAACTTTTTACAAATCGTATTGAATATTTTTCATTTCAAATTAATTTTTTTTTCATTTTAAATTAAATTTTTTTAACTTCAAATTAATTTTTTTAATTAAACCCAAAATACTTAAAAAATTATTTTTATTTATACAAAATTAAATTTAAAATAAGCTTCAATTACTTGCTATATAAAATTTTCAATGTAATGACAAATTCATAGTCATATCAACATAATAATTGTTGCAATCTGAAGGTGTTACGGGTTCTACTGATCGGTTAATTATGGTGACCAAGTCCATGTTACTCTCTGGATCAGCTACCATATTACGAGCACAGAGCTTATTTTTTGAGAAAACTTTTTCAATTGGGTTTAGCATAGGAGAGTATGGAGTAAGAAAAACTAAAATATGACCGGACTCAGCAATTTTATCTTTAACCACTTGCGTTTTGTGTATCTTTGCATTGTCAAGGATCAGCCAAGCAGCTGTGATGTTGGATTCAGCTAATTTATCGAATAATTCTTCAAGGAAATGTGTGAAAATATTGGTATTAATCGAGGAATTAGCAATTACTTTTTTATGTAAAATGCCATGTATGTTCATAGCTGCAATAAGGGAAACATAGCGTACCAATTTTGTGAGTGAAGGGTTAACCGGCGTTTAAATTATTGTACTGGAAAATATTTTCCAGTACTATAAATAACACATAATAGAAAAGGAATCACGCATAAAAGAAAAAAAACAAGTTTTTAAATCTTTCTGCATTGAATTCGTGGAAAAATTAATTTGAAGTGGAAAAAATTTAATTTGAAAAAAAAATAATTTAATTCTGAAAGAAAAAAAATTAATTTGAGATGAAAAAAAATTAATATGAGTTGAAAATAATTTAATTTGTTTTGAATAAAATTGAAGTCGCTTTGAAAAAAATTGAGTTTGATTTGTAAAAAATTTAATTTGAATGGAAAAAGTGTTAATTTGAGAGTAAAAACCTATATATAAACTACTTTCTTAAGGTTATTTTCATCAAAGGTGCTACAATATACATATGTACATTTTAGAATTATTTTGAAAACAAAAGAAACATATTACCTTTAAAAGGGAAATAACATTTGAAAAATTCATAAGCTTGACAAATTTATTTCGTCTTATTCTATATTATGAGGGCAATTACAATTCAAATTCCACGAGAAATTTTTTCCGGGGAATAATTTCAAACAGTAGCAAATAATAGGGAAAACAAAAAAATCTAATTGGAAAAGGGAGAAGTTTCTTGCGGAAATGTATTCATAATTGCAGTGTATCGACTCCTCAACGCTAAAAAAATTAGCACTTATCTACTTTTCGGTAACAATTGAGTACTATTGACACCTCCTTACAATTGGAGTAGAATACAATACAAGGCAAGTGAAAACTTTTTGTTGTCGGGTTGACGTAAAAGCGAGAAATATTTACGGAATAATGCGGAGTATTTTGTCTAAAAAACTGCTCGAGTATGTATATATGTTTTTTACATTGCTGTTCAAAATTATTTTGTTTTTTATTTAGACCGCTTAGGTCGTTTTTGATACAAACCTAAGATCAAACCCATTTAACTTACATGGATTTGATGAATACATACATATGTATCTGTTGAACTTGTAGAAAAAAACTTATGTATGAATTTAAAATTTTTCAGTAGAGCAAAAATACTGTTCAAGTGCTCAGACGTAATTAATCGAATTTGATTAGAATAGTGTATACATTTCTTTTAATTTTTCGACATGTTCAGCCTTATTAGTCGTAATGAAATCGATAAAAAAATTAGATAATGCATATGTAACATCTGTTATACTTGTTGTTGATCAATCGCAATTAAAAAAACGTTAGTAGATATATTTTTAACAAAACAATATTGTTTTTGCAACTTATCTAATCTTAATCTAAAAACTTTCATAAGCCAAGTTAAGCGGTAGTGCTAAGTCCACCGTTTTGGTTTAGATAATAGAAAAACATTTATATTGAAAACAAAAACAAGTTTTCATATTTAGTTATTGTTTTCACTATAAATTCTCTAACATCAAATGTGATTAATCAACTTAAAAATAGATGAGAAAATTTCTTTTGATTTTTATTCCATACTCGTATTAGAAAATTGTTCACTTTAAAGACAATTGTGCAATGATAAAACCTTTTAAAATGCATTAAATTGTTATTAAAGTAATATTTATTTAAAAAAATAATTTATTTTACGAAAAATATTTAGATCCCGAAATCTCGAAAATCTCGTGATCCCGAAAAATCCCGGGATCCGAAAATCCCGAGGTCCCGAAAATCCCTGGATTACACAATCCCGAATCTCGGGATTTCCAAAAATCGATCCCGATTGGCATCCCTAGTAAGTACATTAAAATCTTGCCCAGGGAAACCAATTTATATACAATCATTTTTCTGATGTGTATGCCAACCACACGTTAGTTAAATAATTATTAAAATACAATTACTACATTAAATTAAATTCATGTTGTTCCAAATTGAAATAACTTTTATTCCAAATTATTCTTAATTTTGATTTTAACAGTAAGTAAATGTTAAATCAACGTGAAATAAAGTTATTTTAAAAGGAAAAGTTTTCTTTGCAAATTACTATAAATCTTTGTTAAATTAACATGAAACACATATGAAGCGAAATCATTGTCGAAAAAGATTACATTAATCTTTTTTAAGTAGATTTTAAGCTGACATTTTTCACTGTATAGAGATTTCTTTAATAGCACCGTTGCTCAGGAAATTTCCTTTAATTTTACAATGCATTAGAGACACTAGTGTTTTTGAATATTTAACTTGAACCCTTTCAAGACCTCCGCAAGTTATTGATACTTTATAAAAATCTTGTATCTGAGAAAAAAATTTTCTCTGAATTGCTGCTTATTTGCGTAGAAAGTCGTTAAGTGACACTTGACTATCAAAAAAAAAAAAAAAAATTCTCATAAGATGCAACTTGAATATTTTCCAAAGTAAACCGATATTCTTCGTTATGACTCCCCCTAATATCCATATGTAAGCGGTAGTTGTTGCCTTGTCATGCTGTACAATTTTTTTGTGTCTTCTTATAATGCCCCATTTAAGTTGTTACTATTATTTTCCTTGTTGTTCTCCTTTTTTTTTGTCGTGTTAATATCTTAGCATACATCCGTTTATTTATCTGTATGTTGTGTTGCGGCTCATCTATAATTATGTGTACATTTAACCATTATTTAGCTGCCATAATTTAGTCGACATTGCCTTTTGTCTGAGAGACATGTTGGGTAATGTTTTTAGAATGCAGAATTGCCGCTTTTATTTTAGTCGTGAAGTGGCAAAATGCCATTTACAATTACACATACCTTGTTGAACGTTTTGCGTTTAATTATGTTTATCTATATTAAAAGTTTGTAATTAAGAGTAAATGCGACTGAAAACATAAAGTGTAATTGAAGTGAAAACTGACTATTTGCTGATATAGCAAAAGGGTAGAATTAGCCGAATCAGCAAAAGCTAGTTGTAAGATAAATGTTTAATGTCTTATTAAAAACAAGAAATCCAGAAAATTTTGTAACAGCTACTGCTCGGTATAAATACTTTGAGCGTTAATTTTATACATAAGAAGTAAGTTTTTCTTAAAATTCCTTCGCTTATTTATTTTATTAATTTCCTGAGGACAGAAAATTTTAAACTTTTCTTTACATTAAGCTTAAAACCTTGTCAAGAAACTTCATCTTGAGCTGAATAACTTTTTATATTTGTTTTCGCTTGGGAAGCACAAGTAATCTAAAAGAAGCACCGTTCAGCTTCATGAATGGTGGATTATGCTGGCGGTAAGAAGAGTTTCTCACCCTGGGCCTCACATACACAGGAAAAAATTTTCCCTGCAATAAACACGTTTAATTGACAAAAACCAAAAATCAACTAAAAATTTAATTGAGTCAATTAAACTTTTATTTAAAAATTTAATGTAATTAAAAGTTTAATTGACACAATAAAAATGTTAATTGATTTTTGTATTTTTTTTTTTATTAAACAAATGTGTTTATTGCAGGAAGCTTGTTTTTTGTAATAACTGGACTATAGCTCAAACATTTTTAACTGGTATAATAATTAAATATGCATAACGATTACTTAAAAAGGACAGACACAATATAGATTACGAAAAGTGATAAACCTGTTGGTCTTAAGGCCTAATTGCGATTAAGTTTTAGTCTGGTTCTACATGTTTCCTTTATATACGCATATAAAGAACAAATTACATGAGACATGAAATACGATGTTAAATTCTAATAGATAACACTGACCTTTTCCTAAATGGATGTTTGTATCATTATAAAGCTTGAAAGTGGTTCCATAATTTTTTAGGGGTCTGCTAAGCAGAAGTAGATAAAATACAGACGAAATCTTGGGAGGCATGGCACCGTTTATTCTTTAAGTATTAAGTTGTGTGATTTTAAAAGCCGAGAATGATTGTAAAGGTTTGTAGCAACTGGTTGGCTGGAAGTTCAAGGATACAATAAAAAATCTGAAGAGGCATTGCAAAGCAATATTCTAAAAATACAAAAGCTTGAGGTGTGAATTTGTGATTAAGTAACCAAAAAACCAAACAAATATATTTCAAGGATATGGACACGCCTACTTTGTTTCTATATGTAAGAAAATCTTATATAAATTTCACAAGCTGTTCGCCAAGTTTTTTTTAATTAAATAAGTAGAAGCTTATAAAATCTAATATTAATTTGCCATGAATACATTTTAAGCATCTCTTCCAAATTTTTGAATACACAAGATTCCGAAATATGTGCCGCACACGAAAAGGAGTTTATAAAGTTATTAAAAAAATTTAATGAGTTCCGCTATATTATCTTATAGCCTGTTTGTGTACGTTGATGTTAGAAATGTTATAAAAGTTTCTTTTGATATATCACAGAAACTTCGAGATTTCTATTATCAACATCTTACATAAACAGGCTAATAGTGAAGTATAATTTGAAATCGTTTAAAAAATTACGGGGCTATGAACTAACACATATAAAAAATACAACGGCATCTAGAATCTCCAATTTTCTTGAGGATGGGTAAAAAAAGGCATACAATCATTCACTTTGATTTTCATAAATCTTTCCATTTTTTGTATACAAAAAACTAATTTTTATCACTTACTAATACATGTTTCTATAGCGACTTATTAACCAGACGAATTAAAAAAATTATATCTGTAGTTAAAGAACTTTTAGTTTAAAATTAATCATACGCTACGTTTCCCCCAGGGAGGTGTTTTAATAATTAAATATTAATCATACGCCTGAATAAAATTCTAGGACGTCCTTAAAAATTTGTGAAATGAGGAACAAATATAAAAATTAAACGAAAAAATAAAATAAAGAAAATATCTAGATATAGATTTATGTTAATTTAAATACATACATACATATGCTTTAATCTAAAAATAACAAATGTCCTGTTTGGGCTGAAAATTACTTTTGAGAGCATACGATTTACTATTACATAATTATTCTTAATAGAAAATAATTTCCTTTTATATGTCTATATCCTTTATATTCCTATTTCGTCATATATGTATGTGAGTCTTTTTGTTAACATAAAAGTAAAAATAATCAAAAAGCAAAATACTCCCGCAGCTAATATAATAAATAAATTATAGTGATGCCCTTTATTTGACTGAACAAAATTTATATCATCTTAACCTCATATGAAGTAAAACTACTTTAGCTACATATACCAAAGGCAACAGTGCTCATAGGCAACAAACACAGCCAATCGTTTCATAAATTTTGGAAAGAAAACTGTAGGAGAAAAAACACTGTTTGTATGTATAGTGTTTGTGTATAAGCCGGACTATCAGTTTGTTGTAATGGAAAAACTGTAAGTTTGCACTTATTGGATTGTTTTATGCCATGATAACATTCTCAAGTCCTAAGGGTCAGAGTGTGAACATATAGTTTATCATGTTAAGTGCATAAGGTTTATACGAGCACAAAAATATGTACATATGTAAGTATAATTCTTTTTAAGCGCATACATACAATTACAGATAACAACGTGTTTATTTTTATAACGTCTGGATTAAAAGCGTACAAATAAGAACTAGTAACTACTGGAGTTAGAAGGTTATAGCAAAAACACCCTACTTGGTGAGAACACGTAACATCTTCATCAAATCTTTTTGAAAGAGAAAAAAGTTTTAATATACATACATATCTTAGATATGTCAATAGATCCGATCCTTATCAAAATTTTTATTGGCAGTGAAACTTAAATTGGTATTGATATTGACATTAACACTAAAATGTCTATGTCCACATCTAAGTATATCCATGTCTGTGGATATAGTGATTAGCACAATTCCCGTCAATTTTATATCTTTATATACATTCATAGTTCTACTGTACGTGTTTATGAATGAATATTTTTGTATGCCTTTGGATGGCGCCCTGGATGGTTTGTATTTACAAATTAGCCCGCCAGATAACGCTGTAGTCGGTATCTAAAAAATATCAATGCTTATTCAGGCTGCCCTGTTAGGCAATTGATTAGAGTGTCTGTCTATCATTCAGAAGTTTGTTGGTTCAATACTTGTCTCCTCTCAAGGAATAAATATGTATGTATGCTGAATTAATTAAGAATATAATATGAAGATTTAATAAGAAGCATACCATGTAAAATTTAATTAAAAACAAAAATAAGTACCAGAATTAAAGACATAAAAAACTTTGAAAAATTTACTAAATTTGAGATCAAATATAAAAAAAACTTTTTTTGCAAAGCTCCGAATTTTATGTGAAAATTTTACTTAAATTTAGAATAATTTTACTTAAATAAAAAAATATAATTGATTAATATAAAATAAATATTTTAAAGCAAATATTTTACTCGTTTCACGTAAAAAACTGCTTTGGGCGCCAAACGACAACTATTTTTACTCAAATTTAGAAAATTGTCCAAAGATTGACATTCACATTGGTATTGATATCGACAGGGACCTAGAGATTGAGATTAGCGTTGCCATTGACATGGACATAGACATGGACTTCGACATTGTTGACATTGACATCAATATTAGCATTATCGTTGACATTTATATTCACATTTACATTAACATTGAAATTGACGCTGACATTGGCATTGACATTAAGTTAGACATTGACACTGATATTGACATTGACACTGAAATTGACATATGTCTATATTAATTTTTGTATTTATAGTATCAAGGATTTTAAGTATTTTATAAAAACAGCCATCCAAATCGCTAGTCCCTTCGATAAGATTGCTGCTTGGATTGCTTCTAGGAAATTTAATATGCCCCTCCCTGGTGTGTTGTCAATTTTCTTGTGGTGATAAATTTCCGTTGGAAGTGTTTTATCTCTTTATATTTCCCATACTGTCTACTATACTTCTTCATATCGAATGCAATGGTTTGGCTATAGTCGGCCTTACTTCGCTTCTTCTCTTCGAAGCAGCTCACACTCGTCAATTTTTTTCATGAGGTCATCCAATGACTTCAAATCGCAGCGAAGGACGTAGAGAGTTTACTGGCATTTAAGCCATCGTAGATATGACGTATATGGACTAACTGTCACATTTCATGATGCTTTCTAATAAGCGTCTGTATGGACATGATATAGTCCTTAACTGTTTTCGAGTTATTGCTTGCGGTGATATATGTTTTCTCTCGATGTATCATGTAATGCTTCGGTAGGAAGAAACTTGTGGCTTCTTGTTTAAATTCTTATCACGTGGGGATCTGTTCTTGTTGGAACCACTGTAATGTCCAGTCCTTTAGTATTTCTAATTTTATCTGTTGGTGCTTTCAATGGCAGCTCCTCCGCAGGATGCGTTAGTGTCGGAGTTTGCTAGTTTTTCAACATTTCGTCATCGAATGTAAGGATTTTATTTTCCGATAACATTTCGCACGAATTAGTTTGCCAAGTTGGCGACGAAGCTGATTTATGTTTGAACTTTCGTAAATGGTGATCCCGGTCTGTCGATTTATATAAGATATATGTGACTCAGAGGGTCATCTTCTACCACATTTTGGTTAGATAGTTTTAAGTTATTGCGTTTTGGATCCTGTCTCAGTTCGTTGGTGGTTCGAAGCTGTGTTTTTCCACAGGATGCGGAACCGTGTTCTTGTCCGAGCACCATATTCATTACCAAATCCATATCAACATGGTCTATGTTTATTCGCACAGATCTTAAAAACTTTTCCGTACAGCTTTCCAGCCAATTTTGTATACAACAAAATATGAAATAAAATATTTTACATTAAGTACATGTAAGGAACACCCTTACCCACTATACCGGATCTCATAAGTCATATACATTAATTCTCTGTTGGTTGTAATAACTAACTTAACTTTAGCTCAAAAAAAGTAGTAAATAAACATATGTATATTTGTATAAGAGTCGAGAATAAAATTTATATTTATTCAAGTGATAAAGAAAATCATCAAAGGAATATGAGAAACATAAAACTAATATTTTTATAATAGACTCCTTTATAATAAGACTTATAAACAAGTGCTCACACACCCACGTTGCTAGAATAAATTCCATCTATAAACATGATTTGAGATAATTTTCGGTTGCTGTTTTTTTGCAAAACCAAGATTTTATTCATATAAAATTTCTTAGATTGTGGATTATTTATTTATAAACATGTATGTATATTATTTTATGTTTGTAGTCCCAAAACCCTGAGGTTATTTTATATACAGAACGTGAGCATTTTGTAAGTCATCATAACAGGATGAGTTTTATTCTTTTAACTAGACGCTGTCATAAGTATTTGGGCCGCCCTAAAGGGAATTGACAAATTTTAGATAAAAAAAAGAATTATATAAATTTATTATGGGTTAAGTAATAAGTAAAAATGTTTTAAATTAATTTTAAACTACTTATTTTGTTTGGAGATATTTGTTTGGGAGAAATGCTTGAATTCAGCTAGAAAAAAAGGAATAGAAACAAATGTACATATGTGCCCTTAATTTGGAAAGTGGTCTAAGCCCCAGTTTTTAACTTAAAAATTAAGTACGTAATTAGCTTATTTTTAATTAAAATTAATATGTAATTAAATACGATTTCATTTTTTCAGTGGTTAGTTAAAGTTCTTATTAAGTTACGTTGGAAAGTACGGTAGCACTGCTAAATTTCCCAGTATTAGGAAGCCTTTTCAAACAACAACTGTTTAACATAAATAAGAAAGTTAGGTTATCAAAATGCAGAATATTAAAATTACATAAAAACTTATTTTATGAAACCAAAGAAACATCAGAATGCATTTTTCTATTTATTTATTCCATGATATGAAACTATGAATTGTATTTGTTATATATTTATGAAAATTAAACGAAATTATTTCTAGTACGACCACATGATGTTTTCAGTACGACCACATGATGTTCATGTGTATGTTTTCAATAAACACACACACGCATAAAAGCATACCGTACGCTCATAAAACTTAAGTAGTATTTAATTACGCAAGGTTGGACATTTAATTAATATTTAAATATGCACTCAAAAACACAACTTCGTATTTAATTAGAACTTAAAAATAATTACAGTTTGATTACCAACTGAAAAATGGGCATAAGTCATATGCATTTTTGCTTCGGAATATTAAAAAAAATTCAAAACTTATGTAATAAATTTTAATTAAATTTATTTTAATCGATACTAGTACAACTCTAAATTAAAATGTTGGACAAAATAAAAATATTTTCTTATTTATTGAAATGTAATCTACGAAATATCTTGACCAAAGAAATATATGACTTAGACCACTTTCATAATTAAGGCCACATATAAAATGTTTAAGAATTTCTTGCCAATTTCTTGCCATAGAATTGTTGTACATTTCTTTAGAATATCTATGCATTTTTTTGTGAAATCATATCTATAATTTGAAAGAAATATTAATTTTTTTACTTCGCTGTGGCAAGCTCAACACAGGTAAGGCATTTTATTTGGATGAGCATTAGTGCAACTTTCTGTCAGTTGTTATAGGAGAGTTCAGTTGATGAAGGCATAGTCACTGTTCACTGAAATATATCGACTAGCAGAAACTAATTCTAATGTCACATCAGAGCGCCCTGCTTCATCGGTATTGTGTAGCAGAATCACGGCGAAGTAAAATAACCAAAAAAAAAAAGGGTAATTAACACAGTTTCGAAAATTTAATACACTTAATTGACATCAGAGGCGCTGTAACACATGCAGGCATTCATTGCGTGGGGCTTACTTTTCCTTAAAAAAAAACTTATTAAATAGGCCGCAAGTATGCATTAGAGAGCTGCGTAAACAGCCTTGAAATGTAAATATGTCTTGTTTTTTAAATGTATTATCGTTGTATGTATTATACTACACCAATAATAAAAGATGTCGTTTAACATGCGAAGCACGATGAATGTATTGATGTATATGTATATGAGAGTTTTTAAGCGATGTCACGAAGAATTCTTGTTCGTAACAAACACTCAAAAGAAGTAGTGTTAATGCGTGTATGATTGTTATTTTACATATTGTGCGTTTGAGTGTGTATGTGTGTGTGTAAAATGTAGATGGTAATCAATTATGTCCCTCTAGTCAGCCTAGAACCATATGTCTCTATGTCAATACTCTTTCTCCAGCGACAATTGCACTAGTTAAAATGACGACAACTTTCCTTTTATGCGCGATTAGAGATACGTTAGAGACAACAGTTCTAGTGTATTTCTGGTGATATTGTCAATGAACGCGTCAATAGTTTGTTTTTCTTTTTTATTGTGCTATGCAATAATATTAAATAAACATACATATCTAGACGAGGGTCACTAAAATCTACTAGTGAATCCTTGGTTCAAATATCTAAATATGGTCGTACTAGAACTACCTTCTCAATAGTGCTGAAGTCTACTGGTAGATTTTCAATGACAACCCTATGTTATATGTCAATAGGCGATTACATTGGCTAGGGTACACCTAATGAGTAGCACTATTGACTATGTCACTAGAAAATCACTATAATTTTACTATTGACAACGAGCGAGGAAATATCCATTTTGTATACTAGAGCCCATAAAATTTACTACTAAATCTCTGGTGCCAATGTCTCCATGTGGTCCCAAAAGAACTACTTAGTCAGTAGTGCTACAGTCTAGTGGTGGATTTTCAATGACAAGCTAATGTTAAATGTCAATAGATAATACCATTGACTGGTAACACCTGGTCAGTAGTACTACACACAACGTCACTAGTAAATCACCACAATTTCACTATTCGCAGTTTCTGCAGGGTGATTTTTTAAAGCAAGTGCAAACAACTAAGGCCAATGCATGTGTGTGTTTGTATGTATGCAGAAAAATAAAAGATCATATATGTACATGCATGATGATTGTATACGCGCCCATGCGCGCATCACAAATTCTTCCGTCACGAAGTATTTTCTTCTTTACTCCTATACCATAACTGAAACAAATTTCTTGCAAACATTGCTGTTTAGCATCTATTTTAAAAGATTTCACTATAGCAAAGCACTTGAAAAATCGCTCATGTTTAAAGGGTCTTGTAAGTGGTCTTTTGCAGGGGTCTAGTATGCATTCAGCGCATTGGTTTCAAAATTGATGCTCATAGTAACAATGTTTCGCAACTTTGTATGAATACACAATATAAATACCGCATCCGAAAAGTATACAAGCTTTATATTGATACACTCTGGGAGTCAGCCATATCGTAAAATAATTCCTGTCACCGAGAGTCGGATATAACACAGAATAATTAAAACATGTGAGCGCGGATGAGGTGGTGCAGAAGCCTGCGAAAACGACAGCTCAACAGTTATTATAACTCCGAAGAATATGCAATAGTGCTAGCTTACACTATGCAAGTCTTATTGGAAAGCTGATTAGTTTGTTATGAGAGAGACACGAGGGGAAAAGAAACGTTTCTGCTTCCCTCGTCACTCCCTCCCTCAAACTAATCAGCTTAGCAATAAGACGTGCGTAGTGTAAACTCGGACTTACTGAGCACAGATTTGTAATTTCGTTGTGCTCTTTACATCAATAAATTTAAAAGTCGTTTTTTTTCCTTCAAATTAGCAAACAAAAAATATGCTCTATTATTAATGGGTCTGTTTGAAAAATAAATTTTATATGCTGCCCTGTTTGCCTTAAAGTTCATTTTGTTAAGTAAGAAGTCGGTTTATAAAAGGATTCATTATCTGACACAGCCACTTATCCATAAAATTGACCTTTATCTAAAATAATTTTTAACCGTTCGAGTGCGTGTGTGTATGTGTGCTTTCCCGTCTGTCTGCCTTTTGGTCTGGCGATCAGAGGGGTAAAGCTATGGTCACACTTGTCAAACATTTGTCCAAAAAAGCGTAACCACTAAATGCTAATGAAAAATCTTTCAATTCAGACAAAAGTTTGTCAAGTTAAAGAGTAGCCAATATTGTTAGATTCTATGACATTGTCCATTAGTTGTGTTCGAAACTGTTTAATATGATAAACAAGTGTCTGGATCAAAACTTTTTTCATTAGTGTTTGTTGGTTACGCTTTTTTTGGGCAAATGTTTGACAAGTGTGACCGTACCTTAAGTTGTCTATATTTATTGCATGTGTATTTTTGTATCTTCAAATACTGCCAGTTGTTGGTGTATTGGGTTTCAAAACGTATTTAATTTCAGCCATTTTTGTAACATTTAAACATGGGTTCAAAAGTGTTGTGTTACCACTTCATTTTGCGGTTACTGTTTTGTGTTTTGCATATGTGTAAACATGTTTGTATTTTGGGGTTTTTAATTAACAACAAAAACAACAAAAATAATATGTATATACTCGTAAATAACACTCTTAAATGTTTGCCCACATAAAATGCAGATATGAAAAATTACAGTTTGCTACAAAAGTTTCTATCTACTATAAGAGTAGTAAGACAATACCAGAACAGAATCTACTGATTTTATTTGATGGCTCATATCGTCATACTAGTCTTAGACCCAATAATTGACTTCTCAAGTGTCATTTAGCTAATACAGAAAATAATACAGAAAACAGATGTTTAATGTAAATAATAAAGATAGGTTATCAACATGTAGAAAATTAAAACTGCATAAAAACACATTTTATGAAACCAAAAGAACATCAGAACACGTTTTTCTATTTATTTATTCCATGATGTGAAACTATGCATTGTATATGTTATATATTTATGAAAATTAAATGAAATTCTTTTTAATACGACCACATGATGTTCATGTACATGTTTTCAATAAACACACGCAAGCACAATAGCATATGGTATGCTCGTAAGACTTAAGTGTGATTTAAATAGACAAGGTTGGGCATTTAAATGGCTCTCAACTTTATATTGAAAAAATGAATTCGGTACTTAAGAGGCACTTAAATATAAATGACACATAATTGAGAACTCAATTATTGGGCCTTAATGTAACATCAGAGCGCCCTCCTTCGTTGTGTAGCACAATCATCGGCGAGGTAAAGCAACTGATAAAATTAATATACCAGAGGCGCTGCAACACTGCATTATTAAATAAAAACAAATATGTATTATTACGAGGGCTACTCTTTATTATTTTTTAAATTAAAATGGCTTTATTGTTTTTCCGAATATTCCCCTTGATATTAAACAATTTATAATATCAGCATATGTTTTTTATAGCAAGATAATTTATGTTAACTCAAAAACAAAATTCAAATTAATTCAAATTGAACATATTTTTATAGTTGCAGACTTTTTGCTAATTTTTTGAATTATTTTTTAGAGTTTTTTAGCCAATTTTTGCAGATTTTTGGTAAAATTTTCTTGTTATGAATCAATAAATTTAATTTAATTTAAAAAAAAATTATAATAATAATTTAAAACTTTACGAAAATATGACCTTTATAACTTCAGTTAGAATCCCTTTGTTATATTTAAAAATAAAATTTTTAAATTTATATTTTAATTATTTTTAGATTAATTTTTTACTGCACTGTTCTAACATTTGTCTGTTTGCTGTGTAAGATTTTTTGTTTCATTTTATTAAAACTTCATAAAATTTTTGTTACATGGGTATTTTACAATTGAGGTTAAGTTAATTGATATTTTACTACGTATGGGAATGTGTAAGCAAAATATTATTTATTTGAAAATTCTAATGAACATATTTTCAAAAAAAAAAAAAAAAAAAAAAAAAAAACATTTGTTGGTTGTTGTTGTTATTGTTTTTGTGGTATTTTTTTTCTACATAACATATTTGTGGTAAAGTTAAATAAAGTAAATTTTTTTTAACAAAAAAAAAACCCAACCAGAAACAAGACCACATTAATTTTTCATCTAACAAATGGATGAAAGAGATTACAGCGTATTTAAACAGAGAAGTAAACATGTGTCTGCGGCATAGGATGTTGTTAATAAATTTTATATTTCTAGATTAACTCGAGACTAAATAGTTTCTGGTTTTAGAGTGTTTGCTATGGAGTAAATAGTTTGATATCTTTATGGGAATTTTTACAAGAAAATAATTATAATATTTAGGTTGTATGAAAACAGAAATCCTGTAGTTAGAACTGAATATAATATTGGTATTGCAGATAATTAAGTCGAATAAAATTGAAGTAGAAATTCGATGTTCTTACTCAATTTTTCTTGTGTCTCTTCTTTATTCTTTTGACATATTTGGAGAAAATTTTATCTTCTTTAGTGATTTAACAATTATATGAACAAGTTTGAAAATCAGTGGGATAAACTAAAAATGGTTGATTAAACACTTAATAATATATTTAATTTGATATTTTTTAAAGAAGGAAATTTTACAAGCTTTTCCTCTTAGTTTTTCAATTTATTTTGATCTTTTTTTAATCGCGCCTTAAAAAGAAAAAAAATCTGAAATTTCTCACATCATTTCTATCGCTGCTCGCATCACATGGATACCCAGTGTATGGGAAAGCTATGACATACTATAATTACGGCAAATAAAATCTCCTCACATTAAAGTATTTCAACAAAATGACATTAAAACATTAAATGTAAATTATCAATTTCCGTTTGTAATTTATTGTAGCCGTTGGCTGTTAAACTGACAATTTTATTTAATTAAACAACAGCAAAAACAAGATCATTAATTATATTAAGTGCAGCAAATAAAGTAACATGTAATTATATCAAGAACGCGTTTTGCACTTTATCGCTCACATGTTGTTGTTATTTTTTTTTCTTCTGAAATGTGCAGCAGCTAGTGAGCTCTGAATTAAATGAATTAAAAGAAACTGCATTTAATTTGTCTTAACAAAAACACACACACACATAGTTTGCACTTTACATGACAGTGTTAAAGTAGCAAAGCTGTGAAACAAGAAAATATATGCATACATATTAACTTTACATACATACATACAGACATGTGTATGTATATACATACTCAAATATTTTGTTGATTTTATATGTTAAAAAGGAGTCAAGCTGAATATGTAAATAAAAATATGTATGAGAGAGAGAAAAAAAAGTATTGTATGCATAACACTGTCTCCCATGCTGTCATACTAGTGGTTCTGTCAATTTACTAGTTGCAACTTCCGGACAACTGCTGACGTTTATCATAATTGTAATTCATTTGCATAAAACGAATTTCATATGCATTCATGTAAAGTAATAAATACAAAAAAAAAAAAAAAAGATATAACCAACAACAACAGAGCCAGCGATAGGCAGCAGTAATCACAAAAAGATGCCTGAATGTATGTAAGTATGTTTATGTGCAAGTTTGTTTGTCTGAAGGCATGTTTGTAAGTTGCATTTTCAAAACAAAATGCTTGCAACAGTGTGCAAAACTGTAAGCTTTAAACGCAGAATGTCTGAGTGTGTGTTCACAACAAATAAAGTCCACATGCATACATACAGGCACGTGAGTGCCCCTAGTTGTGTATTCAATATTGTATGTGACAACACCAACTGTTGTCATAGCAAAAATGTATGGAAAAAATATATGTATATTGTTGCAACTACTGTTAGCTTATACTGTGTGTATGTGTGCTTTTGACATGTACATGTGCTACAGCTTACAGTGTGTGCAAACAATTCACGATTATTTTAAGATTTTATTATACTTCTAAAAATTTTTATTTCCCGGAATATTATAGTATTTAAGAGAACTGCAATACTATAAGATGAAATGGAGATATCGATTAACTACATATTTACATATGTGACGCGCAAAATAGAAAGGGACCTAAGGATAAAAACCGGTTTTGTTCAGGAGAGCCATTTTAAAGATTTAAATATGTGTATCTTTGGTGTACCATCACATCATAAAACTCGCATATCTCTGGGAGAGCACACTTTTGGGGCATGGGATCGATCTCATTCGATGCTCAGATGTTGGCCACATCAAAAAAAAAAAAAAAAAAAAAAAAAAAAAAAAAAGTGACAAATTTACCTTTAGGTCCCTTTCTCTATGCGCTGTCACATATATTTTTTAAATAATTTTTATTTATTAATTTTTCTTGATTTACGAGTAGTTTTTACAATACACGCAAGCGGATTGTTTAGAAAAAAAATTATATGAAAAGTACTAAATATTCTTATTCTAGACAAATCACATCCTTGTATTGTTAAAACCAAACATTCATCCGTATTCCACAAGACGAGTTGAATATTCGACTACGGGAATTTTGTACTAGATTAAAGTGTCTAGGAAAAAATTCGTGTAGACGAATATTCGACTCGACATACCCAATACGGATGATTAGCTTCAATGTTAATAATTTAATTTTTTGCCTCAAACAATTTTTATTTAAATAATTTTTCCGGTGCATCGTTTTTGTAAGTAATGTGAAAACTTTTCGAGTCGAAAAATTTTTAATCATCCTGTGAAACATAGTGTGAGTAAATATTTATAAATAAATATATTTATGATTTTTGGCTAAAGTTCGTATCGCTTTGTAAGCCAAATTAAATGTGATAATTATTAATGAATAAATAACACCAAAGTTAATTGTAAATATTCGGACAAACACGTAGTAGAACGGAACAACTAGCTGTTTTCGAAAGTCCTTACACCTCCATCATCAGCATTCTTTTGTGTTTGGTCCACTGTGTATGGTATCAGATTTTTATAGCAAATGGAATATGTGAATTGTTTTGATTCATCGTATTACAATTTGCTGAAAGCTTTTTTTTTGTGTAAATTTATCTAAGTTTTTAGATGAATAGCCCTGCATAAAATATAACAACCAATTTAATTAGATTTGTGTCCAACAGATCTTTTTAAACTAGGTTAAAAGCGTATGAATCAGAAGTCATTTCAAATCCATTTATTTTACATTGATGTGTTGACCGGACTTGTGTCCAACTGAACGAACTAGTTCAAAAAAAAAAAAAACTGTTATAGCAACAAGGTGTTGATTGTTTAAAATTTTACCTCTTGCCTCATTAGTTTTTATTTATTATTATATAGGATGTGACAAAATTAACGCAAGATTTTATTTTAGTGCCATTTGTGCAGTAAAGTGTTGGCAAGCCTTTAAAAAACAATTAAAAAATATGACAGTTTAGGTTTAATAAAAAGGGAATGTTACACGATAGAACATCCTGTCTTTATTATTGGCGACAAATTTAAATCTTGCGTTAATTTTGGGACGCCCGTTAGTTATATCGTAACATTATTTTTCTTATTATAACCATATATCGTTTTATTTTAAATACATTGGTTGTACAAGAAATTGATAGTTAAATAATATAAATAAAATTTACCAAAAATTTTTATATTTATATTAATTATTGAAAAATTACGACTTAAAAAGTCTGTGTATTTCTAAAGAACCCTGTCTACAAAACTAAATTGGTTTAAGAATTAAATGTTCTGGCAGGCAGTCAGAAACTTGCGTCTGTTAACCATACGTCTGATGACATTTCAACGTTTACAATCATCTTATTTTCGGGTAATGCTTATCTGCATTTCAATATAAATAGGATTTTTGCAACTAAAGTATGTATAAGGAAACCAAAACACAAACATCAGAAGCGTAACTATTCATTATATTTTGAAGATAATAGGTGACATTGCAGATATTGTGAAATCTAAATATGATTGGCTTACGATGCTGCTTTCTCACTGCATGCAATCCAATAAAATAATGACATTCTGTTGCATAGATTCCACTCTATTTATGCAGGCCCTAACCTCTGAAAAATGTCTGGCTCCAATGCTATATCCAGAGATCAGTCGTGCTAGACGCACTCGATTGATTTGAGATACCGAATGTGTTCAACTATGCCAAACTCTTATACTTCCAATAGGTATAGTGTTTGTTTTTACCCGATTGCGCAACGCAAAGAAGGGTATTGTGTTTATCAGTCTAGGTATGTCTGTATGTATGTGTATTCCTTTGAGGCACTGTATAAACCGAATGCGTACACCGCTTTTAATGATTCTTACGTCAATCGATTTGTCTTAATCCCGCAAGTGTCATTAAAGATATGTCAGTTATCAAAACTCAATATGGCGACCAACAGACGCCATTTTGTAAATACAAAAAAAAGTCGACAAACTATATCAATGTGGGTATCGATCGGCAGGGATTTTAAAATCATCTTTAGGTTTCTCTTATGATTTTTAATTTCGAATGACCATTTAGGATATTTAAAGGTTCAAGGTTGGTCGCAATCGGTTTTATTTTTTGATGTGTAAACATCTATACGCTAGGGGGTAAAAATCTTTTGACTTTGATTTCTTTGCTGAGATCTCTTTGCATTGTCAAATCGGTGTGAGTTATGTATGAGTGTATTAGTGTTTGAAAGAAGCAATACCAAGCAGAGAAACAAGTCGACCGGCTCGAAGCCGACGGTGCGCCGCCGCCGGTTATTTTTCTGTATATTTCCGTACACCAAAGGTGAAAATGAACCGTAAGAGCTACGGACTTGAAATTTAGACACAATGTGTAGACATTTGGCCACTACAACAACAAATACATGAGAGTTAAAAACTAAAGGGTGTTCCAAAACGAGCAACGATAAATGTTAAAATCCCATGTAATATACATACAATTGTATGGACATATGTATGCTTTGTAATTTTGACAACTTGCTGTATCTTAGAAACCGTAAGAGCAAAACTCTTGAAATTTTCAAAAGCGGTAAAACTACAAAATCAAAAAAATATAAAATCGCCAAATCTAATAAAATCGCCAAAAACAAAATAAAATCGCCAAAACGAAAAAAGCACCAAATTAAAAAAAGTTTCTAGGACTAAAATAAATTGCGAAAAAACGTAAAAATCGCCAAAATAAGAACCACTTAAACAAAAAAATCGTCAAAATGAAAAATTCGCCAAAATGAAAAAATCGCCTAAATAAAAAAACCCAAAAACAGAAAAAAATCGCCAAAATGAAAAAAATCGCCAAAATGAAAAAAATTCCGAAAATTAAAAAAACTGAAAAAATCGTTTAAACTGAAAAAACTTAAAAAAGGAAGAAAGCTAAATCAAAAAAAAAAAAAAAAATGCTGAACGCTGAACAACAGGAATTAAAAATTAAAAATTAAAAGTAAAGGCATTTACCATAGATGAGCAGTACCCCTAAAATTTCAGTAAAAATAATAAAAAAAAATTAACCAGTAAATTTTTACTGATTACAAAAATTTTTTTCTACAATTTTTATAAATTGCCTAAATGATTTGTTATATGATGAGGTGCATTGAATTTTCAGTAATCAGTAATGCCCGTATTCATACTGAAATTCTGCCAAGTTGCTAAATGTTTTTCATACAAAAGTTTCAAAATTTTAATGAAAAAAACTTTGCCACTTGCTACAACTTTATTATGATTACGGCCCTACGATTTTACTGGTAATGCAAATTAAATTTCATTAGCGGTAAAAATTTACTGAATTTTTTAGTAAACAGTAAATTTACTGCTTGCTGCATTTTTTAATGCAGTACATATATACTGCAGTGTGCCCTGCAGTGTGCCCATTTACTAACCAAATAAGTTTAATAAAACAAACAAAAACCAACAAATTCCTATGTATTTACAATATTGAAAGTTTTGATACTTTTAATTAATTAATTTAAAAAAGATACTAAAAGCATAAGTACTTCCAACTTAAAAAAAAAAATTTTCATTGGTAGATGTTTACACATCTCTGTGATCGGACTCACATTGCTTTTTTTTTTTTTTTTTGTATAAATACTTATTCTATGTTTATGTTTTCCTTTATCGCGTAGTGTGCAATTCCAAGCACTCCCAGAACAGGAAAAAACTGCTTCTTCTTTGTCGTTGTTTTTGACAGAATGTATTAGGAGGCAGTGGTGTCCTTCTAACGATTATGTCTATAAAAAGTCTGAAATGAACTCGTGCTGTCCACAAAAAACTTATAATTGCGTTTTAGTTAACAAACATATTGAGCCCCTATTTTCGACTTAATCGTAAGCAACATGTAGTAAAAAATTAATTTTTGTATTGAAATTAAAATTTTATGGGCCTACC
Organism: Tachina grossa; assembly: GCA_949987645.1. NCBI lineage: Eukaryota > Metazoa > Arthropoda > Insecta > Diptera > Tachinidae > Tachina > Tachina grossa. The sequence goes on from OX465275.1 coordinate 154,665,276, forward strand.
CATCGTTTAAAATTATCGGAATGCCATAATTGTTGATAACTTTTCAGATACTGGATGTAAAATTTTAACGCAAGTGACAATTTACATATGCAAAACATACTTGAATATTTAAAAAAAAAACCTTCTCCTGAAAACTTTTATTATTGTCACTTACGATTAAATCGAAAATAAGGCCCGATATTTTATAATGTCTTCTTTTGTTAGATACTGTTTGTTATTTGAAATTTTGTAGCTGCTGATGTCAAATGTCTTTTAACATTAGATGGTGATGACGATTTTGATGATGATAATGATGATGATGATGATGATGATGGCGATGTTAATAACGCTGGTGGCAAGCATTCCCTTATACTTAAAGCATATGCATAAATAACTAAATAAAGTTTGTGTGAAACTGTGAAATAATTTATACTCATTCATATTTTGTATGCACTTTAAACTAAAGTAAAACATACAAACTCCATAAATAAATATGAAAAAATTTTACTCAGACATATTAATAAATGAATAAACATATATAAATTAATATGCATATATTTATATATGTGCATATTTAGCCGTTTCCTTTGAAAGTAGCCTAAGTCACTCGAAAAATTAATCAATTGCTTAGAATGTAAAAATTTTAAGGAATTTAATTTTTAATTTAATTCTGAACTTTGTGATAAATGTCAAAATTATGACAAATGAAATTTTTATACATTTAGCTATGTAAAAATTGTCATTTGTTATAATTTTTATTTTGTCACAGAGCTTAGAATACGGGTGATAACTTTAAAAATATTAATTTCTTTAATATCTTTATTACATATTTAAAAAGTAATCCCCTTTCTTAGTCACGGCATCATGCGTGAATATCTGGTCGGTGCGCCTCCCTCCTTTTATTTTCTGTTTTGTTTGTTAGTGTCAAGAGAACAAAAATATGAAAGAACAGATTAAGGAAGTTGTGCGGAACAGGATAAAACGGATAAAATTTTGTTTTTGGTATTTGTTATATTTTTGATAAGATTGTATACAAAAATACAATTTAAGTCGTGGGAAAATGTCAATTAAATATAGATATTTAATTTCTTAATAAAAACATTATTTAAAAATTTAATAACCACAGGCTTAAGCTACAGATTTTTAATGTAACGACTTATGCCACTTTCAAACTAATGGGCCCTATATTCACATACATACATAGTACATATGCATATGTATGTAAATATGTGCATACATAACAACATATTTATTTGTTTGTTTGCATTTATGTAATATTTATGCATTCACGCATTTTCATACATACAAATATGTGCATTCTTATGCATTTATGAAATATTGCAGTTATTTGTAATTCGCGAAATTTTATTATATGACAGCTGTTGTTGCCCTTTTTTCTCTCTCTCTTTCTTTTTCTGTATATTGCTGCCAACAGAAAATTCTAAAAAAAATAAAAATAAATTTTTTTTGCATTCATAATTTTTATGCCACAAAGTTTTATTCATAGGCATTGAGGCAAGCAGGATGGTTGGCAATATGTGCCAGCACCATCATCATCACGATTATCGTATAAAATACTACAACTGCATACATAAAACAACTTGTAGAAAATTTAGACAAATGTCAACACAAATGTCAAGTAAAGTAATATATTTAAATATGTTTTGGATTTAGTTTGTGTTACAAATTCATAGAGAAAAATTTTAATAATTTTTTTGAGCATTTTAATTTTTTGTATTAACCCTTTGTCTTTTGCAAAGGCAGACCTTTAATAATATGAAATGTTATTATATTTATGATTTGAACAGGCTAAAGTTCGTATCGCTTTTTAAGCCAAATTACATGTGATAATTATTAATGAGCAAATAACACCAAAGTTAGTTGAAAATATTCTGGCAACACATAGTTGACACATAGTGTTGTTAGAATATTTGCAACTAACTTTGGTGTCATTTGTTCATTAATAATTATCACATGTAATTTGGCTTAAAAAGCGATATGAACTTTAGCCTGTTCAAATCATAAATATAGTAACAAATGAAGTTCGAAAAATAATAATTAAATTAATGAAATGTTATTATTTAACACTTATGGCATTTTCTTTTCTGGAAAAAAAATTTTACACTTATTACACTTTTCAATGAAAATTCGCAATAAAATGATTTTCTGAAATATACATTTTAATAGAAATTATTGTATCATCCCTTGCGAACTTAAAATTTTTCTTTAAACGAACGCTAAATTGTATATTCTTTAATAAAAAGTTAACAAATGTTACATATTTTCCAGAAAAGAAAACGCCATTAGTTAGAGACTTGAAATTTCAGGTACCGTCCTACAATTAAATTGACTATAAACGGTTAAAAAAATATATTGTGGGAAGTATATAGTAGAAAACCTATTCGAATATATCATGGAACACTAACATACATTTGCATTTTGTATTAAAGATGATGTATTTGTTAAATTTTTCTTCTGTTTGTAATTATGTTTTCCAATTATTCATTAGTATTTATTTAAATATATTAAAGACACGAATTATTGGCTGCATCTACGTAGGTCTCAACAAACTTTTGACAAACAATGAAATAATATCCTGCAATCAGCTAACACAAAAAACTAATGAACCCTCCTGGCAGGATCGCCATGTAAAGGTTGAACTAACAGGATGTAAAAGTTAGCCCTAGCGTGTTGTAGTGTTTATGGTAGGTTTGCCCTATAGTCCCTTGGTTAGTTTATAGAGCTGTTACAGAGACCAGCTCAATCATTAGGCGCTCAAAAGAAGTGTCGAAAGATTATAAAATTTAATTCAAAATAAGGCAAGTTATTGCCGAATTGCGTTTACAAATTCAAGTCTGATTTTATTGAACATTTTGCTCTGCTTGTATACTGTTTTACAATTTACAATTTTTGTGTTTCTTTATGTGTTTAATTTTGCTATAATAACATAAATTAGTAATGAGACATTTTTAGGTTTAGTTGAACTGTAGTGAATTTTAATCAGAAATAATTTCTTATTAGGGCTTAAGTTCAGTCATTTCATTTCTTATTGAATGAAATATTTTTATTAATTAATGTCAGTTTCTAAAGAAGAGCAGAAAAACTAAGCTAGACTTTTTAGCTGGGGGAAATACCGATATTTTTCTGTGCAGCCACGCACTTCATCACCACCCTATCTAAAAAGTGTAGTTTAATTTTTCTTCTTCTTCTTTAGAAACTCACATTAATCAATAAAAATATTTCATTCAATAAGAAATGAAATTACTGAACTCAAGCCCGAATAAGAAATTATTTCTGATAAATTAGTAATAAGAATAAAAGTGTCTCATTTAAATTTTATAAAGTAAGCGTTCTGTTAATTATTACAATGAACTGTAATGCAGTGTAATTAAACTATGACTAAACAGTGTATTACAGTAAATGAGGTACTCTAGATTATGTTTATTTAGAATTTTTTTGTGTAATTTTCTTATGCAGAAACAGTTGATAAAAAAACACTTATTTCAAGCATTTCACATTCACTTTATATTCATGTTCATTATTTTATTTTATTTTTCCTGTAAATTATTTATTTTTATGTTATTGAGCTTAATCCCATTTTTTTTTTTTTTTTTTTTTTTTTTTTTTTTTTTTTTTTTTTTTGAATAATAACAGACTGGGGATATCCATATAATTTTTTAACATTGGATATTAATCATACTCACCCATGTATGGTAAGGAGCATATAAAATTTTAATTCTTTAAATTTTATATTATTCATACGCACTAGCATGATGAAATATTTAATCATATGACTGCATGACTAAGATTTGAAAAAAAACTAATTAGACTTTTCAAAAAGTCCTAAAATTTTAAATAAATCTATTATTAAACTTTTTTTAAATCCTGCATTCAGATTGCCCGGAATATGTGGATTTTTAAAGAACCGATTTTCAGATAGTCATGAAAAGAAAAAGGATAATCGATCTTATATAAATTGCTATGTGCAGAATAACGCAAGGAATAAAGATAGATTGCAACCAACACTAAGTTTAGTTGAAAATAAAACTGTTCAAGACACGAAAAATAACAATGTTCTGCCAACTGATTCTTCTAGAGAAGGCTAAAAAAGATAATATACACGTGTATCGACATTTTAAAAGTTTATATATATAACTGTTTTTACGGCCTATCTAAAGTTGCACTATTGTGCAGAAAAAAATGTTGAAAATCGTATGATACTTAGATTCTTGGTATATAGTAGCTCCAGGACATTTGCGCAGAACATTACATTCAGCGTTGGCTGAAGTAGTTAGCACGTTGACTACAAAAGTGAACATCCTGGGTTCAATCCCTGTATCCAGCAGTCATTAAAATAACCATACCACGCATTTTTCTGATGTGCATTAGAGTCCCTTTAAAACACTTGTTGTAGGAAAGTTCAAGTGATGAAAGCATAGTCACTGGTCACTGAATTATACCGACTTCAGCAGATGCTAATCCTAATGTAACATCAGAGCGCCCTCCTTCGTCGGTATTGTGTAGCAAAAATCATCGGCGAAGTAAAATAACCAATAAAATGGCTACTAAGCACAGCTTTAAAATTTAATACGCCTCATTTAACACCAGAAGGCGCTGCAACACTGCATTCTTAAAAAGCGTGCAAAAGCAGAGTTGTAAAAGAATGAAGCTTTCTTCTATCTCTTCCTTCACCACCTGTCTTCCATCACTATCCCTTTCCTAAAGAATGTAACACCTAGCAATAGTAGTAGGCGTTAATTGCCTGAGTGTTACTTCTCTTTAAAAAAAAACATTTTGTTGCTATACATTAACCCTCTAACTCGTCTGGAAATGGGTCATTTTGACATTTGAAAAACAGAAATATCCTATAAAACAGAAATAAATGTACTTGAAATATTTGCGCAAATATTTCTCATGAAATTCTACGATAGATACGATAAATTAAAAATTTAACTTTAATTAAAGAAATAAGCAAAAAAAATTAAGAGGTGGTTTGAGGGTTAACATAGTTAGGTTAACAACACCAATAAAACTATTCGGATCATCTTTTAAGTTTTTGGTTTTATCTGCTAATAAAGTTTAATTTTCGATAATAAAGTAGAATATTGGGTCACATCGGATTTTTGTTTTTTGAAACGCATTTTGAGAGACATTTTTTTTATATTTTCATTCCTTGGAAATGGAAAACTTTTAACCAATTTTCTGCTGAATTAATAGTTTTGAGTTATGTATGTATGTATGTATATTCTGCAAGTAGGCAATGATATGCACCCTTATTATACCCAGAAATATTCTAGTTTCAGCAAGAAGCCAATAAAAAATTCAGGATAATATTTAGTTACTTTGTTATTGTATAAAGAAAACATTTAATTTTTTTCAAAGATTTAAATAAAACATGTATAAAAAACAACTGTTTTCTTTTTATAGTTTACCACCATATAATCACAACAACAAATAAACACTTGTAAAACAATTATGGCGGATGCAGTTAAAAAAGATATAAACAACACAACTATAAAAGTAAAAAATGGCTACCGCAAAATGTATGTTTATTTATTTCGCCAGCAAATGAAATAAAAACAGCCAATGAGAGCAAGAGAATGAGTGTAGAGAGTGAAATATTTGTACGAAACAGCAACCATTTATCGAGAAATAAAATGAATTAATAAACACATTTGTTTACGTCTGCTAAGATATACAACTTCTTTGGAAGCTCAAGGCGAACTATGACAATAAATTTGAAATATTATGTTATATTTGCATTATCTCACTAAAAACTTGGCTAAATATAAAGAAAAATCAATTATTCTACATACAAATATCTTATCATATTGATTAAATAAAAATACCAAGAAAAATTATAATTATAATTATTAGTTATTAAATTCTTAAATACAAATGTTTTTTAGAAGTAAAATATATAAAAAAATTTGAATAAATATTTAAGAGTCAATAAATAGTTATTGTGATATCAAACATAAAATGAATTTTAAATTTGAAAGCCTTTAAATAAGCTGTTGGTCTTAACACTGATAAAATATTTACATTATGTACTTGTGTTATTTTTATTTTATTTATTTATTGGTACATATTCTACAAAGTAAATTTGCAGAATATGGTTGCACAAAAATAGAGGGAGTAACTAGATCATATGTCCTTACTATTCCTAAGAATGTTTGTACTTGTGCTATTTGAAAAAGGTCATGGATTTTATGCAGTCATTTTTCAGATTCCCTTACTATTCCTAAAATTAACTCATTTTGTACAGACACAAAAAATTGCATCAACCTGATGTAATGTTAAAATTCTTCTTGAAAGCTCAAATATCCTGCATTATTTTTCGCTGCGATAAATATTAAACAATTATATTTGATGTTCCATTTTTTAGAGCCAATTCATGTAAAAATTTAAATAGACTAACAGGAAACATTAAGACATTAATTTTCTTTCTAATTAATGCAGTGTTTCATAGAATTATAAAAAAATATTCCAATCGAAAATACCTCGCATTATTTTGCACTTCAAATCAAATTGTGGAAGCCGACCAAAATAATTATATTTTAGGTTTGATAACAATAATAATATAAATAATAAACTGCGTACTATTTTTCAGAACATTACAAAGCCATAATAGGCCAGGGGGTCTATTCCGTAATTCGATTCGAAAGAAAATGTTTGCGAATTTACATGTTATAAACATACAAATTCGAAAGCCTTTTTTTCGTTTCGAATTACACAGTAGACCCTCTGACCTTAAACATTTTCAATTCCAAATTATGGATTTCTCACCGTTTACCAGGCAGGTATGGCGTATACTTAATGTATAATTTTAATAGTATACTTTAAGGAGCAAGGAAAAGCCATTTATCCTATGTTCACAATTATGTGTTTTAGCGTGTTTAAGGCAGGTGTTTAAAAAAAATCACCCACGACCGCTCAGATTATATTTGAGAAGTTTATAGTTGACGTCTTGTCAGTAAATTATTGTGGTTGTAAGAAATTCCGAAGAATGACGTCTTGTCAGCAAATTATTGTGTTTGTATGAAGTTCCGAACAATTACACTGTAAGTAAATTTTTGTACTTATAAAACTTATTAAGGCTTTATAAAAGGTTTTTAAAACAAATGTTCATAAAAAATTTGTCTTAAAAGGCTTTTATAAAGCCTTAATAAGTTTTATAAATAAGGCTGTAAATTTAAAAATAACACAGAAAAACACCGAAATATCCTAACTTAATACTGGGCGTAAATGAAGGCAAAATCAAGAGATATTCCATTTTTAATTTTGTGTGATCACTGAAGCGATTTGCTGGTGTTTTAAGAAAAATCTCTTTTGAAATGATTTTAGCTTTTGATAAAATCAAAAACCAAAATCAACTCTTATGACGATGGCCTTCAACCTTCCGGCTTCCAGTTCATTTATTCTTAATGTGTGGTACTATTTGATCCAATTTTGAAAAATTTTATGAATTTTTTTTACAAGTACTCGTAGTAAATAATGCCAACAATTGGAAATAATTGAACTACACCCACCTGAAAATATTTAACAATAAATAATGTTATTTCAAAAGAGTTTTAGAAGTATTTTCCCATATATACGAGTAGTATAAAAATACAAAACAAAATACAAACTTGAGAATGGAATGTCTCTTGATTTTGACCCAATCTTTTGAAACGGAGTATACCACTGAGTTCTACAGCCCAAACTTAGGTTGGGGTGTCTCGGCGTTTTTCTGCGTCATTTTGACATACTTACAGTGTTATGTTTCTTATTTGTTTTATTATTATTGAACAACAAATGTTTTTGTAAATAATTTAATATTTTTTATGAAATTACTTGTGTAGCAAATAATTTTTTTTGCGCCACTATTAAAAACACAGCACCAAGATGACAGAGTTATCAAAAACGCACTGCACATACTCCATTTACGTGTTTAACGAAGTATTTAAATCTAAAATACCTATATTGAAATGTTTAAGAAAACAAGTCAATGTATGATAAAACATCTCAAAATTGTCGTGTTTAAGCTCTTATACATGAATGAGACATTAAGCACGTAAGTGTGAACATGGTATTAGCCTCTTATAAGAAAAATATCGTTAAAATTAAAACATGCGTTAGAACCGGTTTTGCCATACACAAACCAACTTTAAGTTTAACAATAATTTTTGCATAAGCAGCTTACTTATTAAGTCTGGTACTCTGTTTGAAGTGATTTCACGTGAAATGCTGTCAAAATACATATAAAAAAACTGGTTATGAAAAATATGCAGTATTACTCTGTTCATATTGGAAAAACATATAAAACGTAACTTCAAAGTTAATAAAAAATAAAATTGTTTTTGTAAAAAAACAACAAAAAAGGTATGAAAATTTGTTTGCTAAACCTTTTCTAAACCTAAATTTATTTTTATGAATATGGCTATTTACGGCTTCTTGCGAAACAATATTAGTGTCACTAATTTCACAAGGAATTTAAAACAAACACATGTGGTATTTTTACAAACGTAATAAATTGTAGCATACTTTCAAGGCCTAGTTAATAGTGTTTACGTGTTAAAATTTTCCTACGATATAATCAATGTTGCTCAACATATTCCAAAAATTTGAACAGAGTACTAGAGTTAAGGCACCACAAAAAATAATAATTTAAAATTCGATGACAGCAAAAGAGAAAGTTAAAAAATTTGAACAAAAGAAATAAATAAGATGCGTGTTAGAAAAAGAAACGAAAAAAATCAATTAAATGCGTAGCACAGTTAATTAAACACAAACGACAAATTTAGTTTATTTGTTAGGTTTTCTAAACAGAAAAATTTAACTTTACATTGCAATATGTTTTTTTTAATATTTTATTTCTTAATTTTTACATGTGAAGTGTTCGTATAGACTCGTATATACATATGTACATCTAACGTTCACCGTCCGTAATAATGACACATTTCGAACAACTAATCTGCACAAATAAATTAACTCACTAAAGCACTGATATACAGAACTATATATTATTTTTTAGAGTTTTTACAACTAAAATTGATTACACTTACTCACATAAAAATCAATTTTGAATTATGCCATTATTATAGCCGGTGAACGATATACATATGCACATCAATGCTGCCCACAGAGAGAAAACCGAGTGAAATGTATAAGCGTATGTGCATTCATTTGTACAAAAAGCCGATTGATGTTCGGCACTCTGGTTCTTCTCTGGCCAGCAGTGATGTACATATGTATGTATGTATGTATAAATATAAGGTAAACTTACTCTTCTCCCAAAATACACTAAATAATTTAGTATAATTTTGCAACTTTTTTACAAGAAAGAAATTAAACGTTTTCTCTTTCATCCCAACCACAAGCTGTACCTCTCACAAGTGAGTAATGGAATTATGAAAAACTAAAACAACAGCAATAATACAAAAAAACACATGTAATAACAACAAATTAAAGACTTTTAATAACACTTTAACAAAACAGTAGCCGCAAACAACAACAAGCAAGAGCGCCAGTGAGCAGTTACCCAAAAAAAGAGAGCATGCAGAAACTGAGTACGGCAACTGTGATGTTAACAGTTATTTTTCAATTTCGGTATGTATTCCACAAAAAAAGCGTTTTCGAGAAAATGTTTGCAAATACAAAAAATAATAATAATAATAATAAATTAATTTAAAAAAAATGAAAAAAAATTTAATTTTAAAATTTAAATTAAAGCCTTAAGTTCTTGATAATTTTGAAAATTGCTATTTGGTTAAGCAAGTAAATTAACGCGTTATTTAAGCTCGATAGAATTTAAAATTTTAATAAATGGCAAAAAATTCAATTTGAACCCCTAAAATTTTTTAATCGAAAAATCAGTTAATGGTTTAACATTTAAAAATCGGGCATATGGCCTCCGCACCTGTTCTGGCGAAACGAGTTCTGGACTCAAAATTTTGGATATTTTCTTCGAGTATTACTGGCCATATTTATATATTTCACGAAATCGCCAATTTTTTTATTTCTTCAGGCCAAGTTTCTTCAGCGGTATGGCATAGAGGTGAGTGCGTGTCGATTTTTTCATTACGACACGACTCGAACACGAATGTCATAGGTTTGTGGCAAAAATGAACGATTCTACGAGTTGGACCCAGCTCTAGTATGCACCACGCACTCGAAATTTTTTTTTTAGCACGAAAAAAATCAAATTAAACAGCAACAATAACTCTGTTTACATGCAAATACAAACTTATTTTTGTTTAATTTCAGAACTTTAACCTTAAGAGACCCATACACTATCAAAAAAATTTGCTGGTATTGTGTGTTTGGCGATACAAAATATAAAATTTTTTCTTTACTTGAAATTCATTGATATATATTTTATTTGCCGATGGCCTTAGTTAGTAGATAGTGTTTCTACCCCTCTTATATTGTTATTGTATTTATTTATAATATCAATATTACGAATTAAATAAGTAAATAAAGGTTAACGAAATATCGATATGAAACTAAAAATATAAAAAATATATAAAATTTACTGACCTAAAGCTTAAAAAATAGTTTCATTGAACATATACAAAAGGTCGAAAAATTAGATCTACAATTTAATTTTACACCTAAAATAGTTTCATGATTTTCGTGTAAATTTTTACTAAAAACGAAACGACCTGACCACGCACGAAATCAAATTTTTGTCAAGAACACTTTGTTTTGAGATGTGCATGTTCATGTCACGAAAAAAACACACGACATGGTTCCATCTCTAGTATGTACTGTAGCGCTTTTCTGTTGAAACTACATTGCTCGCTAGAATCAATGCCATCTATAGGTTAAAGCAAAAAATCATTGCTTATTATGCGGTAGCGATCTCCATTGATAGTAACGCGAACTCAGGCTTCACTTTTGAAGATATAAGGTTCAATGATGCCACCAGCATCCTGTGACTGACGGAGAGACGATAAATTATGATCTTCTTCCACTTCCACTTACGTTTACAGCGACGATATTCTCCACAGTACACACATTTTTTCGACGTAAAATTAATTATATCTATTCACAATTCGCCTGAGGCTTCCACAGATAGACGACAAAGTTCCTAACTCTCGTTTTTAGAATAATTTTCATGCAGATGTTATTATTCGGTGTTATGTATATTGAAAAAAAAAATTAATATATAATCATAATCTTGCTATATTTTATAAAATCTTTGACATCTTGCGTTTCTTTGATATAATAAAGCGGGTACCAGATACGTCAATATATGTGTTTGTGTGCGTTTACTTACAAAAAAATATTCTCACTTGGACATGCCTGGCACCCACTTAAGTGTCTTAGATTCCAAACTACCATTTTCGAATATAAATTTCATATAGTTAGCATCACTGTGCTGTCATCAAATGTGAGAGTTTATCAACACTTGTTGAAAATCACCTTTTTAAAAGCAATTTTCTCTCGCACCATGTCTCTTATTCTCTATTCATATTATATTTATTGCTCCCATTTATGCTCCCCAAAATGCAATCGTCTCTTTTTCAATGGGAGCTCGGTGAGCAATAAACATGTCGTATATTTAATGAAAGGGGGGCAAAACAAAAATGGCAACACTACACTATTTAGTAGTATTTTTACTGTTGTCATTGTCGCTTCACACAATACAATAAAAAAAAAGACGTACATTTGTATTTTATATCAATTGATTTTGTGTGGTGTGTTTCTGCTTCTAGTGTTATTTTACGTACGAGTTCAAATGCGAAATGCATGCATGCGTACGTACGTATGACAAGTAAATGCAAGTTTTTTTTTATTATAGAGCTATTTTTTTAGTCGATGTTGATTATTTCACTCGTAAATAGTACGCGCGGTAAACAAAAAATTAAAAGAAAAAAAATTTTAATTAAATTATAAATATAATAAATAATACAAAAAGCTGTGAAAATATTTATATTAAAATATAAATAAGAAAATTAACAATATTTGATTATAAATTATATAAAAATAAGGTGAATATTTGTTTTAATAAAGCTTTTAAAAAAATTAGCTAGAAAAAGATTTAATTATTTATGAAAATTTTCATAAAATCGTTTAACAAAATATCAATAAAATTTAAATAAAACTATATCTATACAGAATTATGTGTATAAACTAACATAGTACTGAACTTAAATGAATACTTATCTAATAAATAGCTCTGTGCTTTTAAAATTAATGGAATAGTTATGAAAAATTAGCAAAATCAAATTTTTATTTTATTTTTAGCACTCTAATATTTTATTTTTTTAGCCCATAAAACTGAATTTAAAATATTGGTTGTTCATTTTTTAATTGCGAAAAACTTTTGAGACCTAAAATTTTTTAAATATTAAATAAATTTAAATATGTACATAAATATTAAAATCTATTCATTAATCAAAGCTAACATATTTGTTATTACAAAGTTTGTCTAATAAAATAAATTATTTGTAATTTATTCAAGTGTATATCCATTAATTATTACAAAACAAAAATATTAAACCACTTTTGTAATTATGCCAACAAGTATAATTTCTGTGACAGTCTTTTATATTTAAAGTAGTACAAGTAATTTTTTATAAAACTTAGGTAATAGTATTTTCATATTAATTTTTATATGATCCATATTTTGCTCTAAATTCACAAAAACTGACTTGTCTGATTTCCCAAATAGACGGCTCAACTAAGAACAGTTTTACTAGAGTTGCCATACTCCTTGTTGAAATTACGGGAGCAAATTTAATGGGCACTGAAGACGTTAAATATCGGGAATAAAAGGTCACGTAAAAAGTGTTCCCTTTCCCTAAAATTGAGCTCGTGAATTTGGGCGTTGTTGTTGTGTCAGTTTTCTAATAGAAATAATGATAAAGGTACATAGTGAATATGTGTGAGTGCCGTATTTTTGTCGCTTAAAAGGAGACGAATAAATAAACTCGTCAATCGCCATTTTTATTTTGACTACTCAGTTTTCATAACAAAGCATGTGTCATAGTATCGTGATTTTTTATTATAAGCGAAAAGTGACGTTTTAAAAATATATAAAAAATTACAAAAAAACAACTCTGTATGAAATCTGGTTAAAAAATTAGCAATTTTACATAGTTTTAAAGCAAGCAGCGCTAATTTTCCGTAAAATTCAATATAAATATGTCTCCGTCCGCACACTTCTTCAAATTTTTTTGTCGATTACAGTTGTAGACGATAAAATAATCAGCCGTCAAATAAAAATTAAATTTTTTTTTTATTTTCATCAGTCATTGCCGAATAAACACGACTGCATGCACAAAACTATATCGTCGGGTGGTTACTGGTTCGCCGCAGTAATAATGTATTGTTAATATACTGTACGGCAAACCAGTAACCATGCGACTATATGATTGACGAGTTTATTTGATTGTTTCCTGGGCACTTAATGTCTACTATAATCTACTATAACAATTTTATTGTAGCAGCTGGGAAATAGTTTTAGAGAAAATTAGAAAGAATATAAAAATAACCATACAACTTTTTGGGATTTTTGTTCACAAACTTTGGAATTTTTAGTAGTTTGACTAGTATTGATCTAGGATTGTCACAAAAGGTAGGTGCTAAAAAACTGTTAGAAAATCGTACATCTTCAATTATCTGAAACAAATTTTTGCTCAGTAGTATTTACCTTAGAAAAAAAAATTTACATAATTCTTCAAATTCATTGTAAATTACGTGAATGTTATAACAAAAACGTTAAACGTGTCCTCATAGTTCAAGTTTATAGTTCATAGCTTATTCACCAAATAGTAAAAACGGTAGAAAAAAACATGAAGGGAATTAACAATGATTTCTAGGAATTGAGAGAGAAGATGTTAGAATAAGTAATTTTTATAAAATTCACAGCCAAAGGCAATCATTTTTATATCAATGTACATACATATGTTCGTATATTTTAACAACAATTTTGTAAAATAAGGTGATACGTTATTTGTAACATTGAACTACATATAAATAAAAACACTTATTTTGTTAGAAAAAAATAAATAAACCAACTCTTTAACCACAACACCTCTTTTTGTAATTATCGCAAGATGATTAATCGAATTTTTACCTCCAAAACAGCTGTGCAAACTCTTTGTAATATTGTAAATAGAAACATTTTAAAAAATAATGTAAATACTTTTTGTGTTTAACATTACTTGCAAACAAAAAAGTATTTAAGTTTGCCTTCTTTTATTTAATTAAAAGCTGTAATAGAAAACGTGTAATCATTGTATACATATGAGGTTGCTTGTCATTAGAACACATCATACTAAACAAACAACATTTTTACACTTTACTGGGTTCAGAAACAGCAATTTTAGTTAAGCAAGTTGCTTGTTCATTGGCAAGAGAGGAAAATATCATGGCTCCCATGTTCTATGTTCTCGTATCTCTCTCTTCAATAAACTCGATCTAATTTGTTTGAGTCTTTCTTCAAAGTTAAAATAGACTATTATTTCATCAAAAAGTTAAGGGACACAAGCAGAGTTGCCAGAGTTCTTAAGAATAAAATCACAATTTGGTAAAATAAATAATTATCATATCTGGAATAATCAAATTATCAACGGTTATTTTGTACTGTTAAACCTTTAATTTACTGCATTCAGTTATATAATGTCTGCTGTAAAATAAAATTTTATTACAGCTACTCCTACCCGCGCAAGGCAATATGTGTCCAAAACTCTATGCAAGTCTTCTTGATATCAGTACCAGCTAGCGGAAAGTTGTTTGCAAAATTAGACAAAGAATACTTCATAAGGCATGCTTTGAGGACAACTACAGACACACGAGTTATAGTTGGGTGTGACGTTTTGACGGGTGGCACTACTGTTACATACTAGAGACCTGCACAAGCCCGTCTATAAATAACATTTTACTACTCTACAGTACTTCCCATAAATCAGCAGATCAAATACTACATCTATTGAAATTATTTTCGCCACAGCATTGTTTGTGCTTGTACTTGTGGTCTGGGTTGAAGTAGAGCCTTAAAATAAACCACTTTAATTATATTTGTCTTGAACTTCTTCAGTAGTTCATTGTTGATAGAAAACGATGATCACTACTAAATGAGCTAAGTCTAACTATAATAGACTTGTATTTAAAATGAACTAATGAAAGAATTATAAACAAGTTTAGACTATACCAAAGTATATTAATAGTAATGCCGAGTTTACATTGGGCATTTCTTGTGTGTCACTTGCCCAAAAAAGCATAACCAACTAATTACTAATGAAAAACTATTTGAGCAAGAGATGTATTTATTAATTTTAATAGTTTGCAATCATGCTAGATTCTATAAAATTGTCTATTAGCTATGTTTGAATCTATTTAACTTAATAAAAACGTGTCTTAATCTAAAAGTTTTTCATTAGTAATTAGTGGTTACGCTTTTTTACGCTTGTGTGGCACATGGCATACAGATGGAAACCCGGCCTAAGTCTTAGCGAGTAAAGTGAATGCCCTTGAATTAATATACATTAGACCCCTGCACAAGAACTTTTAAGGTTTGGGGGATTTTTTAAGTGCTTTACTATACCGAAATCTTCTAACCCAAAGGCTAAACAACACTATTGGCAAGAAATTTGTTTCACTTATTGCAGGTATATGAGTAAAAAGCAAATACTTCGTGACTGAAGCATTTGTGATGCTTGCTTCTTCATACACATACAAACGTCATGCATGTACATACGCACATATGTTGTGTGTATGGTCTTTTATTTTTCTGCGCACATACAAACGCACACATGCATTGACATTAGTTGTGTGCGCTTGCTTTAAAAAATCACCCTCAAACACATAATAGCTTACCATCTACATCTTACACACACACCTAAACGTACAATATGAAAAATAACAACCATACACGCATCAATGCTACTTCTTTTGATTGCTTTTTTACGAACGAGAAGTCTTCGCGACATCACTTAAAAACACTCATATACACGTACATCGATACAACCATAGTGGTTTGCTTATTAAACGACATCATCTATTATTGGTTTAGTATAATACATGCTACGACAAAACATTTAAAAAACAAGACGCATTTACATTTCAAGACTGTTTACGCAGCTCTCTAATATATGTATATGTACGAGTACATCAGTAAGCATCAAACTGGCTCCATTAGTGTCGTAAGAACAAGAGATAAAAAAATTTAAATACATGCATATTTTTTTACCTTCAGTTATTTCCTATTATTTGTTGCATTTTTTGGTAATATTTTGGGATAAACTGGCAGCCAAGCTAAAACTAAAAATATCTTAATGATTTGCCATACTAAAAATAAACTACAATTGCAAAATTCTAGTCAATGTTTCTTATAATGCCATAAACTTAAAATTTATATATGAATTATAATACAAAATTATTTTAACCAATTACCGCCATTTTTTAAGTTTAATCAAATGATAATAATTTTTGTTTGCATATTAATTAATTTTGAAAGCTAAAAACTATGTTACTAAATTATTAATTCTAGCAATGTTTAATAATTATTATAATATTATAAATTTTTATGAGAAAAAAAACAGATTACAATACTTTTTGCCTAACAATTAATAAAATCAAAATAATAATTAAAATCTAGATACTCAAATGAAAAATATAAAAATAATTATACTTAAACTTAATTAATCATTTTAATTTTTCTAAAAAGAAAACCAGCCCACTTCACCATATAACACTACAATTAAGTGTAATTATATTTTACCTTTTAAGCTATGAAAAATAAATAACTATAAGCAATTAACAACATAAATAAAGACTAAGAAGAACACAAAAATAATTAGAGAGAAAACAACAACACTATTATTAAATAAAAAAAATTAATAACACACAAATGTTAAAAGAATGAAAAAAGCAAAAGGGAACTGAAAAAAAACTTAAATTATTAACTTGACTAATTGTTAGCTTGAGACGAAGTCAAACAAGTCCAATGAAAAAATAACATATGAAAAATATGTGACACATAGTTGTGTTTTAAATAATTATGCTGAAAGAATTAAGAAAAAAAAAGACTGAAAAACGAGGGTAGTCATAGTATTAGGTTAAAAGTTTGCAAGAAATTTGTTCACTTTTTGTTGAGATAAAAAAAAAATTCAAGACATTATTCACTGATTCAAATAGATTAGAAACCTAAATTCTGTAACATAAAAACTTTTATAATGAAAATGTTATTGACGTTAAAGTGTACGTATCATAAAAATCACAAATAGGTTAGAAGGACCATAAATAATAACGTAACATTACAGACATAACATATTTTATGACATGTTTCTGTATTACTTATCATTGGTTTTATTCAAGATATTTATTTGTTAGTTATAATAAATAGGAAGAACACACAAAACACCATTTTTTTTAATTCTGGTGGCTTATGATGTTATTACAATAAGAAATCCGCAATCCGAACCCTCCACTTCCATGACCCACTGTAACACAACACAAATTAAAGCGCTCTATTTTCCTGACGTACTGTAGTGCATTAAAATGAATGATATCATAAAAAAAACGCAAATATTTAATATTAAAAAAAAACACCCACCTTTTTGAACATACAAATTATTGTTTAAAAAAAAGAAGCAAATAATATTTTACAGCTCGTAAATAAAGTAATAAATTATTGTTTAAGCACATACAGAAACAGAAACAGCAGTGAACTCCAGTACAACAACACAACAATAAGATTTATTACCAAATTGCATTACAAATGTAAATTTTTTATAATTATTATTTTCAAGCAAATACACATGCACTTATTTACTCTGCCCGTTCTGTTTCTCACTCCCTCTCACAATCTCTCTCGCTCTTTCACTATTTATATTATTTAGTTTTTTTTTTCTTCTTCTCTCTTTGCAGAGCTGCAACTACGGTGAATATTAATGTGGCTTATTGTGGTAAATAAAACGTGTCTATGTGTGTACGGGAGGATAGAATATCAAACCGCAAAAACCGCATGTTAACCAGCCAAGCAAAACCGACAAAAAAAAATTTAATAACAAAAAAAAAATATGGTGCAAAAATAATATTAAAACTAACCAAACAAACCATATTTAATGCATAGAAGTCGTTAAAATTAAATTTCGGCTGAAATAAATTAATTTTTATATGAAATTTATGTGAATTAGTGTGAATAAAAAGTGAAAAAAAAACAAAATGCAATTGCATTAACAGCAACATATTTAATAAATTATACAATTTATTACTTAATTGTAAACCAAGCAAATGTACCAAATGAAAATTAGATATTAAAAGTACGAGTATTATTAACAGCAATAATTAGGTGTATAAAAAACCAAAAGAAGAAGCTCACTATATTACAATAAAAACATTATCAATGAATTTATGCAAATTAAAAAATAACATCAATAATAAAAGCAGTGAAATAATTAATAAAAATTATAAATAAATTAAATATATAAAAAATATATATTAACAACATTCGCATTATTTCCCTTTAACGTTTACTATAATTATTTTAAGTTTAAACAATTAGCAGTGCAAATTAATTAATATTTACAGCAACATCATATAACAAATACAAGCCAAATATTTTAATAAAATTTTGCAACTCTATACAACACAAACATTATTAACGCAAAATATGACTACTGCGCCTGTGTTAACAGAAACACTTTACAACACTCTCCTTCTCACTCTAACTCTCCAATAAACAAAAAGTTACCAATTTACTCATTGTTTTACAAACTGCAAGGAAATACTGATGCAAGTGTGTGTGTGTGTAAGTGATACTTGTTTTGCATGTTTTACTCTCACTTTGTGGATTAGAGAGTAAAATTCAAAAACAAAACAAAATAAAAAATAAATCAACTTCCTTTTGGCAATACCAAGAAAAAGGAGTGCAATTTTGTGCATGTATTATTAAAGAGTTGCCAGCAATTATTTAAAAAGTGTTTGTTGGTTTGTTTGTATTTGTTTACTCTCTTGCTATATCTCTATCCGTATAACGGGAGAAAACTAAGAATAATACATCTCTTTTTTTTGCAAAGTCGTTAATATAATCAGCCGTCAAAGTGGATTTAACAAATTATAATAAAATGCTGCAATCCAGCAATCAATATCTGCGGCCGGAGTATATGGTGGCACCAACTGGGGTAAGTTTAAAATGTATTAACATGAAAATAAGCAGTAATCCGGTTGCTGTTATTTAAAAGATAACCTTTGTAGGCTTACTACTAATTTTTTATTAATATTAAAAGTACTACTATATTTTGTCCCACTTAATGCAAATTAGTATTTAATTTCTGTTCTGCTATGAATCAGCTGACTCCTTTTGTTAACAGAAATCTAATATATGTGAGTCATTATGTTTTCTGTTCCGTTCTGTTCTATTTCGATTCAATGAATCGAATTGTGATTATATTTAAAAAAAAAATTATTTTGTTCAAGTTTATAAAAAATGAAAAACAGGCCGATACAAAACTTATCACTTTTTCTTTGTTTGTCAGAAACAGCTGATAAGTTATTACAGAAAAAGTGATTATTAAAATTTAGCAACAGAACGGCAAAACACAAAACAGCAACATAACGTAAGGGTAACGAAGTCTTTATCCACTTCATTGACTCTGGTTTAACTGGACTGTCACACACGGGAGTAATTTTTATGCCGGCACAATTTTTGTTCTTTTTAGAACACACTAGAATAATTCATCTTTGTGTGTATTAGTGTTTTTTGTATTCTTTTAACATTTGCTGTTTTTTAAGTTGTGTGTGTATTGGTTTTGTGCTGCTGACGCGGGGTTGTGCCTGGTTGAAATGTTGTGCCAACCGCAGAACCACTTTCTTTGCCTCTCTCAGCTAAAAACTAGCCTTTTATGCCAGCACAATTGTTCTCGTATGTGAAGGGGCATTGAGAGGACCTTTTCTTTTTTCGATCGATTGCTTATGTATATTTGTGTCGAATACAAGTTTTCGAACGAACGTTTGCTGTCGCCATCTTGAGACAGACCGTTGTCACGAATATCATAAGTTAGATTTTGCACAACGGAAGATTGTCAATTCGAAAACAAAGCAATAAAAATTAACAGAAGTTTTGAAATTTAAAACGAAGTTTTTACTTCGAGACAAATTTAACAATTTGATTGGGTGTTCCATACTCAGTTCAGTTTTTTTTTTCGAATCAAAAAGTGGCCTTGGCTGAAGTAGTTAGCGTGTTGAGTACGAAACCAAAGGGGTCCAGTGTCCGACAAAGTCATAGACTAAAAACAGCACTCATTGTTCTGATGTGCATTAGTTTGCCTTTGTGTCAGTTGTTATCAGAAAGTTAAAGTGATGAAGGCATATTTACTGGTCACTGAATAATACCAGCTTGAATTGATACTAAAGCTAAAACGAGTATAGTTAGCTCACTTTCGATAATTTTTGTATTTATTGATTTCCTCCTTATATATTTAATTCAATGTATTGTCAATCATACAGCTGGGAAAGTTTATACTTTATCAGGAGACGCAGTTTTTAGACTTAGAGCAGACGTATTATGTGCTCATAATAATGCTATCATACCATTAACTGCGTCTAGCCTGCCCCCGTATTCTGTAACTTGTTGAAGCTAAATCTCATTCGCTAAAAATCTACTACGAATGCAATTTTCAAACTTATATTGCTAAAACAGGTATTGGATCAAAAATGTATTGCGCAGAAGCTTTAGTGTTTTATGTCGTCGCCAAAAAATTTTAATTCTCTATATGTTCAGCGTTTAAGCGATCGAACTTAGCTTTAGCTTTAGCGAGTTACAGAGTACGGGGGCTGTACTCGCCTTCTATCTTTTTAGCGCTTCTTGAAAAATTCATAATATTGCGATATCACTTTTTGATCTCTCTAAATACAGAATTTTATATTGGGCTGATGAA
Organism: Tachina grossa; assembly: GCA_949987645.1. Classification (NCBI taxonomy): domain Eukaryota; kingdom Metazoa; phylum Arthropoda; class Insecta; order Diptera; family Tachinidae; genus Tachina; species Tachina grossa. Next base: position 154,686,128 of record OX465275.1, read on the forward strand.
TTTGAACTTTTTTTTTCATTACATAAAACATTTTGAACTTTTTAGTGCTTTTCATAATCAGTAAAAATAAAATACAAAAACGACCAGGGTTTTGGGCACTGAAGCCCGAGGACTTCTAACTTTAGTTTTTAGACCAACGAATTTCCTTGATTTTGAATAGTTTTTAATACTTTCTATATGTCGCAAAAATATTGTTTCATACACCCTCCCTGATTCTTCTAACTGGTCTTTGGGTTGGCATCATAAAATTTATTCGAGTTACCAAGAAGCCTCCTACTAAACACATCAAATCAACCATCTTTATAAAGATGCACTAAAATATGACGCTTTCCGGAAAATTTTTTTTTCATAGAATAAGGAACTAAACCGTCCCGTAAACAACACTTGTTTATTGTATGAAGCTCCTCATATCGCAACATCAACAGCCTAACCCACGATGTCGATCGACAACTCGATCGACTGACGACAACTCAATCATTATAGTTCGTTTGAGCGACCCACTAACTATATACTTGTCGGTCGTCAGGCTTTACGTTAATAACGTAGTGCATTTACTCATTGTCAAATTAGCATATTGCCACATCAAAAATTTCACAAATAAAACGCTACTTTGCAAATAAAAAGCGCTGAAATGTTAAAAGTATTCCATAAAAAATGCAACTCTATGCTACTTAAAGTTTCTACAAATAAATAATAAAAATAACAGCAATGATAAACATAAGATAATACAAAAAAAATTAAAAAGTTATTTTCAAAATTTTGTGTGTGAAATATAAATAAATATATAAGTTGAAATGTGTAGATACTCCTAAAATAATGCAAGCTGATTGTAATGAAGAATGGACGGGAGTAGCACCAATGGGACAAGCAATATATTGAAGTGGAAAGAGTAATGTGCCTAAAAGTTTTTTAGAAGAATTGATTAGATAAATTGCACATTCGTACATACATATATATGTATGTAATTATGTAATTCTAAAAGAATTATGTGACAAAAATGCATGTTTGTGAGTTAAATAAATAAAATAAACGCAAAAAAAATTAACATTTTTATTTTTGATTTTCATAAATGTAAATTTGTTTAAAAATTTGGTATTTATGTGTACTTTTTTGTTTTGTCGACAAGCACAAACCAAGTGACTGATTTTGACATTTGTTGTCGTTTGAATTTTCATAGTGGGTACCAAATTTGTATGGAAATGATTACGTCATCGTTCGCATGCATTGTCGATCGACTTGTCGTGCTGAACAAGTTTAGTGGGTCCCAAAATCAGCTGTTTGTCGTTAAAAATGATTGCGAACGACAACGTTCGATATCGTGGGTTTGGCTGTAAAAACTAATTGCTTACTTTCCGTAAATTTTAATGTTTATTCCTGAGCCGATAGCCAATAGTTGCTAGTGCTTTTGTCTTTGTTTAGTTATTTGTAATTTTAATTACAACAAATTTTAAATAATAATAATAAATTTTAATTGGCTAAAACTCGTATTTGAAGGATGTCAAATTACATGTGATAATTTTTAGGGAATTACGGAAAAAAAATATTATTTTCCTAAGTCCTACTTTGCACTACGCAAGTCTTATTGCTTAGCTGAACAGTTTGAGGGAGAGAGAGAGGCAAGGGAAGCAGAAACGTTTCTTTTCCTTTCGTCTCTCTCACCTAACAAACTAATCAGCTTAGCAATAAGTCTTGCATAGTGCAAACTAGGACTAATCAACACCTTTAATTGAAAAACAAAACAAAACAAAAACAAAAATCTATCAAAAATTTAATAGTGTCAATTAAAGTTTTTGATTAATTGAATATTTATATATATTATATAAAAGTTTTTAATTGACTTAATTTTATTTTTTGTTAAACTTTTTCTCAATTGAATTTAAAAAAAAAATTTAATTGACTGAATTAAGTTTTTAGTTGAAAATTTGTATCTTTTTTCAATTAAAAGAAAAATTTTTGTTTTTTTTGTGAACAAATTACACCAAAAAAAATTTAATTGTTTTAAAAAGCACTAGCAGAATGAATAATATGATATTTTTTAGGTTGTCATGTTGATTAAAATTACGCTAAATAGGCAACATTCAAGTTGACCACAATACTCATATAATTTTTAACATTTGCTGGCAGTTAACTATATATTAAGTTAGACAGATATTGTAATATCTTTTTAACCAGTTTTAATCTGAAGATCTTGGTTTTCAAAAAAAAAAAAAAAAAAAAAAAAAAAAAAAAAAAAAACAATACAAATAGTATTGCAAGGTATAAAAGATTTTATCTAAAACTTTCTATGATATCAATTGGAATTCAGAGAAAGAAATTAATTTGCTATAAATAGATATTGAATTCGGCAGGCAGTCAATAGCAGGTACCTTCATATACATATAGTTCATGTAAAATTTTTTTTATTTTGAATTAATTTGAAATCATTTTCTTATTTCTTTATAATAAATAAATAAAATTAAAATATTGCACATATGAATAAATTATCAATAAATTCCAATAATTTTTTTTTATTTAATATTTTTTAATTGACCGTCACCTTTGCACACAATAACAAAATTAAATGAAACGTTTAAAAGGAAAAAGACATTTAGCAGTTATAAAAGAGAGACCAACGACATGGTGGCGTCATTTTATAGACACATCAACAACAGTAAATGTTTACCAAGTTTGACAGCTGTCAGCCTGACTGCTCGAACAAACATGCACAACGTGAAATGACGAAAACTTAATCAAGTTATGGATGGAACAACACAAACACACACAAATGATCATAATGGACTTTCACTTTATATCAATATAAATTATTGTGTTTATTTGTTGTAAAACTTCAATGGCCACAAGCAACAAATTAAACCACATCAAAACTTATCACTCGCTCACTCACTCAGTTTATAAATACTCAAAAACAACAATAACAACAGCAATAAAAATGTTTTAAAAAACACTTTTGGTTGTTAATAAACTTTAATCACTTACAAGCTTAAATGGCGCCAATTAAAATTGATTTAAATCTGAATTGTTACAATATGCACAAAAACAAAAAAAGCGTCACAATACGGCGCAACACCAACGATTGAGTTTCACTAACCACTAAGAGACGCTTGAAAATGTTGAAAATTTGTTAATATGACGCACAAATATGCGTGTGGTTGTTTGTGGATGCTGAAACGAAGTTTTAAAGTTTGGTATTTATCAAATTGTCAGTAAAAAGTTCAGATTTGCTGTTTCTTTTAGTTTGATAGTTGATTTTTTTTTTTTTTGCTTGCCGGAGAATTATATTTCAGTTTGACACTTATGCGCAGCGATGCCAATTTAGCGCGTTTTAACTATGCCAAAAGCGCTTTTTTCCGTCTGAGCGCGTTTTAAAAGCATTAGAATCGCAAAACTATTCGACAATTTATATGTTGTTACAAAGTTTTAGAAATACATAAATTAAAAGTAAAAACTAAGCATTTCGATTATTTTGAAGGCGATTCTGATTCTGTATTAAATGATTTTAGTTAATTAAAACATAATTTCAAGGAAGCAATATTGCAAAATCTGAAAAATTAATTGTACATACGAATACACTAATACATACATACATCGACTTTATTGAAATTTAATTTAGCGCGTATATTATTATGTATAATAATGTAACTTAGCGCGTTCTAGCGCGTTTTGAGAAGGGTAGTAGGGCGTTTGGGTTATAAATAGTTGGCATCGCTGCTTATGCGTGTGATGATATTGTGTGTGTATTTTGTGAGTGTAGGCCCGTGTGTTTATACAAGAATATTGAATTTTTTTCCAAGAAAACTTTGAAGAAGTAAAAAATTTAATGCTAAAAAGTTTTTTTATTTTTACTTTAAAGAATAATTTCGTACTCAAATTCAAGTTCAGTATTTTCTTTTATCTTATTAATTAATATTACTTTCTTAAGAAGATAAGAAGGGTTTAATTATACTGATTGGCGATATGTCACATTTTCTGATATGGGTGCTGATGAAATCAATTGATAGAACTTCTTAAAAAATTAAAAAAATTAATTCCTTTATCAGAAACTGATTACAATTCAAATAAAAGTTAAACTACATATAGAAATTTTGGCGCATGTTCACAGTCAAAACAAGAGTATTTTGTATTGTAATACTGGTTTTATATTCTTGAAGTTTTGACTATGAATATATGTATGTATATTAGAGTGGACGTTAGTTGTACGTAGAATTTTTTTTTTTTTTTTTTTTTTTTTTGATTTGTTATATTCTCTCCCCCAAATCGGTTCAGTTTCATGTAAAAAAAATGCAAAAAAATTCATACAAGTAGCGATAAGTTGTGTTTTAGGGGGAGGGTCCGGCCCTCAAAGTTGGCCCTCAAGCCCATATATTCAATGTAATTTTTTCTGTAGTGCATGACATAAATATATAAGGTACTTCTATTCTCTCTTTGTTTAGAAAAATAAAGATTTTTGAAGTTTGTTTTTTGAGAGAAATAAAAAAAATGTTCCCATATGGTAAAAAATGTAAATCTTCCCCCAGAATTTTTTTACAAAAATGTGTAGTTTACAAAAATGTAAAATTAATTTAAATTTGGGATTACATAAAGCAATATACATAACTATATACAGGGTGGGCCAAAAGAAACCAAGGGGTGTAAAAGTTTAATAATTTTTTTGTTTATTAACTTTTTTTTATTTTTTCTTTCAGATTATATAATATTCAAAATGGAAATTTTTTTACACTAAGTTTTCATCTTCGCACTGATGGGCTCTTTTTAGAGCATTTTCCATAACATCTTTCAAAACTTGTGGCTGTAGCGTTCGAATTTCTGCAACAATGTTTGCCTTGAGTTCAAGGATTGTCTCTGGCTTGTTCACATACACTCGCTCCTTCAAAACACCCCAAAGAAAATAGTCGGGTGCTGTCAAATCTGGCGATCGCGCTGGCCAAATAATTTCCGAATTTCGAGAAATTATTCGCTCTCCAAAAATTTGACTTAAAAGTGCCATTGTGTCTCGGGCAGTATGGGCAGTGGCTCCGTTCTGCTGAAACCACATACCAGGTCTCTTTTCAAGAGCAGGACGTAAAAAATTTTCTATCATAAACCGATACCGCTCTCCATTTACGGTTACAGCACTTCCATCTTCATTCTCGAAGAAGTAGGGCCCAATGACATTTTCAGAAGTGATCCCACACCATACTGTGCACCTGATGGGGTGCAATTGTCGTTGATGAATGGCTCTTGGATTTTGAGAACCCCAGAACCTACAGTTCTGCTTATTAACAAAGCCCTTCAAATGAAAATGAGCTTCATCACTCTTAATCAAATTTTCAATAAAGTTGATTTCATTTCTGGCTAACTCTTGAAATTTAACTGCAAAATTTAGACGTTGCCGATGATCTGCGGGTTTTAATTCTTGCACCAATTGCACCTTATATGGGTATAACTGTAAATCTTTTTTTAAATGCGCCGTAGTGACGTACGAGACATTTCTAGCTGAGCAGAACGCCTTCTGCCAGATGTTTCTGGTGCTTCGTTAACACTTTGCTGTACTCGTTCAATATTTTCCGCAGTGCGACTTAAACGTGGTCTACCGGTTCGAGGCAAATCTCTTACGCTGCCATGTTGGTGATGACGATTAACTAAGCAACGAATCATCGATTCAGAGGGCGAAATTCTGACGTTAAAATGTCGACGATATGCTCTTTGCGTTAAAATAATTGATCTATGGTTTAAATAATAAAATTCTATTGTTCTGGTTCTCTGTTCAGTTGTGAACCCCTCCATTATAAATTCTCCAAGTGTTGTCTATATAATCTGAAAGAAAAAATAAAAAAATTAATAAACAAAAAAGTTATTAAACTTTTACACCCCTTGGTTTCTTTTGGCCCACCCTGTATATGTGAGGTTTGAAAAGTGATTATCATATAACTTGTATCTTATTTTTAAGTTTTCTGCTTAATATAAATCTTTTAACTATATTTTAATCTAAATTTTGCGTTGAGAAGCCAAATTTATTAATATTTTTGATTAGTTGACAATGAATTATTATTAAGTTTAACAAATATTGATTGATATTGCATTTTGTTTAATCTACATAATTTGTTTCTTGTTGATTGTATTATCATTTTCTAAAAAAATAGGTTTAATAAACGGTCAGATTTTTTTTAGCAAGTCTATTTATTTCACATATTATAGGCTCTTAGCCACTGTTGACGAGCACCAGGAAATGAAGGAAATTAAAAAAATGCTGCACTGGTATTCTTACTTATGCCCTAATTCAGTAAGAACTGGTATTCTTACTTATGCCCTAATTCCGTAAGAACATTTAGAACGTTTCTTGAGTTCTTGTTTTTGAATCCTCTAAATTATTTTCTTCAAAAATGGTTGTTGTCTTTAAAAATGAAAAATAAAAATATTATTACCATATTTTTAAATCATAAAAATTAAATTAAAGTATTATACAATAGTTGGAAAAATATATGAAAAATTATGTGTTGGTTATAATGTTTGGAACAAAATCATAAAACAAATACACGAACCTTCTAGTAGAGACAATAAATAATAAAGAATCACAACTGCGGCATTTTTTTTTGTCCATAGGCAAGACGATACACAGAATTAGGGCATTAATTGTTTAATTTATAAATTCTGTATTTAAATTTTGAAATAATTTTTTAATAAAATTTTTGAACAGGAAACAGGGTGATATATTAAATTAATACGGTAGCACGATTTTATTGGAAACTTCAATATCCTTATACTTGTCAGAATTTATATTATATTTATATTTATATCATGTGTATCGTGTATGAAATAATTTAATAGATAGAAGCATGATATAAATATAGAAGATACTTCCATTCTCTCTTTGTTTTTAAAAATAAGTATTTTTGAAAATTGTTTTTTGAGAGAAATAAAGAAAAATGTTCCCATATAATAAAAAATTTAAGTTTTCCCCTAGAAATTTTTTTACAAAAATGTGTAATTATCTTAACAAAAATTTGGGAATAAATAAAGTTATATACATAACTACATATCTGTGAAGTTTAAAAAGTGATTATGTAATAACTTATCTCATATTTTTGATACAAATCTTTTAACTATATTTTCATCTAAATTTGGCATTGAGAAGCCAAATTGATTGATGATTTGGATTATTTGACAACGAATTTTCATTAAGTTTAACAAATATTAATTGATATTGCATTCTGTTTAATCTACATAATATGTTTCTTGTTGATTGTAACATCTCTTCTAAAAAAAATTGGTTTAATAACCGGTCAGATCTTTTGGCAAGTCTATTTCACAGATCTTATAGGCTCTTAGCCACTGTTGGCGAACACCAGGAAATGAAGGGAATTTAAAAAATGCTTATTATTTTTCTTATTCTTATATTTCTTATTTCTTTATTTATGCCCCAATTTAGTAAGAATATTTAGGACGTTTTTTTGTTTGAAAATAATTTTCTTGTTTTTGAATTCTCTAAATTATTTTCTTCAAAACTTGTTGTTGTCTTTCAAAACAAAAAATTAAAATATTATTACCATGTTTTTAAAACATAAAAATAATATTAAATTATTATACAAAAGTTTGAAAAATATATGAAAAAATATTTTTTGGATATAATGTTTTGAACAAAATCATAAAGCAAATATACGAACCTTCTAGCATAGACAGTAAATAATGTTTTAAAGAATCATAACTGCGGTTTTTTTTCGTCCATAGACAAGACGATACAATCGTCGAACAGAATTTGGGCATTATTGTTTAATTTATACATTCTGTATTTTATAAAAACAATTTTTAAATAACTTTTGAATAAAATTTTCAAACAAACAGGAAACAGAGGGGGAAATATTAAATTAATACGGTAGCACGATTTTACCGGAAACTTCACAATACTTATACAGGGTGGGCCAAAAGAAACCAAGGGGTGTAAAAGTTTAATAACTTTTTTGTTTATTAACTTTTTTTTATTTTTTCTTTCAGATTATATAATATACAAAATGGAAATTTTTTTACACTAAGTATGAAAAATTATGTCTCTTAAATGACCACCGTTTTCAGCTTCGCACTGATGGGCTCTTTTTAGAGCATTTTCCATAACATCTTTCAAAACTTGTGGCTGTAGCGTTCGAATTTCTGCAACAATGTTTGCCTTGAGTTCAAGGATTGTCTCTGGCTTGTTCACATACACTCGCTCCTTCAAAAAACCCCAAAGAAAATAGTCGGGTGCTGTCAAATCTGGCGATCGCGCTGGCCAAATAATTTCCGAATTTCGAGAAATTATTCGCTCTCCAAAAATTTGACTTAAAAGTGCCATTGTGTCTCGGGCAGTATGGGCAGTGGCTCCGTCCTGCTGAAACCACATACCAGGTCTCTTTTCAAGAGCAGGACGTAAAAAATTTTCTATCATAAACCGATACCGCTCTCCATTTACGGTTACAGTACTTCCATCTTCATTCTCGAAGAAGTAGGGCCCAATGACATTTTCAGATGTGATCCCACACCATACTGTACACCTGATGGGGTGCAATTGGCGTTGATGAATGGCTCTTGGATTTTGAGAACCCCAGAACCTACAGTTCTGCTTATTAACAAAGCCATTCAAATGAAAATGAGCTTCATCACTCATAATCAAATTTTTATCTCTGGTTTAAATAATAAAATTCTATTGTTCTGGTTCTCTGTTCAGTTGTGAACCTCTCCATTATAAATTCTCCAAGTGTTGTCTATATAATCTGAAAGAAAAAATAAAAAAAAATTAATAAACAAAAAAGTTATTAAACTTTTACACCCCTTGGTTTCTTTTGGCCTACCCTGTACTTGTCAGATGGTGAATGTCAAGAAAAATTGAGAGAATGGAAGTACCTTCTATATTTATATCATGGATAGAAGCTCTTATTGTACATGCTTAATATAAATAATTTTCATATAAATATAATTTTGGTGTATAAAATGTTTGGTATTTTGTTGGTTATTTTCTTCATTACTTCCTAAAATATTAATTTTGGCCAAAAACTTTCTTTAAAACTAATGTTGTAGACTAGAAGAGCTAAAATATTGCCATATATAGTATTCTTGTAAAATGTTTTTTAAAAAGATAGTCATATGCAAACAAATTACATTGCAAATGTTGTTGACAGCCAACTTTGTGGGGCGGGGCTCAGCCCCTAAAACACAACTTATCGCTATGAAATTTTTTTGTATTTTTTAACATAAAGCTGAACCGATTTGGATGGCGGGAAGAATATAAGAAATAAAAAATAAATAAATAAATAACGTTCACTCGAATATAAGCGCAACGCATTACACTTTGCCATACAAAGTGCACAGTTGTTTTTTTTTTTTTTTTTTTTTTTTAAACCGAATATTCCGGCGCTGTGATATAAGGCCCAAGGAAATAACGGCCAAAAAGAAAAATTAAATACAGCCTAATAAAATTGAGGAATTTTTAATTGGCCTTTATTTCATTTTGATATCGTTTTAAATATTCGAATTCGAATTTGCGAATATCAAATATTAACACTCAGCTTATATATGTATGTATGTATGTATGTATGTATAGAGACATAATATACATATGTAGGTAACACGTATGATCAATTAAACAAATAAATGAGAAAAAAATACTTATTTTTGTACGAAATAAGTAATTTTTTCTGTTACGTAACATTTTAAAAGACCCCTCCCTCCACCATAACAAATCATAAGAAGTAGTAAGAGTGTTTAAGGTGGTTTGGAGATGTCTATTACCCTCGCATGACATCTCTACTTTAAGCTATATGTAATAGATTTTTCTTTTTCTATATCGAACCATAACCGCAAAAAAAGCTTAAACGACAAATTTTTTTTGTCCTCGTTTTTTTTTTGACGAAAATCGATTATTTACGATCGCAAATAAACGATTTTAGTCAAAAAAATTAAGTTGGAAAATTATGCCGCTTAAGCTTTTTTAGCGCATATGACTCAATTTAGGAGAAACAAATTATATTGGCATCAGCGTTGTCAGCTCGGTGCTTTTCGCACCGTTTTTAGTGTTTTTTGAAATTTTCTACGCGACAGTTTCCAGGCGGTGGCACTAAACCAAAAGCTCAAAGGAAAATTTCTTTACCTTTTTTTTCGAGGAAGTCTTTCATTCAAAAACATAAGCTCTGAAGTTAAATATAGCATATCAAAAAAATCTACTAAGATTTTAAAAGGTTTGGTTGAATAAATAAGTGCCATATTACCATCAAACTTTAACATTTTAAGCATAATTAATATAAACAGTGTTTTGCCATACAACAAAGAAGACATAATACAAGTATTTACCCTAAATAAAGCATAATAGCGAAATTTTGTCTAGTATAGACAATGGGTGGAGAAAGATTGATTTACTTAATGCAATGGGAAAAATATTGAGTCCACGTTTGACAGATTCAGTTGATATGAACTCGTTTAAGGCATTATCAAAACTTGCATTCCCATCAAACTTCTGTTACATCCAGAAACTCAAAAAGTCACCATTTTTATTTCGATCAAAATTTATTATCTTTGTCACATAGCAGCCGAGAGAATGTTCCCACAGCATAATTTAATAAAAGCTAAGCTAAGCCCATCGAGCTCAAAATGTACGAGTAATCGGCTCTTAACCGCAGAAAGACTTGTGGATTACTGCCAATTTGACTAAACTCGAGAGATTCGTTTGTTCATTGATTTAAGAATTCATTATTCTTACAGAATTAAAATGTTTATCGGATGCCTCAAATTTTAAATCTTAGGAATGGAATGCAAGGTTAACCGATTCCTATATTTTTTATGTACATGTCGTCGGTTGGTTATTGGATTGCGGCACATTATATTCAAAATACATTACGTCTACAGCAAACCAATAACCAATCGACGATGCGTAAAATTTTTTTATATAAAATAATAAAATTTTAAATTTAGTGCTTTTTCACTTAAATTACGCGCTTTTTTCCTGGTTTCGTTGCTTTTTGAAATCTAAAAGTTGACAACGCTGATTGGCATGTTGTCATTTCGTTATTTGTGGTAAATCCCAATAGTTATTTTTTTATGTGTAGATGTGTCAATTAGAATTAGAGGAAATGTTGTTGTTATTATTGTAACATTTGCGGTAGATTGTAGTTTTTGTTGTTGTTAAAATTGAGGTCTAATGAAGTGCCCCATGCTGTGTATAAGATAACACTGATTGATGTAGGAAATGTTAAGTTACAGCAAAATAGACAGAACTATGGACACCTTTAAGGCGTAGTAAAGATAAGAAAGCATATGCATATGTACGTATGTTTGTGTGTAACACATTTTATGTTTATATACATTAGTATCTAAATAAAACTAAGCAATATCAAACGAGAAATAAAATCTTCAAAAAGTAATCAAACGTAATTGATGTGATTGAGATTGATTATATGTTTGACTGTCTCTTGAACTTTTTCTTTCGTTTGTTAAGCTTAATAACGTATGGAATTGTCTTGTTTTGTCTTATGCTGCAGTCGTGCGCTGTTTGTTTAAGATGTTTTTTTTTCTCGTTCGTTTTGTTTATTTCATGTATCAAATTTCATTGTTGTGATATGGTTTGCTGCGTGTTCTTTCTTTTTTTTTTTTTTTTGTTTTGTTTTGTTTATTAAAGGCTTGATTGAAGGCCTCAAGTGCTACTCCAAACTATGTCGCTTGTATATTTCATTAATTGATTGAAAATACATAGTGATTACACCCCTTGGCGCCAGTTGGTTGGTTTGGGGCACTACGTTTTCTCCTTAGCGTTTCACTTTCCGCTTTTTTTATTTCTTTCTTTTCTGTAGCTGTAGACTGTTTGCTGCCTTATCAAGATTGTTTTAATTATTTATTATGAAAAAATTAATATATATAGAGATTTTTTTCTATAGACATTAATTTCAAAGCTTCTGTAATAAAGATAAATATCTTACAATTAGTTGACAATGGCGGTTTGGAAAATGAAACGGACTAAGATTGATGTGTAATTACTAGTCTGTCAATTTATTTATACATAACGAAAAAAAAAATATTGTGAAATGTTTAAGGTGTTGGCTTGTTAATAAAATGGGTAAATGATTTGTAAACGTATAACACGAGCCTTTCAATATGTTGTAACGTGTATTGTTGTGGGAAATTAGTCATTATTAAATCATGAGAGACTGAGTGATTTCTCTATGTTGTCTACTTTATTGCTTACTAAATTGGGTGTTAAAATTTAAATAATAGTTCAATAGCAATGAATAACAATAATAATTGAAACTCGATGTGTTAGGCGAATGCTGGGAATGTGCATAATTTTTCAATTGCTTTTACGATCATAGGAAGGGCCATGTTGTAAAAGAATTAATATTTTGCTTTCGCCATTATTTAGTAACAAAAAAATTAATATAAAATTCATAAATATATTTTACAAATGAAAAGAAGGCAAACTGAAAGAGAATAAAAAATATTAGTAAACAAATTAATGGCCTGTTGAACGATGTCGATTACTTGTATTGAAAACACAAAAAAATGTTTTTGTTTTCTTGTTGTTTGCAATACGAGTGATCGATCGATCGCTTTCTGGCGATATCGTGGGACAGGCCGTTAATTTGTCTGTTAGGTAACATTTTTTAATGTAAAACTACAGTCTAACATTAATTTTTAAAATGAAAATAAGTCATATCATTTTGCCTTAAGTTAGAAATACAACATTTTAAAAAAGTTGTTTAAGGCATAAAAAAAATATGAATTTAAAGCGGGAAAATCCGATATATCAGAAGCACCATCTTGAATTCAAAGTTTCATTTAAAAATTTCCAAAGACTAAATTTAAGCAGAATGTCCCAGTTCCCAGATGTTAAGAACGCTATACAATCTTTTATAAATGGACCCAAATTGGTCATGGAAAGCACACAAAAATAAGCTCTTGCTTCCAATGTGTTACAAGAAATATTTAAATGTCATTGATTGTCACTATTATATATTTCATCCTAAAGTATGGCTGTTTTAAAAATATATTTATTTGTTTGTCTATTTTATTTTTGTAGCACTAATAGACTCTAATGCACATTTTATCATTAAAAGTTTAATGCGTATGATCGCTCATGACTTAAAGTGTATTTGTGTGTACACTGAAAAAAAATAAAGATATATTTTAAAGATATATTTTATGAAATAATTTATAATTTCACGTAGATACTATAATTTGTGAGCTAATGCCGAATTTAATTTTTAAGAAAAAACCAGGGGTCTAATTATCACTTTCAATAACGATTTGACTCGATTAAGATTTTTTCAGTTTCAGACTATGGCATTCGATATTGAACAATATCATTACACAGTTTTAATGTATTTGCACTCAAAAAAATTATAAAAAAAATTTTGTTGCTTAAAATTTTATTTTAAAACTTATTCTTTACTTTCGAAATGTTATAAATATGTAGGAAAATAAATAAATTTCAATTTTTTTATTCAGAAGAAATTGTGATTTTTTTGTGATATAATTCAGAAATTATTTTCAGTGCAAGTACAAAGTGCATGAAAATAAAAATAAATGTTAATAAAAATTCTCTTTTATTTAAACAATTTATATAAATTCATAAAGCAAACATGAAAACATTATAAATATTAATGATTAATGACGTTTGGCCGTAATTAATTTTAATAAAATCAAACAAACTCAACTTGACAGCTGTCAGTGTCATCATTTGTTTGCTCATCACACAATAAAATAATAATAAAGAAACGCTAGCCAGGCGGCCAGCAATAAAAAAATTGACACACACGCACACATACAAATATAATATAAAAATTTTAAATGTTCATCAAATACAACTCGTACTAGAACGGTGCCTTTAAAGCTAAAAATATATAGAAAAATATCTTTTTATTAAATAATAAAAGAGGGTTTTAATTGACATGCTACTAAAATGGTCTAGTAGACTAGTGAACATATGTTTACGCTATTATGCAAAAAAAAAGAAATTAATTTGTACCTTAAATGTGCTTTAGTAAAAGTTTGTATGGAAATTTTGTTCAAAACTTAAAACTCAAATTATTTTGTTTTTCATGAACAATTCCTGCCAATTTTTTTATATGTAGTTTGGCAACATTTCGCGTGAAATGTTGAACAGAGTACCAGGCTTAAGGGTTTGTAATTTAAAGCATTAATTTCTTTAAACAAATATACAGCTTAACAGATTTCTAATAAAAGTCATTATCGGCTAATCAAAATTATTTCGCATCAAATTTTGTACTCCCCTCGAATTGTTCGCTGGGATAACAACCTACGTTGCTATATGCGCATTTTTTATTTTATTTTTTTTATTAAAATGAATAAAAAATAAACTTTTGTCAATAAACGGTCGCAGTTTACAGTGTTATTGATAATTTGCTGTCAAATATGAAATAATAAGCAGACGAATAATTTACTATTATTAAGTTCTTTTTTCACATACAACTACATTTTATTACTTAGCACACCCAACAAATTTTAAATATGAGGCGTATATTAGTTCTATCAAAACGTATGTAACAGTTGAAATATCTAATATATTTATTTATTTGTTTATTTATTGATAAATATTTTACAAATTTAATTTGCAAAGTATTGTTGCATAAATATGGGCGGGGTAATTGGACCATATGCCCAAGATGTTATTAACAGTATTTTAAAAAGGTTTTTGTGGCTGACTATACACGACCTATGCCTTCATAAAGGAAGAAGAAACGTGGTTGTCAACGAAATTCCACATAAAAACCGCAAGATTATACGGTTATTCGTTGCAGATCAGTCAACCAGTGTGTGCGAGGCGAAACACTCGAAGGAAAAACAACTTTCTCAAGCCTGACCGGCCTTTAAGAAATAATTACGATGACGCAAAAGCTGTTCTTCAACCTAGAGCTGCTTAACGACTGATATCTTTTCTATATTTAAATAAATAAATAAACTAAATTTTCCATAACGGTTTGCATTAATTTGTATTGATAAGAGCGTTAAAAGTGTGGGTTTTAATAATAATAGCGTATGTCTGAAATTCAGTATTATATATTGAAGTATATTTATTCCACATAAATGAAGTCTGTAATTGATTTTTGTTTTTTTTAAATATTTTTATGAAAACATTTTTTATAGAAATTCAGTTGTTCGGTATTAAAATGTATCCTACAAAAATGTATGCGGTTTTATGTGGATATATATGGTTTTTTACCAAGGCTCTGCCAAGTCTTAAAATGTATCCAATAAAAGTATATTCATGAGAAAAGATATGTTTTATCTAGGAGAAAACTAAGAACGTTTTACCCTGAGCAAGGAAGGTTTGATGAGCTTCGAACCATTTCGAGAATCATTTTTGTGCAAATCAAGGATTATCGGACTTACAAAAATGGCCTAAAGTACAATATACATACATATATATGTATATAGAAAATTAAAAAAAAAATTAATTGTAATTATTGCATAAGTACCTGACAGTCAATCCACAAAATATTTACAGGACAGAAATAATGAGCAAATCAATCGATTGAGTGTCGTCTTTAAACGACACAAAAAAATATTAAGTTTGTATGGTGATGATAATACCAATAATACGGTACTCGGATAATACGGTACTAGGGTAATGCGGTACCTTTTTAATGTAAAATTGTCCGTGTCGATTTAAAATGATTAAGCGAGAATGTTTTAAGATTTTGAATTTTGTTAGTAGAATTTTTGAATCAAAAGCGAAATTTCTAGTTGAAATGTGCTAATACATTTTGATGTAAAGCTTTCTAAAACGTTTTCAGGCCTTTAAATTATTTCTTAGTTTTTTCTAAACGTCATGTTTTCTGCTTATATAGGGTGTTTTTTTCAGGGGTATAGAACTTTAAATTGAAATAAAACACAAGAAAATCGTTTCAATGTCCATCAATTTGGCTTTATTGGAAGGATAATTTTATGCCATTAATGTTTAAATATGATTTCGGGCATGTGGCCGCCGCGGCTGGCTCGAATAAAGCCAATTCTACAGGTCCAATTTTCAACCACTTTTTCGAGCATATAGGGCCGTATGTTGGCAATAACGCCACGAATATTGGCTTCCAGGTCCCCTAACGTTTCTGGTTTGTTGGCGTAGACGAGCGACTTCACATATCCCCAAAGAAAATAATCCAATGGTGTCAAATCACACGATCTTGGTGGCCAATTGACAGGTCCATTCCGCGAAATTATGCGCTCATCGAATGTTTCCTTCAATAAATCGATTGTGACGTGCGCTGTGTGGCATGTAGCGCCGTCTTGTTGGAACCACAACTCATCCACATTCATGCCATCCAATTCGGGAACAAAATAGTCGGTTAGTCGGCTCCAATTGCTGTGCACGGTGGCGAATCGATTCATTCGGGTCCTCTTCAACACTTTGCTCTACAGCGGCAATTGTTTCTTCGGTGCGCACTGTTCGACGTCTCTGCGGATGCGTATTATCACATAGAGTAAACTTAGTGCGAAAACGATCCATGGTTAACCGAATTAATTGCTCTGATGGACGATTATGTCGACCATAAAATGGACGGAGCTTGCGGTAAACTTCGCGAACTGAACCATTATTTTCGAAATAAATTTGCACGATTTGCAAGCGTTGTTCTTTTGTCAACCTGTTCATGATGAAATGGCAAACCAAACTAAATATTAATCACTTGACAGCTGACAAAGTGGCCGCCAGTTAAAAAAGTGATGCCAACTTAAAGTTCTATACCTCAATAAAAAACACCCTTTATATGCCCCACAGAAAAAGGTACCAAACAAAATTGCATTAGGGAAAACGTAGATGCAATTCAAAAATTAATTAGTTTTCAACCAACCACGAAAATTTTAGTATTATTTAAACCTTTTAGATTTATTTTTTTTTTTTCAATTAAATAAATACTAGATATAACAAACGAACGACGCAATCGTCCATGTTCTAGAATCTAAATGTAACAAATTTTATTAAGATTCAAGCATTAAACACATTCACCACAGCAAGCTACCGACTACCAAATGTCTAGGATAGAATACACATGTTTATATGAGAATAATTCTTTTGAAGACAGCAAGGCAACATGGCGACAGGTTGTTGTCTATGCTGATTTTGTCGTTGTAGTCCACTTAAACTAATTTCTATTTCTTTGGCTACAATGAGAAAATTCAGTGTTGCCAGTATAATACAAAATGTTGAATGAATGATTTTGTACAATTATTTCATATTATTTAACAGAAACAATATCCAAAAATTGATGTAAGGAATAAATTTATTCATTTTTGTACTTTTACGTGAAATAAGTACATTTTAAAAGAGTAATTAATTTTTATATATGCAAAATATATAAAAGTGGCAATACTGAACTATGTATTTGTACTTGAATATCAGCTGCAGATGGTGCTGCTGTCGTCTCCAAAATAATTAAGTAGCCGGCTACGAGTCGAAAAATGCTGTTAGCGGCATTTGAAGTCGTGTGTTCGTGTAGCCTGCTGCGGTGAATGTGTTTAATGCTTCAAAGAAAATGTATCTAAACGTCATAAAAAATTCAACAAAACACAGCCACATACATATATACATAAATATGCAACCTTAATTAAATAATACTTGAAGTTAAAACAACATAAACAAAATCCCTTTAACGAAGCTAATTCAGTTCATTCAACTCTCTTCCTTTAATTAACATGGCTTTCATACAATAACAAATAAGCGGAAAAATTTTTATATCAAGAAAAATACTACAGACACACAAACACACAGTCATGTTTTGTTTCTTTTTTACTTGTAAGCTAACAAATTCGTGTGTATTATGTGGGTATGTAGTAGTAGCAACTTCAAACGCTTATAGCTCGCAAAATGCTGAACCGATTAATAAAATATAGATTATGCACTTCTATACAGAAGACTCTTTAAAACCATATAAATCTTTTTAAAATCGATGCAGTAGTACCAGCATAAAATGGATTACAAAAACTGTGTTTGCCTATTAATTATATAGATATTAATGTAATATTTAATGGATAATTTTTAGAAACCCAATTAAAATTTAATTGAAATGTTTTTAAATATTCAATTAATCAAATAATTAAAATAGTTTTGTAGATTCAATTAAAAACTTAATTGAAATATTCTGAAATAAATAAATAAAAATTTTAAAAAGTTTAATAAAAATATTAAGTGAAATATTTAAAAAAATTAAATAATATAAATATATATAAAAAATACACAGGAAAAAGTAATGTAAAAAATTAAGCGAAATACTCCGAAAGACTCAATTAAAATATTAAATAAAAATTTTAAAAAATTTAATTAAAATATTAATTGAAATCTTTTAAAAAATCAAATAATATAAATATATATAAAACATACACAAAAAAAAGTAATGTAAAAAATTTTGTAATATCAATTATAAAAATTCGTTAAATTTTCACCTGCAAACAATTTTACAATATCAATGAAATTTTTGCACTCAAATGAATTAAAGGGAATAAAAATTTAGTTCAATCAATTAAAGTCTTAATTGATAATATTAATTGATGAACTATTTTTCTGTGTATAAAAAAGGAGTTTTTGTTAGTACCATACTTAGGGTCCAATTCATAAAAAATATTTTAGGTTTATTACAGGTTTATTTGACAAATTTCCCATAGAAATATGTCAAATATGCGCTTAATAAGCCCGAAATGTTATTTATGAATAAGGCAGTTATTATTAGTTTGAGCGGCAAAAGCAGCCAAAGCTTTCCCTTAAGTTATGAATATCAGCATATTATTTCAATTCAAAGCAAAAAAGATATTATTTGTTTATTACTTTTTTTAGTTAGCTATTTGTTTAAAATGTCTTAATTAATTTCTTTCGAACATATAATAATTTCCTCTTTAGAAAAATTATTTAAACTAAAAAAAATCTATTATATAAAATATTAAAGTGTACAGAACAAATTACAAAAAAACTGATAACCCGTAAGCCGTAAAAAACTGAATAATTTCTTGTTTAGTAACATTAATATTTCAACAATATAAATGATTTTTTTTTTTTAAATACAGTGCGTGTGATTAATAGATTTAACAATCTTGTCGCTCATTAAAAAAAAGTTCAAGTGTCAGCTGGCCACGAGACCTCATAGGCACCATCAATAAGGCCATCATCATTAATAAAAATTTAAACTGTCAGTTCCTCTACGCTGTTGTTAATTTGGTGTTATCAATTTTTATTATTATTAATATTTGTTTGCTTTTTAATTTATTGAATTTTTTTTTTTTTTTTTTTTTTTTGTATTTCAAATAATAAGAATTTACGATTAAAAAATGCAAAATAAAGTCATTATGGTCATAAATTGTAGAAAATTAATGGGACTTATTAAATATAAAAATTGTATGAAATATTTCATAAATTATAGTTTTTTTTTATACACATTTGCTATAATTTTCTATTGTGTGCTTAATAATAATTTTAAAATAGTTCATTTTAATTTATGATGCACATATATGAATTTATAAAAAGTTAATGGTTGAGTTGTATTGGAATTTATGTATATGTGGAGTTAATGTATTTTAATTATTTAAATACTAGTTTATGTATTATAAAAATATAGCGATTGGGGTATTAGATGGCTTGAATTTCTTATCTTCAGTATTTAATTGAGTCTTCCGCAATGCTGAGAGAAACTAGTTTTCTATTTTTTATTATAAAATATCAATGATTTCAAAAAATAGATAAATAAATTTAAAGATAAGGAATTAATTCATAATATTTTTCTAAATTTAGTAACGACGATGTGACAATGTGAATTTTTGAATCTGTGGCTGCGTAGCAAATTTAATGTGTAATGTGTTCCCAGCGAAAATTACTGCTTCCCAGAAGCGCATTTGCAATGGAAACAATATTACAGAATCACTTGCTGTTACGCATGAATAAAGCATTTTTTGTTTGAGATGAGCCAACTAGCAGCAATACATTCAGCTTCCAAAAAGCCATGAATTTGCCATGCTTTACAAAAGTAATACTCAGATACAAAAGTAAATTGTTTGCAAATTTGTCTGTGATAATTTTCTGCTTTGTTAGAGAGCAATGCACTGCCTCCTTCCAGTGCCACCAGATAAGGGGATTTGTCCATAAAATGGGTATTTCGTCTCTCATTTGAGGAGGTTTTTGAGCTCTAAAATCACTTTTTTATATTTTATCTCAATAAAATATTTACATTTTATGACGTTACTTCTAATTTTACAGATTATTTTAAAATATTATTAGCACTTAATGAGTTTAATTTGCATGTATCAGGATAAAAATTAATCGTGGATATTGACATTAAATAGTTTAGTACTGGCAACATCTCTAAATATATTTTAGAGTAGTGTGGCAATCATATTATTTAATAAAGATGGTAATATCACAAAAACCGCAAAACCATCTTCACAGCTGTAGCGAGTTTCAATTTTAAAACATTAAACACATTCACCACAGTAAGCTACCGTCTTAAAAATGTCAAGGATAGAATCCAAATGTTTATATGAGAATGACAACAACAACAAGGCAACAGACTGCAAATTGTTGTCCATGCTACATTTGCCGTTGTATTAAAAAAATTAAAATAATTTCTATTTTTGTTGGCTACAAGTCAAAAACAGTGTTGACAATATAGCAAAATATGTAAATCAAATTGAATGAAAGTTACAATATTTTGATGCTAATTACAGAAGTTATTATAATTTTATGAAGCGAAAAAAAGGTAATTCGTGAAAAGTTACAAAATGTTAAAAAAAAAGTCATAATACTGATTTAGAATCCAACAAACTGTGAGGATTGCCACACATTTGCGAAAACTACAAAAATTCGCAAGAAGTTACCAATATTAAAAAAAAAGCGGCAAAACTATTAGAAAGCTACAGCACATACAAGAAGCTGCTATTATTGCGAGTTTTGGCAAAAAAAAAAGCGAGAAGTTCCAATATTTTAAACAAGCCATTCTTTTGATCAAAAATCGCCAAAAGTGTGAGGAGGAATGCGACATAACAGATGAACATCGCCAAAACGGCGGAAATTCACAAAAACTTACTAACAACAAATTTAAATTTTGTTAAAAAAAAAGCAAACAACAAAATCGGAAGAAAGCGCTTAAATTTATTGGAAATCGCCAAAACCGTTAAAAATAAAAAAAAGTTTGGTAAAAACGCGAATAAATCGCAAGTTGACGAAAAATTACTAAATTTATTAAAGTAAAATTGACAAAAAATACTATTAAAAATTTATTTATTTTTATATTTTTAATAA
This sequence comes from Tachina grossa, assembly GCA_949987645.1. Lineage (NCBI taxonomy): Eukaryota > Metazoa > Arthropoda > Insecta > Diptera > Tachinidae > Tachina > Tachina grossa. The sequence continues at coordinate 154,707,354 of OX465275.1, forward strand.
ACTATTTTATTTTTATAAATGTGAAATATTTGAAAGCGGCACCACTGAAATAAGTATATATTTATACCTTAATTGCAGGTTCTTATGGTGCTGCTGCAGTTTTCAAAATAATTAACACTACGTCTCCATCAGCCACCAACTTGGACATGACATGGACATGACGCCGGCGTTAGTGCAATAGAGATGGAATATTTAACAACTTTGTTGTGTCTCTTTTCTTTCTATTGCAAATGGTTGCGGACTGAGAATGTCATGGCGAACATTGTTGCTCAGACATATGTTCGGGCATCCATGTCAGAGCATGGACGAAAATTGGACATGAGCGGTCTCCATTAGCCATTTGCGATGACCGACATGATGCCCATACCAAGTTCATGGCTAGTGGTGACCGCTAGTAAGTAGCTGGCTACCAGGCAACATTTGTTTCCAGCAGCACTGGAAGTCATGTAGCCATTTAGCCTGCTATGGTCTGTGTTTGATGAATACGTTTTAATAAATTGCCAGTGGAACAGATTGTGCAAGCAATATATGCGGTTCAAAAAAAATCTCCTTATACATTGTTAAAACATAAAATAGTTTCATCAAATTTGTTCAAATGTTTGCCAATCAAAATCAATTCCCAATTATGTCGAATTTCTTGTTATTTCTCGCACTCTCCATTGCAAACGCTTAATTAATTTAGGTGTGGACTCAAATAGATTATACAAATATCAAACTATAGATGGTTATTTTATGGAAAAGTTTTGCAAAGAGTTTTGCAGCAATGCATTGAGTTACAGCATCATTTTAAAATGATATCAAACAACAATATTGACAAAATATTTTTTGGGACAAAAATTTGGATTTTTTTTTTTTGAAATGGGGAATTTTTTGGCGATATGACGATATAAATTGGCAGCACTGCCTCCCTCAGTTGTTACTGCTTCTAAATCAGAATTTCTTTTGCTGGGTTAATATTTATTAGACCTGCGTCGAACTCGTTTTGTCGCGGTAATTCTATAACTGCAAATTTTTTTGCCGATAAATTTGTATGGCTTATTCAGTGAAATTGTAAGTACTTAAGACTTTAGAGACTTTCATTTCTTTGCATTCTAGTAAGCAAAGTTTTTGATGGGTTAACTTTCACATTCTGTAGAATTAGTCAGCACACATTTCCTTCAAACTACAATTATTTTAAAAATTAATTTTCTTAATGCATTCTGTAGAATTTAAATAACTTGATATCGAAATTTCACTAAAGTATAAATAGCACTGCAGTGAGCTGCAATGTTGGCTATTATTGGCATTCTTAATTCTCTGTCTTAAAAGAGGGTAATACATGCATCAATGTAGCCCTCGTTTAAGAAATTATTTCATAGTGCACCTACTGTTCGCGTATGAAAGGAAAAATAAATATTTTAATATACAATATATGTATATGCATACATTTTTATTGTTCAAGTCGTAAATCTGAACATTTGTTTATTTAGTTGTTAAACCGATTTACTTGGATTTATGCGATTTTTTTTTTATTATTTTTCATTGAAAAAATATTATAAATAATTCTAAATTAAAATTCTATAAATATATAAAGCTGTAAATGTAAACTTTCGCAAATCTATAAAATTGATTTGAGTCATATTATATATGTATAGTGTGTGTTAATTGCTTTACTTGCCAAGTTATTTCAATTAGTTATTTTGTAAAATTTATTGAAAATGCATAATAAAATTTTATGACTTGTTGATGTTTAAGAAAAATTAATTCAATATTTTTTTCAACATTATTTATTTCTTAATATATTTAATTTAATTGAACAACATGATATTTCAAAGTTAATGATTTGTGCAAACAATGAAATACTAGTTTTAGATATTTCTTTGTATACTTTTTATTTTTGCAAACTTTTATAAATATAAATTTGCAGCTTTAATCGTGACTTAACTATGCCAGCGATTTGTTTTTTTTAATACAGTGGGCGTTATAAAATCTTAATTAAAATGTTAAGATTTTTAAATTTTAAAAATACAAATTAAATTTAAATTTTATAGCTATTAATATTATATCGTCATTATTATTATTAATTACAATTAAATATTACCATAAATATCAAATTTTTTTTTAACTTACAAAATCTGCCCACTGTTTTGTATATTCTAGAAATCTTTTTTTTTTTTATTCTTCAATTTATAAATTTATGCTATCATCCAACAAACAAGCCAAGTCAATACAAATCATAAAAATTTTACAAGTTAACAAAGACCTGCCTGCCGCCACCTACTGAGCGCTAAGATGGTTTCAACATTTTTAGTTCAACTGCGCAAATACTGTTAAGCCTTTACTTTTTAAATTTAAAATAAACTCACCATACATTTTTAAATTTTATAGATGTACAAAAAACCCCGATTTGCTTCACTTTCTTCTATTACATTTCCAAGAAATTTCAAATAAAAACCTTCAGTCTTTGGCCGGAAATTTTAAAACACCATTTGAGATCACGTTCATAAATAATAAAAGCTGTCTGCACCGCACCGGCCAAATCCAATGTAACTCTATAATGATTCAGTGCCACTGCCGCTATTCATCGCCACCGCCGCCATCTTCATCATATAATCGCGCATGGCTTTTTTGTTATTTATCATTTACAGCTGTTTTATTTGATTTGACTTGGTTGTTTTGCTGTCGAACTGCACTCGTATGCACTGTGAAGGCGTAAAATTTTAAACTCAAAATTTGTGTTCCTTTAAACAAAAGAAGAAGGAGATGGAAAAAATACATTGAATAAATTATTGTTAAAGCAATGTATGGTTGAGGGAAAATTTATGAGGCGCAAATTTGAATTTATTAGAAAAATTTTTTCGCAATTCATTTTTATAAAGTGCACATACAAAACAAAAATGCTTTTTGTGTTTTATTTGAAGTTGTTTTGCGTACACTGAGTGAAAAATTTTAGGTGAATTTAAAATGTTCGTACTGACAAACAGAAGTTATCGAATTAATTTTAACGAATAATGGAAATCTATACATTAACTACAGAATCATCTTTCTTGCTACCATCACAAATCTAGCAATACTTTTTTGCTTGGACAAATAATGGAATAAACTATATAAGAATGATTGAATAAACTATGTAAGAGAGATAGAGAGAGAGAGAGAGAGAAATAGTAAGATAAAAAAATATGAAACACAAAATTTTTCTAACCGACTTAAGGAAAGACGATTCTTCTTTTTCTTTGTTTTTTTTATATTTTTATATTTTTTATGTTTGTTACCTGTGTGATCATAAAAGCCTTATCCTTGTGCGGGAATAGGGCGGGAAATTTTGCCACATTTAACTTTTTCCTAGACACATAGCCAACGTTTCCATAAGAAACAATGAACTTCTTTTTGAAAAAATATGTTTAAATGTGTGTTTATCAATCACCCCTATCGTCAACAGTTTTTCCCTCGGAATATTTTCCCTTTTCCCCTGAAATGTGTTCCCTTTCTTGATTTCTCTTACCGTGATATTATTTTTCACATGGAAAAAAATTCGTTTTGTTCACTTTATTTTTGCAGGCGAACTGAATTAATTCAATATTATACTTGCAATTATATATTAAAACTTATAAATAATTATTTTTAGTTCAAGATCAATGAATAATGTCCACGATTAATAACAATATTTCCTTTTTTCATTGAACATTAATCTCATTGGTTCATATGTATGCCGTAACTTTTATGGCTGTGGTGTACTAAATAATCTTTTGCACGGCACCTAAAACAATTAAAAACACAACTTTACACTCTATAATATTTCATTTGAAACCCAAAATATGTGTATTTCTTATTATTAAACTTAATATGTTTGATTTTCAATTCATTTTGAAGCTTTACCAGTCTTCTTTTCGTTTTTTACATTCACTACGCATTGATAGCGGGAACAAACGTTACCATGAAATTCACGATTGCAAATTTCCCTCAATAGGGAATGAAAATTTCATAGGAACAAAAATTTCACATTTTATTCACGATAGCGGTGAATTTCTCTGTATTTTTAGAGCTTTGCTGTTAATTTCAGACACAGGAGCTAGGAATTGATTATCGTAAAAAAAAATAAATATTTGTTTTGATTTCTTTAGTTTATATTTTTTAGTTTTCATTTTCCTTATTTTTCACTTTTCGTAAAGAAAAAGAAAAAGAACTTAAAAAAGACAGGGGTGCTAAGTCTGCGTTTACGAATTTATTTTGTTCTATAAATAATAATAAAATAAATAAATTAAATGAATATTAAATAAATAATTTTGAAAATAGAAATAATTTTATTAAATTGTTATTCAACACATGAAATATGTTTTATATAGCTAAGCAGCATAGCTATAGTTGGGTGTCTGATATTTTTTATGTGCGTTACTTTATATTATTATTATTTTTTTTATTTTTTGCGTAAAGGATTTGTTTTAGATTTGGTCCCATTGTCAATTGGCGGAATATACCCACTTTATTTGATTTTAAGTATTTATAACTATCGGATCGCTACGAATCTTAGCAAACACAGTAATATTTTGTAGTAACATAATTTTGAAGTTATAAAAAGTGGGCGGGGACACAAACATTAAAGATTAGTATTAAATTATATGCACTTTTACTTTTCAAACAGTTTAGGCTCTTGGAATGGCATAATTTTGGCCTTAAAAAAGTTGGCGGGCCATGCCCATTTAAACTTAGTATGTGTTTTATTTCAAGTGATTTTACTTGACCGATTGTTACGCCTTGAGCTCTGAAAGTGGCGATATCTTGCATATAGAAAACTGGGTGGGACCACTAATATTTGGGAAAGTGGGCGTGACCACTCTCCTGAAAATTTTAGTTAGCACTAAAAAGCTTAAAATAAAGCTTTCAACCGACTTCAAATATAAGATAAAAATAATTTGGTTTCACTTAAATATTGTGTTGCTTATGGTGCTATTCGACATCGGTGACAAAAACAAATGATAAATAAACGCATAAATAAGTAAATGTAGAAGTCATTAACCTGATTGCAACACAGTTCATTGTAATAATTAACAGAATGCTTACTTTATAATATTTAAATGACACACTTTTATTTTAATTAATAAATTATGTTGTTATAGCAAAATTAAAGACATAAAGAAACACAAAAATTGAAGAATGTAAAATAGTATCTAAGCAGTCAAAATGTTAAATAAAATCAGACTTTAAACTGACATAAACTGGCAACAACTTGCCTTGTTTCCTATTAAATTCTCAAAAACTTTTGGCACCTCTTTTGAGCGCCTAATGATAAACTGGACTCCCTGACAGCTGTATAAAATAACCAAGGGACTATAGGGCCACGTACAGTCTATAACACACTGAGTACTACACGTTAGGGCTAACTTTGAATCCTACCTTCACGCATTACAAGCTCTATAGGAACGCCTGTAGAGAGGTTTTGTTTAACTGAATCTAAATTATTTTTAGCATATCAGTGCTTATTTTTGAAGTGGGTTCAATGTCTCTTTAAAAGCTTTATCTTTAGAGAAGATAATTTGAAATTTATTTGCTGGTAGTTTAGCGTTGTCTATATGCATTTCATTGTTGCTGTAACAAATCATCAGTAGACTTCAACCACACATTTTGAACAGTCTACTGATGATTTCTTACAGCAACAATGAAATGCATATGGACAACGCTGAACCATCAGCACATAAATTTCAAATTAAAATAAACTTCTGGCAATATGTCGAATAATAAATTTCTTAAACATTTTAAAAAGATATATTTTTAACTAATTAAGGTTTCTAGCAGAAATAATTGCTCACAATATTATTTAGACTGAAATACAGATATGATTTTTAATTTGATCTACTCTTGAGGCTAATGTATAATGTCTAATATAGGAGGCCATTAATGACCTTAAAATTGCTTTCCATTGCTTTTATTCCATACATTTTGTTCAGTGTACTGCATACCATCAAACTAGCCAACCTCAATACCAAACAGCAAGACCTCAATGGCAATGTTGCTACACAACGCGCTGTGGCACAATACGCCATAAGCTTTACACACTTTATTATATTTATTTTGTAAATATGTATGTATGTGTGTATATGCAAAAAAAAATTATTGTATGCAAAGCATAACTCTATAGAAATTTCGCACGATTATTATGAAGTTTTATTGAAGTACAAGTACGCTGCTTTTTATTTATGTGTCTTGCATAGAATTGCAAATTATTCATTCGTTCTTTCATAAATTGAAATAATAAATTAAATAGAATTAAATTAACTTAATAATTGTATATGAATAGAGAATGTAATAAATTATGAGAGGTTGTCTGAAGGGCCACAGGCGGCGGTTAATAAAACTGATATAATGCAAAATTTTAAATGTACGTTTGTATGTATGAATGTGTGTGTGTGTGTGTGTGTGTGTGAGTGTATGTATTATAAATGCAGGTGATATGCAGGAAATGCTTAGTTATACAAAAAGGCAATTTAATATTTTAACGATATGTAAAGTCCTAAAAACTTTAGATTGTTCTTGATTTTAGTTTAAAAGCAGGGAGCTTAATCTTTTTCTATCAGATTTTATTTTGATAAACATTTTATTAATTTGTAGCTTTTAATATTAGTTCTATGCATGAGGAAAAAACTTTAATTATAGTTCGTAGTAGTGCTTACTATGACTTGAAGATCTCCCTAAAATTGAAAAAAGTTTTTTTCAAAAATACTTCTTTTGCCTAAATATTCCGTTTCACTTCATATGAACTGTATTTTAAATAAACACTTAATCCCCTGCTAATCCGCTTTTTAAAATTTCAAAAATTATTTATTTAATTATGCCTTATTTTTTCATTCATTGTAATTAAATTTTATTAAGTTCTTAAATACTTTATTAGCATATTATTTTATTTATTTATTTAAAAATTGATATTAAAATATATAACAATAAAAGTTTAATATAAGGAATATCATTAAATATGAAGATAAAATTTAAATTACTAACAAATAAATATTAATTACGTAATTAATAATTGACTAAAGATCGTAAATATTTAACTTTTTGATTTAATTTGTACAAAGCACTACGAGTTTATTTTTTATTATCGAATTTTATAATATAATTTTATTAATAATATACATACAAACTGTAATAAAAAATTAAGAGGCGAAAAATATATCTCCTTAAAAGGAAATTTAACACTTTATTATAAACTGCTTTATTAATTCAAGACAATAAACTTCTAAACATCAAATTCGTATGTAAAATAAAAAATAAAAAACAGTTTGCACTAATAAATATATGTTATTTAAAATTTTTATTAATAACAATACTTTAATGATTTTAATTTGATAAAAATTAATGTTTTTGTTGACATTTTTGAAAACCTTGAAATTTTTTTATATTTATTATTATTATTTTTTTCTACTTCCTTGAGCTATACATACAAATATGTAAACATATCGCACACTAAACCACAAATAGTCAGAATCCAAAAAAACGAGATTTTGAGGAGTGACAAAAAAACTGTTGATGCTTTATAAATGACGCCAGTATGTAACATAAAAAGAGGCATAACGGTATTTTATATTCGCGCTTATTCCAGTTGTCGACATCGACTTCACTTTAACACAATATCAAAAATTTAAACCCTAAATTTACTCGTTGTCGGGAACAATTTTGTGCTACTGACAATCTATTTCCATTGCCTAAGGACTAGAAAATATCACAATGCTGCCAACAGGAGTTTTTTTTTTGGTATTGTGTTAAAGTCTCGCCGATGTCCACTACTGGGATAAGTGTGATTGTTCGAGAAGACTGTGAGATTTTTCCAGTGTACCGACTTATGAAATAACAAACCCATTTTGAAAATTTTGAGTTGAGACTGTATGTTGAAATACAAAAAAAAAACCTAACCTAAAAAATCCAAAATCGGATTTTAAATTAATTATTGGGAATTTCAACGTAAAACGTGTCCCTACAAACATTCAAGCCTTTATCATACAAATCTGACGGATTAAAAATGAAAGTGAAAACTCTGTTGTTCAGCCACTTAAATAATTTTATTTAGTTTTTTTCTCTCTCCTATAAAATTTAAAAACCGATTTTGCATTTCAGCTAATGATATGCAATGCACAAAATATTTTTAAAAACACACTACCTAAGTCGTAAAGAATATTTTTGACTTTTTCTTACTTTTGCAGTTACTTTACATTACAGTCGGCTAACTGAGCCTTTAGAGTTACGGACCTAAAATTTTCATATATGACAGTCGAAAATTAATGAGTGTTCCAAAGACAGCAACGAAAAATATTGAAATCCTAATGTAATATACAGATATTTATATATAGATACCTAAAATTTTCAGTTAGTATAATTTTATACAGAACACACCAATTAACACTGAAATTTAATATTTACAATCAAAGGAGAGTCCTATCAGTTAATGTAATTTTATTATGTAATTTGGACAACTTGCTGTATCTTGGGAACCTTAAGAGGCAAACTTTTGAAAATTTCGCAAACGCTAAAACCCAAAATTATAAAATCGCCAAACTGAAAAAATGGCAAAAAACCGAAAAAAAAATTGTAAACATTGCAAAATTAAAAAAATCTAAACTAAAATAAATGGTTAAAAACCGAAAAAATCGCCAAAAATTAAAAAAATCAAAATTAAAAAGTAGCCAAAATTAAAAAAAATTATAAAAACAGAAAAACGAGAAGAAAACGCCAAAGCTAAAAAAAACGCCAAAATCGAAAAAACACCAAATATGGAAAAATGTCAAATTAAAAAAAAAAACGCTTAAAACCGAAAAAATCCAGAAAACTAAAATAAATACCAAAACTATATATTATATAGGCTAAAGTTCGTATATTATTACATATCTAGTGTCCGTAGGGAACCCTTCGCGAGCCAAAGTCGACTTTACTAAATTTATTTCTTAATAATGCAGAGTTTAATTAATAAATTAGAGTATAATTGTATCATGGTTTCTCTATAAAAATATTATGAAACACTAAAATTTTTGCATTAGCTCACAAAACACTAACTGTGTGCTTTTTAAATTTTAAGTTAGTGTTACATATTTTGGATAGGGTGTTCCAATAAGAGTTTTCATTTTGAAATGTAAGACGACAGAATTATGGGGTCTTTTTATAGTTATAAAGAGGAGATTATGTCACTATGATGTGGAATTGTATATCTTTATATATGTATATGTATCATAAATGGCAACGCGCAAAGATATTTATTAAAATAGCAGCCAATCCTATATGACATTAATTTACACTACCTTGTATATAAGTCACTTATATATTTTTGGAGATGTTGCTTCTTAGGCCGGGTTTCTATCTGTGTGTCATGTGCCACACAAGCGTAAAAAATCGTAACCACTAGTAACTAATGAAAAACAGTTTGATTCAGACACGTTAAACAGTTTCATACATAACTAATGGACAATTTTATAGAATCCAACATGATTGGAAAATGTTTAAATCAATAAATATATGTCTGAATCAAACAGTTTTTCATTAGTATTTAGTTGGTTACGCTTTTTTGGGCAAATGACACACAAGAAATGCCAGATGTAAATTCAGCTTTAGAAATGGGGGAAACTTAAACTAAAAATAAAAAACAGATCCATATCCTTATGGAGCACACAGAAAATGAGTTGCTTAATTCACAAAACCTTTTCTATCTTTATATCGATTGTATTATCATATTAAATACAATAGCATAACATTTTTTGTTGATAATTTTTAAATAAAAATTAAATACACTACGAGTATTACACTCCTAGTGGGAAAAGGTAATGAATACTAAAGAAGAAGGTAATGCACAGCATGTCTAATTTTTTAGTCCAGAATTCATCACTGTTAACACAGAACATGTCCTAGGAAAGTAATAAATTATTTTAATCTTACGAGGAATGAATTCTGTAATTGACAACACTCGGCACAAGCAAAAAAATATACATTATTCTTCTGCAGATGTGGAAATGCACGTGGTAATCAATGTTAAATTATTATGTTTGATCAAAATACCCTGTCGCTTCAAAGGGAATGCATTGTCTTGCTTTTGAAAATAATACATTATTTCTCCCATTATTTATGTAATTAAGGCCTACTTTTCCAGCTGGGATTTTACTTCGTATGCTGTTAAACATGATACAATAATATAAAGGTACAACCACATTTGACGTACAAAATTAATTATGACTTTTTTCCCGATTATTTGATTACTGTTTTTTTTTTTTGTAAAGAGAGAGGAGAACGTTGCCACACACATATAATGGCAACTTTCATTTAGGAATGCTTTTTGAAATGTGTAATTTGAGTTTAAAAATTATAGTTTAATCCACACTTTTTTGAAATGCTATATTCATTGTACACGAGGATAACGAAATCTGTGTGTAATATGATTTTCAAAAGTTGGCAAATGTTTGATTTATTATTTATTTCACCACATAATAAAAAAGCCTCATGGCTAGACATGCAACATCAGTCTTAAAAACATCGATGTTTTTGTTAAAGCAAAAGTTTAAAATTATGTACTGAAAACTGTTAGGAAGCAGAATACTTGAAAAAAACTCGCTTACATGGCGAACATTGCAAAAATACTCGAGAAGTTGCAAAATCGGAAAAAAGCCTTAAAATTTATTAGAAATCGCTAAAACTGGTAAATAGAATAGAATTAACTCGGAAATAACGCGAAAAAATCGCAAGCTCGGGAAAAATTTCTAAATGAATTGAAGAAATAACTTCAACTGCAAAGAATAACAAACTCCCAGAAATTCGGATAAATCGCAAAAAAAATTCCTAACATCGCAGAAATTGCAATGTCTAGTAAAAGTTTTTGTATAATTTTCATTTCGAAATGAAACTACTATGGACATAAACATTCAAACATTTGGTCTTCGTTCAACGACGTAAGAAATAAACTATCGCCAGTTAGTTACGTAGGGAAACTTTCGTCCAACGTACTGATTGAGTGTATTTTCATATACACAAAAGTGTTTTTATATTTTACGAAGAATATTCGTCGTTGTTTCCAGTTGTATTTACAGCAGCTTCGTCCAAACGCACATGCTCAGGCATTTGTATTTGAGGTAAAAAGCTTTGAAATCTCTTGAATTTTTTCTCGTTTCTTTTCAAAATAAGAGCAATCATTGCTGTCGTCAAGATCTTGTTGGCTGATGACATCTCTTCTGCTCCTGTCAGTGTGAAAGCACAAAACCTCCTTTTTAAAAGTTTGCACATTGTGCATATGCCTTGGACGTACCTGATGTAAGGCAATAATACCATGAAGCACGAACACAAAGACCCGCCTAAGATTCGGAAGTGGAGCAAATGCTGTTCAGTTAGGAATTTCCTAGCAGCTGGAGATCTCCTTGCTGATCTATCTTTGCTGCTGCCGTTGTTGGTGCTGCTGTATTTTTTTATTGCTGTTTTTTTATAATAAAAAAATTACATATTTTAAAATTTTTTTTTCGGCTGTGCCGAATCTTATATACCCTTTACCAAAGTGTTTTTATGTAGTATAGAGATACATACATAAGCACATACATAAAGTATAAACAAAAAGAAAAAAATAATTTGACCTAGTTACTTTTATGTACAAAAAAATAAATATATCATTATATTAGATTTTTTTGATTCCTTATATCAATCTAGTAGTTCTTAAAAAATATAGAAAGTGCGTTAAGTAAAAACAGAAAAAAGGAAATTAAAAAAAATGTTCTATTTAGTTACTTTAATATCCAGAAAAAAAGGTCAAAGTTTCCAGCTCTGGAGCTGTGGTTTTTATTTTTATAATTTTCTACACCAAACTTTTCTTTCCAAAACGTAAAATATGTATAATCAATAAAGGAAAAGATAAAAATTAATTAGACTTAGTTACTTTTATATATCACAAAAAGTGTAAGTTTCCCAACCCTGGAATCATCCTTTTTGATTTTTCTGATTTCTTACATCAATCTCTTTCTTTTAAGAACATTACATTTGTTTAATTTATAAAAAAAAGGAAAATTTTGTTTTAGTAAGTTACTTTTGTATAAGAAAAAAAGTTAAAGTTTTCCAACCCTGGAAACGTCTGTTTAATTTTTTTATTTTTTTTTATTTTTTTATTAAGAAATATTAATTTTATTCATACTGAAGTATAAAATAAGTTTATTTAAAAAAAATAATAATAACTAGTTTTCGGTAGTTATTTTGTATGGCAAAATGAAGTTTAAGCTTCCCAGCTCTGAAACCGTCTGCTCGATTTTACTGATTTTCAATACCAATCTTATTTCGACCATTTCTGACACATTAGTCCAAGAACGAAGTCTCTAGCTTTTCTGGGAGCTTCGGAAAACCGATTTCACGTACAGACAGACGGACAGACGGACATCGCTTATTCGTCTTCCCTATGCATAAGGATCCAGAATATATATACTTTATGGCTCGCTTATTAATATTCTGGAAAATACAAACGGAATGACAAACCTATATATACCCTTTTACCATTTTTTGGTAAAGGGTATAAAAAAACTTAAATGAAATGGCATGAAAATTTAATATGACGACGATGGGCTCTAGGGGAAATGAATCCTAAAATAAAAAATTTATGATTTTACAAAACAAAACACTTGTTGGCAAAAGCTGCAATTATTTCGCTTCATAAATATGTATGTATATATATGTATATATATGTATATAACGAAATTGTTTTTATGTGTAGGTACGAGTTCACATGTGAATCAGTATTAAATATATTAATATTTAATTGTAACAAGTTGTGTGTGCTCATTTTGTGGTCATATTTCTACACACATGCATATTGATCAAAATATATACATACATATGTATATACGACTGTATAAAATATACATAAATATATCTCAAATTTGTGGATAAACGGCTTTTTAGCGAAGGCCTGATGTTTAACAAGTATTTACTCATGTGTTTTCTGTTTGGCTGTTTGGCTGTTTGGCTTTTTGCCGTTCGGTTGTGTATGACTTGGGCGCGTTTTAATTTATTGCCACTTATTAATGAAATTGATCGTTAAATTTATGGCAGTGTTATTGCATTTTATAACACACTTAATTTATACACATACATTATTTTGTTATACATATAAATATATATACTTATGTTTGTTTGTATATCTGTGTATTTATTAGTTTTTCACTGCGCTTTGCTTTTTTGAAATGAAACGTTGAAAAATATTGAAAACGAAATGCCGATATTAAATTAGATTACAAATATTTCATGTAAATATTAAAGTGTTTGAATTTATTTTCATTTTTGGTTTAAAGTTTTTATGATTTTTTTTTTTGTTTTTGTAATTATATAAATTTATGTTTTATTTTTCGAAAAAGCATTTGTGGTACGTTTTAATTTATGAAGGGGTTTTGATAGCTTTCGTTATTGAAATTATTTAATTTCTTTATGGTATAAAGATAAAAATATAAAATTATTTTTTGATAAAATACACTTAACAAAGCCATAAACTAAAAAATTGACTAATACTTTGAAAATAATTACACTGTGCTCGATACAACAAGTTGTTTTATAAATAAAAAATTTATTTCAGAGAGTATAACAAAATTGAAGATGATGAAGTTAATAATGCCAAAAATTTTTATTATTAACTTTAACATTTTAACGTTTTCAAGAAAACTTCATTTCAGAATTCTATACAAAAGAAAATTATGAAAGTATATCTACGGAACTAATACAAATCCACAGAAAAAACTTCAATGATACATTTTTATATGAATGAAAGGTTAATTAAATATTTAATTGCAAACGAATTTGTAGTATAATTTAAACTTCAAATAAAATAATCAATTAAATTTTTAGTTGAAGCAATTAAAAAATTTAACGAAATCAATTAAATATTCAATTGAAGCAATTAAAAATTTAGTTAAATCAATTAAAAATTTAATTCAATAAATTAAAATTTAAATTTAAACTAAATTAGCTAATTTAACTATAGAAGTAAAAAAAAAATATTCAATCATTTATGTATATTTAAAATTGATAATTACCCAGTAAAAAAAAATGGAAGTCATTCTGAAGGAACCACATTTTCATTGCTTCCAAAAAATCGATATTTTTAATTTGCCGATTGTTAGCAGAAAACCAAGTAAAAGTTTATTTTAATCACACAAACCCTTGTAGTTTTTCCATAGTTTTAGTAAATACTCACCAAAATGTTCAAAAAATATCGATTTTTTGAAAGAAATTTATGAACTAATTTTGGCCTAAATTTTAGAAGCTATTTGCTTAAATTTACATGAAAACACTGTTTCGCGTTTAAATTCGTATAAGAAGAAACAAATTGTTAAAATATGTAACTTTTTAAAGTTTTTCCTAGATGAAAATATTACCATAGAACACAAAAACGGAAATTTTTCTTAAAATCGCTTCTAATTCGGTGACTAGGCATCGAAAAAGAGAACTTCTTGCAATGACAACCCTATGTAAAAATCATTAGATCGGATCGAAATTTGAACTACTTCCAGACTGCAAACTCTACATTTTCATGATTTCTTTGGAGTGTCGTTTTTTACTGGGTAGTTAAATTAAAAGTCAGTCGATTAATTGAAAAATAAAAATACAAATTTTAAATTTTTTTCTCAAAATCCTATATCAGATTAGAACATAATTTTTTACGTTTCAATAGAAAAAACTTCTATTTTAGAACAAAAAAGTTTATATCTTGTGGCTTTTTTTTCTCAAAAACACAAGTAAAGATCTAAGACATATTCTTTATATGTAAGTGTAGTGTCTATACAAAACATTAAAACCACACCGCTTTTAAACAAACTCAACTTTCTTGATTTTAATTTTTTTATTTTTTTTTTTTGTAAAGAATTTTTAGCAAACTGTTGTATGTCTGTGAAAGTGTCATATGTCATGTCAATTGTACTGACAACAATGACTACCATCGCACCAAATGGCAATTTTTACATTTACACCCTTATCAGTGTTGCCAGTTTAGTTTTTTTTGCTATATTTAACGGTAAAATTTAAGGTTTAACATCAGGAATTTTTATATAACATATTTTTTTAATTCTTTTAAATTTTATTTAGATTCAAAAAAGTCATGCCCTTTAAAAGCCTTTTCAGATTTTCACAATCACTAACATCGCACCAAATGTTTATTTTTACACTTATATCCGTATTCTAACCTCTGTGACAATGACAAAATTATAACAAAACTGAGTTGAACGACTATTTGTATATTTTTGGTATTCTGAAAAATATTGTCATGAATAAAATATAATAAATTTTTTACCTAATGAAAAGCACATAACAAAATAAAAATTTATTAATTTTCCTTTTAATTTACTTTTTAGTTGTGAGAATTAAAGAGAAAAAAGCGTGATTATTGAAATCTTATGCCAATAAAAATAATTGCTTTGTGCACTTTTTTTGCAAAAGTAAAGGAAACATTTTTTTCACTTTTTCCAAAATAACATCCAGGGACTCCTGGTTTTTTGCCAACAATATTTGTAGTTGTAGCTATGGTAAAATGGAAAACTTTTGCGAATATATTCATACAATTTGAACGTGTCTAGGCACTCTAATAGCTCATACAGATCACTTTTTAAATTAAAAATTTAATATTTCTTAATATTCCGACGGTAAATTTGCGCAAAAAAAAGGACAAAAAATATATTTTTTGGAATAAGATGCTTACAAGATTTGTTTGGTAGAGGGTTTTATTACCCTCATACCATTACAATTTTTCTTCCACAGATTTCACAATCAACCCTTTTTTGGAGAAACTACGAACCTATACTGTCCTGTCCGTGTATTTTTCAAAATGTATTGTTAGTACATTTATATGTGTGCGACCATCGTTTGCTAATTATGTAAATGCAATATACTCCGACTAAAGAAATAAAAAAAATACATTTCTTTACATTCATAATACATTTATTTATTATTTTTTAAACAAATAAATATAGTTGTCAATTTGAAATAAATCTCACCATAGCACTATAGGTCAAATCACAACTTTTATGTGCGAAATTAAATCCGTCTACCAAATCATGGTATTCAATGTAAATTCTGAAAAAATTTCTTCAAAATCTAATTTAACCCATTAACGACCAAAAATTAGCCCTTTAACAACAACAGTCGATATATGCATTAAAAATTTTTAATTTTAACAAAACATTAGCTAATTGCTTAAATCTAGTTTATTTGGTAGATATAAATTCAAAAAATTCTCTTCATTTTCATTAGTATCATCAACAGTTCCATTGGTTTCATACAAATGTTACCTACTAAAAAGAGGCATTACTCGCAAAACTCAAAAAATCGCACTTTAAAATAAATTGCAAATAACTCATTGATTATTACTTAATTTATACTTTAAATTTGAAAGGGGTCAAATGGGGTCACAATTTTTGAGGGTCTACATGAAGTCAGTACTTATGATAAATTATACCGTTTAAGCTATAGCTCATTATAATGAAATATTTTAAAGTATAGCGATATAAATATGAAACACTTTTTATAAAAAACATGAATAATTACTTGTCGCTTTATTTACCATTTTGCATCAATGAGTTAATAACAATGCAATTCGAGAAAAACGCACTTAAAGTTGACTGATTTCTACTGAACTCACAAGCTTATTTTCAGAAAAACTTAAATATATTGACTTTGATGCAAAAATATGCGAGAGTGCTGAATATTTTCCGAGAATCAAAATAACGTGTCCTTGTTTTAAAGTGTTGACAATTAAAAATAACGAAAAAAAAGTAAAAAATCACTTTTGTTTTAATTACTTTTGCACAGAAAAAGTGATCATTTGACCTACTGTGGATAGTATGTTGAAAGGTTTTTGAGCTTTTTAAGCTTTTCCTTGTCATATGAGCAACAGAATACCATGACAATTTTATTTAAAATTATATAACAAGAAATTTGACAAAATTGTATGACAAAAAATTTGTCACAATTTATTAGAATACGGGTATTACACTCATCAGCTTAGCTTTTTTGGAGGTTAAATCTAGGCTATTTTTAATGCTAAAATTTAAGGTTTAATATCAGGAGTTTTTATATAACACATTTTTCTATTTTTTTTTTAAATTTTGTTTAGATTCTTAAAAGTTATGCCCTTTTAGAGCTTTTTAAGATTTTTACATTAAAAACCCAATTAAATTTTAAAGACATTAAATGCATAAAAAATATTTTTTAAGAGGTTTATAAAACAATTTTTCATACAAAATTTTTTGCGAAAAACCTTTTTTGTTTAAACATTGTGTATATGCATTTCGTTTTCGCTAGTGGAAATCAGCAGTAGACTTCATCCGAATAAATTTTGAATTTAACTAACTTCGCATGTTTAAAGTAAGACTTTTAATACGTTATTGAGAATCACTATATACCAACATAATGAGTTTAAGAGCCTCAAACAAAAATATTTACAAAGCAAGCATTTTTATTCCATTTTCCATCTAGTTATTTTATTGTCCACTATCTTTTTTATAAAAAAAAATATTAATTTATATGAATAAGGCAATAAATGAATGATACATTAGCAACATTTTAGTCCATAAAATATTTTTTAACTCCTTATACCAGTAATAAACAATTCGATATTGCTTTATCTCACTTTATGACAACTTTCAGTTTCACCCACCTTGATCGTCTTGGGATTTTGCCAATTCCATGATAATTCCAAATCTGAGTTTTTTTACACTATAAATATTTTATTTAAATTTACTTAAATAATGAAAAAATTAATTCAAGATGTAATAATTCCTTCAACTGCTCAATAGTGAAATATGAATTAAAAATGAGGTAGTGCTGGGCCACATAAGTTGGCGTTGGCAAAGATTCGAGGGGCGGCATAATTTAAAAAAACTTCTGCATATTTCTAGACCGGTGATATGGAAAGAAGATTACATTGCACTTACACCATATGCAATTCAATCAAATAAATTTTGAAATTGATAATTAGTTAATTAAAATTCAATCAATCAATGTCATAACATAATTTAATCACGTTTTTATAGCAAAAGCTTCTATTTAAACGAAAAAAGTTCATATCTGGTGTCTTCTTTTGAAATCGCAATAGTAGCTTCTAAACCAAACGATAAATAAAAAATATAAAAATCATATATTGCCAATGGCTGATATAGAGTTAAAAACTCGCCGCTCTCAATTTTTCAGCAATTTCTGTTAAATAATTTTGTGATTTTTTTTTAATTTGGCTTATCCCCATATTCCTGCAGCTGTTGGCAACACTTATTCATATATATTTGTATATGGTAATTGTTGGCTTCTCTATTTGTTTTTGTATGTATGTTTGTGTCTCAGTGACATGCAATTTAAATTGTCACTGTCAGTGTATTAAATGAGTATAAGAAGTTTTATTCCCCATAAAAAATACCAAACACAAAAGTCAGGGTTTTAAATAATTCTGCAGAAAATGAGAAATTAAATTATTTTGTTTTCACTATTTTTGACATGCACGAGTAACGAGTAAAATTAGAAATGTTTTGTCGTCAATAAAAAAATTCATACATTTATAACAACAACAACAAAAACAATATATTGCCACAGACCACAGAAAGTATTGTATTCATGTACTTAAGCACATGAAATAATATACTATGTATCATTTATTAATAATATTTCCTTAATTCACCAGTCAGGTTTTTGAAGACAATTTCCAACAGAAACTGTCAAAATAAAAATAATTTACAAATAACTTGTTTTGGTTAAATTTTTTTTTACTGAAATTTTCGCTTTGTATACATACAACTTTAAGCAATACAACAAGGATTTTTTACACAAAACTTTGAAAGTTTTTAATAAAGTTTTTTTTTTCAATTGAAAATTTGTTTTTGTTAAATATGTACTTAATTATTACAAAGATTATAAATATACTTTGAATTCCAACGTGACTAATTTCGTATAATTTTTTCTTTTCTTTTTAGGTATGTATAACAACCATGTCATCTGTGTAACACTGGCAATAGTTATAGAAACTGTTGCCAACAATTATCTTTGTTTTTGTACAAACTTTAACAACAACATTAAAATTCATACCGAATAAAACATTGAAAATTTAATATTAAGTTACTTATTTGCAACCAGAAAATTCTGAAAGCAAGGTAAAGTAAACATTGCAATAGAAAAACAACAAACAGACCATTGTTTACTCTTTTGCTATTTATTGACTATTCCCAACATATATTGCGATTATACATACATATGCAGAGTGGGACTGAATGGTAGTAAATGTGTAATCTTCAAAATTTTGAATTAGTTCCAAAATGTTAAAAAAATATATTGGGCAAAGTGAATAAAAAAAACATTTGCTTTTCACTTGAAAATTTGTTAAAAAAAAATAAGAAACACATACATATTTTAGGTTTTACAACAAATTTTTAAGTCAAAAGCAAATGCTTTTTTTTATTCACTTTGCCCACTGTTTAATTTAGGTAATAGTATTTCACATGCTCAAAATTCTAAACACAACAATAGCCCACGGTCAGGCCAGGATATTTAACAGGCTTGTATCCAGACTTTAAGACAGTATCCGACTGGAGTTGGTAAAATTTACAAAGTCTAGTTTTACTTGAAAAAGTGTACGAAAAAGCCAAACCAGAGGCAAAACTTATACTAGAGTGTTGTCAGATCATCAAGTGGTCATACCATCTTCCGGATATAGCAAGTTTATTTTGAATTACACTATATATATGTATAGTAAAATTTTATGCGCCTACTTAACAGCAATGTCACAGATGCCTCAAAAGTTAGCAAAACGTACAATTGCAGGGTTATTAAATCAGTCAAACTTTAAGCTGCTAAATGCTTCTTATACATCTTGAAACTGAAATTCTACTCTTAAGTTTAGTTGACAGCAACCGACGTTTCTTTTTGGGCTTAAAAACTGATTATATTTTTAAGTTGATTGCATTAGTAGTATCAAATTTGTTTAAAAAAATTATTTTGTTAAAGTTTTCGAAATCTATCGGACCAAATCGATAGTAAATCGACATCTAAGTGTGCTCAACATCCTTCAAATGCGGCAAACTTTCTTAAGATCCATTGAAACATATTTTACCTTATAATATGTTTACATACACCCAGAGAAAAAAAGCAACTTAAAATCAATAAAAACTATATTAAATTAATAAGAAACATTAATGAAAGTCTAGTCATGTTGAAATTTCTTATTTCAATTATGGAAAAATACAAGGTTGGAAACCGAACCAAATAACGGTATCGGTATTGATACCGGTACAATTATTTTAAAAAATTCGGTATCGGTAACGGTAACGGTATTTTTTTTTTATTTCGGTATCGGTATTACCGGTACATACCGTTATCGAGTTTAAAATACCGGTATACCGCTATTACTGTGAAGTTTATTAATTCATACAGTGTATATAGCAAAAAACCTCTTTTTATTAAGTTAAAAGTAAGTAATTTTACATAAAGTCTTTAGTAAACAGTAACATAAAAAAACTAAGTTTTATATCTTGCAAAGATTATTTACACAAGTTTAGTGTAAACTTGTATGTTTGTATAAACATACATACATGCATAAGTATGTTTAGATCAGAGCTGCCCGCAGAGAGAAAACCGAGAGTAATGTATAAGCATATGTGTATTCATTTCTATAAAAAACCGTTTGATTTTCGGCACTCTGACGCTTCTCTGGGCAGCCTGGTTATAAACGTTTATACTATTGTTTTTCAAACGGGATTTCCCGAAAAATATGCGGGAATTCCCGGGATTTTTTGATATTATGACAACTTGATGACAACTTCATTTTATGAATGCGATGGCGCAATAATAAGGTCATGGCACTAGCACAATAGCTAAAACTTTACAACAATTAAGGCCGAGTTTACATCTGGCACACATGTGCTCTGAGACTAACGTCCCTTTTCACAATGTATGATTAAGAGTTAACGTGAACTTTAACTGACACTTCTTCATACAAAAGTTGCCGTTAAAGTCCCTGTTAGCTTTTAATTGTACATTGTGAAAAGGGCCGTAAGAGGCCTTTATTTGCAATAAGCAGAACGCGACGTTCAAAATTTAATTCTACAATTCATAAAAGTAAAAACAGAAATGTGCAAGGAAATAAAAGAAATATAACAAAATAATTTCAGATTCTCTTTGGTAAAAAGAACGATTCTAATAATGCTTATTCTGTACTTGTGATGCAGGAATATTCGTATTAGAATTGCCGAATATTCGCATTCGTATTCGTCAAATTCAGGCGAATACGAATATTTTTCCAAAAAATTAAATAAATAAATGCAGAAATCCTAAACCAAATTTAAATAAATGGATAAAAATATTAGTTTGTACGAATCCCTTGAATTTATATTATTATTATTAATATTATTTACTGACGATCATTGAAATTTTTGGGTAGTTTCATTAACTTTAAAGTGCGCCAAGAGGAGTATGAAGTTCTTTTTCATAACAATATTTTAATATTTCATATTGCAGGCGTAAATAGAACCCTAATTTAATGTCTATAAATTTCACATTAAATACTCGTATTCGTATTCGCAAATATCGTTTCAAATATTCTTATTTGCGAATATCAAAAATTGACATTCGTTACATTACTGTTCTGTACTAAAGTCCTATTTTCAAAGAAATATTTTGTAATATTTATTTATTAATATATTTTTTTAAGTGCTTTCAGGCTTGTGTGTATTGTTTGGCCTTCAAGAGTTTTTCGTCCGTATAATCTTGCGGTTTTTTTTTTGAAATTTCTTTAACAACCACGTTGCTACTTCCTATGTGAAGGCATACGTCGTGTACAGTCAGTCACAAAACTTTTTTAAAATACTGTTAATAACATCTTGGGCGCATGGTCTTGTTACTCCAACCATGTTTGTTCAACACCATATTATGCAAATTTACTTTGTATAATATGTATCAATAAATAAATAAATAATTTTCTTTTTGGCATTTACATATAATATTGGTATATACATATGCACTACTATTATTTAAAGAACTCAAATGATATTATTTTTTTTTTTACTAATGTGCTTATAAAACGTTTTATTTAATCGATCTCATGAATTATATTTTTTTTTTTTTGTTGAAATAATGAAATTAAAAATATTTTGTATTGTTTTACACTGGGCGGAAATTTCCCGGGAAGCGGAAAAGTTGTTCCCGGAAAATGAAAAAGTCCGGGAAAAGAAAAACTCTAGTTTATACATATGTACATATGTATTTGATTATGGTGTGCTTACA
The DNA here is from genome assembly GCA_949987645.1 of Tachina grossa. Classification (NCBI taxonomy): domain Eukaryota; kingdom Metazoa; phylum Arthropoda; class Insecta; order Diptera; family Tachinidae; genus Tachina; species Tachina grossa. The sequence goes on from OX465275.1 coordinate 154,729,569, forward strand.
CTTTATTGTCGATAAAAAGTAGTAAGAATAGAGCTGAATGAGAACGTCCAAAGGGGGAAATTTTGTTTCTGTATTTAATTTCAAAAAAGTTAATTGAAATTAAGTTTTGTAATTTTTTCTTTACGGAAATCGGTATACCGGTACGTACCGGTATAGACATAAACGGTATTGTCGACACCGGTATTTTCTAACTGAAATGAGTTTCGGTATCGGTATTGATACCGGTACCTAATTTTAACGGTATTTGAATCGGTATCGGTATTTTTACGATACCGTTTGCCAACCTTAGAAAAATATTAAATTACAGTATTAATTTATTAATTTTATTTATTTTTAAGTATTATTGAAAATTATTGAATTAATGTGACGCGTTCTTATTTTTAAGTTGCACCTGAGTGTACATACCTGTACGCACACAAGCATGCACACACACCCATGTACACAAATACATGCATACATATATACAACCATAGGGACAAAAATACAAAAATAGCCAGAAATGTTTCTCAGGACGTTAAAGTAGAATCAGTAACTTCTTATAGCAAAAAGTTGATATAGTACAGTTGAGGTGGAAGCAGTTCAATTTTAAAAGCTTGTTAGTATGAAAATCACTTTTTTTCATTTTCCATCCCTACAAGTGTAATATTACGTCCTAATAGACGTACAAGTAACATGCAAAATTATATATTAAGTATACGCTTGGTGCTCCACCTTTAAATCCTACAGTGCATCACAAAAAAATATAACGCTATACGGACACCACTACGTGATAAAAGACAAAAAAAAAAGACCCCGTGTCTCCCAATTTAGCTCGAAGTCATGCACTTTTTTTTATGGACCCCCTAAGATTTCGGGGCTCTGTGTCATTTTTAAATTTTTTTCAGGGTCATAAATTGCAAACCAATCAAAAATTTGATTTACTCTCTGAGGCAAAATTATAGCTCTTGTCATAAAGAACAAAAATTGCGAACATATAAAATCAAAAAAAAACTTCATCTTCAAGATCAAAAAAGCAAAAAAAAACTTTAAAAAATTATATTTTTTTTCTTACCTTTTTCCTCCTGTTCAGGTACATAGCTGGCAAGCTGTTCAAAATTCAAGGAAACAATCAACTACAAAAATGTACCTCAGATCTCAATAAACAACTTTCTGGAACATATAAACTTCCTAGGAATGATTCTTAACACCGTTTAGGTAGCGTTTAGCTAGCCGCAAAAGTAAAAAATTTCCCGAAATTTTTTTGATTTCATTTGTTTAGAAAGTTTTTACTTTTGCGGCTAGCTAAGTGTTAAAAATCATTCCTAGGAAATTCATATGTTCCAGAAAGTTGTTTACTGAGATCGTAGGTTCAGTTTGGTAGTTGATTTTTTCCTTAAATTTTGAACGGTTTGCTACCTATGGACGTGAAAAAGGAAAAAAATCGTATATTATAAAAAGTTTCAGTTCAAATTATAGTAGTAAAAAGTATGTAAAGAATATAAATATAAAAAGCAACAACAACTTTCCAACAATAGAGTGTTGCCACACAAGTATTTTTGCCCTGCTGCAGTCCAGTTATTAATTAGTGTTTTTTTGGGAATTGTTACAATTTAAGTTTAACATTTATTAATTATTCAATTGAAAACATTTGCAAGCAAACATTTTTTGTAGAATTAAACAATTCAAGATCAAACAAATTTTTTAAATCATTTATTTGTCAGCCTTGCTACGATTATTTCTAAATCGTGTAAAAAATACCGCCTAAAAAGGACTTGGGTATAATTATATCAATCAGTAAACGTTTTTTTTCTCATCACAATTAAATTTTTTATACAGCCCAATTATGAATTTTTACGGGAAGTGTTTCTCCTTCCCTACTTCCCTACTTGGCTCAACTTCAAGAGGCAATAAAAATTAAATTCGAGCTAACTTTTCAAAACCCTTTGGCTGTTCTGTTTACTTAATGGTCTATTTTCATTTCCCATTGGAATTGTTGAGGCTGGCTGCGATAACCCGAAATTTGTTTCACAGTTTAAAAGGGGAATGGGAAAAGGGAAAAACTCCCGGGAAACTGTTATTTATAATTGGGCTGATAGTTTTTTTATTACTTTTGAAATGACATTAAAATTTAAATGTAAACAAAAACAATACAAAAGTAAATACATAGTGAAACAGTTTTCATATTATTTCTTGTTTTGCTCACCGCAAAAAATAAATTAAAACTAAAACAAACTTTGCTTTATTAATTTTGCAAATTTTCTGTTATGAATTTTGCAAAACTCTCCACTGTGCATGTGTATCAACAAAAATAAATGTGCATTGCTAAAATGTATCACACAGCACACAAAACTAACTGCTATAAGCAACAATATGATAAAAGAGTTGGCAAGTATTGTCAAAAAAAAAAAAAAAAAAATTGTAATTTGTGCAAAGTTCCTTTTTTTTACTTCTTGTTTTGCCATTATTTCATTCTGATGCTTCATCGTCATGGTTCTTTTGTGTCTAAGTTGGGGAAGTAAAATATCTAACACACGCGCTTTAAACATCAACAACTTTTTGTAAATAACAATAAAAAATTTGTGTTGGCAGCAGCAAAAGAAACGGTAACAGCAACAACAAGAAAAACAACTACAACAACAATGTTGACTAATGGATTGTAGTACTAAATGGAGTTGCCACTTTGTTGTTAAAAATTGCTTTAAATATTTCTTATTACCTTTTGTTTTCTGCTGTTGTTTTATTTTTGTGTGTTTATTTTAAGCTGAAGTATTCTCTTCCTATTGGGAGTTTACAACTGCATTTGCAATTTAAATTAACGTTTTACAAGACGTCATTATATCAGCGTTTCAAGTACGTATGTATGTGTTTATAAATGTGCATTAGTTATAGTTGTTTTTTATTTATTTTATTTATTTTTGCTTTTATTTTTATTTTGTGTTGTGCAGGAGCGGCGAGCCTTGGTAGCCAAGATATATAGGATACTTGGCGCAATAAATAAGCGGACTCGTGGATGGACCCAAGTAAGTTATGCCACGATGTGTGTCTAGTTTAAGCTAATCTGTTAGTTCTTCAAATGAGTTTTCAATGCTCAATAAGTAATGTGACCAGATGGTTTTTAGCCAAAAGCGGTACATAATCGATCAAAAAGCGGAATTTTAAAGAAAATACCGCAAAAAAGCGGGATTTAGAAATACAAGTTTTGTAATACACAGTTTCTTTTGTACTTAGAAACCACAAATTTTTAAATTCAAAAGAAACGCAATTTAAATTAATGAAAATGTTTGTAAACTTATATATTTATTTATTATCTATAATAATAAAAATCAAATGTCGTTCGTGGGCACTGCTCTTGCTATTTATTTTTTTTTTGTATTTTAGTCATAGCCTACCAATTGACCACGCCCAATTTTTTTAATTTATCTAAAAACGCAGCAAGGCTGCACCGATTTGTAAATTTTTTTCTAATATTCCAAGTAATTTAAAGAAATAGTTTTAAGGAGTGAAAATCGTGCGTGACACTTTTCATATATAGCAACTATTTATTTTGAAATATCTTGAGAATGCGGCAAAACAGCTGAGATGTTATACGAGTTTCTGCACTGATCTTTGCAGCAAGAAACCTGAAATTTTATATAGATAATAATTTTTTAAATGTGCGTTGTTTTCTTTAAAAAAAAAGTTCGAATTGGAAACAATTTCAGAATTTAACAAGTAAACGTGATTCCGCTCATATATTGCAAATTTTTGTTTGTCTTAAAAAATAATACTACTATACTGATCTTGTCTGTTGTGTTTGAAGTTGTAATAATGCAAAACTATTTATCGGGTAGACAAAATCCTACCTTTAACTAACGGCAAGTTGTAACAATGGACCTAATTAAATTAAATATTAACAGTCTTATTTATAAACATTATGAAGGCTTTATAAAGGGGTTTTAAAATATTTTTACAAATATGTAGTAGAATGGAATGTTTTCGAAGGCCACTAAACTTTCATCATCAGCGCTCTTTTGTGTTTGGTCCACTATGTGTCGTGTCAGTTGATGTAGATTTCTGCTTTATATACTCAGTTTTTAGTGCGAATGGAATATGTGAATTGTTTTGATTCATCGTATTTCAATTTGCTGAAAGCTTTTTTGTAATGAAAGCTCAATTTTACCATCTCTAAATTTACAATAGTCTTATCATTGTAGTTTTCTTTAATATCTTTATATCTGCTACGAGTACTAACAAAAGATTTGAGGTTTAGTGATGCTGCTGATGATAGAAAATAATCGGGATTGAACAAGTGAGCATGGCTTAAATTGAGGAAATGTTTACTTAACAAATATCTTGTAAATTAATGCAATAAACATTTGTAAGCTATTTATGACAATTTATGTGAAAAAAAAAATTCTGACGCATTGATAACCTCCCTCCTCTTTTTCTGAAGTCGGTTAATAATGAGAATTGTATTCAATAAGATAGTGAAGGTGAATAGCAAGCGTGACACACATAAAAGATTTTTGTTTTTTGTCTCAAAACGTACGAGGGCGGATCAATAAGATCGTGACTTTTTGAATGAAGCTTTTTTTGCAAACACAAAAATTTATTTTTCAAGATAACGTCCTTTTAACTCAATACACTTGGTTCATCATTTCTCCAGATTTTGGTATCCCTTCCAAAAAAAAGGATTTTTTTAGTCCTTAAAATAGGCAATAACTGCATCGTTGGAGCTAAATCTCTTTCCACCGAGCCATTTCTTTAGGTTTGGAAATAAGAAGTAGTGACTAGGGACTGAATCCGGATAATATGGCGGATGGGGTACCAATTCGTAGTTTCTGGCTAAATTTAGCCATTTTTCAACCCATTTAGCCGGAAGAAAAGTGACTTTAGCTATTAGCTATTTTTTTTAGCCATTTTTATTTTAATCTAGCTATTTTTCAGCTATTTTTCCAAACATGAAATTTGTGATTTTTCCTCAAAAATTTTAACTCGCAACAGAGCCATATGTTATTGTTTTCGCATTAATATCTATAAGTCCCGGTTCAAAATTGCAATTTTGTTATAAGTTGTCGGGTCTACTTGTTGGTTTATGATATCAATCAAACAAGGGTAATTTTTGTTTTAAGCGAGTGAAAGTAAAAAATAAATTAAAGTTTAAATGAAAGTTTAAAAAATAGAAAATAAATAAAAAATATAAACGAAAATTTCGCAAGGAATGGATTAGTAACCCAAAAATTTAAGGACTCAAATGCAGAATGTACAAATGAATAGAAGGCGCACTGCAAGTATTGCAAGTTTGCACTATGTATATGCGCAGTTACCTGAAGAAAAATTATTTTATTTATTAGTTGAAATTATTGTTTTTATTTACTTTAAAAAAGTTCCCGATTAAAAAAAATATATATATAAAATACCTTCTTGTTTTTGCTAAAGTTCATGATTTTTGCATTCGATTTCACTTAGCCGTTTTTTAGCTAGTTTTTAGCCATTTTTTAGCCATCTTTTTGTCTATACTTTGCCATTTTTGGTAAAGGAATTCTGGCATCACTGGACTGCACACGTGCATTAGCTTGATGAAAAATAATTTTTTTCTTGGCCATATAGTATCATTTTCTTTTTAAACCAGTCTAATAAGTTGGCATAATACTCGCCGTTTATTTTTGTTTCCTTTTTGAAGGTAATCGACGTGGATTACCACGTGTACATCCCAAAAAACTGTTGCCATCAACTTATTGGACGACGAACTCAACTTGGCCTTCTTCGGAGCAGGTTAAGATTGTTGCTGGGTCTCCGGAGTACAGTAATGAATACATGTTTCATCCACTGTTACAAAACGCCACAAAAACTCAAAAAACTCATTCGGATTGCGGTTAAACAACTCCAAACAATACTTTGAAGTTGTCACACGTTTACGTTTATGGCCAATTGAGAGCAAACGCTCCACCCATCTTGCAGACAACTTTCTTAAATCCAACTGATCATTGCAAACCGAAACCACACTGTCATATGAAATGCCTATGGCATCAACAATCTCCCGCACTTTTGCTCTTCGATCGGCCAACACCATATCGTGGATTTTTTCAGGTCAGTCAATTGGCCGTCCTTCAGAACGTTTAGCATCATTTTTACTTGTGCGACCACAACGAAAGTCAATAAACCATTTTTTTGCCATTGAAATCGATGGTGCAGAGTCCCCGTAGTATTTATGGAGCTTTTTCTTGGTTTTATTAACGTTTTTGTTTCGCCAAAAATAATATTTAATGAGCACAAGAAATTCACTTTTTTTCATTTTCTTATCAAAAGGCGAGGTAGTCTGTCATCAACGGCTGCCAAACACAAACTATATCAAGAAGCGGGAAATTCAAAAAGACACTGAGTTAATGATCCACCCTCGTATATGGAGTGTAGCTAAGCACACAGGTAGTTAGCACTAACTAACTTGAAAAAATAGTTGGAATGGATTTTTAGCAGTTACATTTTAATTAAGATGAAATAAGAATTTGAAAAGTTAATAATCTCTAAAAAGTAGGATAAAGCGGGACAGAAATTTGAGGCGGGTCAGATTATCTATGATTAACTTTGAACTCAATGCTTTCAAGTTATTGATAAATATCAGCTGCTTAATTTAGATCACTCAATGATTCACAAGATCACGGACGATCTTATGAATCAAGACTATTTACTGTGCTGGCGGGAAAATTTATTTCTATAACTCTATAAAATTTCCCTTCCATGGAATATGTCTATATAAGGCACCATTGCATTGCCAGGGCCTTTGGTAGTCTGTCTGCGACTTTCTTAGTCATTTAAATAAATGCGCTTGTAAGTGTCTACACACATACTTACAAATACAGACATAAGTGCTAAATTATTTTTGTGTGTATATGTATATATTTTGTTTTTGTATTTATTGCACCTTTTGTGGCATTTATCTTAAGTGAGTAATCTAACACGTTGTTGCAAGGTGTCGTGCTGGATTTTTTTTTTTTCTTTGAACGAACGCCTTATTTTCTGGTCGTCTACCGTATGTTGTGCTGCATTATGCTTATATGTACATTATTTTTGTATGTTTTGCCTCCTTAAACATTCATTCATTTTAAGCAATTTTCTTGTAGTCAGTCGTGCTATCGAAGTGAAAAAATCTTTTAACACTTCTATTTGGAAGCAATTTTAATGTTACTGTTATTGTTGCTGTTGTTGTTGTTTGCTTATTTTCCTTCATAGTTGCTGCAAATATTTAAAGTTGAGTATTAATTTTATTTTTCTACTCAGTTTGTGGCAATATATTTTAAGTGTAGTAGAGTGTTGTTGTTGGTGTTGGTGTTAATGCTGCTGCCTTGGCTGGTTGTCCGTTTGTTTGTTTAGACGGTCGTTTCGTCGCACGGTTTGTCGGATGGTTGGTTAGATTGCTGGCTGATGCCATTCCAATTTGGGTTTTTTATGTGCTCTTGAGCATTTTATTATGCAAAATGACAGACAACAAGACAATCTAAAGACGTTCGGCTTTTCTGTTTTATATTATTTAGTTTGTTTTTTTTTTCTTATTTTTAATTTTTATGCGAGTTGTTTGTGTTATGGTTGTTGTATTTCCTTCTTTTTTTTTTGCTGCTGGTGCTGCAGTTACTTTCAAATCATGTACATTTTGTATTTAAGACAATAGCGAAAAAAAATAAAAAATAAGCGAAGGCTTGAACATTTTTGTGGCATGACTTAAAACCGACAAAACTTGACAGCTTTAAAAAGCATGAACTAAATGAGGAAAATGAATGAACCAAAATAAAGAAAGCATAAAAAGCTGCCAACCAGTTAAGAGAACAAAAAATGGCAAAGAAACCTATAGCCTTTAAAACATTCATATCCCTAAATGTTGCAAAAATATCACCATGGTAGGTGCATTATTTGGTGGTATGAGCTGGCGCAAATTGTTAATGCCGCTTTTACTCTATAGTACGAGTATATGTATAGTGTTGTATCTCAAGTTGTTTGTTTTGTTTTTTCTTTATCCATCAGTTATGGTTTATGTCGGACCACATCGGAAATGAATATATGCAAAGTAACAGAAATACAGTCAAGAGCTGCCAACAAAATGTAGCAAAAAGCTGCATGATAAAGATGCCGCTTGACACATAAAGATGTTAACATTACAATTATTCATCTTTAAAAGGAAATATCAGATGCTGATGTTGTTAAAGAGTTTTTATTTATATTTCCTTTTTTTTACTTTTTGCTTTTATTTATGTATTTTTCGTTTTGAACACAGCTTTGGGATTTACGTTAAGAAGATTTAAATAATGAATTTGAAAAAGAAGACATTTTTTAATTAATAAATTTTTAAACAAAAAATTTAGGAACTTTGCTAAATAAAACTCTGATTATATGTATGAAGGATTGTAGAAAGCAAAGCAAGTCGTATTGCAATATTTGTTGGAACTGAATATTTGTGTGTGTTTTATAAAATCTTAGAAATACAAGTACAAATAAAATAGTAACTTATTTTAAGGAACATAATCGCAAGAACCTTCAGCCGTTATATTGAAATACGCCGGAGCTTTTGGAGGAAATAGAACTTATGCTTAATAATGCATTTACATTATCTCGATATCTAGTACTTTCGAGATTTCGAGCTAAATCTAATAGGGCATTTACATTACCTCGAAATCTAGTACTTACGAGATTTCGAGCTAAATCTTGCTGTTTTTTACTTGATTTCCCATACAAAACAAAATCAATTTTGTCAGTAGATTTGTAGGAAATCTACTAAAAATCAAATATTTTTATTTATTTTGTACTACCCTGTATAACATATTTATGAAAAAGATGAGTGAATTAGCTAAAGGCTGCTTGAAAAAAGAGTATAACTTAGCTACATTGCAGTTATTTGATTGTAGTTTTGGAAATTTTTTTAGTTAATGGGTTACAAAATCTTGATAAATGTCAAAAAAAAAAAGTTGGTCTAAACGGTATTGATTTTCATAAAGATTTTAATTAAAATCTGCTAGATGTTGTGCTGGTGTAAATGGCCTATAACTTATTTTTACTTGATTTCCTGTACAAAACAAAATCTAGTTTGTGAGTAGATTTGTACTCAATCCACTCAAAATCTAATATTTTTATTTAATTTTTACCACCCTGTACATCATATTTATATAAAAGATAATTGAATTAGCTACGGTCTGCTTAAAAAGGATTATGAATTGGCTACATTGAAGTTTTTGGTTGTAGTTTTAGAAATTTTTTGGTTAATGGGTTTTGTTTTGGATAAAAAAATCTTGATAAATATCAAATAAACATGATATAAACGGTAAAGATTTTCCTAAAGATTTGAATTAAAATATACTAGATTTTATACAGGTGTAAATGGCCTTTAACACATTATTTTTTGTGTTAGAATGCTAACTTTTTTCATTGCTAAAATATAATTGTCATTGGGTTTTGTTGCAACATAAAAAAATTTACGTTTTTTGGCTTTGTAAAGATGCCTTTCATTAGGATATTGAGGTTTTCTAAAATCATACCCGAGGAAATATAAAAAAATAATAAAAAATTTTGGAAATTTTTTGTTTGGAAAAATCCCAGGTTTAAGGAATTTTATTCGGAATAATTTCATTATTGGTGTTATTTCGTCGAAACAAGAATTTGGTAGTTGTTTAATTTTTAGGGAATTACAAGGTATTCTATCAGTTAATGTAAATTTGACTTATAATTTTGAAAACTGGATGTTTCTTGGAAACCGTAAGAGGCAAACTCTTGAAATTTTCAACGCTAAAACTAAAAAATTCCAAGATTTAAAAAATTGCCAAAAACCTACAAAAATCACTAAAACGAAAAAAAAAACGCCAAAAACGAAAAAAACAACATCATATACAGAAAAACTTCAAAAAGAAAAAAGCGCCAAAACTTAAAATAAGCGCCAAAACTAATAAAAAAATTTAAAAAACGAAATAAGCGCAAAGGCAGCTTCACATTTCTTAACGCACTAATTATTTCAAATTCTTATTTTAATTCTTGAGTAAAATGTTTTTGATTAAAAATACTCGTACATTGAAATTGATTATTGAGGGGTTTCGCTGGATCCTATGCGTATTTCGCTGTTGCTAAAGCAGAGAATCAGGAAACCTTTACACAAAAATGTTCTTACAATAACTAGATCTATTATGTTAAACTTTAATTTAAATAAATGAGAAGCTCAACAAATAACAAAGTTGAAACAAAAACTCCTTAGTCAATTAGTCTTTTATTTTCTTAATTTACCATTGCTACATTGGCTGATTTTTGTTTTCAGCTCAAATTGTAGTTGTAAGGAATTTGTTCGAAATAATTTCTTAAAAGTGAAAATAAAATCGATTGAAAAAGCATATGGGAGTTATTTAATTTTTCTCATTTAATTGCTATCTCATTAAAGGGATTAAAGTTTAATTTTAATTTGGCAACAACGTCTGCTTGTTCTTTACCCCATATTCATTAATTACGTTTGAGAAATAATTAATAAAAATATATAAAAGAATACATTTCAGCATAGAAATGGAGATGGCACTCTTAGGTTTGTTCAACGTCGTAAATGGTAACCAATTAAAAACATTCACCACAGCAGGCTACACGAACACAAGACTTCAAATGGCGCTAGCAGCATTTTTCACCTCGTAGCCTTACTTAATTATTTTGGAAACGGCAGCAGCACCATCTGCACCTGATATTCAAGCACAAATACATAATTCCGTATTGCCACTTTCATATATTTTGCATTTATAAAAATTAATTACTCTTTTAAAATGTACTTATTTCACGTAAAAGTACAAATACGAATAATTTATTTCTTTACATTAATTTTTGGATATTGGTTCTGGTAAATAGTATGAAATAATTGTACAAAATCATTCATTCAAAATTATGTGTTATACTGGCAACACTGAATTTTCTCATTGTAGCCAAAGAAATAGAAATTAGTTTAATTGGACTACAACGACAAAACCAGCATATACAACAACCTGCCGCCATGTTGCCTTGCTGTCTTCAAAAGAATTATTCTCATATAAATGTATATATTCTATCCTTGACATTTGGTAGTCTGTAGCTTGATGTGGTGAATGTGTTTAATGCATAATAATTAAATAAAATATTTAAAATAAAAATCAATGCCCAGCTGTTCTAGCTTTTGTTTTTAATGTATCATTGAATGAGGTATAAGAACACAAAAAAAAACATATTTGAGTTTTTCTCCTATAGAGCCTATTTGTTAATTGTTCAACAAACGATATTTAAAAAATATAAATTAAATCTAATAAAATTTCAATAGGTTTAAAAAGTGTCAGAAGCACTTCTTAAAATCAGAAGTCTTTTAAATAATTTTTATGTGATATGATGATAATTCTAAAACACTTGAAATTAATTAAATTCAATGAATGTAAATTTTAATTTTCATAAAATAAATTTCCAAAATACGAGTAAACTATTCATTACTTATGGCCAATAAAAATAGACACTTTCAAAATAAAAACTATTTACTCATGTTTTCTTATAATAAAGTGTCCGCCATCTAACGTTTTTTTTTCAAGTATTGTTTATTTCGTGAATGATAACATTTAGCTCATGTGTGATTTGACAGATAATTAGTTTTATCCTTCCGCTGTGCGAGCCAACTGACCATCCAATGCGTTTTTGCTTCGCTAAGTGGGCTTGCGATCAACTTACAGAAGATGCCGATTTTGCCAAAAAAAAAAATCATCTTTTCAGATGAAGCTCATTTTGATCTTGGCGGGTATGTAAACAAGCAAAATTGTCACATTTGATGCACAGAAAACCCGCACGCATACATTGAAAAGCTGACACAACCAAAACGAGTCACTGTTTGGTGCGGATTTTGGTCCAGAGGCATAATTGGGCCATTTTTTTTTCGAAAATGAGCAAGGAGTGGCCGTTACAGTCAATGGCGATCGTTAACGGGCCATATTGAATGAATTTTTGTTCACAAAAATTGAAGAGGAGGATATTGGCAACATTTGGTTTCAACAGGACGGCGCTACGTGCCACACAGCCGAATCTTCAGTATTTTTTTTTATAGCATATTCAAAAAAAAAAGTTATCTGGCGGACCCTTTAAAATCATTTATTTCAATTAAAATCAAGCTTTCAGCTTATAAATTTACACATATAATGTAAAAATTGAGCGACAATTATTTGATATTTTTTCCATTCTATAAATACAGTAACACTAGTTATTAATAATAAAATTATTATCATCACAATCATTAAAGCATTTGCCATCGTCACAATGTTTATATATGTATATAAATATACATACATGTACCTGTGTTAGTATGCATATGTATATATGCACACAACAACTACAACAAAATATTTTTGTATCATTATCAAACCAAAACACTGCTTAGCTGTCAAGCTTATTTGTGATTTAATAAAATGACACTTGTCACAATGACAAAATGACAGCATCATTTAACTGTCAAAGCAATAACATGTGTGTGTGTGTGTGTGTGTATTGTTCGTGTGGCTCTATGAAATTTAGTTACATTGTAAATGCAACAACAAGTGTATAAGTTTCATTTTTTTTTTTTTTTTTTTTTTTTGCTTTGGCACCACAACAATAAAATGTAGAATATTGTATTTCTGAGAAAAACAATTTTAAATGAAAAATTTATACGTATTAAACACTCATATCGTTACCTTAGTAAAGAAAGGCCCTAACTCAATATTTTCGAAATATAAAGATTTTTGCATTTTTCAATACATAAGATGTTCTCCTATCGGAATATACAAAAAAACGTTTCAAAAAATAACGAGTTACGGACTTTCTATATTAAGGTAACGATATATTTAAACATACATATACATGTTTTTATGGGGATATGTGTGTTTGTGTTTAATAATAAAACTTGTAAATTAACAAATGTGCAATTACAATATGAATGCTCGCTCTCATTGCTACTGTTGCTGCTGCTGCTGCTGCTGCTGATCATGACAATTGCAATGTTGACAGTGATGAAGAAGGGTAAAGAACTGGTGTTTTAAGTTTGAATGACTTTAGAAGTGTAGACTCGCTAAATATACAACCATCAAACGTTTTAAATTTTTTAGTTTTTTTTCACAACCAATTTTACAACATCATTGAAATCCATTTAGGTATTTCATAAAGTTGTTTGAAATCCATTTAAGTATTTCTTAAAGTTGATTGTGTTAAATACAACTTTATAAAAAAAGCATTTGTCGCTCATCATATTGTTTGCAATGTAGTCCGGAAGCACTGTGGAGTAAATTTTTTACATCTTGATTTTATTAAAAAAAAAATAAATAAATTACATTTTTAAAGATGTAGAATTTTTAATTATTTATTGTTATATAGAATTTCAGTTCATGAAAAATGATGTGATAATTTATAACGTCTCAAACAACGATATTCTAAGGCAACTTTTTGCGTACGCATTATTTCTAGAAATCGTTAAAAAAATTTAACGATTGAATTTAATTTGGCGGCTTTGCTGGCACACACGCGATCTTTTACTGAAATTTTCAATGGCCGTTTTGCATAAATGCTGCGGTATTTCATTAATGCAGCGTTCAATTTCATCTTTTAAGGCTTGAGTCGTAGTCGGCTTATTCGCGTAAACCATCGACTTCAAAAAACCCCAAAGAAAAAGTCTAATTGTGTTAAATCGCACGATCTAGGCGGCCAATTCTGGTCTCCAAAACGCGAAATAACACGACCGGGAAATGACTGATGTAGCAATTTAATTGTTTCTCTGGCTGTATGAGATGTGGCGCCGTTTTGTTGAAACCACATGCCCTCCACATTCATTTCTTCAATTCTAGGCATGAAAAAACTGGTTATCATTTCACGATACCGAACACCATTGACTGTTTGCGCTTGACCTGCGTTTGAGCGACATCATCACGTACAGCTGCGACATTTTCGGTCGATCGACCTGGTCGAAGGTGCGTTGTTGTCTTTACATCACTAACAGACCCAGTTTAGGCAAATTTATCCATTAATCTCTTTACAGTTGACTCTTTTGGATCATTATTGTGACCCTAAATTGATCGCAAATTTGCGAACTGTAGCCGCAAAACTTTCACCATTTTGGTAAAACAATTTCACAATGAGAATGCGTTGTTCATTCGTGTAGCGCTCCATTTTTACTAACCTCGTACCTTCTACTATCAAACAATAACAATTGTTCAAATGTCAAACAATGAGACTTCAAATGGCACCAAATTTAAATCTTGCGTTCTTGTTGGGACACCCTTTATTGTGTTTAAGCGAGAGGCTGATGATATAGCCGGGATTTTGACACATTTTTGTGGGTAGTTAGATATGTTTCAGTATTTTGTTCACCTTATTTCAGTTTTTATTTGTTTTTCTTTTATTTATTTATCTATTTCCTTTAGCAATTTTTAATGAAAACTATTTTGCTTATATTGTGAATTGTTGATATTATTTTTAATAAAAGAGATTCAAGGATACATGTGTTTTTTTTTGTGTATGCAATTGAAAAATATTATTAATTTTCAGGAAAAATTTGTTAAGTAAATAGTTGTGTTTTATGTTTAATTGAAATTAATGAAACTCAGGGATATAATAAAATGGTGGCATTTTTTTGTTTTGATGTAGAAACTTTAAAGTTATTATAAACGGGAATGGTATTTTTAAAAAAATATTAATTTTTAAAGTGAAAGGTATAAAAATTTTTTTACAAGAATCGTGGAAGTCCCAGCTTAGATGATAAAATTGAATTGAATTGTAAGAAATATAGACAGAGCTATATGTAAATATTCATGAAATGGTTTTTTTTTTTTGTTCTGTTGTTTGTTACTTCAACCAGAATCGAGCTACAGGTAGATATACACACAAAAAAGTATCAATGTAAGATCATCATGCAAACGTTTTGTTTTCAAATCATATTCAGCCGTATTCATAAAACAAAGTTGATTGAGGTTTAAAATTCATATTAGTTAAAAAACGTTTTAAGGCTAAATAACGTTTTTTAAATATTGGTATTCATAATCAGTTTTTTAACTAAAAATCAATTAACTAGATTTTTTTAAAATATCGTGGCAACACTGTATTCTTTATTTGTCACTTGGATATTAGTTCTGCAAAACAACGATTGTTAACTCACAAAGTACTCGTGTCTATTTTGTTTATTTGTCGGTTTTCAGAGAAATATTGTTTCTATAAAATAAAAGATATGTTCCAACTTGTATTTAATAAAATAATAAAAAAAAGTTCAGTGCTTTTTATATTATTTATTTTATTGCAGATAAAGAAGCACTAGAATAACGAGCTTTGTTTTGTTTGTTTTGAGTGTGTAGACATCACTAGTTAATTTTCTACAATTATACTATTTTTGTTAATACATAAAATGAGAAAACAATGACTGGGAATGGAAACTGGATCGCTGCTTTTCTTTTAAATATTCTTTGGAGTATATTTGTTATTTCGGCAATAGTTTCTATAAAAAAAAAAATGCATTGTTTTCTTCTAAATAACACTGGCATATGCATACATAGATGCATACATAAGTACATACATACATACACACATATGTACATACAGGTAAAGTTCAAAATGTAAACAAAAACGAAGCAAAATTACAACAACGTCACCTTAAAATTGGTTTAAACATGGGGGGCAGTCAATTTTAAAATTTGCTGATTTACGCAAGGTTTAAAAACCGTTTTTTAAGCTAAAATTCTATTATGAATACAATTTTAGCGAATTTTGCTTAAACAATATTTGAAACGCGGTTTAAAATTTTTATGAATACGGCTGATTGAATTTAAATTTATATATTATATTATTATATGTTTTTAAAAGTGTCTTGGTGTTTATTTGCTTTCGTTCATAGCTGCGATACTGGTTTGTGCTTAGATGTGTGAATTGTTTTTCTATGGTTGTTGCTTACTTTGATGTTTGTAAATAGCCGTCAAACTTCTGCTGGCTGGTAGGCAGTGTACAAGTCTTGTAGTCGGAGGATCGCAGGTTCGAATCCTGGGGATAATTAAAAGAATTTTGTTTTTTTTTTAAACTAAGAAAAAACTAGCAAGAAGTTATCATAAGTGGCAAAATTGAATATGATCTTAACGAGTTTTTCCATACAATTTTATATTAAAAATCACGCTAGGACTTAAAAGTGGGTTAAAACTACATTATGCGCCAATTTTTAATGTGAAATTCTATGGAGGAACTCGTTAAGCCGCGTTCAGACTATTATACTTTGTATTTATACTTGTCAAAAATTCAAATAATACGTGCAAGTGTGATGGTCTGAACGCAAAATGTCATCAAAGTGGCAAATAATACGATACAAATTTTAACATCCCATAAGACTTTTTCGTTTTTAGAAAATTTTCTAAACGATAATACTTTTCATTAGATCAGGGTTGCATTTTCACACAAACCAAACTTCCAAGTCGGCTGTTTCGCCTCCGATGGCGTGTCGTCATTGATGTAATGTTTTGTCATATGTATATCGGCTCAAAATTTTGAATAAGTGAATCGTATGGAAGTATATTTCGTTGACGTAATTTTTTAACGTTTTTGTAATATATTTTCTTAAATTTTTTCTGTTGTCTACATAGAATATTTTTAACTGCTCAATTTTTTCAAGTGTCGGCACGTCCCCGCCTGCATGAAACCGTTTTGCCGCCGCTAGTAAGTGAATAGCGCAGACATTTTCATTGAACAGCTGTTTTGTTTTCTACTTGTATTACACATTTGATTTGAAGTGTGATGGTCTGAACACAATATATGATTTTACGTTAGATTTTTTTGACAGTCGCAACGAATGTATTTAGATTTCTGTATCGTAAAATGTGATGAAAGTATTAATACTTGTATAATAGTCTGAACGGGGCTTTAGCACTTAGTTCAATGCCGTCACTTATTCTAACTTCATGCCATATTTTGCTTATACATAGGGCCGTAAATGATCAATTAAACAATGTTAACAATAATGCGTTAGCTACCACGAGATGAGTTTCGAGTTCAAATCTTGGCCGGGGAAGCCAGTTCATATACATACAAACATTTTTCTGATGATTTTGCCAGTATACACACGTAAGTTTAATGATTAATAAATACAATTGCTGCATTAAGTTAAATTCATGTTGCTTCAACTTGACATAACTTTGATTCAACGCTGGTCTTCGTGTTATTTCAGTATCAAATTTACATTGTTCCAACATGAAATAACTTTGATTCAACATGATTCTTTATTTTGATTTCAACAGTACGTAAATGTTAAATCATCGTGAAATAAAGTTATTTGAAAAGGAAAAAAATGTTCTTTAAAAATTACTATAAAGCATGCTAGATAAACATGAAACACATATGAAGCAGAATCAATGCCGAAAAGTATTACATTAACCTTGTTTAGTGGGATTTTAAGTTGTAATTTTTCTGTGTGTATGTACTTACATAAGTCATTGTCATTTAGGAAATTCATTTAATAAAAAATTTTTAATCATCCAAATCTTAAAAAAAAACGAAAACTTATATTGACTCCCATAACGGCATTGCATGAATCTTCTTCAATCTAAACCAACTCATCTGGATTCAAAATTAAGTTGTTGCTATCCATACAAAAATTTAACTTTTTTCTTTAATAAAGTGCATACATACATACACAAAAAACTAGTAATATTTTCCAGCGTTAAAATTTACTACTCACTTTCCAGCAGATAAATCAAATGATTTAAATTTTCAAAAGTTTTCCCATAAATCATCATCATCTTGTAAAATTTTAAATCTTTTATTTTTATTTTTGTATCTATAAAATCTTCTTACACAATTATTAAATCTTCGCATATGTCACACATATTGCATGAAAATGTCAACAGGCAAATACTACATAAACACAACATTGCAACACAATAATAATGACAACTGGCAACAATAACAACAGAAACAATACTGATGTCGACAACAGCGACAACCAAACAACATGTTGTTAAATATGTATTGTAAATGAACATTAATTAACATACGCATCAACAACAACATTCATTTTCAAAATCAAAAGTAGCAAACGTGCACATGAATAACCATATGTATATCATCTAGAATCAGATAAAATAATGAAAAACAAAAACAACAACAACTGCATATATAAATGCACTGACTGCAGCAGAGTGTAACAAACCGTCGAATACTCACTCATTCAAGAGTCGGTACTTGTACTCGCACATATGTACAAACAAACGCATACTTGCTTTAATAATAATACGGATGCGTGTAGTGTATGTGTTTGCCAGCTTATTCGCATGCGAAATTCTCGACAACATTTACAATATTTTTAATTAATTTTAATTTCAACAGCATTACCAGAGATGTGAAAAATTTCATGAATTCACATCAATTAGCATTAATGTCTTAAAATGCGCACACACATGCAGATACTTTTATGCGAACAAAAATGAAGTGAAGAAATTAACGAAAATGTGAAACAGAAAGGAAACAAATTTATAAAATTGTAAAGTACATAAAAGCGTTCAACAGCAAACAAACAGCCTTGCATAATTTATCATTTGTCAAATGTTTGGTTTTTATAAATTAATATATCTCTTTTATTGCATTTTTTTAAATTTTGCGTTTGCAATAATTTATGTATCTCTCACTCAATAAAGATGCTGGGCGATAAGTTTGTTTAAACAAAAATTATTAATGAGTTGGCATTATTATTAATTAGCACGCTGAAGTAATTGGAATGTCGTATATAATAATTGCTTTAAATCTTTTAAGTCAAAATATGGTTGCATGAACAGGGAGTTTTTTTGTGATTTCCGAAGGCCTGCAAAGCTGTTGGAAGGTTATGCCAAATTTGGTATTGTCCTTACTTAGCAATAGGAGTAGACATACATATACGAGGGTGGATTATTAACTCAAAGTCTTTTTCATTTTTGAACAAGCTGTGTCATTTAGTTTGTGTTTGGCAGCCGTTGACTACCTCGCCTTTGAAAAAGAAAATGGAAAAAGTGAATTTCTTGTGCTCATTAAATATTATTTTTTGCGAAAGAAAACCTTCAATCAAACCAAAAAAAAAAGCTCGATAAATACTATGGGGACTCTGTACCATCGATTTCAATGGCAAAAAAGTGGTTTACTGACTTTCGTTGTGGTCGCACAAGTACAAACAACGTTGAACGTTCTGGATGGCCAATTGAGGCCAGTACACCCGAAAATTTTGAAAAAAATCCACGATATGGTGTTGGCCGATCGAAGAGTAAAAGTGTGTGAGATTGTTGATGCCATAAGCATTTTATATGACAGTGTGGTTTCGATTTTAAATCATCAGCTGTCATCATCATCATCAGAAAGTTGTCTGCAAGATGGGTGCCGCGTTTCCTCTCAATTGACCATAAACGTAAACGTGTGACAACTTCAAAATATTGTTTGGAGTTGTTTCACCGCAATCCGAATGAGTTTATGTGGCGTTTTGTAACTGGGGATGAAACATGGATCCATTACTGTACTCCGGAAACCAAGCAGCAATCTAAACCTGCTCCGAAGTAGACCAAGGTGAGGTTGTCGGCCAATAAGGTGATGGCAACAGTTTTTTGGGATGCATGTGGCATAACCCACATCGATTACCTTCAAAAGGGAAAAACAAAAAACGCCGAATATTATGCCAACTTATTCGAACGATTTAATGAGGATTTAAAACGAAAATGACCCCATATGGCCAAGAAAAAAGTTATTTTTCATCAAGATAGTGCACGAATGCAAACGTGTGCAGTCTCAATGGCAAAACTCTATGAATTGGACTACGAATTGGTACCCCATCCGTCATATTCTCCGGACTTAGCTCTTAGTGACTATTTCCTATTTCCAGCCTAAAGAAATGGCTCGGTGGAAAGACATTTAGCTTCAACGGTGAAATTATTTCCTATTTTAAGGACCTCGAAAAATTTCATTCTTTTTTTTTTGGAAGGGATACAAAAACTGGACAGACCTTAATTGTATTGAGTTAAAAGGAGGTTATGTTGAAAAATGAATTTTTGTGTTTGCAAAAAAACTGTGTTTCATTCAAAAAGTCAAGGAATGATGGATCCGATCCGCCCTTGTATATGTTTGCTTGCATATTGTTTCTTGGCATACGAAAATATGCAGAGTTTAATTCTGTACTTATATTGTTACGTTTAAGGTCGCGAATTTGCAATTAAATAAAAAGTTCCCAGTGTAGAATGTTTAACAAATAAAAACGTATTATTTACCCAACTCTGATATTAAAATCATTTTAACACATCATATTAAATCAATTAAATTAAAACAACCTTATTTATAAAAATTATTAAGGCTTTATAAAGGCTCAATAGATAAAATTTTGTACGAAAATTTGTTTCAAAAACCCTTTATAAAGCCTGAATATCTATATATTTTTTAACACTAATGCCACAAACTTTAAGTTATTTTATGCGCATACATAATTTCTAATGTCTTTTTTTTTAAATAACCTTCTAAGTTTTTACGACTTTAATAAATCTGATCCTTAAACTATCAAAATTAAATTGCAGTTTCAATTTAAATTATCTATTACTTTTCTTTAAAAGGAAGCAAGTGTGTTATTTTATCAAGAAAATACATCAAGCTTGAGAAATATTTTCTTTAATTTTCAACACAATATCTTTTTAACTTCATACACTTGTTCCATCAATATTCAAAAGATTTCACATTCTGTTTAGAAAGTCTGATTTTTTAGCAACTTTATTTTTGGCAAAACTGTGATTGGCAAGTCAGCTGTTTTTGTGCATGATATTACTGTTATACATGTTTAGTTTGAACTATAGTTCAACCGTGAACCGACTTACAAATGAACAAATGTTGCAGATTATTAAATTTTATTATTAAAATTAATGCTCGGTTAAGAAAGTACATCCGGGCACTTCTTCCATTTCATGGTCAGTTTGGGCGACCTTCTGAAGCTATTCGGAATCTTTTGATTAAATTTTGCAACAAAATTACATTATTGAACATAAAACCTCCAACACGCATACGTAGAGTCCGGGCAGAGGAAAATATCGCGGCTGTATCTGCCAGTGTTCTTGATGATAGGGAATTATCGATTCGGCATTATTCGCAGCAATTGGGCCTCTGTTACCTTTTATTTTTGCTTAAAATTGAAGACCTGTACCTGGATTCTGTAACTTTTTGCCAACCCAAAATCATAATATTTATCGACATATTTATTCGCTTGCGATAACGATAATGTGATTCTGTAATTTATTTTTACGATAGTCTCCCGCTTCATCTTATTCACTATTTAACTCAATATTATGTGATAGCTCTGTATAGAAAATGTGAAAATAAGCGAAAAGCACAAAGAATAATAAAGAAAAACTCCACAAATTTGATTTTGTGACTTAATTTTTTTTTTCTCCAACCGACAGCGAATATCGTTAAAATATGTTACTGAATAGCAAAGTCGATAAATTTTCGTTATATTTATTATAAGGATACGATTATCATAATAAAAGTTACTGAATCCAGGTACTAGAGTTGGCTGACATGAGGTTTTAGCAAGACGGTGCGACATGCCACACATCACGCAAAATAATGGGGCCAATTGAGAGGCAGGCGAGTTGGGTGAAGAATTTATTTCACGTTTAGGGCCGGTCAATTGCTTTCCTAGATCGTGCGTTGTAATGCCTTTAGACTATTTTTTATGGGACTATGTTAAGGCTTATGTCTAAAGGGAAAATCCCGCAATGGTTGACTCACATGAGGAGAAATATTGAAGAATCTATTCTTCAATATTTCTTGATGGAGAAATTATGTCTCAATTGAATCCAGACTTATTCGAGGTCCAAATTTGCATGAAATCATCTTGAAACATTGTTCAACCGACTCAATAAAGATTTCATAAACTTTATTAGACCATATGTGAAGTTCTTAAAAATTCACACTGTAGTAAGAACAGTCTAGCTTCTCGTAAAACCTTTTCTCCTAAATTTTATCACTTAAACACTGCCGCAATAGTTCGATAGTTCGGGGACTGTCATAGTAAGAACCACAGCCATCTAACAATGAAGAAAAAATTTAAATTTATATTTTACATCACTAAAAAAGAAAAGCGCCAACATTTATAATTTTCGATTTCAATATAAACTAAAATCCCATAATAATAACATAAAATAGAAGTTAGAGGAGTGCTAGCTGGCTTCAAGATTTTTATTCTAAAAGAAATTGTAAGTGACGCCATAAAGTATGCAATCATTTTTTTTTTCAAATAGAGGATATTTATTTTGCTCTTTCAAATTGAATTAAATAAATTTCATATTGTAAGGAAGTGAAAGTTTATTGATCGGAAGTACGCAAGAATTTAAGGTTATATAATTTATAAATGCGATTCTTGTATCGCTTTCTTTTTGTCAGATTATTCGTCCCTGTTCTGTAAACAGAATCCAAGTAAATTTGTCGTTTTCAAAAAAAAAATTATTAATGATCCTTCAGACGTGTTTTAAATAAAAAAAAAATAATAATAATAATGGTCCTACAGACGTGTTTTAAATATAATTTTCTTTCAGATATAATATTTTAGAATCTATATAATAAAAAATTTTTAAAAAATCTAAAAAAATGTGTCTATTGTAGGAGTTACTTTTATAAAATCGTGCGGTTTCAAATCAATCGGTTTACGGAACATTGTTTCTTTTTATGAAATAAAATATTGTTTTATTTATGCAGTAAAGTATTTACTTATAAAAAAAATATACTGCAAGTGATTATTTAGGCGTAAAGCTAATGCATATTTTAAGGTTGTTCATCAGGGATAGAATACTTTCTTAAAATAATAAGAGGTTTCTTTAAAAAAAAACGAGAAATCTGATTTATATACCAAATTAAAAAAAAAAGTTAAATATATTATATAAAATTAATAATACTTAAAATGATTATGCCTTATAGAGCTTCACATAAATCTGTGCCAAAAAGAAAAAATGCTTAAGTCGATATAAGCTGATTTCGAGTTAATATTATTGCCACAGAAATATGTACGTTTTTTCACACTTCGGCTCAACTTGTCACTTTCGTTTATTTTTTCTTTTCTGTCAAGTTTTCGATTTGTTTTTTTAAATTAGTTTGTCAGTTTTATTTTTCTAGATATTTTTCTATTTTTGCCTTCTTTTGCTTTTTTTTGTGACAGAAACAAGAAGGTTGAAAACAACTTTGCGTCTCGTGTACGAATAATTAATTGTGTGTCGCTAAAAGTGCACTGTTTTAATTTTGTAGAGACATTATTCAAAGTTTTTGTTTTTTATGGAAAATAATTTCACGCAAAATTTCCTTGAATAAAATTAAGTGGAATTATAAGTTTAATATTTGTTTCAAGAGAATTTTTTTTTTTTTTATTTGCAAAGTTTAAGTGTTAGAGAATTTATGAGAAGTATACTTCCTTCCTTAAAAGTTATAGCTGTCACTATGATATTAGATTTAGATGAGTAAGATAAAAATGTACAAGTAATATTAAAGGCCGAGAGAGCTTTGAGCTCTTTTGACTGCAAATGGCAGTTACTCTTGCAACCGACCAAGAAAATGCAAAATAACAGTAATACACTAATTTTAAGTTAACCCTTTTTTACGCTAAATTCATTATTTATGATCTCAAGTGATAACTGCCAGAATATGTCAAACGTTTGCAACACTTTTAACACTTAAACACTTGCAGTAATTAAAACAAACGCATTTTCAAAACTAACAACCCAACAAACACCAGCCCAAAGTTATATCATTGATCAGACATTATTATTATTCTCAACACTTGCTCTCACACAGACAAAAAATTTATTTATTTATTGTAGTAAACACATTTAATTGAAAAAAAAAACTTAAAAATCAATTAAAAATGTAATTAAGTCGATTGAATTTTTGTTTTAAGAATTTAGTTTAATTAAAAATGCAATTGACTCAATAAAATTTTTAATCAATTATTGGTTTTTTTCAATTAAACGTCTTTATATCTGGGAGTTTTTTTTCTGTGAAGCAAAAGCTTGTGTTACAGTTCAGAATTGAAATTGATATGTGAAGTACAGATGGGCGCGTGACGAATTTTTCTAACACGACACGACACGAACACGAACACTAATACCAAGACGCTCAACACTTACGAAACGCGCACGCGAAAAATTTAGTCAACACTATACAGCACAACACGCACGAAATATTATTGGTATGGCATTGAAGATCAGAAAATTTAATTGATTTTTTAAAGAGTCGCTTTTCAAAATATGGCACAGAGTTGGCACTGCCAGCTGATACTATCTGCCACCACAGCTGATGCTATCGGCTCACGTAAAGAACTTTAAGCTTCAGAGGCCCATACAATATCAACAAATATGCTGGTGTTGTGAGTTTGACGATAAAAAATATAAAATTTTTTCTCTACTGGAAATTTATTCATATGTATATATTTTACATCTAAAATCATTTTGTGTTTTTCGTGTCAATTTTGCTCAACACAAATCGAACCGAACACGCACGAAATCAGATTTTTTTGTCACCAACACTTCGTGTTGAGTCGTGCATGTTCGTGTCACGGAAAACAAACACGACATGCGCACATCTCTAATGTGAAGAAATTTCTTCCCTACTTACCACGTATTAAAAGAATTAGAAAATGTTTTTATTATGTTTATTATAAAAATTTTAATTTTAATATTTTATTTTTATTTGAGGCGTGTCAACATGAATAGGAATTTAAAAGATATATTTGTTGTTGGTTTAGCAAGTCTATATAGATTTCGTTGTTGTTAAAAAACACATCAGTACACTTCCACCACAATTTAGAAAAGCTTACAAAAGTAATTCTCAATAATCTATTGACAGTTTGTCTATAAACAATGGGATTTGGTAGCTTCTTTAAAATGTGGTTAAAGTCTACTGATGTATTGCTTAACAGCTGTGAAACAAATAAATTGTTTACATTTATAAAAATTTTATTTAAAAATACACAGAACTTGCTCTAGATCTCTTTCAATTTAAGGTCACATTAGTTGTTTACTGGGTAAATAAATACAATCATGTATACACTCTTACAACGATATACATACACACATTTTCGCAGGCCATCCAAAAAAAAGCCCCAACAAAATGCAAGAACACAAACGGAATATTCATTAACGTTGACAAGTTGAAATGCTAATTATTGTCAAATTAATTTAGTCGACTGTCAGCTTAAAAAGATATTTACACAAAAATACACAATGAAATGAATAAAAATATTTAAACAAAAAAACCAAACACACACACGCATACATAAATAACAAATATACTTAAAATAACCAAGAAAGAAAGAAATAAAAAACATATTAATGAAAAATTATTAACAGCCAAGCAAATCCACTTGTAATAAGAAGTGAGAAATACATTTTAATGAATGCCAACTTAATGTGTATGAAAGAAGGCAGGCAGGCAACTGCTGCCGCCTCAAATATTAAAATGACACAAAACTAAGTTAACAGACACACATAGAGTCAAACGTAAAAAACATACGTATAAACATACATACAAATATCTGTATATATGTACGTATGTTTGTAAAATGTATGAAAAAAAACAGCCCAGCAACTTAAATAATAGGCGACTTCATAAGACACAAACATATCATTAAAATTTCATAAACTTTTTAGATAATAAGATTTAAAATTATTAATTTTTAAAATTGTGTTTAATTCCAATTATTTATTTTTTATTATTTCTAGATACCGCATAACCAACAAGTAAGTAAATGGAAAATATTAAAAAAAATAAATATCAAATTAGTCAATTAAATGTTGCAGCAGCCTTTGAAATTATTTTTAATGATATAAGTGTTGTAATACGTCATATAAACACACACACAAAATTTCAACTTAAAATCTACATAAACGAGGTTAATTTAATATTTTTCGGCAATGATTTTGCTTTATATGTGTTTTCTGTTAATGAGATCCTCACAAAAACATCAATGTGAAAAAAGGCCAAGTCCCTATCAAAAATTTCGGCCATCAAAAGCAGTGAGATATAAATTTTGACCAACACCTATCACTGACATATGCTATGCATTATATACATTTGTAATCGTAAGGGTGTCATATAATTTCTTGATTATCTGCTAACTTGGCAATATTTTTACCTTTCTTAAAAAGGAGAGAATAATGTATATTTGCTCATTTCTTTATATCGGTAAAAATGTTGTCAAGTTAGCAGATTATCTAAAAATTATATGACACCCTTACGATTACAAATGTATATAATGCATAGCATATGTCAGTGATAGGTGTTGGTCAAAATTTATATCTCACTGCTTTTGATGGCCGAAATTTTTGAAAGGAACTTGGCCTTTTTTCACATTTATGTTTTTGTGAGGATCTGACTACTTTTTGAAAAAATTTTCTATAATAACACTTTTTAAACTTAAAATTGCTAGTATGTCTTATTTCTATTAATGATCACTGTGCCGGTTGAAAATGGCATAGTTGCATAAAATAATGGGTTAGAGCGTGATGGGTGTTGGATTGTAGACCTTAAAAATGAATTATTGTGCTATTACAATGGGTCGCCAGTTTGTACACTATTTGTTAAGAGTCGTCTGGAAAGAAACATGTAAAATACAGCGTCAATTCTAGTGGGAGTGATCCCGCCTATTTTCTCATACATAGTATATAAATCAAAAGGATATGAATAATGTGTATGTAAAGTTTCAATAGGGTAGCTGATGCTATAATTTTTGGATTTTCCGATAGAGTAAATCAATTAGGACTATTTGTCTACAAAATCTCAGCTCTCTGCAGCATAATATTACGTAAAATTATTATGGGTATGGCCCCGCCGACTTTTATATCTGTTACTGCTTATGGTTCATGTAAAGTTTTGTAGGAAAAGTCTCATGAGAAATATATGACTAAAAACTACTAAGCCGAAGTAAATGAAAGAAAAAGCTACGATTTATGGATGTAGTCACTCACGTCCACTTTTCAAAACAGGAAATTTTTACTTTGGATAAGTGCAATGTGGATGAAAAGTTTCAATAAAATTTAACTTAATTTTGAGTTAACAGTGCTTGTTCCAAACCCCTGATTGAAACTTCTGGTTTCTTAGATTAATCTAAGTGATCTCTGATCTAGATTAATTTGTGTACCAAATTTCAGCTCTCTAGTACATGAGGTTACATGAATTTATTCTAATTATGATTTAAATTTCATAACTTTACGGTCGCGGACAAAGTTATGAGGGGTGTAAAAACAGCTCGAATGGCTTCCTATAAATATACACACTACGTGCATTGGCCAGAATTTGGCCTGGCGCACGGCAGATATTCAAAAATACTTTGACTTTTCTCCAGGATTAAAACCTGCAATCAAACGAATACAAGACTAGTACACAGCCTAACACGACAATACAAAAACAGCTCACACAGCTAAATAAAAAAGTGTATTGCGGATATGAACAAAGCAAACAAACACCAACACTTTTAAATTTAAATCAAAATTTTCGCATGGTGATTTTACATTGGTTTTTTTTTTTGTAGTTCAAAATGTTAAATAATTGAAAAAAAAACATTGTAATATAGAGTTTAATTCACTAAAACTACTACCGTAATCGGGCTTCAAACCAAAAAAAAAAAACAAAGTATCCCAGCAAAAAAAATCTTCTAAGGAATAACAGAAAAAAAAGCTTCCAAGGAAGTCAATAAGATCCCGAACTTGTGATCCGGAAATAGTGCAAATTTCTTCGAATAGTAATGGTAATAACATATAAATTCGAAAGCATTTTCTTTCGTTTCGAATTACAGAGTAGACCCCAAGTGTTATTAGAGGTGCTGTAGGGGGGGGGGGGGGAGGGTGGAGGGTGGAGGGTATAAAAACACCGAAAACAGCGTTATGCAATATGCGAATGCCCCTTTATTACATAAACCTAGCTAAAATTGAACTAAACGAAATGATAAGTTGACATGGTGCTGCACATTTTCGAATCTCTATGAGTGTTTCAATATGCGGACACTAACTTATACCCGCCTGAAAGTGTTTAAACGAAATTAACACAAGAATGACACCAACAACCGCAGCAACAACAGAAACGTGTAATAAAATATAAATTTAAATACGAATATAAACGCAGCAAGCAACACACACAAGAAACCTTAAAAATCCACGCATAATATGCAAATGCAGCAAACAAATAAAGACAGCAACAACCACATTTGTACTCGTATGTATGTATGTATGTATATTCCAACAACATGGAAATTTAAAATCAGTAGTATGACGAGCAGTCATGTCATAAAATTAAATTTTAAATTGAACTTGACTGCTGTTAAGACAGCATTTTTTTTAACACATAAATGTGAAAAAACCCAGTTCAATGCTTAAGTGTTTAAAATATGAGCAACAACTGTGGCGAAAATTAAAGCACAAAAGCAAAATTGGTTTAAAAAACTTTAACACAAAACATATATAAAAAAATGTTTAGCTAATTGAAATTATTGCTCATATAATCCATTTAATTTATTTATACTCGCTGCCGATTATCTAAAACAGGATACGTACCCAAAGTAAATAAAAACAGACCTACCTATTCATTTTACACTTACTGTAAATGAGACAATCAATGACACTCATATAAAAAAATAAAAATTAAATAAACACAAATGCACACACAGCTTATAAAAATGTTAAATAATTTAATATGACCACTTAATAAACCAGTATCATAAAATCCAACAACTGCGACAACAACAACAACATCTCACAAATAAACGGCACAAATTGCTGCGGTTGTAAATTTCATAAAATAATGCCACATTAAAATGTACAAATAATTAGGTAGAAAATTAATATGTACGTTTTTAATGTCATTCTTTTATTATATTTCTTTTCGCATTGAATTTGTCTACATGATGACTTTTGGAGAAGTACTTGTACTCATTTAAATTGAAATCAAAATAAATTAAAGGCTTTTAGGTGCAAAATTTGTTTTGCATATAAAAAGTGATAAAAACGTGTTCGTTTTTTTTTTGCTTTTCGCTTAAGCGGATGATATATATTTATGGCGAAAACAACTTAAGTGACATATTTTGATATGCACTTAAAGTGGGCATTTAGTATATTAATAAAGGCATCAAAGATTTTTGTACGATAGCCACACGAACAATTCAGAATGGGAAAATAACTTTTGTGAGAATTTTTTGTCTTCTAAATAAATTATTTAAAATATTTGGAGGATTCAAACGTTACTCTTAAGTATCATAATGTCTTAAAAAATTTTAATATAAAGTTTGTTCAGTTACTAAAAATTGCTACGAATTTGTAACAATTTTTACTGGAAAGTGTTCATTAACTTAAAAAGTTTGCAAGGAGAGAGCATCAAAAGAGAGAAAAAAATTGCGAGACTTATGCTAGGAACACAATTGGGACGAACGACGAATTTTTCGGTGCGAACTTTCGTCATAAAAAATAAAACACATTTGTTCATATGAAAATGAACACAACACCGCCGTAGAACGAAATTCGTCGTGCGTGACGAACTCTGAGATAGATTTATTTCTATTTTGTACACCGACGAACGACGAAAAAACAATTTTCTCTCACTCTCTTTAAAAATTAATTAATTAAATTAAGCTAAATCACGTACATATGTCTTTAATATATTGTTGGAGAATACGCAATTTGGATTAAAAAAGTCTAAAAAAGTTAAATAAATTTAAAAAAAAAACTAAAAAATAAGCTAAGAGCTAAATAAAAATTTTAAAGCTAAATCCAGAAGAAATGAGCTAAATTTAGCCCAAAATTACCTAATATGGTCACACTGAAAATAACCAACTTTATCAATTATAAGAGCTGAATTCGCTGAGTAAATTCGTGGTTATTGTGCTTCACACGACGAATTTACGCAGCGAATTCTTATCGACGAATTCGTCGATGTGGACGAAATTCGTCGTTCGTCCCAATTGTATTCCTAGTATTAAGCATTAAACACATTCAGCACAGCAGGCTACACGAACACACGACTTCAAATGCCGCTAGCAGCATTTGTCGCCTCGTAGCCGGCTACTTAATTATTTTGGAGACGGCAGCAGCACCATCTGCTGCTGATATTCAAGTACAAATACATAGTTCAGTATTGCCAATTTTATATGTTTTGCATTTATAAAAATTAATTACTCTTTCAAAATGTACTTATTTCACGTAAAAGTACAAAAATTATTCAATTTATTCTTAACATCAAATTTTGGATATTATTTCTGTAAAATAATATGAAATAATTGTACAAAATCATTCCTTCAACATTTTGTATTGTACTGGCAAATCTTAATTTTCTCATTGTGGCCAAAGAAATAGAAAACAAAAGCGATACGAACTTTAACCCAGTTCAATGCTTAAGTGTTTAAAATATGAGCAACAGCTGTGGCGAAAATTAAACCACAAAAGCAAAATTGGTTTAAAAAACTTTAACACAAAACATATATAAAAAAATGTTTAGCTAATTGAAATTATTGCTCATATAATCCATTTAATTTATTTATACTCGCTGCCGATTATCTTTTTTGATAGAAAAAAAATATTATGAAAATTACTTGTTTTAAGAAAATTAGCCCATTTTAAAATATTAATTTTTTGAATTGACTTACACATCGATACCTTAACCTAGAAAGACTTTAACTCGTTAATTTTAAGAAATCCAGTTCTTTGTATATTTCGATAAAAAAAACATATAATGCAAGGAAATATTAAAGAAAAACTCGATTTAAAAAAAATTTTGAGTTAGGGACTTTCTATATTAAGGTAGCGATATAGACTCGTGGTTAAATAGAAAAAAATAAAGTGTTAATTTCTTAAAGGATTTCTCTTTCAAAATGTATTTTCTGTAGTTGAATATATAAAATTTTTATTGTTTTTTTTTTTTTGTTTTGTTTTAAAAGCAGAGTTGATCGAGTTTTTTGATTGAAAATAAATTTAAAAAATGTTTGCTTTGCATAAAAAAATTTTAAATAAAATTTTCTTACATAAAGACTATCCCTTATATTCATAAAGTGTAAAGTGAATTTGAAATGTATTTGATTTGAAATTTTTCATACAAAATATTCCTAAAATGGATTTCAAATTCATTTTATTTTTTTATGAATATGGGGTTCTATATATGTACATAAAAATTCATTCTTAATGTTAAGAAACCGCGTGTTCTTTTTAACTGCTACAAGGAGCATAGGGCCGTTTACATAAAGACTACATTTGTTTAATTCAAATTTCTTGACAACTGGGAAATATTTTAAAATTGTTTTTGATTTAATTTATATCACAGGTGTCATTATTGTCAATGGGATCTTATTAAAATTTATTTATTATTTTTTATTTAAACCGATTCGTGATGTGATTGTGTCGGCATCGCTGTCAGAGCATACACAATGCTAGTCAAGAAATATTATTATGCAAAATAGTTTTTTTGTTGCCTCAAAAACAAAACATGCTTGTGTACATTCATGATTTTATGCCATGTGTCAACAACTTGTTAATTTTATAAAACGAATATGAATAATCAACTGAAATATGCACTCAATATAAAGGTCATATTAATAATGAATTAATTAGTTAATAAAAATTAATAATAAAGTGTCAGTCAGTCTTAATAATATGCAATTTATATAAAACAGGTAAAAAAAAATGGAGAAAATGCTTTGGAATATTTTAATGGATTGAAGCGACATCTTGCAAAAATCAGGGCGAATTTGTTTGTAAAATTTCGAATTTAATGTAAATTATTACTTTTTATGAAACAGAATCTCAACGGAAAAATTTAATAATTAGTGTTTTTTATGGGAATTGTTACAATTTAAGTTTAACATTTTTTAAACGCACTAATAATCCCAAATTAATTTTAAACTGAAAAATTTAAGATTAAATGGGAAGGTATAGAAATAATATAAATATAATAATTAAACACAATTTAAAATTTAAAACCCTTGACACAAACCTTGAGTTTTAACAGAGCTCTATTCGCGTGTTAACAGAGCTCTGTTATGTTACAAATATTCGATTAGTGCCTTTCCAAAGGATTTTTCCAATAAATGAGGCAACCGAGATGGAAAAAAGTATTGCAAATTTATAGACAAGGTGTTCCTTTATTATTGCCCAGGAAGGCATTTTCTGAGGGATAAGCATTTTTTTTTGGAAGGAGTCGATGCGTAAGGACAATTGTCGACACCTATTACAGAATAGATTTTACTTTAAAAACATGCATGCTAAAAATTTCTGGAAGTTCAAGTTTTCAGGACTTTTTACATAAACTTTAAATTTGCTTTATTAACATTTTCTAAGATGTGACGAAATTGTGTTCCCAGAAAAATCTTCACAAGGGATGTGGCAAAAATTATAAATTTTAAAATTTAACTTCACACACATACAAATTATTATAGATTATTCTATTCAAAGTTAATGCGCATGCAATTTTAAGCCTGAATTTTAGTGACTATTAATACAAGGAATACAACTGGAATGAACGATAAATTGCGCTTTGCTTCGTGCTCTGTGATATGTTTAGCGAATAAAGATTTTTCTTGTCTTTTTCTTAAGTTAGAAAATTCATAAAGAGTCACCAAGCCCAAACATAAATTTCAAATCTAATAATGAACTCTAAGCCTGGAAACACTGCACTTGCACTTGTATATGAACATACATACTTTTATACAGACTTGTTTACTAAAGGGCTGCGTAAATGGTTCTAAAAGTTTTGTATTCTATTTCACACTACTGCCAAGCAGTCTGTTTTAGTGCAAACATAAATAACAAAACAAAACTAACAAAACATGACTCTCACTAAAATCAATCAAACATCATTCGAATAGTTTTTCTCTGCAGTTTTGTTAGTGCTTGTGTTCTCAAAACAAGTAGAACATCAAAACGAAAAGCGAGAATGAAACAAAACAACACTAAATCATGGCAGAAACAACGAGTGCACTAGAACACGAGCACAAACATGCAAACTATGTATGTTTATGTATTTATATACATATGTATACATATATTGAAAATAAAAATTAACAAAATTTTTATATATAAATGTACATAAGTATGTATGATATTCTTTCATAGTAAATAAAACCTCTTTTCAGCTTTTATATTCCTAACGAAGCGCAATGTTTCTTTTATATGGAAAATTGTCTTTGCTATCAGAACATTCAAGCATGTTTTGAATGTTCTGTGTGAATTTTGATGTTCTATTTCATTTTTGTTTTGAAAGGCTTGGTTTTACTTCAACATTGTTCTATTGCAGTTTTGTTCTCTACTGCAGTATTCTTATCGTAAAGCAAAACACATCTCTTTTGAAAGTTTTGTTTTAAAATAACGACGCAATAAACACACACATTTTGAAATTAATGAGAGTGCTTGTAAGCCTTTTTTTAAGACTTGTGCCACGCTCTATTGTTTACTCTCCTGCAATAAAAACAACAACAACAATTCACGCCGGATATCACACTCTAGCCTTAAGTTGGTAAAAAAATATACAAATATAAATAAAACCCAAGAACTATATATTAAAAAAAAAAATATTTACATTTTATTGTTATTTTAATATTTTGTACTCGTTGAACCATCACTGCCACCGACATTCCCAGTGCCATGTATAATACACCCACCCACTTGGCACACAAAATTAAGTGTATTTAACAATGCGTATGACAAATGGCACAACTCACATTTATGTATATTCCTCTGTTCATTTTGTTTTTTATTAAATGTCTTTTTTTTTAATATAAAAATACTAAATTTTTTTTAAATTTTACTGTTTATATTTATTTTATTATTGTGGAAATGATGTGACAGTATTTAATGCAAAAAAATAATAATTCTTCGCTTGTTTGTTATTTATTTGTTGACGTTGTGTGTGTGTCATTTATTTTATTTTTTATTTTTTTTTTGTAGCCTGTTGTTTATTTTAACAGCTTAACATTAATTTAAATTTATGGCTCAAATATTTGTGTTTAACAAAAGAAATTATTTTAAATTTTTTTAAATGAAAAATGTGTTAATTTGTTTAAACTTTTTTTCCTTTAAATTTATGGTGCAAATTAAAATGATTTCGAAATACTACAGACAATATTTTATATTCCTCGTTGTGTTTTTTTTTAATTTTTTCATTCTTTCTTTTATACGTTGAAAAATTAATAAAAATCATTTATTTAATAAACGCGCCTTATTTAAAATGTAATAAAATGCGTGTGTGTGTGTGGGGGGGATAATTTCGTTTGAACAAATTCATAATAAATTAAACGGAAAGTGAGTGAGATTTTGTTAGGACAGTTTGTATGGTTGGGTAAGAGAATGAAAATTAATTATAATTGTTTTTAAATGACCTTGTAGTTAAATTAATAAAGTAAAGGATGATTATGCAAAAAAAAAAAATATTATAAAAGGAAAGAGCAATGAAGTATAATGAGGATTTTGATTTAGGTAAAAATTAATTATTAATATATACCAGTACATTGTGAGCAGTTATAAAGGCAACACAAGCAATTTCCTTGAATAGGTCATTGCAGGTCTTTTAATTTTAACACATTTATAACACTAAAAGTTCAGATCGGCCAAATCGGATGTATACTATTCAGTGTCTGACCGATAATAGGCTGCATTTTCATTTAAGCGATACAGCTGCAAAATCAGAAAGATTTTCTTTAGAAATCATCACACTATAGATATTCATATGACCGTGTGACAGCTTTATAGTTTTTTTTTTAGTTAATTTTAATTATTATTCGAACTCCATTTGTTTCTATATTTGTGATTTGAACGGGCTAAAGTTCGTATCGCTTTTTAAGCCAAATTACATGTGATAATTATTAATGAACAAATAACACCAAAGTCTGTTGTAAATATTCTGACTAACAACACATAGTTGAACGGAACAGCCAGCCGTTTTCGAAGGCCACTAAACCTTCATCATCAGCGTTCTTTTGTGTTTGGTCCACTGTGTGTGGTGTCAGTTGATGTAGATTTCTGCTTTATATACTTAGCATTTTATTGCAAATGGAATATGTGAATTGTTTTGATTCATCGTATTTCAATTTGCTGAAAGCTTTTTTGTATTGTAAGCTCAATTTTACCATCACTATATTTACAACAGTCTTACCATTGTCGTTTTGTTCTTTTTTACTAATTATACACATGTTACTTAATTTGCTTATTTTTTGTTCCACTTAAGACAAACTTTTTTGGTTTGTTACTATTAAGTATATTTTTATTTAATTTTGCAACAGGCCCATGGCTATTAATTTTTAGTTAATTTTAATTATTATTCGAACTCCATTTGTTTCTATATTTGTGATTTGAACGGGCTAAAGTTCGTATCGCTTTTTAAGCCAAATTACATGTGATAATTATTAATGAACAAATAACACCAAAGTCTGTTGTAAATATTCTGACTAATATATATATTATAGTTTTTTATTTCAATCCCTTGTAGACCTAAATGAATACTATCTGTGACTTAAGTTCAATCGCACCTCACACAATTAGGGAACTAAAAAATGATTTTAAAATAAATCTATGTAGAGCCATAACGCTTAAGTTTTCCGTGTGATATTTTTTATAGTGATACAATTTTTTTTTTTTTTTCGTAAA
Organism: Tachina grossa; assembly: GCA_949987645.1. Taxonomy (NCBI): domain Eukaryota; kingdom Metazoa; phylum Arthropoda; class Insecta; order Diptera; family Tachinidae; genus Tachina; species Tachina grossa. The sequence continues at coordinate 154,765,130 of OX465275.1, forward strand.
AATCTGACCTTATATAAATATTTTTTTTATAAAAACAGTTATCAACCATAAGAATTATTCTGTTATTATTAACTACAGAGCATAATACACAAGCATACAAACATACATATAAGACGATGTTGAAGTAAGCATTCCAAGCACATCAACAATTGTAATGTTATACCTTTTATTTATTAAGAAACATACAACCACACAAACATACAAGCCAATGCAGATGAAAGATACACACACAACAATAGCTATAACCCAGCAAACAAACTCAAAAGACCTTCAGACAAAAAAGTAATATAAACAATTTTGTTATATCAATTAAAATATTTGTAAAAAATTAATTTAATTTTCTCTTATAAATAATATCAATTAAATTTTTTTCAGTCAAATTAATTAATATATGGGTAACTAAAAATTTAATTGAATCAATTAAATTTTTAATTGAAAATATTAATTTGTGAATACTTTTTTCTGTGTTCTTACTTAAGGCCTTATTAAGAGCTTGTTTAGGAAATTTTATTTTCAATTTGTATTCTTCTCTGACTGCTAAAGAATGCTTCATAGAAAGCCCCGTCTCTTATGGATAAAAATGATACGCATGCCACACTTCTTTCTTTCTTTCTACGAGTAGGGAAAAGAAAAGCAGCGATATTTTTTGTTGTGCTTTTTTTACATCAAAGCTGCATTAACTGGAAGGCGTTTCAGAATCTCTGGCGAAAGAAGCGAGAGAGTAAGGCTTACTCTCAACAACTCGTGGAAGAAATATATGAGTATGGTAAAGAGCTATCAGGCCTTGTGCATCCAAAAGAAAGAGTACAGAGGTATTCTAGAATGTATCCTTGCTCTTTCTTTTTCCCGCCAGGAATGCTCTTCACACATGCTATTTTCAACGTACATGCACACAGACCAACAAAAGGAATTTTAATATCAACTAATAAAGTAATCGAAAGCTAGTAGTGAGGGGCTGCTGAATGTACTGTGATTGTCTGTATTTTGTTAACATTATTCTAGAATCTCTTTGTTAAGTATAAAAAGGGAGAGTCATCATTTAAATAATTAGTGTTATCTGAAGAACACCAAAGTTAACAACGTGGTGTATTCTAGCAGTGAATATGTGTCTAAAAGCTATTTACATCATTGTTGAGTAAATAAAGTTTTCTGATTTCATAAAAATTGTATACTGCTGTCTTTTTTATTTATTTAAAAAAAAAGTCGAATTTAGAACAATAACTTTTTACAATGTTAAAACACAACAACATATCTATAAAGAACATTTTTTTTTTTGCAGAACTTAACTTAAATAATTCATATAAATTAAATTGCTTTAAATCCAATTTAAAAAAAAAATCATGGGTTCAAAATTTTCATTAAATAAACCTGGTCCTGTTCTCTTGAATAGAATGACATACAAATACAAAACTTAACTATATCTCTTCAAAATCGAAACTGCGAGCTTATTTACATTTGATTTTTTGATTTTCTAATTGGAGTATACATAAATCTCGATTTGGGTCTTTTTTGTCCATTTTTTTGATCTGGGTCTTAGAGTATGAGGCTTTAGAGAAATAAATGGGGGATGAATGCACAAGAGAATTTCAGGCTCCTTTAATTAAGCTCGAGTAACGGCTAAAGTTTAGGAAAGTTTCTTCCGTTGTTTTTTGTATATTTGGGACCCTTTGGGCTACACTGGACAGTAGACGGACAAATTTTTTTTTAAATGCCACTAGCGTTTTTATGTGAGAACATTGGATTATACATTAATGCGCACTGCTAGAATTGACGCAAGAATTGACTGTAAGAGCTAGAAAAATACCTTGTTGCTGTTTGAGATCACAAGAACCGAAGGTTGGAGATATTTTAACTCGTTTTTCAGCTGTTTGGGCCCACAAGAGCCAGAGGTTGAACACATTTTTAATTATTTTTTCCTCTCTTTTTAAGTTAACTGCCTCAAGGAAGAGATTTTGACAGAATCTCTACAGTTGGTTTTGTAGCATTTACCTCTTTGCTATAGAGTAATAATAAGCTCGCCAAATAAAAAAAAAAATAGAAGACAAAGGCCACTGCAACTAGTTGCCATAACCGAATATTAGATTGTAAATTTATTTATTACACTGTGTGGCAAAAATTAATGAAGTCGAAATAACAAGAATGTGTTACTATTTTTCTGATAGGCATTGTGGAGTATAACATTAATCTACTCGTATCTGTTAAATTTTTTAAACACCTCCTAACCATGAGTTACGGATAAAACTCGTTTTTTTGTACACTAAGTTCAATATTAACCGTTTTTAAATTTATAAATGGATTTAGATAGCAGAAACATAGAACTTTTGAACACTATAATTCTATTTCATTAAATTTCAGATATACGTGAGTATTTTTTACCCAACTTTAGTTTTTTAGATTTTTTGAAACTTTTCGCCATTAGATACGTTCTTACATAGTATTTTTGTACGGTGTAGATTGGTACTATTTATAACCTTACTTCGAAAACATAATTGATTACGAGTCAAAAGGGGGTTTGTAGTAAAAAATCCGATACAAAATGACTGAGTTATTAAATATTTTATTAGAAGATGTTTTGTTAAAAAACAATCTGCATAATAGGTTTCGTGTTCTATTTATGCGTTTTCAAGTTATTTAAGCTGAAAGTGCAATTCAACGAACATAGATTAAAAACATAGTACAAAACAGTGGTCACCAAACTTTTTTCCTTGAGTGCCACATTTTTTACACACACCAAAGGGTAACACATACCTGTTATTTCGGCATCATTAATTTTTGTCACACAATGTTATTAATAAAACACATGTACATAAAAAAAAAAATTAAATATGACTTCTTGTTTGCTGGGTGCTTATCACTTTGAAAAAGCAAATAAATGCAAGCTAGTTCAATATCTCCACATTATTTGTGATTATTTGGAAAATATAAGAAAATTATTTAAATTGCATCAACAGTTGTCCAGTCAACATCGACGTCAAGTCAATGCAATACCTAAAAATTGAGGTTTGTTTACTCACTTTTGATAACAATTTGGCAGTATTGACATTCTATTTCTGTTCCGTAAGGTCTAGAAAATAGCATAAGTCTGTCCCTAGCAGTCAGACAACAGTCAGACAAGGCCCAATATTTTGATAATGTATTGACGTGACTTCGATGTTGACAAAAAAGTTTCTTCGTATTTATTTTTAATACCCTCCTCTTGCTTGTTAAATCAATTTCTATTCGTTCCCTACTCTCAGCGAACAAATTTGCGTGGATTCAAGCAATCGTCAAATTGTTATCTATATGTATTTAAATAACATTAAAAATGCACACACAAATTGAATTAATAAATTGCACTTGATATTTATTGTAAACTATTCATTGATTTGCCAAATATAATTGCAATACATAATGCAACAAAAAAAAAAAACACTCTCATGTTCACATAAAATTTAATTGAAATTTGCTGCGCTGTTGCTTGCAGTTTAAAAACACACACACATACATATACATATATACAAACACTTTTAAATAGTAATTTTTTTCGTTTTAATTTTTTGCAGAATTGCTTTCAAATATTAATGAAATTGCAATTTACGTGTGAATTTAATTGCCATAAGTGTTATAAACAATATAATTTATAGAGGAGTGTTTGCCATATAATACACATGCACATAGAGCAACAATTACAACAACAATTACAAAAATATAAAAAAAATAATAAAAAAATTTAAAACTAAGTGAAAAATAAAATTTATGTACAAAAATAATTGCACACAATCGACAACAAAGGCAACAACAACAACAACTGCATTAACAAGATACAAAACAAACAAAAAATGAATAGCAACAATTTATAAAAGTTTAATATTGTACACTTGAGACAAAAAAAAAATTACTAATTGGCGCAATTAGTGTCGACCAGAGATGACTGAAGGAATGCACTACTAAATAGATTAAGTTTGTAATAAGCTTATTTATTTATTTTTTTTTTTCTTAAGCTGACAGTTCGAAAATATGTTGAAATATTAATCAAGATGTTTAAGATGAAAATATGAAATCGAGAAATTTAAAAACCATAATAAGCTGACAGCTGTAATATTAAACTGGAATGATTGATGATTAAAACTAAAGGGGAATTCGAAATGTATTAAAATTGAAGTTAAACAATTAAGCATGCAGACGATAATTAATTGGGTTATTCACAAGGGTGTCTTAAGTGTCTTAAGTGTCATAATGTCTTAACATTTTAACATAGTTTAACAAAATTGTTGTTGTGGCTCAAACAAAACTTTGGTGTTATTTGTTCATTAATAATTATCACATGTAATTTGGGTTAAAAAGCGATACGAACTTTAGCCTGTTAAAAATCATAAATATAGAAACAAATGGAGTTCGAATAATAATTAAAATTAACTAAAAGGTCATAAAGTAACAAGACTTTCTCAGCTATATTTATTGTTTGTCATAACTACATGTAGAATTGCGTGAGAGTTTACCAAAGGAATTGAGAGAGAGAGAGAGAGAGAATAATGTACAAAGGTGCTAAACATTGTGCACACTTCTACCGATATTCGGTAGATTCTACCGAATATGTTTGTAAATCTAACAATCTACCAATTCTACCGAACAAGGCCTGAAATCTACCGAATATTGTTATATAGTAATTTAAGTCGATATATGTGTAAATTGCCTATTTTGCCACATAGCAGTGCGGCCGCAGAGCGATCATTAAAACAGAACAAAGAAATCGGTTAAAAACTGAAGCTATAAGTAACCTATTACTTGCCAAAGAATTGTGCCTTGGGAATGAAATATTTATTCCTACCAATGATTTAATAATTTATGCACAAAAGTTTAAATTCATAAATATACATATATTACACATAATCTTTGTAGTTACAAATGTTTGTCAAATAAAAGTTATTTTAGTAGCTTTATAAAACCTATGTACAAAAACTGAATTCCTGTTATATATGTATATTATTTTATATATACATAGCATATCTATATAAAGGGTAAGGGCAAATAACTGGGGATGACACTTTTTTTTATTGGAAATGCTTCATTGTTTATGGCAGTTTAATTTCCAATCACATGCGAAGTTTAAAAAGCGCTTTTGGAACCTGTTTAGTTTGATACTCCTTGCACTTACCCTTTCTATATAAGTACATATGTATATATTGTTATTTTTTATTTTTCTTTGGTTTGCTATTTTTTATGTTTCTCTGAATAAAAAAAAATTCTATAGAATTTCATTCAAATCTACCGATTTTTTTTTTGTCGATTCTACCGAATTTAAAAAAAATTAAGTGTGCACACTGGTGCTAAAACCAAAATACAAATAAGTACAATCAGCGTTACCGTTGAAAAATTTCAAAAAGGGGCACAAAAAGGTGATTTTCGAAAAAAAAGTGGCACAAAAATGGGATTTCTAAGAAGAAAAAATGGGCAACTTTAAAATCAAAGAAAATTAAAGAAACAAACATATTTATCAACCTAGTTTTATTGAAAACAAACAATAAAAACAAGTTTCTCATGTATAAAAAGTACATTAATTTTATGAGAACTCATATAAGTTTATTCTTACGTCTTATTTGCAAGTAAAAATTCTAACTTGTGGCAGAATTAGGTTTTACTTTCTGTTCTGTTACGAATCAGCTGACTCTTTTTTGCTCTTAGAAATCTCACACAAGTCGTTAGTTTTTCTGTTTCTTTCTGTTATGTTACGGTTTAACCTGTGAAAATCCAAAAAATTTAAATAATTCTAAGTGACAGCATAAATAAAATAATAATTGTGATTATGCTTTTAAAATTTAAAAAATTTAATTTTTATCAGAAAAACATAAAATTCTTTTGAAACATAAAAATAGACGAACTCATCACATCAGCGGAAAACTGTGGCCGTTCTACTCAGAAACCGCTGATAAGCTATAACATAAAATGTAACTATTAAAATTGAGAAACATAACGGCACAGTACAGAACATCAACAGAAAGTTAAGACTAACTCACGTGATTAATTACTGATTACTAGGGATGAGATGTATGTATACAGAAAAAGAAATTTTTAATTTTACAATTGTTTATTTGACGACTGTGAATATATTTCTATAATACCGGCCAGTTGAGTATTTGCAAATACAGTTTTTACTTACAAATAAGACGAGTATAAAAGTAGTATAGATAGCTAAAAAAAATAATAAAATCTATGATAATAATGAAACGCTATTCAAAATGTGGCATTTGATATTGATCGGAATTCCAATAGAAAATAAATGGAAATTTCATTCTTAAGATTTACAAAAAATTAAAAAATACATTAATAAATTTTTGGCACCTTTTGGGGCATATCACTTTTTAACCCCCGACTAAAAAAAGGGGTGTTATAAGTTTGTAGTGTGTGTCTGTGTATCTGTGTGTCTGTCCGTGTCCACGTACAGGCCAAACGGATGGACCGATTTTCATTTAATTTTTTCTGTTTGAAAGATGACTTGATCGAGCGGGTTCTTAGCTATGTTTGAAGAAAATCGGTCCAGCCGTTTAGAAGATATAACATATTTTCTGAAAAAAGTCGGAGGTTTTTTAAAAATTTTTAATTTTTGTGAGACCTTTTTAGATTTTAATTGAACTATAGTGAATTTTTAATCAGAAATTATTTTTAGTCAGGCTTAAGTTCAGTAATTTCAATTCTTTTATTTACTTAAAAACCAGTATAATTCAAAAAATTTACTTAATCATTTAAAGTTTTGATAAAAAATTTTAAAATTCGATTCTGAAGAGGATTATATATTTATGGTATTATTATTATTCATAATGCATATTTATTAAATACTTTAAATATCAATTCTTTTGAAATTGTACATCTGTATTTATTAATAATTTCTTCACTTGCAATCAATTCTTTCAAATCGTTTTGAAATAAATTTAAGGCAGACAGCATGGACAGACAAGTGTCTTCTTTCAGTCTATTTGAAAATTTTTTTAGCAATGCTAATTTAAGTTTACGCTTTATGTTTTTTTGTAAGTTTTTTTATAAATATGAAATGAACTTGCAATTGCTGAATCTGGGTATATTTTTGCGTTTAATTTGGTCAATTTGTCCATTGACTTAAACGAGTAGTTGCAACTTATCATCAGCAATAGTCACTTTCCTCCGAAAATAAGTATTTTTTTTCTTTGGTAAAAACTCGGATATTTTTCGATCATTTGCTTTTGGGAATTGGCCACGTGTTTGGCTGTTTTAGTTTTCTAAAATCATGCGATTTCAACTCGATCGGTTTACAGAACAGCCTTTTAAAAATATGTACTTTGGTTTAATTCGGGTTTCACAACAGATATCGAAAATACAGTTGGAATTATCAAGTATTAGTGTGCAATTGTACTCGTATAACAAGGTGTATGTTTTTATATTAAGTTTGACACATAGCAAATAACATCTTGTTTAATGTGGTAGAATCTGTAAGAATCTGCATACATTTATTGTCAAAATAAAAACGAAAGTTGACTTTGAACGAAAGGGGGCACAAAATAACGTAAATGATACTAAAAGGGGATTTAAAAGTAAGGGGCATAAAAAGTGGCAAGGCAGTTGAAAAAGGGACAAAATGCGACTTTAGTCGCACAACCATAACGCTGAGTACAATATTTATAATTGTAAATTATAGTGGGTTGCTCACAGTAGTCATATTTGTTCGTTTTATAACTTTGAAACGTGTCAATTTATGAATACCTTTTGCATACCCCAAATATTAATTTAACAATTTTAATGCTTTTTCGGCTTCTTATTTTCTTTTTTAGTCTAAGAGTTTGTTTTTAAATAAACTGCAAACATTTTTATACTTCTCGTTTTCTTTTTCGTTATGGTTTGGTTTAACTTCTCTATTACAATTACAGAAGGCCGTAAGTACTATTTTTACTTTTTTTACAGGAAAATCAAAAAATCTTATAAATTTAATAATATTTATTTGTTAGGAGCACAATTGAATAAAGAAAAAAATTGGTATTTTTGAACACATGTGAGCAAAACTTTAATTTGGTTAATCACATTATAATCAGTCAAAAAGAATATTTTGTATTTTTTGGTTGTTACGGCCTTTTGGATTTTAGGTGACGTTATATAAAGGGTGTCCCAACAAGAACGCAAGATTTAAATTTGGCGCCATTCGAAATGTCATTTTTTGACATTTGAACAATTGTTATTGTTTGCTAGTAGAAGGTACGAGGTTAGTAATAATGGAGCGCTACACGAATCAACAACGCATTCTCATTGTGAAATTGTTTTACCAAAATGGTGATAGTTTTGCTGCTACAGTTCGCCAATTTGGGGTCACAATAATGCTCCAAAAGAGTCAACTGTAAAGAGATTAATGGATAAATTTGCCGAAACTGGGTCTGTTAGTTATGTAAAGACAACATCGCGCCTTCGACCGGGTCGATCGACCGAAAATGTCGCAGCTGTACGTGATGATGTCGCTCAAACGCAGGTCAAGCGCAAACAGTCAATGGTGTTCGGTATCGTGAAATGATAACCAGTTTTTTCGTGCCTAGAATTGAAGAAATGTATGTGGAGGGCATGCGGTTTCAACAAGACGGCGCCACATGTCATACAGCCAGAGAAACAATTCAATTGCTACATCAGTCATTTCCCGGTCGTGTTATTTCGCGTTTTGGAGACAGATGTGCGATAGCTTTCCGTGAGCACCTGCCATTACGGCCAAAGCACCGGGTGTGGGTTAGACGCCAGACCAACGCCCCCATGCACCCTTTTAGATTGAACCTAGGGCCCACTCCATAAGGCACATAGGTTGCAATCTTTGAATATAGTTATCCCTGTACTATATTCAATTACCTTGCTGAGGTAATTTGAGCTATCTAAACTCTGCTGCTATGTCCGTGCCCATAGCAGCTTCTGTTGAATGGCAACAGCACCTAGAATAGTGTCTGGCTGACCGCGTCAGACCAATCACTAGCATTGATTTCACACTGGGAAGCCAAGACTATTCTCCCAGCGATTTTGGTAGCAACCACAGCCACCACGATAATTCTCCGGCTTCCACGCTAAGGTGTTGTGTATACACCCAGAGCAAGGTCCCCAAGGGAATTCCTCAACCATTGCCGGCACAGCTCAACCACTCATCCGAGATGAACCCATGCACGTGTCGCCAAATAACCAGTGCCTACTCCACACATACCAAAATCATCCCTTTAACCCCGTGGGGTATACCCCATTGGGGTAGGACGAACTCGGCATTTTAGCAAAGGAAACTGACGAGCGCTACATGCAATCATAAATTCAAAGCAGCTCGACTGTCGGGCAACCGGCACCCGTGGCTCCAGAAGTAGCCTTTGGTCAGACCTCGAAGTTCCACCACAAGGGCTTCACCTCTATCGTCTTTTGAACTCAGGGGCAGTTCTAGGTGACGCTAACTGACATAAACAGGACCTGTCTTCCTTTTATAAATATGTGCACATCCTTTGCTCTGTTGCCAGAGATCGGGTAGTAACACATAAGTTCTATGGGTAATGTACCAAAGGCACATCAATGGAAAAAGGCACATCACCCCAGCTGGGGCCCCGGGGTTGCCACACCCGTAGTCAAAAATAGACTCCCCTGGGGGGGCGTTTAGGAGACCAGAATTGGCCGCCTAGATCGTGCGATTTAACACCATTACACTTTTTTCTTTATGGTTTTTTGAAGTCGATGGTTTACGCGAATAAGCCGACGACGACTTAAGCCTTAAAAGAGGAAATAGGACGCTGCATTAATGAAATACCGCAGCATTTAAGCAAAACGGCCATTGAAAATTTCATTAAAAGATGGCGTTTGTGCCAGCAAAGCCGCGGCGGCCAACTGCCCGATTTGTTGTTTTACACATAACCTCATTTTGTCTACTTTACGATATAATAAAGTTTCACGATTTTTTTTTTTAATATCTGTGTTTTATTTAAAATTTAAATCTTGCGTTCTTGTTGGTACACCCTTTCTATGTATATTAGACTAATCGCAAAAATTTATTTTATTTGCACTATCTAAAGTTAGAGCTTTGCTGCCTTAATTTTATAGCTCGATCCGACGTTTCCTGGTGATACATATTGGGGCCTAAAGTACCCGATAAACATTGGACGATTTTTTAAAAAATTGGAAATAATTCTGCACTATTATTGTTGTATTCTTCTTATTTTCCGTCGGGGGCAGTAACTATTTGTGGAAATGTTTAAAAACATATCTTGTCTTAAGGTGACATTAATAACATTTTTGATTCCAGCTTTGCAATTTGAGAAAGATTCTTTAAATTTGATATTTATAACAGAAGTAGGTCCACTTCAAAACGAAAATTTTTAGCAAAAAATTTCTTTGTAATATTTCTTATATTACAACCTTTTGAATAAGAAAAAAATAGGGTTGGCATTTTTGCACAAATTTTTTTATGATAGCGAAAACATTAACCCATTTTTTCCTGCCAAAAACGGCGAAAAGTCTACTTCTTTTAAAATTTTTAATTTAAATTGCGTATAACATTTGACTTAATTAAGCTTTTGATACCAATTATTTTTTAATTTAATTTTTTAATTTTGTTCTTAATTCATTATGGGTTACCTTTTCTAAATTGAACAAGATTTCACTTTTCCATTACCAAATCAGTGGTCCAAAAGGTGGGAAAAAGCATAGTTTTTTTAACTCTTGGCTAGAAAAAAAAATCCACTTGCAAAAAATCTTTTTTATCAGATCAAAAAAATCAGCTTGGCATGGGTTTTAATTTTTCATTAACCCAAGGTTGCCCAATTTGGGGTTTTGTGGTTTCGCCCCCTTTAAGGATATATACTTCAAATTCCAAAATTAAGCTTCATAACACCTCCTCAAACTCTGCAAGAAATCGGACGTTTATAAATATTTCCATTTTTTTAAATCCCCCACTGTGTATTGGGGACTTTAGGCACCACTAGACATAAGAAGGCACCGTCGGATCGAAGTAAAAAATTAAGACCGCATTTATGACAGCAAACCTCACATTTTACACATCGTATATATTAAGAATTAAAAAAAAGTCTCATACAAGCAGTGACCAGTCTAATGTATTTGTATATACTTAACTTAATATAAAAAAGCCCTAACTCATTATTTTTTGTAGTCGAGATTTTTGCATTTTTCGATAAATTAGATTTTTTTCTATAGAAATAAACAAAAAACTCGATTTGAAAAAATAATGAATTAGGGCCTTTCTATATCAAGGTAACGTGCAACCATCATAAAATAAAAGCTTTTTCCTATATTTACTGAAACATGCACAAGGAGCGTAAATAATAATTATTTAATTAACCCTGCAATTACACATGTAAGTGATTCGTTGCAAGTAGTGTATACCTATTGTCAACGAAAATTGCGAAGAAATAACCGAAAGTCTTGTAAGTTACTTGAGAGTTTAACGATATACCAATAATATTAGTATGATTTCTTACAGTAACCTTAAAACGCTTAGGAGAACAGTTTTAGGGTTTTACAGTATTGCAAGAATTTTCCTTGATATCAAAACAGTCGCACACTTGCAATAATTTCAGCTCAAAAGGCAGCTTTAGGCTAATTAAATATATTATATATATTATAAATATTAAATTTTAGAGGTATCTATTTTAGTATTTAGATTTTTTTTTTGTCCAAATTACAAGTACAGAATATTTTTAAATGTATACTTTTTTTATATCCTTTACCAAAAAAATGGTAAAAGGGTATATATAGGTTTGTCATTCCGTTTGTAGTTTCTAGAATATTAATAAGCGAGCCATAAAGTATATATATTCTGGATCCTTATGCATAGGGAAGACGTCCGTCCGTCTGTCCGTCTCTCCGTCTGTCTGTACGTGAAATCGGTTTTCCGAAGCTCCCAGAAAAGCTAGAGACTTCGTTCTTGGACTGGTGTGTCAGAAATGGTCGAAATAAGACTGGCATTGAAAATCAGCAAAATCCAGCAAACGGTTTCAGAGCTGGGAAGCTTAAACTAAATTTTGCCATACAAAATAACTACCGAAAACTAGTTATTATTTTTTTATTAAATAAACTTATTTTATACTTCAGAATGGATAAAATTAATATTTCTTAATAAAAAATAAATAAAAAAAATTAAAAAAAATTAAATAGACGTTTCCAGGGTTGGAAAACTTTAGCTTTTTTATACAAATTTATACAAAATTAATTTACTAAAAGAAATTTTTCCTTTTTCTATAAATTAAATATATCTTATATTCTAAAAAGAAAGAGATTGGGTTAAGAAATCAGAAAAATCAAAAAGGATAATTCCAGGGTTGGGAACTTAAAATTTTTTGATATAAAATATTAACTACCGTAAACTAATTTTTATATTTTTTTTATTAAATTAACTTATTTTATACTTCATTACAAATTAGATTAGTATTTCAAATTAAAAAAGGAAGTTAAAAATATTAAAAAGACGTTTCCAGGGTTGGAAAACTTTAATTTTTTTTTTCATATACAAAAGTACCTTACTAAAACAAATTTTTTTCTTTTTCTCTATAAACTAAACATATCTTAGACTCTTAAAAAAAAAGAAATTGGTGTAACAAATCAGAAAAATCACAAAGGATGATTCCAGGATTGGGAAACTTACACTTTTTGTAATATATAAAAGTAACTAGGTCTTACTATTTTTTTTATTTTTTTATTAAATTAACTTATTTTATACTGCAGTACACATTAAATTGATATTAAAAATTAAAAAATAGTTTAATACATGAAAAAGACATTTCCAGGGTTGGAAAACTTTAACTTTTTTCTTATACAAAAGTAACTTACTAAAACAAATTTTTTCTTTTGCTCTATATATTAAACATAGCTTATATTCTTAGAAGGAACATGTTGATTTACGAAATCTGAAAAATCAAAAAGAACGGTTCCAGGGCTGGAAAACTTACACTTTTTGTGATATATAAAATTGACTACCGCAAACTAATTTTTATTTTTTTTTTATAAAATAGACTTATTTTATACTTCAGTAAGTATGAATTTGGTATTTCAAATTAAAAAAAAATTAAAACGAAGTTTCCAGGGTTGGAAAACCTTATTTTTTATACAAAAGTAACTTACTAAAACAAATTTTTCCTTTTTTTTATTATAAATTAAACATATCTCACATTCTTTAAAAAAAAGATGGTTTTTAAGAATACAGAAAAATCAAAAAGGAGGATTCCAGGGTTGGGAAACTTACACCCTTTGTGATATAAAAAATTAACTACCGAAAATTAATTTTTATTTTTTTTTATTAAATAAACTTATTTTATGCTTGAGTGCGAAAAAAATGGTATTTAAAATAAAAAAAAAACAATTATAAAAATTAAAAAGATGATTCCAGGGTTGGAAAACTTAAACTTTTTTTGTACAAAAGTAACTTACTAAAACAAATTTTTCCTTTTTTATAAATTAAACATATCTTAAATTCTTAAAAGAAAGAGATTGGTGTTAGAAATTAGAAAAATCAAGAAGAATGATATCAGGGTTGGGAAACTTACACTTTTTGTAAGTAACTAAGTCTAATTAATTTTTATCTTTTCCTTTATTGATTATACATATTTTACGTTTTGGAAAGAAAAGTTTGGTGTAGAAAATTATAAAAATAAAAACCACAGCTCCAGAGCTGGAAACTTTGACCTTTTTTTCTGGATATTAAAGTAACTAAATAAATATTTTTTTTAATTTCCTTTTTTCTTTTTTTACTTAACGCACTTTCTATATTTTTTAAGAACTACTAGATTGATATAAGGAATCAAAAAAATCTAATATAATGATTATAGGGTTTGCAAATTTATTTTTTTTTTTTGTATATAAAAGTCACTAAGTCAAATTATTTTTTTCTTTTTGTTTATACTTTAGGTATGTGCTTATGTATGCATCTCTATACTACATAAAAACACTTTGGTAAAGGGAATATAAGATTCGGCACAGCCGAATATAGCACTCTTACTTGTTAAACCTAATATCTCTTTAAAAAACCTAAACATACTTTTGACATCAATTGAGGCAACTCTTTAATATACATAACACAGCTTTCAGCAAATTTTAGTGTATTTTAAAACAAGTACGCATATAATAACAAAATCAATGAATTTAATTGCAAGAAATTTATACAATTCACACAAATGTACGTGTACAGCCAACGTGCAAAAATTAACCAGCAGCAGCAGCAGAGGCACAAAAAAGTGTATCATAAAAATAACAAACAAATGTTCATTAAACGTGATTACCATGAAATTAATGGTTGGCTGGTTAAAAAAAAACTGTTTACACATGAGACGTAGTATGTGTATAACAATTTACCAAAAACAAAAAAAATAAATATTTTAATACACTCAGAGCAAACCGTATAAACAAGGTTAATAAACACTCAAACATTTCACAATAATAATGACAATGTTGTTGTTGTTGCTGTTCATGAAAATTATTTCAATTTGATTGCTTGTTGATTATAAATAATATTTAATGAAAAAAAAAAATTAAATAAAAATTTATCTACTTAATAACGAACAGCTCATAAATAGTTTTAGTTTATCACTTTGTATCACATTATTTTTTATTTTTGCAAAAAAATGCAGTTCAAGCTTTAGCCTTATTTTTAGCTGCTGTTGATTTTGAATATAAAAGTTTTTATATATTTTTTAACGTAATTGGTCGGTCTCTGCCGTCATCTTAATAAGTTTGTCAGTTCATTTCGTTTGATTATTATGCCAACAACTCTCTTATATGTGTTTTTGCCTTTTGCCTGACATGTTTGCAACAAAATATATGACTGACACTAATTTGTACAATTAAAAACAAATATTTTATATTTAATTTATTAAGACAAATCAACAAATTTTTATTGAACGAAATAAATAAAGACAGTGAGTGCAGCAGCTACAACGAAATATGTGAAAGGTATATAAATAGAGAGATTTTTTAAATGCATTAAATATTTCAGTTTTGACATTTAATTCAAACAGCACAGTGAAGGCGATGGGAAAATAAATTTAATATTTAAGGAAAATTTATAAGCCAGCATTCGTCATCATTATAAATGATGTGATTGTCAAGACTTAGCTGTGCTTACACTAGGCAGGATGGTATGATCGTGAATACGTTGTTATTGATTCAGTCACATAAGCCAACATGAAAGACACTATGGAAAATTTAAGAGTAAGTAAGCGTTCTTTTGCTTGACTATTTCGTATTTAAAGTTTATGCGATTCTTAAAAAAAACGCTTTTGACAAGTTTTTTATATAAAAAATAAACAAAATTTTTCGTTTATTTGTTTAATTTTGTGAGCTCTGCGATAACGCAAGTTTTCTTAGAATTTTTTTTCTATATTCCCCTTAGCGAGAGTAAAAATGTACTCACATATATATTTATATTTATAGTATGAACAGACAAAAAATGCAATACTTTTAAAATTTGAATTTCGTTATTCCTTCGTGAGCGTGAGTTTTCGTAGTCGCAACTTCTTTTTTTTTTAATGCTAATATGAGCCTCAGGTAAAGAAATCATAGTTCCTTAGCGAGCATGAGTGAAAAGTATTTATAGTGACCATGCGTAAGCGTGAATGAAAATGTACTCATATACCATATTTATAAAAAAACAATTTGATAATTTTTTTACCGTATGAATAGACAAAAATTTTAAAAAATTAAATTTCGTGAGTCTGAGCATGAGCAAAAAATTTGTAAGGTGACATTGCAAGAGCGTGAGCGAAAATTTATTCACAATCACATCTCAGGCGAAGAAATCGTAATTCTTTAGCGAGCACTACATAAAAACTTTATAGTGACCGTGCGTGAGCGCGAGTGGAAGATACTCACGATATCATCTTTAAAAAAATATTTTTATAAGTTTGTTTGCCGCATAAATAGACAAAAAATTCAATAATTTTCAGAATCGAATTTTGTTAGCGTGAGTTTTCGTGGTCGTGGCCCAAGGAAAAGAAATTATCGTCCTTAAGCGAGCATGGGTTAAAAAGTTGTGTAGTGATCATGCGCGAGCGTGATCGAAAATGTATTCACCATTTCATCTCAGGCAAGGAAATCATCATAATTAATGCAGTTAACGACATCGACGTCACTTCAACACAATATCAAAAAACTTGGGCTCGTGTGCCCTTTGTCGAAAACAATTGGCTCCTGTTGGGCGGTTTATGCTATTTTCTAAACCTTAGGGAATAGAAATAGATTGTGAGTAGCACAAAATTTTAGTCGAGAGCGATAAACAAACCCCAATTTTTTGGTATTGTGTTAAAGTGACGTCGATGTCGGCAACTGGAATAAGGGTGCATAGTTATTTAGTAAGAATGAGTGAGAACATTTATAGTGACCATGCGTGAGCGTGAGTGAAAAGGTACTTAAGATCATATTTAAATTAATAAGTTTATTTTTTGTATGAAAAGGCAAAATATTCAATAATTTTAAAAATTTAATCTCGTGACTACTTCGTGAGCGTGAGTTTGAATAGTCGTCACTACTTTTTCCTAATACCAACGTGAGCTTAAGGCATGAGTAAACAAATAAAAAAAAATTGATAGTAACCATGCGCGAGCGTGAGTTATTCCCGAAAAAAATGTCATGAAAATAAATAAGTGTAAAACGATACAAATTGTGAAGTTATTAATTTACAATTAGTTTGTCTACTTGGATATTTTTGTATTGAATCACCTTGACGTATACTTAATTAAAATAGGAAATATTAAGTATACGCATTGTAGCATTGTACATGCATTACAGAATATAATGAAAAAGGATGTGAAGTAAAGAAATTAATTTATTTAATATTTTTTTTTTATATTTTGGAAGCTCAGTGTGGTTCCTAAAGTTAAAAAAATTAAATAAATTTATTTGTATGTATGTATTGAACTATTTTGACGATTATAAAATGATGTATACAAAAATATTACAAGAATACCCAAACCTATCAGAAAATTTCATTAAATTTAAAATTTGAATTTCGTGAGCCCTTCGCAAATTTTCGTAACCGTAGCTACTTTTTTTTGCTCACGTGAGCGTGTGGTGAAAAAAAACACGTTGGATGAGCATGTATAAAAAAATTATAGTGACGATGCGTGAGTGAAAACTTATTCATGGTCTCATTGCTAGTCACTTAACGTGACTCTTGAAAAAAGCGCAATTAAAGCAAATACATAAGTGTAAGAGAATGCAAATTGTACAATTAATATTTCGATATTATTTTGTTGTCTATACATGCGTGAGCGTGAGTGAAACCTGCATATAATCGAACTCTTGAGAAAGTGCCATTAAAGCAAATAAGAGGATGCAAATTGTGAAATTATTTTATCGCAATTATTTTGTTATTGGTACTACTGTACGTGCTAGGATATGTTTTATTTCGGCACCTTGACGTATACTTAATTAAAACACGAAATATTAAGTATGAGCAGCATTACTTAAATATCGAGAAAGGATATTAATAAAATAAAATAATTTATAAAAAAATATATTTTGGGATCGCACAGTGGTTCCGAAAGTAAAAAAATATACACATAAAATAAAATTTTAATTTTCAATTTTATTTATTGGATTGCAAAATGATGTATACAAAAACTGGGATATTGGGTGTTAAAGTTGATCACCTCGAACAATTTAAGAATCCTTAATAGTGTTAAAATCAAGTTTATGCCTTAAATTCGATGAATATTTGCAATATTTTTGAGACATTTTTTCTGCTTGGTTTGTCCGAATACTTTTCATAATAATTTTTTAACTCCGCTTGGGCTGCATTTCTTGTCTCTTTCTCTATAACATGCAATTAAAATTTATATTCATATTGTTCTTAGTTGTCGCTATTGCGTACGATAACGTGTTGTTATAACTTTCGAGGTATTCCTGGCAGAGGTCTAATACAAACAACATGCTGTGAAAATGGGCGAATGGTTTGTAATCGTAACACTAGTTCTTAAGATAAAGATTTATTAGAATTTTTGTCTTTTGGACTAAAAACTACTGAGTGGCGGATTTTATGTTTTCAAACAAACTATAACGTTTTGGGAATTAAAACCAGCGCCACCAGTGCACGATCGAAATAATTATGTGTCAGCTTAAAAATAATAATATTAAATAAAAAATACCTAAAAGCCAATATATATACGGCATTTATGTCGAATTATGACAGCCGCAATAATTCTCTTAACAAAAACTATTTACTTACATCTGCTCGTAACATTGTTTATGTATTTTATAATAAAAAAATAAGCTACTCTTCTATTAATTTCATTTGATACAGTCAGTGAGTTTCGTGCCAAAATATCTATTTGGAGTATTAGAAAGGTGTAGAAAAATATGACATGCTTTCTTTTCACTTTAATTATTTATATATTTTTTTTTCGCATATCACGCTTTTGTGGAAATACAAGCGTGTTTGTTTGTTATATTTTGACTTCTCTTTCATAAGCTTTTTATATTGTTCCCTTATTGTGTTCATCTGTCATAAAAAATTGTTTGTATAAATAATTTTTTGCTTGCGTATTTTCATTTCTTTTGCAAAAATTTCTAAATTGTATTTATGATATTATGCAGAACAGATGCCAACAAAATAGCAAAACTTTTAGTTTTAATTTTGTGTTATTGTGGTGTGCGATATATGAATGTTCATTATTATATCTTTTGACAGGCATACAAAGGCATGTCAACACATCAAGGTTGCCAAATGTCAAATCGTTAAACGTATGTATGTATGAAAAAAAAATAACAAAAAAACAAAAATAGAAAAAGAAAAATAGTGTGTCATAGTTTTCATATACAATAAAAATAAAATATTAGGAATTGAATTTTAGTACCAATTTTCGGTATTGGCAACTAAAAAATTGTCCGTCTACATTAACGTTAAAATAAAGACTTTCTATCAGTTGTTGCAACTAACTAAAGGTTAATGTAACCATCATAGTTTGTAGCAGCAAATTAAAATTAAATATTAAGGTTTGATTGATATTCCCAACCGATTAATCGGTTGGTATTAACAACTGTCTATTATTGTTAAATATTTTTTTTAAATAAGTAAAAAACAATATACTATCAGCATTGCGTATAACATAGCATCTGTACCTGATAAAAATTTATCATAACAACTAACAAAACGTCGGCAGAGGCGTTGTCAAATTTTTGTTAATGCAAGCATACATGCGAAGACGTTGTGGTTTTTTTATTATGATAAATCATAATTTCTTTGTCGTCGTGAAGAAAGTTTATCACAATACCTGCAATATTTCACTTCATACTTATAAAAAAGTTTTATTTAATAAAAACATCAATACTTTTCTTTATTTTTACAGTTTTTTTTTTCTCAAAAATCACTTAAAAATTGTATTTTCTGCAAATAAATTAAAACGTCAAACAGTTTGTTTACGTTTTTTATCAAAACAAATTTGTCTGAGCTGGAGCTCTGACAAAATTGTCAAGACACTGCAATAACACTAATAAATGGAGTCTATACCCGATAAATTTTTCTCTTGATAACGATTTGACT
This sequence comes from Tachina grossa, assembly GCA_949987645.1. NCBI lineage: Eukaryota > Metazoa > Arthropoda > Insecta > Diptera > Tachinidae > Tachina > Tachina grossa. The sequence continues at coordinate 154,784,616 of OX465275.1, forward strand.
TTTATCATGATAAAAATTTATCAGGTATAGACTCACTGTAACGAAAAACTGGCATGAAGTTAACGTAAATGAAGAAATTAAATTAAATTAAAAATATAGTTGTACCACAAGAAAATTGCAATCGTTATACCATTATAATTATACTATTAATTCGATTGGCAACTAGTTCGGGCTTCTCAACCAATTTATTTTCTCTGTTAACCAATTTTATCTGCTGTTGCAACTATTGGGTTAGTGGTAATAACTCAAAACTAGATATACCAAACGGATGACACACTCGTCCGTATTCTAGAATCAAAATGTAAATAATTTAAAATTCAAGGAAAATGTATCTAAACTTCATAAAAAATTCATTAAAACACAGCCACACACAAACTTACATACATATGCAAGCATAATTAAATAATACATGAAATTAAAAAAACATAAACAAAATCCCTTTAACCAAGTTAATTCACTTTATTCAATTATATTCCTTTAAGTATTATGGCTTTCATACAACAACAAATAAGAGAAAAAAATTGTTAGATCAAGAGAAATACTACAAACCCACTCACGCACTCATGTTTTGGTTCTTTTTTAAGTTCAAATTAGACATGACATAGCCATAACCATAACCAAACCAAAATTCAATTGGTTTCTATAGTGAGAGTTATGGTGTTATGGCGAGTCACGTATAATCGAATACAGTGTTGCCCATTAGTTTGGTTCGAACGGCTGCTCTCTATGGCTTTGGTTATGTCACGTCTGATTGAGCCTTTACTTGTCAGCTAATAAATGCGTGTGTAATATGTTTGCATGTAGTAGTAGCAACTTTAAACGCTTATAGGTCCCAAAATACTAAACCGATTTCAATAAAATATAGATTCTGCACATCTGTATAAAAAATCCTTTAAAACCATATAAATCTTTTTAAAATCGGTGCAGTGGTACCAGCGTAAAAGGGATTACAAAAAACATTAATTATTAATTATATAGATATAGTTGTACTACAAGAAAATTGCAGTCGTTATACCAGAATTCTATGATAGTTGCTGCAACCGCCAAAATTCAATTGGCAATAAATTCGGTTGTCTCAACGAATCTGTTTTCTCTGTGTATATATATACAATCGTGGTTTGTGTTTGTTTCTAACGCATGATCTCTGGAACTATAAGAGCTGTGGGGCCGAAATTTTTAACACAGGTTCGGGTCAATACCCTGAAGGTTTTTGTTTTGTTTCTGACCAAACCAGTGACCACCGTGTGAAGTAATTTGTAGTTAAAAAAAATTTAAAATAATTGAGGGTAATACAACGTTTGCCGGGCTCAGCTAGTTTTACTATAAAATTTCGAAGTATTTATAAAAACAAAATCAAAAACTCAGCTGCAACCAACTTTGAACTGTTAAATATTTTAAAAAATCACAAGAGAAATCTAAAGATGATTTTAAAATATCTGTCGAATGATACCTATTTTGATAAGTTCGCCGACTTTTTATTTATTTCGGTTTTACAAAATGGCGTCTGGTGGCCGCAATATTAAATTTTGACAACTGACATATCTTTAGTGCAATGGTCACCAAGAAGAGAAAATTCTTAAAAGCAGAACAGAACTAATACATGTTTAGTATTGTTCCACTGAAAAAATCGCTCTTGTAAATGTTTAATTGGGTATATGAAAAATATTTCTATGGGTTAATTTTATATGAATGAAAGTTTGTATGTAGTTCTGCCTAAGACTGTATGTACTAGTTTTTTTCAATTTCTGGATACATACTCGACAATCAACATCTACAAAAATATTTAAGCCAAATAAAAACTTATTTTTTAACTCTATATTCCAAATATTTTGTCTATTTTTTATAGCAATAAAAAGTGCTGCTATAAAAAGGTTTAAATTGCATAATTTATTTACATAAATAATATAGAAAAAAGAAATTTAATCATTTTGGTGGTATTTGAATATTTTCGGTGTATATTTTTCATAAAAAATGCGACGGAAAGCGAGCAGCTGTGTGTTTTATGCTCTTGCTTTAGATTTTTGTTAGTAGTTGTGCGTGTACTTATGCAAAGCAGAATGTTAGCAGAGCCCTCAGGGCAATGGGATGGTGGACTATGCTTTAGTGATACTCCCGGGATTAAGACAAATTGATTGATGTTATTATCAAAATCGGTCCACGCGTTTGGTTTATATAGAGCAGCAAAGGAACACACATACATGCATACATACATACATACATAGATATAGGATATAGATATACATAAAAACATAAATACATACATACATACATACAAACATGCATAAACTGATAAACACAATGACCTTCTTTGCGTTGCTCTGTCGGGTAAAAAAGTGTAGTTTTTGTGAGTTTGCATTTCAGCTAACGATACGTTGTTGGTATGACATGAATTATTGCACTATTATTTTTTATGGCTGCGTGCCTGTTTAATAAGTTGCTGTCATTCCAATTTTGTTTACTTTTATTTATGAGCAAAACACATGCAATCCATGAAAATTTGAAAATAATGTTGTAAAGTTGTTGATTGTTTTTTTTATAAATTTTTGTTTTGTATGTCCATATGCCGCCTTTAGTCTTTTATATAATTTTTTCTTTATTTTTTTTATCCTTATTCTTTAAACTGTTAAGTGTCATATTTTTGTGGATATTATTTCAATATGAATGACACATGACTACTGTCGTGAAGCACCATCCACAATTGTGATACTGGAACAACTTAGTGATGTGAAGAATCGATCTCGTTAATGTCACCTAAAAAACGTAGAATATTGCTGGTGTTCACTAAAATAAAAACACTTCGTAACGATAATGAAATCATTATGTTTAACCTCCTTTATTAAAACAATGAACAATTTTATTAATAAAATAAAACATTATATATAATATTGAAGCAAATTTCATTAATGGAATGAAACCTTTCTAATGCTTAATATTTTATATTTTGTAGTATCGTTAAAAGGAAACTTAAATACACGTTTTTATGAAGAATTTATACAAACAAATATTTTCAATTACTTCATTCACAAAACCTCTTGTATCTCTGTATCGAATGTATTATCATATTAAATACAAGAGTGTAACATTTGTTGTTTGAAATTTTCATATTCATAAATATGAAATAGTTTATTACACTTTTATTTCATATGTTTTTAAAATGTGGTATTCAGAGAGAGGCTCTCTGAGAGAATTTGTATGTAGCTTGTTCTTCTTTTTTTCATTAAAAATACAAAATAAATTAATACACTACACAGAGGGTGTTCATCAGGGATGGCAAAGTTGGTACAATTGTACCTGTTTTACTACTATTAAAACTCGGAAAGTACAATAGTACACCAATGACTAATTTAGTACATTTAAGGAATCTCCCCAGTTTCACTCCGCATTTCTTTTCAAACGATTCCATATGTCAATTTTCACTTTTGAACCATGAAACTCATATTCTTCTCACCTGAAAAAAGTCTTGTGAAAGTTAAACGCAGCGAGAAAATCAAAAAATATGAACTCATCCTTTTCCAAACAATTTTTCTTCTGAATTCGGATGCTAGAGCACATGCTATTAACTTGTTTATTTTAAATTTCAACTTAAATAGGTGTAACCATGTGCTTTAACATCCCAACTTACAAGCAATTTTGTGAAAACAATTCGGTAGCCAGAAAAAAGTCGATTATTTGAATAAAAACAAATAAAAATATGTAGTTTTATCTAAAAGAAAATCTTTTAGTACAATGAAGGTCAAAAAAGTAAAATTTTTGAAAATTGTTGGTACAATTTCAAAATTCTCAATGCCAGGGAGGAAGTTCATAATTAAAAATAAAAAAAAGGTATTTGATACATAACTACACGATAAACATTATTGTGAATAAAGCAAATAATTGCATCAGTGTCAAACCAAAATTGTAATTAATATATAGTTGTGGAAATTATAGTTTCGTTGAAACTTTAATGAAATATTTTCGTAACTAAAATGAAGAAAACTTCCTATTTCTGGCCAGTAGGCAGTGTGCTAGTCTTGTAGTCGCAGCTTAGTGTGTATCTACAGAATATTTGAGGTTAGTCCCAAATCACACTGTGCAAGTCTTATTGCTAAGCTGATTAGTTTCATGGAGAGAGAGACGAGGGGAACAGAAACGTTTCTTTTCCCCCGTCTCCCTCTCCTATTAAACTAATCAGCTTAGCAATAAGACTTGCATAGTGTAAATAGGGATTTATTGTGTCTGCAGCGGTAAACCCGTTGACTACCACGCGATGAGTTCCAAGTTCAAATCTCGGCAGGATAATTGATTATATAAATATACAAAAAAAATTCTGATGCCTGTGACATAGGTAAGGTTAATCTATCTATATAATTAATAGGCGAACAAGTTTTTTGTAATCCCTTTTACGCTGGTACCACTGCACCGATTTTAAAAAGATTTATATGGTTTTAAAGGATTTTCTGTACAGATGTGCAGATTCTATATTTTATTGAAATCGGTTTAGTACTTTGGGAGCTATAAGCGTTTAAAGTTGCTACTACTACATGCACACATATATACACGCATATATTAGCTTACAAGTAAAAAAGAAACTAAACATGATTGTGTGTGTGGGTTTGTAGTATTTCTCTTGATCTAACAATTTTTTTCTCTTATTTGTTGTTGTATGAAAGCCATAATACTTAAAGGAAGAGAGTTGAATAAATTGAATTAGCTTAGTTGAAGGGATTTTGTTTATGTTTTTTTTTTAATTTCATGTAACGGGTGTTTTTTTAGAGGTATAGAACTTTGAATTGAAATAAAACACAAGAAAATCGTTTTAATGTCCATCAATTTGGCTTTATTGGAAGGATAATTTTATGCCATTAATGTTTAAATATGATTTTGGGTATGTGGCCGCCGCGGCTGGCTCGAATAAAGCCAATTCTACAGGTCCAAGTTTCAACCACTTTTTCGAGCATATGGGGCCGTATGTTGGCAATAACGCCACGAATGTTGGCTTCCAAGTCCCCTAACGTTTCTGGTTTGTTGGCGTAGACGAGCGACTTCACATATCCCCAAAGAAAATAATCCAATGGTGTCAAATCACACGATCTTGGTGGCCAATTGACAGGTCCATTCCGCGAAATTATGCGCTCATCGAATGTTTCCTTCAATAAATCGATTGTGACGTGCGCTGTGTGGCATGTAGCGCCGTCTTGTTGGAACCACAACTCATCCACATTCATGCCATCCAATTCGGGAACAAAATAGTCGGTTATCATGGCTCTATACCGGTCTCCATTAACGAATCGATTCATTCGGGTCCTCTTCAACACTTTGCTCTACAGCGGCAATTGTTTCTTCGGTGCGCACTGTTGGACGTCTCTGCGGATGCGTATTATCACATAGAGTAAACGTAGTGCGAAAACGATCCATGGTTAACCGAATTAATTGCTCTGATGGACGATTATGTCGACCATAAAATGGACGGAGCTTGCGGTAAACTTCGCGAACTGAACCATTATTTTCGAAATAAATTTGCACGATTTGCAAGCGTTGTTCTTTTGTCAACCTGTTCATGATCAAATGGCAAACCAAACTAAATATTAATCACTTGACAGCTGACAAAATGGCCGCCAGTTAAAAAAGTGATGCTAACTTAAAGTTCTATACCTCAATAAAAAAACACCCATTATTATTTAATTATGCTTGCATATGTGTATGTATGTAAGTTTGTGTGTGGCTGTGTTTTAATGAATTTTTTATGACGTTTAGATAGCTCCATTTTTTTTTCAATCTTAATTATTTTCATTTTGATTCTAGAATACGGGCGAGTGTGTCGTCCGTTTGGTATATCTAGTAATTATTAAAATACAATGACTTCATTAAAAAATAATCAATCAAAAACATTACAACAATGAGCTATATTGTTAACACAATGACACGATATAATCAAAAAAAAATATAATAATAATATGTAACGTCTCAGTAATGAAATACTGTCATGATATACATGAAAAATTTTGTTAATTCAATTATCAAAAATCGTTAAAAAAAAATTAAAAACTAATAGAGTTTTTACACTGAAAGTTAAGAATTGAGTTTGAATTTGAATTAACACTGCAAGTTTATTAAATTCAGGTTTTAACTCGCAGACTGCTTAAACAACTTTGCTCAAAAATAAAATAGATCTCCTAAAGAAATGCGTGTATTTGTTGTTGTATTTTTTTCTGCTTTTTATAACAATTATTGGACAAACTGTACAACAACTGTTTTTTTTATATGAAAAACTCGGATATTTTACAATGCGTTGTAAAAGGAAAATTATTTTTTATTTCGGAAATAAATATTTTGAAATTATGGAATTATTAATACAAAGTGAAGTAGTGCTTGGAAATCAAGTTTATTGTATATTAAAAATACACAAATACATCACAAAATAAATATCGTCTATTTTCACTTTCCAGAGGTCAATGAATATCAGGGCTATCATGAATAGAATTCCGCGTGAAATTTTTCCTTGGGAACAATTCCAACTAATAGCAAGTTATAGGGAAAACAAAAAATTCTAATTGGAAAAGGGAGAAATTTCACGCGGCATTTTATTCATGATAGCCCTGAATATTTTCGTTGCTTTCCTTTAAAAAAAACTCTTTTTTTCCATAATTTGTTGTCTATTGTTGCTGCTGCATTAATTTTTAAGTTGAAAATTTTTCAGGCGCCATCTATTGTTATTCACTGGCATAAACATTATCAGCTACTCCCGGTAATTTTAACTTGGCAGCACTTAATTTAGCACAGCGAAAACAAGGTTGCATTTCATAAAACCAACTTAAAACCAATTCAAAAATGGTTTTAAGTTGGTTTTAGCAAAAACAATTTGTATGGTAACACCAGGTTTTAACAGTTGGTTTTAACGTTTAAACCAACTTTTATTAAAATCATGTCAATGCGAAAACACTATAACATCATTTCATTGTATAAACTAAAAAGTTTCATTGCAATAATTACATTTTTTCATTTAAAATATGAAAATGTACAAAATATGTCGTTACATGACTAAAAATATTTCGTTCTATATATGACATTTTTTAAGCTGATGATGAAGCGTCGCATTGGCTAAAAAATAATGATAACAAATCATAAATATCGGGTGTTTTTTTTAGAGGTATAGAACTTCTAATGGAAATAAAACACAAGAAAATCGTTTTAATGTCCATCAATTTGGCTTTATTGGAAGGATAATTTTATGCCATTAATGTTTAAATATGATTTCGGGCATGTGGCCGCCGCGGCTGGCTCGAATAAAGCCAATTCTACAGGTCCAATTTTCAACCTCTTTTTCGAGCATGTGGGGCCGTATGTTGGCAATAACGCCACGAATGTTGGCTTCCAAGTCCCCTAACGTTTCTGGTTTGTTGGCGTAGACGAGCGACTTCACATATCCCCAAAGAAAATAATCCAATGGTGTCAAATCACACGATCTTGGTGGCCAATTGACAGGTCCATTCCGCGAAATTATGCGCTCATCGAATGTTTCCTTCAATAAATCGATTGTGACGTGCGCTGTGTGGCATGTAGCGCCGTCTTGTTGGAACCACAACTCATCCACATTCATGCCATCCAATTCGGGAACAAAATAGTCGGTTATCATGGCTCTATACCGGTCTCCATTAACGGTAACTGACTCTCCAGCATTATTTCGGAAGAAGTATGGCCCAATGACTCCACCAGCCCATAGAGCACACCAAACAGTCAGTTTTTGTGGATGTAATGGCGTCTCAAGGGTCTCATGTGGATTCTCTTCACTCCAAATGCGGCAATTTTGCTTGTTGACGTAGCCATTCAACCAAAAATGAGCCTCATCACTGAACAAAATTTTGCGATGAAAATCAGCATTGAGATCAATCTCATTTTCGGCCCATACACCAAAATCACGACGCATTGCATGGTCTCGCGGCTTTAATTCTTGCACAAGCTGGATCTTGTAAGGTCGCAAGCCAAGATCTTTGCGCAAAATCTTCCATAAAGTTGATGGACAAAGCTCCAATTGCTGTGCACGGTGGCGAATCGATTTATTGGGGTCCTCTTCAACACTTTGCTCTACAGCGGCAATTGTTTCTTCGGTGCGCACTGTTCGACGTCTCTGCGGATGCGTATTATCACATAGAGTAAACGTAGTGCGAAAACGATCCATGGTTAACCGAATTAATTGCTCTGATGGACGATTATGTCGACCATAAAATGGACGGAGCTTGCGGTAAACTTCGCGAACTGAACCATTATTTTCGAAATAAATTTGCACGATTTGCAAGCGTTGTTCTTTTGTCAACCTGTTCATGATGAAATGGCAAACCAAACTAAATATTAATCACTTGACAGCTGACAAAACGGCCGCCAGTTAAAAAAGTGATGCCAACTTAAAGTTCTATACCTCAATAAAAAACACCCTTTATAATGTAAAAAAATCATTGAATTTACGAAGGTTTTTTTCTCCAAATTGGAGAAACTCCAGTGCCCCGTTTCTGTAACTTGTAAGTATTTCTCGCATCGAGAAAAATTAAATAATTATATTGGTCGTCCTACTTTACACAGGGTTACTCACATAAAAACTTGTATAAATAAACTTACAAAAATATCAACAAATTCTTACTCACCCTGTGTTTCATAGGATGATAACAATTTTTTCGACTCTAAAAATTCTCAGATTCCTCACAGAAACGAGGCACAGGTTTGTACCTTTTCCATCGATATTTGGTTTTGTGCTTTCTTGAAAGGACAATGCACTGTGTTTTACATTTTACTGCTTTTAAAGCATCCAAAAAAAAAAAGTTTGCGTTTTTGCTGATTCGGTCCTTGAAGTTCGTCAAACTGATGCAAAATTTTATCGAAAAATACTCCTGAGTAATGAGACTGATTTTCACTGCGAGGCTTCCCTTACTAGCAAACTAGTCGCATTGGGTGCTATAAAAATCTAAGAGTCATTGCTGAAAAGCCCTCCATTTTTAACGGATGACTGTGCGATTGCGATTTATAGTCTGTCGGAGTCTTTAGACTCTACTTTTTCGAAAATGAGCCTGTAGCAACTCTTATGCTGAATTATTGTACCATCGAACGATGATTGATAATTTGGTATGGCCGGAATTGAAAGATATTGATGTATACAAAAATTACTTTCAAGTGGGACAGCTTTAACTGCTAAAAAAAAATTAACGATACCATCGGTCTTTTGCGGGAAAACTTTTCTGACCTCGAAGAAGCAAGTAAAATTAAATACCAAGATCTTGGACCTTTCCGTGGTTGGCGTACTTTAATTTTGACTATGAAAGTTTGGCCTGATTAAAGAAAAAATAACGCGATATTCTTAAATATATTAGATACAGAAATATCGTAGTCGTAGTTGAAATATTCTCACCACGATAAGGACACTTGTGTTTTAATCCTTTAGAATTTATTTGTTCTGTGCTAAATATCAAGTCTTGACATAGACCGTTGCCAGAACAGATAAGATTCGTGAAGTGAGCATTTGTGTTGGAAAATTTTATCAAAAAAATATGATCTTGCAAGCATCCGGTGATTTAGCTTTAAAATACTATTTTTTTCTTACATAGCGACCACTTATGTGGCTTGTTAAATTTACGCCTTATATATTAATTTTGATTTTATACCCAATACTTAACTCTCAGGTCCTACATATAATATTTACTGAATAATAAATATGATTTTCTATATGCTGAAAAAATAATATTTCGAGTCTTTAATATATTTACTCATCTCATCTTACAGCCTGAAATTTGTAAATTTTTCAACGTCTTGCTCTATTTTAAATTTCCTTTTTCTACAACAACAATTCCTTGTCTAGCTATAAATATGAATTACAGGATAATCATAAAAACGGAAATTGTGTTTTGTCTGGTGTTTCTATTATTTTTAATACTATTTCACTTCTTTTTGTGTTAATGCCAACAAATCTCTATATTATTAAAGGGAAAGTAGCAACAACGAGGGGGAGAAACGACGTTTTTGATGCTCTTGCTTTACCCTTAAGTTTGTTCGTATTTTTTTCCTCATAGAACATAATTTTTTCTTAAATCCGATTAAATATATTTTATGAAGAATAAGATAGAAATCTTATTAAATGTAGCTAAAAGGAAATTGTAGAGTAGGTAATAAATAAATGTATTATAAAAAAAACATTTAAATAAATTTTTAAATATTTTATACATGAAACAGAATTTTTTATACATACAGATAAGGATATATATAAGATTATTTTAGAGGATATAAAACCCAGTTTGATAACCTAGACGAAAAATATTAGTAAATAGCGTGACAACCGAAATGAATATTTTTAGCTATAGGGATGTAGATAAGCTAATTTACTGTTTTGCCACGAATTTCAGTTTCAACCGACATAAAAACGAAATCAACCGAAATGTTTTTAACACGAAAGTGAATAATAGCCAATACTCTTTTTATCTCAGTAAAAATTTGTGAACACAAAATGTTAGGTAAATCTAGCAAATTTCAACAATTAAAATTTTATCAACCAAAAAAATTGGTTAAATTAACGAATATAAGACAGTTAAAAAATTTAACTAAATGCATGTTATAGAAATTTTTTGTTGTGGTTAATTTACATGTGAAGGGTAATATATAAAAAATTTTAAAATAACCTTTGCAGGACAGCCTCACTTTTAGGCACAATATTAAATATCCATATAATATAATATTCACCCAGGCCCATCATCACACAAAATAGTTTTAACACGAAAGTAAATATTAGACAATATTTTCGTTATCTCTGTAAATATTAATGAACACAAAATATTAGGTAAGTCTAAGAAATGTCGAAGATTAAAATTTTGCCAACCAAAAAAATTTGTTATATTAACTAATGTAAGACAGTTAAATAAAATTAAATTAAAAATGTGTTAAAGCACAATTTTTTTTGCAACTAAGTTACATGTAGGATTATTTAAAAGGATATAAAATCAAGGTTAACAACCGAAAAGAATAACCTTAGCAAAAGTGATATGGATATGCCAATTTAATGTTTTGTCAGGCATTTCAGTTTAAACCAGCACACAAAACGGTTTTTGCACGCAAGTGAATAATAGACCAGGCTTTCATTATCCCTGTAAATATTTATTAAGTTAATCTAACAAATGTACACCATAAAAAATTTAAATCAAACAAAAAAAAAAATTGGTTAAATTAACTAAGGCAAGACAGTTAAAAAAAAAAATTAAACTAAAAATTTGTTAAATCGCAATTTTTTTTCGCGATTTCATTATATGTTAAGGGTAATACACAAAAATTTAAAAAATCAGCTTTGTTGGGAAGCATCAAAATGCATACTAGTCATTATTTATATGATAAAATATCGACCCAGGCCTTTCTAATTCAAGCAACGCCCATACGGATTGGTTGAATTAAGATTTTTTACAAACTTGTTAGCATCCCACCATTTAAGGCAGAGTTTATTTATAATTTTCCAATTTGAAACAATCATAATAAATAGATATAAAACTTATTCAATATTAATTAACAATCTCTTCCCAAATAGACAGACATGGGTGCTGATAAAGTGAGTGGTGGCACAGAAAAATTTTGGAATTTCCCCAACTAAAGTTGAATTTAATTTATCTTCTCTTTTTTAGAAAATCAAATTAATTGTTAAAAATATTTAATTTTTTTGGGCATTGAAAATACTGAACTTCAAGTCCAATTGAGGAAATATTCTCGATTAAAATTAATTAATTTACCGACTCCAAAAAAGGGGGACGTTATCATTATATTCGTCTCCATTATTATTTTATTTTATTTTATTTTATTTTATTTTATTTTATTTATTTTTTTTTTAAATGTTAATTCATAACTCGATACATTTTACAGCGAATGTAAAAATTCATTTTGTGTCTGATAGGTTATAGCTACCCATTGGTCTGGTTGTAAAAAAAGAGGTCAGAGACACGCCCAAAATTTTTTTATTTGATTTTATGATATTCTATACATTCGATTGTTACGAAACCCAGCAAACATTTTTGGTTCTTGTAATTACGTAATTTTAAAGTCACAAAAATGAGAGGGGCTACGCCCATTAAAATTTATTATTATATTTCACGTTATTCTTGAACTTTAAAATAGGCAAAATCTTCCATTAAATAAAATGGAAGGAGTCACGCCCATTAAAATTTTTAATATTTTATATTAAGTAGTTCTACTTTGCCAATTTTTAGAAAACTTAAAGCAAACCCTGAGCGCTTTAAAATACAAAATGTTGTATTTAAATAAATGGGCGGGGGCACGCTTATTTAAATTTAATTTTCTATATCACGTACTTTTTCTTAAGCAAGTTTTTTTTTTTTTTTGAAAGTGTTTATTTCCGGTTTGGTCCCATAAATTTTTTTTTCCAAAATGTTCTTTCAGATCTTTGCATTGAAGTCGGGATTTTTTAGCAAAATAATTTTTTGATCATGTTGTTCTTTAGCTCATGTAAGAGTTGATCACAAGTTTGTCAAATTCAGTTCACTATCTTTGCTACTTCAGCCTCTAAAAGATTTACAGTAGTATCAAAAAAAAAAAAAAAAAAATTATTTGAGCTTGAAGTGTACGTTAAAACAAAATTTCATACAAGCTTTGACAAAAGAACACTTGCAGTTCATATTAATTTTTTTTTATGTGGCCGTTAAAATTTAAACAGCATACGAAGAATAATAAGAAAGGTGAAATTTTAACAATTCTGACAGTACAGTAACAGTTTAAATTGCTTGTTTATATAAAAAGCTAAATTGAATGAGGCCAACCAATAGAATAAGTTATTTAACCTTATGCCCACAACAACTTTTATTTACAGTAAAATTAATAACTATAATTAACTACTAAATAATTTTTGGGTATACTTTTGTCAACTACAACTAAACAACTACTACTAAACTAACCAATGAAATTGTAAATTACATGGAATTTCTATCCAAACGTAGCAATTATTTACTTGGACAGTACACTAACAAATACAACTGCTTCAATTAATTAAACGAATAGTTTGTTCATCAGAATCACAAAAACAACTTTCATTTAAATTTGAATTTACAACTGAAACTAGTTATATTCTTCTCTAGAGTTTAAAATTTATTTTTATCAACCGTCTATATCTCGCAAAATAACTAAGAAAATAATATATTTTATTAAAATGCGTATTAAGAATTTTGCAAATAAATTAATTGCAAAAAACATCAAAGAATAGGTTTAAACGCAACATTATCCTGCATGATAGCCGATAACAATTTAACTTGGTTACTTTAACCAAAAAATTTGTTATTTTACATTCATTCAATAAATATTTTAAATTTGTTATTTCAGTTAGTTTCTTTACTTAAAACGGAACATTAAATTTAATTGAAGATAAAATAACTAATGCAATGGTTTATATTAACCATAAAAATCTTAGTTAATTGAAATAACAGCAATAATTTATATATAAAGCTTGACAATCGAAATTGATTAAATTAACCCACGACACGTTTTTCTTTACCTTACACAATTATAGCTTAATTTTGCCACAACAACTTAATAAAATATTTATAGAAGCTTTATTTTAATACTACACCTTAAAATTATTTTTAAGCACAAAATTATCATACTAGTGCAAAGTAGTTGTGCTTTCATATCATCACAAAACTCTCTTAACACCCTTCAGCTTGTAAATACTTGACATCTTTGCAATATATTTTATTAATATAAATATTTGCGTTGGCCTTATACTTGTATGTTGTATTGCCGTTCTCATTATAATCATCAATGACAACTTAAGTACTCACACTTCATGTAATTTTTTTTCAGTTTTTTTTTTTTTTTTTTTTTTTTTTTTTTTTTTTTTTTTTTTTTTTTTGCAAAAACACAACAACGGGAATGTAGCCAAATGATGTGTTTAATATGTTGTTTCAACAATATTTACAGAAAAAAAAAATATTTATATCATTAAGTATCTGAAAACAAAATACTTTCAATATTTATTTAAATTTTCTATTTTTAATTAAAATTTTACATTGACGCCTGTTCATTTTGCTGATGGTGCTATTGTTCATTTTGAAGCATGTTTCCACAAACACATACATACACATGCACATGCAATATTTACATTATTAAGTATAAAATTTAATGAGTTGTTTCTTTATTTGTACGCTCTACTGAAGTATTTTTGCAGAGTATAGATACTCAGAATATTGTATACAAGTTGAAAGTGTTCTAGCAATTGAAGTGTTTGATGTTCAGTTGGTTATTGCAATATGAATTGTGAAGTTTATGGAGAGTAAATATGATTATAAAGAACATTTTTTAATTAAAATGTATTTATATCTTAAAATTATATATGAAGAGCTCTAGGTATTTTATTATTTAATAAAGATTAGACTATTTAACCTAAAACTTTATAGTAAAAACCAAAACATTTTTTATGCCACTGTCTTAATCAGATAGTAACATAACCTAACTAAGGATTAATATTATTTGTCGTGAAAAAATTCGGCCCTTAAAAATTTTTATTTAAAAAAAAACCTCTACTTTTATCAAAAAGCATTTTGTAATTGTTTTACAAAGTTCCAATTTTACTTAAAGAAATATACTTTTTTTTAATAAATTTGTAACTTATCAATAAATTAGCAAATATACAACAAACTAAAAGAAAAATTGACATCTTAATGTTCAAACGTTAAATTTTTTCAAGCAACACAAAACTTTGCCAAATATCAAACACCGGAAACAAAAACACTCCCATACGACATCAACTGTAAAAATTTAAACACACGTGTATGTCTTTCAAAGAAAAATTTTTGCTTTTCCAAAGATTGTAAACAATCATAATAAAGTTGTTAAAGTGCAAAAAGTGTGCAAATTTGCACCCATAAATTAGTTAATGTAAACAAAATGTAAAAACAACACCACAAAAAATATGATATTCACTAGTGTTCGACCAGAGTGGCTTTTTTAGCCGAAGCCGAATCTGAGACAGACACCGAAGTTGTCTTAAATTTTCAAAACTCAGCCGAACCGAAGGAGAGTTTTCAAATTTAAAAAGAAATAATTTATTTCTAAAAAGTTTATGTTCCAACAACAGGTGAATTCAAAATATCGAAGTGATTGATATTTTTTTAAATTTATTTTAACAAAATTGAATTCTCACTTATCCGTAGCAACAGAAATTTTGTATGATTAGTGGCTGATGGTTTTTTGCTCATAAGATATACTGCAAAGTTGCACTTTAGAACTCACGACATTTCCAGTGTTGCCAACTGTGGATTTACCGAACGCAGCAATGATGAATTTCCGAAGAATTAAGAAGATAAAATTTCGATATTTATGAGGTCAATCAAGTTATTCTAGTACGTGACAGAAATAGATCGATTTTATTTCATCTATTTCAAATCGCAGCAATTTCAAAAACTCATTCCACTGAAAGACGACGGACTTAATGATGCAGTTAAGGGTTCCGTACACCAAAGGTGAAAAGAAACCATATTGTTCGTCTGTTCGTCACATGCTGTTTTCTCGAGAACCGTAAGAGCTACGAACAGAGAATGGAGAACCATGGCCGCTACAACAACAACAACATGACATTTAAAATTTAAAGGCTGTTCCAAAACGAGCAACTAAAACTGTTAAAATCATAGGCAATCAATATATGTACATATAATTAATTATAAATAGACACTTGAAATTTGCAAAGTTATTGTATTTTTATGCAGACTACAACAATTGACGCTAAATTTAAAAAAAAAATCTAAATTAAAGGATATTCTAGCAGTTTATGTTATTTTGAGAACTTGATTTATCTTCGAAAAAACGCTAAAACTACAAAATCCCAAAATTATAAAATCGCCAAACCGAAAAATAACACCAAAAAACAAAAAAACGCCAAGGCGAAAAAAGCACCAAACTGAAAAAATCTCTAAAAAAAAATCGCCAAAAACCAAAAAAAAAATTACTGAAATAAAAATCGTCAAAATAGAAAACGCCAATAACTGAAAAAAATCACTAAAACTAAAAAAATCGCCAAAACTAAAATAAACCGAAAGGAACGCCAAAAACGCAAAAAACAAAAAAAAAAGCTAAGACTTATAAATGCCATGACTAAAAAAAAACGCTAAAAACTGAAAAAATTCAAAAAAAAAAAATACGAGAAAAATTAAAAAAAAAATACGAGAAAAATGCTAAAACTATATATTCGTGTCTGTCACGACTTTCGAACGTTTTCAATTAGAATGAAAATTTCCGAATCGCAAAAAAAAAGATTTGGTGTCTGCATACTTCCGAACATTTTTCCAAAATTGGTTGCTAATGTGGGCATGTTTTTCATGTCCCCTTTTCTATTTATTAAAACCAAATATATATTAGTTTAAATTTCCGATTTAGGCAGATGAGATATCAAGCCTAATTTTAAAAAAGATTTCGTTTAAATTACATTAATTCTAATGTGGAAAAAGGCGATTCTATTTACTTTCACATTGCTTGGTGCAGTCGAAAGTAAAACAAAAAAAATTATTCGGAAGTGAATGTTAGGACACCAAAATATGCGGAAAAGATTCACTTTCACACGGATGTGAAAGCCATGACAGACACGATTATATAGCCATAAATTCGTATAGTATTACATATCTAGTGTCCATACGGAAAAGTCGCACTTTACTGAATTTATTTATTGTTTTCGAAGCCTAGAATATTTTATTCGAGAGAACACCTATGTGGCTCTTTTTTTAAATAGAAGTAACACTCAGACAATGAATGCCTACTACTACACACAACAAAGTAATATGATAAATTTTATAATATCAATTAAAATATTTGAAATATGAATTAAAAAATTAATTAAATTTT
Organism: Tachina grossa; assembly: GCA_949987645.1. Lineage (NCBI taxonomy): Eukaryota > Metazoa > Arthropoda > Insecta > Diptera > Tachinidae > Tachina > Tachina grossa. The sequence goes on from OX465275.1 coordinate 154,801,449, forward strand.
CACTTATAAACAATTTGATAATATCAATTAAGTTTTTCCACTCAAATTAAATAATACAATTAAAAATTCAATTGAATTAAATAAATTCTTAATTGAAAACATTAATTGGTGAATACTTTTTTCTGTGTATTAATAGGTGCAACCTTCTTTAGGAAAAGGATAGAGATAGAGAAGATAGGTGGTAAAGGAAGATATAGACGAAAGCTTTATTATTTATTTATTTTGGTTTTTGCTACACAATACCGACGAAGGAGTAGTTCGATGTAGTTCAGTGACCAGTGTCTATGCCTTCATCACTTGAACTTTCTTACAACAACTGATACAAGTGGATAATACTGCACATCAGAAAAATGAGTGGTGTCGTTATTGTTTCAATGACTGTCGGAGACCGGGCCCAAACTCAGGACCTTCAGTTTTGTAGCCAACGTGCTAACTACTTCAGCGCGATTTGAAATCGATTGTTTTATAGCAGATATCAGACGCGCGATTTGAAATCGATTGTTTTATATCAGATACCGTGGATTCAGTAACTTTTTGCAAACCCGAAATCGTAATATAAATCGATATACATATGTATGTATGTACATATTTATTCGTTTGAAATGTCCTACTGTAAATTCTTTTCTAACGATAGTCGCATGTGTATTTTTCTTAGCATTTAATTCTAAGTCATGTGATATCTTTGCATACAAAATGCCAGTTACGAGTATATTTCCCATTTATGGTTTCCATAAGTATTTCGAACAAAAATCTAGAATTTAGGCAGAACTTGGTACCGGCCTTAAAAATTAAAAATTGAGGTTTTACGTGAAGTTATTATCAAACAAATACAGACTTGGGTGAAATTCGGCAAAATTAATACTGAACACCAATTATTAACGGAGTAAATGTTTGGCCCGTACCGAAGTCGAAGCCGATTAATCGGTCGGACACTATTACTCAGTCATTTAATCAAATAAACTCCTACAGCAGACGCGTGTACGTAATAAGTATGCACATATTTAAGGATAGATATGTACAGTCTACTGTAGACTAGCAAATGTGCTGAAAATTCACAAAGTACTTTAAACAGCAAGAATATGTTTATGTTTGCTCAAAGAAGAAAACAAGTACGTTTGCTTACTTAGTCAAAAGTGTTTAATTAAATTTACAAAAACTTACAAATAACAAAAGCTTGATATTTAGTTAAGGCCGAGGTGTGCACAATGTACCACAAAATTTTGTTCATACATTGACGCAAGAACTTGTGGAATTATTGAAATTGAATTAATAAGCAAAAAAAAAAAAAAAGACTTACATACATTATAATTCTAGTTCGTCCCTAGATTTTACAAGAACCTTACGAAATATTATGATAGACCTATGTTTTTCTATGAAAGAAATATACTAAAAAAATACTATCCTGCAGAAGTAAACTTGACAGCACAACTACACCGAAAAAATTTAAAATCAACTTTAGTTAATATTTTAGTTAGAAATTTGTACTATTAATTAAATCCTGTACTGATTTTTGTCCTGCAAACAAATTGATAATATCAATTAATGAATTTGTAACAATGAGGTTTTCTTGCTGTTTGAGATCAATTAACAGAGCTAATTGAAAGTGCGCGTTTATTTTAAACAAATGATTAATTGGCCCAATTAAATTAATAATTGAATTTAGAGATTTTAAACAATTAAATTGTTCGTTGAATGAATTAATAAAAGTAATTGAATTGTATACAATTTTAACAAATAAAAGTAAGAAAATTTTAAAAAGTATTTTTTTTATTTATTTATTTTATTTAACTTACTTATTCTTTTACTTTATTTATTTGTTTAATTCCGTAACTTACGCTGCAGACTTTGAACATGGTACCTCCATTCTAACAGGCTAACACACATCCACTAGGCTATCGTGGCAAATTATTTTTCATTGAATTATTGCACATATGTAGGTATGTGTTTTTATTTTATTTTTTTAACTTACAGTGCTGTCATGCTTCGAACTTGGTACTTCTAGAATAACAGGCTGACACACTTCCATTAAAACATGAACAAACACAAACACAAACTAAAATATTTTTTTTTTCATGAAACTAAGTTGAATTTTTAATAATGCGTACAAAAGCTTAATCTTCGTCTGTATGCTTGCATATTTGCTAACATTCATACAAACATTAAACTTTTTTGTTTTCAATCAACAAAATTTAATTGAGACAATTATAAAATTGTTTGAAACAGCATTAATTGATTTAATTGGAAGCATTTTGGATAAAATTTTTCTGTGTACTCATGCAAACATTAAACGTCAAATTTCACATACAAAAAGGATTTCTTATTATTTTATTTTTCAAAGTTTGACGGTTAAATTTTAGGCTACATAAACATCATAAATCCTAAATATTAATTGATTAATTCTAATATTATTTAATGTGTATGGACTTTATATTTTGTTATAATAACAAAAATTAAAAATTTTAAAAACCCCCGACTTTTTTCAGAAAAGATGTTATATCTTCTAAACGGCTGGACCGATTTTTTTCAAACATAGCTAAGAACCCTCTAAGAACCCTTTCAAGTCATCTTTGAAACAAAAAAAAAAAAAAAAACTAAATGAAAATCGGTCCAGCCGTTTGGCCTGTACGTGGACACAGACAGACACACAGATACACAGATACATAGACACACAGACACACACTACAAACTTATAACACCCCTTTTTTTAGTCGGGGGTTAAAAAATACTTTAAAACAATATGTTTTAATGTACAATTTAATCAGTTGTTTTTCGTTTCTATGATACAAACTAAATCTGGCAACCTGTCAAACACACGAAATAAAAAAGAAAGAGAATAGAAAATAGAAATATTTTAACTCAAATCTACTAGATTTCGTACAGATGTACACGTAGTATAAAATAACGGTCTAATTCATAAATGATTATTAACAGTTCAATAACACATTAATAGTCAAAAATCGCTAAATGTGTATTCATAAATCATTAATAGCATATTAGACGTTTAATAAACGTTTCATAACTCAGAGATTTTTAATGTAGCCTCCATGCTACTTTAAGCGTTTGATAAACAATTATAAATAATATTTTCTTGATTTGTCTTATCCCTTATGTGAGATTTTCTGTGGTTTCTCACTTTTATGTTTCTTATTTATTCTTATGCATGTCTCCTGAATAATGTTCTTGGGCAAATGTATTAATTTATGTAAGTTGGTACATGTATGTATGTATGCATGCATAATTGTACAAAAAGAAAAATACATACATATAAACATCGTTGAAAATTAAAGAAATCCCATTCATTGGCAAAAAGAAAAATAGAATTATAAACATAAGGGCATATGTAAGTACAAGTATACGTATGTTTGTATGGTACTGTATGCTTACATATGTATGTATGTATGCAGAATAACATTTTAAAATTAAAACAAAATAGTGATGCGTAATCGACCGCTATAAAATAGGTATTTGCCTAACTCTGTACTCAGCCGAATATAAATGTGTTTAAATACAATTTTTTGTAACATATTAATCTTTTTAAATCATAAATATAGAAACAAATGTAGTTCGAATAATAATTAAAATTAACTTAAATTTTTATTTTTTTTGGTTTATTTATTAATAAAAAGTGAAGTTAAGTTATTTTTTAATAACATTATGCGTAATGATTTACTTTTTTTTTCGACTCAAGTAGACTACCTAGATAATCGATTCTTCGTTGTATGCATCACTAAACATAAAATGAGAGCGAAAGTAGCATGATGTTGCCAACATAAAATTACAATCGTTTAATAGTTAATTCACTGATATTAATCAGTTATGAATACAAACTTTTATTAGAGCTTAATAAGCAAAATCCGTTTCATAAGTAATGTACAGATTAAAGCTGAAATAAGGAATTTTTATGAATTAGACCGTAAATAAATAGAAAAAAAGTTGTATTCAGATGAGAAATTTTTTTTGTTTCATTCATTTTTTGTTCTTAAATTCAATAAAAAGGAGACAAAAAATTTAGCTGTGTTACGAAAAGGTAAAGCTAAAGAATTAACGAAATTTATAATTTTAAAATTAATAGGGCTAATAACTTAACTAATCGTAATACAAATTATCGTTTTATTGCCTCCATATGGATAAGCAATACCATGTCAACTTAACACACAGAAATGATAAGCGTTAGCAAATATAAAATAAATATATGGGATGTATTTTATTGGCCAATTTATTAAGCTATCCATAGCATTTTATTTATGGCCAAAGCGATTGTGTATAATAAAAACTTCGATAATTTATTAAACACCCTAAAGCCATGCTACATATTGATTATTATATAAATTACTAAAAGGGATTCATATTTTCTAATACATGTGCACAAAAGTGTGTAGGTGTAAGAGATTATTTCTAAATATATATATATAGACATATGACTATTCGACCTTTTTTATTTAACGTATGATATGGTTTTTATAGAATTACTCTATTCAGGCTTCCAAGGTCATTCAAATTGATTTAAATGCAAATAAAAGACAATTTTCTTTCATTTTTTCATATCCGACGTTTCGTTGGGATTTTCCAACATCTTCAGGGATACTATTTTTATTGAAATATATACTATCTTCTAATAAAATTTGCATTTAAATTTTAATAATGTTAATTTAAGCGAGATGACAACATACAACATAAAACACATAATTTAAAAATAATTGCAAAAATAATCAAAATTGTAAATATCACAGTATAAAGCTTCTCTTAACGTTCTAATATCACAGCTGGAGTTACACTCCAGAGATTATTATTGAATATGGCTTATCCCACCCAGCATTTGGAAAATTGTTTTGGCAAAAGTCATATGAGACTTTTTCGAGGACTTTTGATTCGATAATGATTCATGCTTGCATTTAGAAAATAATTTATTGAAAATAAAATAAGAGAAATAATCGAAACTTACAAAATCCTGATCTGACAAGTGGGTAGTAAAGAACTCTTTAAGGTCAATCACCATTTTATATTGACAAAAGTATGACTTGCATATGACCAAAAGTTTCATAGAATGCTTAATGGGATGTATAAAAATACAATTCAAAATATCGTTAACATACATTAGATGTTCTTCTATCGCAATAAACTAAAAACTCGAACTAAAAAACTATTGAGTTAGGTCCTCTCTATATTAAGATAACGATATGTAAGTCTTCTTTTAAAAAAAAAAATTTACACATTCTTAATTGTTTACAAAAATAAATTTTTGTTTAGAAACAAGAGCTTTTGCAAGTGTGTGTGTGCGTGTTTGTGTGTCCGTGATAGAGAGAGAGAGAGAAGAATATACTGATGAGACAAACCATCATATTATATTCCCTCGTTCATAAACTCAAAACTTTATGATTAAAAATAATAACAAAAATTAAAAATTTTAAAAACCCCCGACTTTTTTCAGAAAAGATGTTATATATATCTTCTAAACGGCTGGACCGATTTTCTTCAAACATAGCTAAGAACCCGCTCGATCAAGTCATCTTTCAAACAGAAAAAACTAAATGAAAATCGGTTCATCCGTCTCCTTCTTGAAAAATTATACATATTTTTCATTACATTGATTCGCATTTATATTAAAAATTTTCATAGATTAGCCCCCGGTTTTCACAAGCTAGGCAGTCGACTTGTGTGAAAATTTTCTATGAAAATCATTTAAAAATATAAATGTTTTTCATATAAATTTTATATTCAAATTGAGGTTGTGGAAACCAGAAATCATGGTTCACACTATGAATTTTTTCCCTCTGAAATTTTGTTTAATTTTGTTTTGAACTTTTCTCGCGTGTAGACATTGAAATTTTTAATGAAATTCTAATTGTTTTACGTTTTTACTTTAACTAAATTTTTCTTTCTTCTAACATTTCTAAAAACAAAAACTAAAATGTATTAAGAAATATTAATAAAAAAAAATTTTAAGTTTTACAAAAACTTAAAACCTCAATAAGAAATGCAGTTTCACATCTATGAATTGGAAAACAAAAGAGAATTTGCAAAACTATACGTGAAAATTTGTACTAGATCCTATTCCTTTTTCCTCTTTCACAAAAAAACTCACACTTTCTGAAGGATATATTTCATAGTGTGAACCGAGACTAAACACATTATTTACATAACCAACTATCAAAAAAAAAATTGAGTAAGTCACATTTTGGTATTCTAAAGTCACTGGAGCTGAAAAATCGTTTTTGCACAGATCATAACAGTGTAAAGTAAGAAAGCAAATAAATAATTAAAAAAACAATTGTTTAAAAAAAATCGATGTGGGTTACACCACTTCTGCGCTGATAGCCTCAGTTTTAATAAACCAATTTATTTTGCTTAGTTCAAGTAAACTTTTCAAAATTCTACAACTAGTGATTAAATTGCACTTGTCATTTGAAATGCTAAACCAATTTTATAGCAGCCCTAGTTTGTATGCAAACAAATAAATAATTTGTTTAAGCCAATATGAAAAGTGAAATATGTAGCAGCTAACTTTTATTCAAACTGTAATAAACATAAAACTTCTATTAAAAAGAAAATCATAACAAAATATTATGCATTCCCCCGTAATACACATATTACACAGGATCAAATATTTTTCAAATTAATATTTAAAAAAATATATATATTTTAAAACAGGAATGGGTAAAGCTAGTACGAGTATAATTTACAATCTTGGGCATTAAGTTTAGTAATAAAAATTAGCTATAATGTTACAGCATTTCGGCTATTTGTGTTTTAAGGCGGTTTTTCATTCTAGCTATATACTTTCTCTATGTTTGTGTGTGCTTTTTAAAAATAACTTTCATGAATTGTATTGCACCAGCTGTTTTATTTCTTTTTATGACTGTAATGAACGAAAAATAAAAAAATATATTTCTTCTATCAACAACCAGTTCAAATGTTTGCAAACTTAGAAACTTTATTTGCTTTTATTTATTAGCTAAATAAAGAATACTATCACTTTATTGAAATTTATGATTGCAATGACGCACAAATAATAATATGAAATGATAAATTTTTAATAGAAAATCGAAATATTCAACCAATGGCTACGAAGGACTAACAGTGGAGTCAAAATATTTCACACAGTAAAATATTAAATTAAATTAAATCAAATTAAATTAAATTAGTTTGAAATTTATTTGCTGGTGGTTTAGCGTTGTCTATATGCATTTAGGTTTAGATTTAGATTTTATTTTTCATTTTGCCTCATAATTACTTTTATTGTTATCCAATGGATTTCTAATTGTATAAAGGTGTAGAAAAATAATATAGATTCAAATCGAATATAAGTTATTTGTTGGGTTTTTGGTATTAGTTTCTACGCCTACTACGCTTGTTTTTCTTTTGTGATTTTCAAAATATTATTATTTGTGAATTCTCAAATAGTTCTTGAAAGTCTGTACATAAGATAAGAGGTTTGTGACTATTCAAAATGTGTGGATGAATTCTACTAATGATTTGTTACAGCAACAATGAAATGCATATAGACAACGCTGAACCACCAGCAAATAAATTTCATTTTTAAAATAAACTTCTGAAAATATGTCGAACAATAAATTTCTTAAATTAAATTAAATTAAATTAAGTTAAATTAAATTAAATTAAATTAAACAAATTAAATTAAATTAAATTAACATAAATTAAATTAACATAAATGAAATTAAATTAAATTAAATTAAATTAAATTAAATTAAATTAAATTAAATTAAATTGAATTAAATCAAATTGAATTAAATTAAATTGAATTAAATCAAATTGAATTAAATTAAAATAAATTAAATTAAATAAAATTAAATTAAATTATATTAAATTAAATTAAATTAAATTAAATTAAATTAAATTAAATTAAATGAAATCAAATTAAATTAAATTAAATTAAATTAAATTAAATTAAATTAAATTAAATTAAATTAAATTAAATTAAATTAAATTAAATTAAATTAAATTAAATTAAATTAAATTAAATTATACTAAATTAAATTAAATCGAAAAAAATAAAATAAAATAAAACAAAATAAAATAAAATAAAATAAAACATAATAAAATGTAAAATAACAAAAATTAAAAATTTTAAAAACCCCCGACTTTTTTCAGAAAAGATGTTATATGTTCTAAACGGCTGGACCGATTTTTTTCAAACATAGATAAGAACCCTCTCGATCAAGTCATCTTTCAAACAGAAAAAACTAAATGAAAATCGGTCCAGCCGTTTGGTCTGTACGTGGACACAGACAGACACACAGATACACAGATACACAGACACACACTACAAACTTATAACACCCCTTTTTTAGTCGGAGGTTAAAAAATAAAATGAAATAAAATATAATAAATTAAAACAAACTAAAATAAAATAAATCTAACTAAAATAAAATAAAACAAAATAAAATCAAATAAAATTAAATTAAATTATATAAAATAAAATAAAAATATTTTAATATACAAAAATAACATTCATTTTATATTAATAACTTCAATATAATAAAACTGATGTCATGATAAAAACTCTCTAGGAAAAACCTTCTCATATATAAAAAAAAAACTTTTTTTATGACTTAAAATTTTTTTAAGCATAAAACGTGACTTTATATCAACAACTATGCTTTATTCACACCCCAATAAAACATTAACATTGAACAAAAAAAAACTAACTAAATCTGAATCATAAAAAAATATTTTATAACATAAACCATAAAAAACACTCGAAATATTATTTGCAAAAATAAAAATACGACTATAATAACTACAGCAATATAGTAATATAGGGTGTTTTTTAAGAGGTATAGAACTTTGAATTGAAATAAAAGACAAGAAAATCGTTTTAATGTCCATCAATTTGGCTTTATTGGAAGGATAATTTTATGCCATTAATGTTTAAATATGATTTCGGGCATGTGGCCGCCGCGGCTGGCTCGAATAAAGCCAATTCTACAGGTCCAATTTTCAACCACTTTTTCGAGCATATGGGGCCGTATGTTGGCAATAACGCCACGAATGTTGGCTTCCAAGTCCCCTAACGTTTCTGGTTTGTTGGCGTAGACGAGCGACTTCACATATCCCCAAAGAAAATAATCCAATGGTGTCAAATCACACGATCTTGGTGGCCAATTGACAGGTCCATTCCGCGAAATTATGCGCTCATCGAATGTTTCCTTCAATAAATCGATTGTGACGTGCGCTGTGTGGCATGTAGCGCCGTCTTGTTGGAACCACAACTCATCCACATTCATGCCATACAATTCGGGAACAAAATAGTCGGTTATCATGGCTCTATACCGGTCTCCATTAACGGTAACTGACTCTCCAGCATTATTTCGGAAGAAGTATGGCCCAATGACTCCACCAGCATATAGAGCACACCAAACAGTCAGTTTTTGTGGATGTAATGGCGTCTCAAGGGTCTCATGTGGATTCTCTTCACTCCAAATGCGGCAATTTTGCTTGTTGACGTAGCCATTCTACCAAAAATGAGACTCATCACTGAACAAAATTTTGCGATGAAAATCAGCATCGAGATCAATCTCATTTTCGACCCATACACCAAAATCACGACGCATGGTCTAGCGGCTTTAATTCTTGCACAAGCTGGATCTTGTAAGGTCGCAAGCCAAGATCTTTGCGCAAAATCTTCCATAAAGTTGATGGACAAAGCTCCAATTGCTGTGCACGGTGGCGAATCGATTCATTCGGGTCCTCTTCAACACTTTGCTCTACAGCGGCAATTGTTTCTTCGGTGCGCACTGTTCGACGTCTCTGCGGATGCGTATTATTACATAGAGTAAACGTAGTGCGAAAACGATCCATGGTTAACCGAATTAATTGCTCTGATGGACGATTATGTCGACCATAAAATGGACGGAGCTTGCGGTAAACTTCGCGAACTGAACCATTATTTTCGAAATAATTTTGCACGATTTGCAAGCGTTGTTCTTTTGCCAACCTGTTCATGATGAAATGGCAAACCAAATTAAATATTAATCACTTGACAGCTGACAAAATGGCCGCCAGTTAAAAAAGTGATGCCAACTTAAAGTTCTATACCTCAATAAAAAACACCCTTTATAAATATATTTGTTATAAATTTATTAACAGTGCGAACGCTGGTGTAGAACAGTCTTACAAATGCCGATATCCATATTTACATTCATAAGTAATTGTCTACGTAGTTCTGACGACTTAGAAGTTATAAAAATTAGTTTTATGGCTGTTTTGCCTTTAGTCCATCGAAAATATTCATAAATATATATTTGCTTTGCTTTTTATGATAAAAAGTTTATGTTTATTTATGCTTATAAATAACCAGAGAGTTAGTCTGGTGTAGCGATAAGAAATAAGTTGTTTTTTTGCATTAATGTTATTCATAATTTTATGACTTTTATAGCAGGAATATTTTTGCTTTATTGCTTTTGCCAAATGCTCACGAACTGGGAAAGTTTTCTCGTAAAAATATTGATTTAGAAATTAAATTATGAAAGTAAATTATGAAAGAAACTTTGAGGAAATATTTTTAAGGCTTTGAAGAAAAATTTGCTCGTTGAGCTGCTTTTTCTTATTGCTAATACGATCTAAACGTATTCTTCTTTATACTGCGCTGTTACATCCTGGCATTTCATAATAATTTTATTCTTGTGTCTCTCTATTTTTAACTTTTATGCAATAAAAACAAGTTTTGATTATTCCAAGCAGAATATTTTTCATTAGCGCTTAAATTTGTGCTGTTAGCTTAAGGACCTTAATATCGTTCTCATGTCAACTCAGTTTGATCGTCTGAGAAGCAACCCAACACACAGAACACAACTCAATCGTTTTTTAAGTTGTAAATCGCTATAAAAAGGTGAAAATTGGCTTGACTGTCAGAAAACCAAAATAATTTGAGCTGAAAAGGACACTAGGGGCATCAATTTCTCTCTAAGAATTATTTCGCATATTCTCATAAGTTTTAAGATTACTTAAGCTTAAAGTTTATGCAACGTGTTTTAAAATTGCTCCGTGTCTTACACTTCTGTCAAAAAAGAAGTATCAGAATATCTTTATGTTGAAAGTGAAAAAGCACAAAGTATGCAAAAAGTCTACTTTCTAATTTGGTAAAAGTCAGAAGCAAAGTTCTCACAAGACAGTGATGCCAAGTTTTATATTATTTTCAACATTAGCAATTCTTTATATAACTTTCTATTAGTGATGTAACGAATGTTTGATATTGATATTCGAGAATACGAATGCGAATACTAATATTTGAAACGATATTCGCGAATACGAATACGAATATTTCATGTGAAATTTATAGACATTAAATTAGGTCTCTATTTACGCCTGCAGTATGAAATATTAAAAAACTGTTATGATAAAGAACTTCATACTCCTGTTGGCGTACTTTAAAGTTAATAAAAACTACCCAAAAATTTAATAATCGTCAGTAAATAATATTTGAAAATGATATAAAGCAAAAATGTCTATAAAAAATTTAATAGATTCGTACAAACTAATATTTTTATCAATTTATTTAAATTTTGTTTAGGATTTATGCATTTATTTATTAATTTTTTTTTTTTTGGAAAAATATTCGTATTTGTATTCGCCTGAATTTGATGAATACGAATGCTTCGTATTCGCATTAAAAATGGCCGAATATTCGGCAATTCGAATAAGAATATTCGTGCATCACTACTTTATTTATAAAAAAATACTAAAATGCCTAAATTAAAATGCGCTGACCAGAAAACGCCATTTCATACAGGGCGTTCTACGCTTTCTTTCTTCCTACGCGTATTTCAAAGAGGTAAAATCAGTGTATTTGTATGTGTAAATTTTAAAAGTATGCTTTCTACTTTGGCAAACGCTGGCGCAGCCCATGAAAAATTCAGCTGATTTTGATAGTAATGCCAAGTTTTGTTCTAATTTCCATGTAACAGTTGATGCCTTAAAAATGAAATGAAATTTAAGAAAATGTAGACGCCAAAAGAAACCTAAACTGCGTAGAATTTTTTAAAGGCTTAGAGTGAACTTTCGCTTCAGTGTCATCGTTGCTGGATTTAAAAGGAATGCCTTGTATTTTGTAATGAAATAATCTACAACGAGCAGAATGATTAAAACGTGCAGAATGCGCTGATCAAAAAAAAAAGAGCTGCCAAGTTTTATTTCATTCAATGCAACAAATGCTGCATAAGAAGTGTGTGTGTGCAATTTTAAATGAAGAAGACGAAAAGTACATAGAAAACCTAAAATACATTTTGCTTTGAATCGCCAAAAAATCAATGTGGCATTACTTTCTCCCAGGTCATAAGATCCGTCCCATTTTGACCCTTTTTAGGGTTCAGTACACCAAAAGTGAAAAAGAACCCTATTGTTTTCGCTACGTTGTCTGTCTGTTGGTCACAGACTGTTTTCTTGAGAACCGTATGAGCGACAGCCCTGAAATTTGGACAGAATGTGTAGAACTTTAGCAGCTATAACAACAAATAA